>CM042260.1:42945894-43545894 GCA_023566225.1 Romanogobio albipinnatus | reverse complement strand
ATGATCTCGCCTGTTTGACCTTACTAGACGGAAGTAATAGCGGGTGGGAACATGAGATGAGATTCGTCTGGATATGAGGTAAAAAAATAACATAAATACTATTCGCTTTTTCATAGAAACCGATCGGTTCGTGTCTTAAGACATCAATGTGTCGTCACGAGCAGCAGGGTTTTTGTGCATGTTGTCTAAGCATGTTTTTTTTTTTTACTCTCGTAGAATTGTTACCCATTCACATGCATTATGACTGGCAGACTGCAACGGTTGGAGTTAAAAATCTTCATTTGTGTTCTACTGAAGAAACAAAGACATCTACATCTTGGATGCACTGGGGGTAAGCAGATAAACATAACATTTTCATTTTTGGGTGAACTATCCCTTTAATTAAGTTGTTATGCAGTCACATTTAGTATAGGTGGCCAGATATGATACTGGTTATTATAACCTCTAGTTAACTAAGTTGTTATATAGGTGACTGTAGTAGGCTACATGGGTACCTTTTAACAATAGTGAGCATGGGCAACATTGTTAAATTGCTTTAGCCATAACCTCTGATTAATGATCGGACTGGCGAGTTTGCGATCGTGGGCCCGCATTTCAGCTGGTGCGAGGACCCTGTGCGACTCTGAGAACCGAATTAATAATTTTAATAAGAATTAAAGCTGCAAGCAGCATTTATCGGGGTTCGAGCAGTTTAGGGCCTTTAAGCACATATAAGCAAGCATGTAACCACTTCGAAAACCAAAAGTAACTTATAAAAGATCATACAAGAGATTCAAAGGGTACAGCCAACAGAACTGGGAGCAAGGAGGATTGGGAGGTCAATTGCAAATTAAGAATTCAAGTAATGAAAATTAATAGGAAAAAGAAAATAATGTTCCCCTTCGAGGGAACTCGAACTGCGTCATCGTGATGACACTTCGGGGAACGCCCCTCGCGTAAAGCGTCTGAAGAAACTGTAGAATCAGCCCAATCCGATTGGTGTTGCGTGATGACGTAGTATGTGACGGCATACCCGGAAGATACAAAGAGACGTCTGAACGTAACAGAGATAGCTTTTTTGCTCTTCAGCGTTAGCGCTCTGTGTTACCAGTCTGAGAGTATTTGGTGTTGTTATACTAACGTTGTTTTCACAAGCATACAGGGCTCGCGAATTCCATGGCCGGTCCCGTGCTGTTGAGGCAGCACGGTTGATCTATCATGGACTCGCAGATGGGTCTGTCAGGGGAACTTGAGAGTGCTTATGCATCTTCTCCTTCCCGGTGACAGCTCCATTGTTCTCCTTCCCCGCGTGGAAGCCCGCGGCCCCGCGCTGCGGCTTCTTCCCCCGGGGTGGAGGACCCGATGCGTGAGCTGTCTGATTCTGAGGAATTAGATGGGCTCCGTATCGAGGCTCGCCTTTCCTAATGCAGATTCAACCTCGAGTTGCCGAGGCGGCGCGCAGGTTTGGGTCTGTTATTAGAGTGATACAACGTGACACGGTGAGTAGGGATACTGTGGGTGCGAGGCATGCAGTCAGCTCCTGAGGGGGCGGGCTGTTTTCATTCAAAAATATCGCGACGCGTACTGCCGTGCGCCTTCGGGTGTTTCAGCCTCGCGCCCGTTTGGCTTTTTTCTCGAGGGATGAAAGCCAGTTGTATTATAACGGCTTGAACCGCGTTGCTGAGGCAACGTGTGGTTTACGAGCCGTATATAATACAATTAAGCAGTATTGTCTGATAATTGTGGCTGCGTTTTATTCTGAGGAATTAAATGAAATATGATCTGACTTTGAGGAGTTAGATATTCAGCCTATTATTCAGACCATGTTCACCGTATTTGTGAAATGTGATACTGTTTGGCTTTCTTCTCGAGGGAGGAAGGCCAATTGTATTATAACTGCTTGAGCCGCGTTGCTGAGGCAACGTGTGATTTTTGAGCCGTATATAATATAATCGAACAGTATTCGCTTTCACCTTACTATGGCTGCATTTAATTCCGAGGAATTAAATTAAAATATTATCTGACTATAGGAGTTAGATGTATTTTTTACTCAGCCTATCATTCAGACCAGGTTGCACGGTTGGGTGATTATGATGACATTTAATTCTGAGGAATTGAGTGTCATGTTATCTGACTTTGTTAAGTTAGATACTTAATCAGTCTGTCGCCCAAGCGTGTTTGACTTGTCTGGATATCCATCTAAGATTGGAGGTTGCGGCCCTGTCGAGCTGCTCCCTTAGATGAGGCCCCTGCTGGCCGGCCCCCTCTCCCGGGTAGGAGCGATCGAGGTCGCCTCCCCTGAGGAGCTTTTGGGAATCGATGTTGTGCTCCCGCCGTCTAGTACGTTTCGGGCCACATCGTTTCTCAGCGCACGCGCGCTGCACCAGCCGCCTCTAGCAAGACCTGCGGCGGTCCAGCAAACGCGTACGCTCACCGAAAATCTTCCTCGATTTCGCCCTGCCGGTTAGCCGCTTCAGGGGGTCGGGGAGGAGGCTCGGTTGACACCCGAGGCCGGCCTCGAGAGGCTGGTTCCCTTAGCAGATTATCTCGGCGCATGGTTATGCCTCCGAATATATCTGCATGGGCCCTGCGTACTGTAGAACAGGTTACAGGCCGCAGTTCAGTTCCCTCCCCCGAAGTCTAACGGGGTGGTCTGGATTGTGGTCGGCCCAGAGCAGGTGCGGGTAATGGAACAGGAAGTACACTCCCTGTCGGTTAAGGAGGCTTTGAACATATTCCTCCGCCAGTCAGGGAGTCCGGGTCCTACAGCCGGTATTTCATAGTTCCTAAGAAGGATGGCCAGTTGCGTCCAACTTTAGATCGGAGGTACTTGGATCGTTCTCCGAGGAGATTCAGATTCAAGATGCTTGAGTGTCGTGGTTCAGATCCAGTCTGAGGACTGGTCTGTCACGGTGGATCTAAAGAGGACACATACTTCTATGTTCCATCCTTCTGTGTCACGGGGGATTCCTGAGGTTCGCTTTCGGGGGCGAAGCGTATCATTATCAGGTTCCTCCATTCGGGCATCACTGTACAGCAGTTTAGGACTGCTGGGACTTGCGGCAGCTGCGTCCAACAGAATTTCTCTTGGCCTGCTGCACGAGACCCCTACAGTGGTGGCTGGGAACCAGGGAGGTTTTCCTTGAGGGGAAGACCATTCTGTATGATCAGGGTAACGCGCAGATGCCTTCGTTCCCTCGTCATATGGAAGAGACCTTGGTTCCTGTCCCGGGGGCCAGTGCTGGGAGCATCATGTTGCCGGGAAACCGTTTCAACAGACGCATCCCTCACTGGTTGGGACACGGTCATGGAAGGCCGCTTTTTCAGAGGTCTGTGGGAGACCCGGCATTCTTCCTGGCACATCTACTGCCTGGAAATGCTGGCGGTCTACGAAGCTCTGAGGAGCTTCCTCCCAGACCTCCGCGGCCACCATGTCCTGATGCGTAAGTGAACCAGGGGGCTTTCCTTGAGGGGAAATTCATTCTGTATGATCAGGGTAATGCGCAGATGCCTTCGTTCCCTTGTCATATGGAAGAGACCTTGGTTCCTGTCCCGGGGGCCGGTGCTGGGAGTGTCATGTTGTCGGGAAACCGTTTCAACAGACGCATCCCTCACTGGTTGGGACACGGTCATGGAAGGCCTCTTTTCAGAGGTCTGTGGGAGACCCGGCATTTTCCTGGCACATCAACTGCCTGGAAATGCTGGTGGTCTACAAAGCTCTGAGGAGCTTTCTCCCGGACCTCCGCGGCCACCATGTCCTGATACGATCCGACAATATGTCGGCAGTGTCGTATCTAAACCACCAGGGGGGCCTGAGGTCGCGCCCTCTTTGCAGACTGGCGCATCAGGTTCTCTTGTGGTCCCAGGGGAGGTTGTCATCCCTCAGGGCGATGTACGTCCCCGGGGACCAAAACTAGGGAGCAGACATCCTGTCAAGGCAGGGGCTGAGGCCCGGGGAATGGCGACTCCACCCCGAGGTGGTGGAGGCTATGTGCGAGCGGTTGGGCCCAGTGGAAGTGGATCTATTCGCGTCTCAAGAGACGTCCCACTGCCCGCTGTGGTTCTCCCTCACTCATCCGGCCCTGCTGGGGCTGGATGCCATGGCACAGATGTGGCCGAGGCTACGTCTGTACGCTTTTTCCCCGATCACTCTGCTCCCGGGAGTACTGGAGCGTGTCCGCCGGGAGGGCATCAGCCTTCTCTTAGTAGCACCCCGGTGGCCCACTTTAGTATGGTTCTCCGACATCATCTACCTGCGGGACGGTCCCCCATGGCAGGTCTCTCTGAGGAGGGACCTGCTATCTCAGGCCGAGGGCACGATTTAAGCCTACCCCCGGCCAGAGGTGTGGGGTCTCTGGGTCTGGCCCTTGAGGGGGCCCAGTACCTAGTAGAGGGCCTGTCGGCGGGTGTCGTAGAGACCCTACTCAGCTCCAGAGCTCCTTCCAGCAGGAGGTTGTACAGCCTGAAGTGGAATATTTCCACTTGGCATAGAGAGCGGGAGGTGAACCCAGTTATCTGCCCGGTGGCTTCAGTGCTGGAGTTCCGTCAAGACCGCTTCTCCGCCGGTCTTCCCCGTCCACACTTAAGGCGTATGTGGCTGCCATTTGGGCTTTCCACGCACCTCTAAGTGATGGGCCGTTGGGAAGGCACTATCTGGTTGTACGATTCCTCCGTGGGGCTCGGAGGATGAGGCCTGCGGCTCATTCCAGGGTCCCAACCTGGGACCTGGCGGTGGTGCTCGAGGGTTTGGCTGAGGCCCCCTTTGAGCCGCTGGAGTCGGCTGAGGCGAGAATACTGACCTTCAAGGTGGCTTTTCTCCTTGCCATCACTTCTCTGAGGAGAGTGGGGGACCTCCAGGCCTTGGCGGTCACGCCGACTTGCCTGGAGTTTGCCCCTGGCATGGTTAAAGCCATCTTGCATCCCAGCCAGGGCTACGTGCCCAAGGTGCCATCTAACAGGGCAAGGTCAGTGGTTCTCCAGGCATTCCATCCTCCACCTCACGTGACGGCGGAAGAGAGCCGACTTCACCTCCTCTGCCCCGTGCGTGTATTGAGGATCTATTTGGAGAAGTATGCTCAGTGGAGAAGGTCAGACCAGTTGTTGGTGTGTTTTGGCTCACCCAAGAAAGGGCTGCCTGCTACAAAACAGACGATTAGTAACTGGATTGTCCAGGCTATAGCCATGGCTTATCGGGTGCGCAACCTGCCTTCACCCTTAGCCGTGAGGGCCCATTCGACTAGGAGCATGGCCTCCTCTGTGGCTCTCCTTTCTGGAGCCTCTATGCAGGAGATCTGCGAGGCGGCGGGGTGGGCCACCCCTCACACCTTCATTCGTTTTTATAGTCTGCATCTCCCTGAGATGCCTGGTGCGAGAGTGCTCGCCCCCTAGTTGTGCCTGGTTTCCAGCTTCACACTGGGGTGGGTATGATTGGTGCGGGATAGTTGGTACTCGTTCCCCGAAGTGTCATCACGATGACGCAGTTCGAGTTCCCTCGAAGGGGAACGTCTCGGGTTATGACTATAACCCTTGTTCCCCGAGAAGGGAACGAGACACTGCGTCTCGTGTCCACCCAATCATCAGAGCGCTCGCTTCATCGCAAAGAACGCTATCTCTGTTACGTTCAGACGTCTCTTTGTATCTTCCGGGTATGCCGTCACATACTACGTCATCACGCAACACCAATCGGATTGGGCTGATTCTACAGTTTCTTCAGACGCTTTACGCGAGGGGCGTTCCCCGAAGTGTCATCACGATGACGCAGTGTCTCGTTCCCTTCTCGGGGAACAAGGGTTATAGTCATAACCCGAGACGTTTTCTGTCACATTAAAATAAGTGAACGTAAATATGATCAATTAGTTTGCTAATGGTTCTTAGCAAAGTATTGGAAAAAAAAGTTTGAGCAAATTTTCAGCATGCACATTGAGAAGGAAACTAAACAGGAACAGCATTAACACAGATGACAGATGATTGCTTAGCACAGATTGATGAAAACAAATTAGGAGCAGTATTGTTAGATTTTATTTTACAATTACTGTACATACGTTTAAAAGTTATCTGTTTAATAGGGGACATTGTGTATTTTATATTGGAAGTTTTTCAGATGTGAAAGAGTTACAATGTGGTGTGCCTCAAGGAAGTGGTTTAGGACCATTACTATTATTTTCTACCAATAAACTTCCTCTTGTTTTAAAGTGTGCACGGACAGTCATGTATGCAGATGAAAAAACATTATATTTAACTGCAACATCAATTAAGCAGTTGTCTACTGCTTTGGATGAGGAATTACAATTGGTCAAAGTAGGTACAGAATAATAAATTGGTTGTAAACTTGACAAAAACCAAAAGCATTTTGGTGATCCATAAATCAGAGTAATATCTAAAATGTTAGTCCACAAAGCCAGATATACTATTAGAATAACTATTTCAGATTATTAATTAAAGATAATTAAAGATAGTCTCTCTGCTTTGTTTTATAAGAAATAATTTAGAGTTCCTTATGTCCTGTAATGTCAACTTTTATATAGTAGTACTAGTCATAATTTCAACACTAGGCATGCATCAAAGGGATGTTTCTTTACTTGTTTCGAAAACTACTGTAAAACAATGCACTGTAACATATAGAGGAATGGAAATATGGAATGATTTATTAAAATAAATAAAAATAAAATAAGTTGAAAAAAATCTTTAAAGGAACATTTAATGGCACAATAGTAAATTGTTGATTTTGATATTTGGAATGAATTTTGGATTTGTATGTTTCATTGACTTTTTATTGTTGTGGATTAATGTATTTACTTGTTGGGACCTCAGGAAGAGTAGCCACTGCCTAGGTATTGGCTAATGGGTATCAAAATAAATAAATAAACTTAGATCATAGATGAGAAGACCATTTAAAGGCAATTTACTAAGGAATCATTTTTTAATTACATTTTTTAAAAGTTTTTTGGCAGTTATAGCACCACGTCTTGCCCAATCTCCAACACTTTTTTTAGGTGTCCTCAGAGTATGTCCATATATATGTGTCAAATTTGTTATAAATATCTCATTTAATTTTGAGGTTATAGACCAGGGGTGTCCAAAGTCGGTCCTGGAGGGTCACTGTCCTGCAGAGTCTAGCTCCAAGTTGTCTCAACACCCCTGTCTGAAAGTTTCTAGTATGCCTAATAAGACCTTGATAAGCTGGTACAGGTGTGTTGAATTGGGGTTGGAGCTAAAGTGTGCAGTACAGTGACCCTCCAGGAGCAGGATTGGACACCCTGTTATAGACACTTATATATTTATGAGTATATGTATATTTATAAGTATAAAAATGACTAATGGGCAGCATTGATTGGATTTCACTTCCTATAATAATTTTGACATTTGGACATTATTGTTTAGCTATTGACCTATGTTATCAAATTTCCTGTGGTGGTTTTGTCTCAATTGGACTAGCAGTTTCGAAGATAATCGCAAAAGTTTTGTAAGCGCTAAATTACACTATTACACAAACCATAAGGCAAAACCTGCCATGTTTGGGATTGTTGGACTTGGCAAATATTCAGGAGTATAAGGAGGTGACTCCTGTAAAGAAACACTGGCTTGAAACTTAGGCTACTTCAAGGCATTGTGCCGATGATGCAAACTGTGTTTTTTGAGATACGCCAATGTTCTCATAGACTATCATGGCACCCTGGACAAAGGCACTGCATGCCACTTATTATCAGATTAAGGGTTGGATGTGGTTATACCCATTTTCATGACATTTTTTCCTCTTACAGTGCCAATCATCACAATTTTTTTCAAGTGACCGAAGTTTGAGCTCATAGACATGTGACCCGAGTTTTGCGAAAATATTTTGTTCTGTTCACAAGTTATAGTCATTTTAGTAAAAGTGGCCCCCGACGCGTTGAACATTTTGGTTCTCCTTAGCGACCATGAATTGTAAAATTTTATTTTTTTCATAATTATTAATAGTCTCTCTCAAAAGAACATTTCTACAGTGGTTTGGTTCCAATCAGGGGAAAAAATGTGGGAGAAGTTTGCAAAAGTAGGTTTTTCAAAAAACCCAAAATTTCTCGAAATTGGCGCAAAGGGCGAGCCAATCCGTTTCGTCCGGCTTGAACCAAGGATTCCAGCGATATAAGACACTTGAGCCCACGCCTAACGGTTTAGGAGTTATGAGCCATTTGGTACTTTTCTCGCTGTAGCGCCCCCGTCAGGCCGATCGGGCGTGCCTCGGTGACGTTGGTAGTTGGTGTGAGTACTAGCAGCCCTGCAAGTTTCTAGTTTTAGATGGAGAATGATGCATCATGGGAAAATTAACAATTACAATAGGGTTTCAGCCTTGCAGGCTCGAACCCCTAATAAAGAGTTAAATAGAATACCAAACGTTTAATCCAAATTTCTAAACTAATAAATGTCTTAGAAATCTTTTCATAATGGAGTCAGATAAAATAGAGGTAATACATATAAGGAAATGTATTTAATTTAATCTTGTTGTGTTGCGTAAAAGGAAAGACAGTAACACGCAGAGAACCCTTCACCCGCATCATTGGACGCCGATCTTGGACCAGTGGGCGGGTTTACAATGATCTACTGTACTGTGACGTGGTC
The DNA here is from genome assembly GCA_023566225.1 of Romanogobio albipinnatus. Classification (NCBI taxonomy): domain Eukaryota; kingdom Metazoa; phylum Chordata; class Actinopteri; order Cypriniformes; family Gobionidae; genus Romanogobio; species Romanogobio albipinnatus. The sequence goes on along the minus strand of CM042260.1, from coordinate 43,537,320 downwards.
TTGTATGTAAAAAAAAAAAATAAATAAATAAATAAATAAATAAACATATAACATTAAAACCTGAAAGTATAAGTTGGTCTACTTACATATATTCTGTTTCCAGTTTCCTTCTCCAACTGTCCTGCAGCAAATACATCGACCAAATATATACGGCGTGCTTGTAAAGACACATATTTTCAATCACATGGTTTTTAGAAGAATTTCACAAATGCACCACTTGACAAGTATATGTCACGGCAGCATTTCTCACGGATGAACTATTGGAGCATAAAAGGAGGAGCGACAACAGTGTAGGACGAGAGAGGACCTTGGAGGAATTTCAGAAAGCAGGTTATGTGACAAAACTGGGTATGTTTAAAGGTAACTTAGTGGATAACCTTGACTTACAGTTCCAAAAACTCGTCCTTCTCGTCCAACATCAGTGCCTGACCTCACAAATGCGCTTCTAGAAGAATGGTTTATGAATGAAGCTCATGTGCATGTAAAGGCAGGCGTCACACTATATCCTTTTGGCAATATATATATATATATATATATATATTTATTTATTTATTTATTTATTTCTATCATATGTGATGTCTTACTATATAATTAGCATCAAATAAACAATATAATTCTCATTGTCAGTGATTAAAGATTAAATATTGAACAAAAGATTGAAAAAAAAGGTAACGCTTTAGATTACGGCCCGGAAAGAACTGCGTAAGTAAAGAGAATTTACAGCATAACTTTCGGTAATTATAGTGTAACTATTAAGTAAGTATGTGTAGGTATAAGGGAACAATATGTAATATTGGGGGAATAAGGGGGTAACTATCAGAAACATTAACAAATTATTTATACTGTAATTATTTTTTAATTAAGGGGTAATTCTGTGTAGTTACAGGGTAAGTGCAATAAACAACACATACAAAACTTGGATTCTATGGGATTCCTTCTTAAGATTCATCTTTCATCAATCTGTTTTAAAAACCTTGTTTTTTAAATAAAGGTTTCCAAGTGATATCAGATTGTGTATGTGTGTTTATTGTACTTACCCTGTAACTACATGAAACAAGAGGGGAACAAGAACCACTTTAATTTACAGCCCACAGATTCATACTTACCCTGTAACTACACGGATAATTACCCCTTAATTAAAAAATACTTAATGTTCCTGATAGTTACCCCTTTATTCCCCCAATATTACATATTGTTCCCTTATACCTACATGTACTTACTTTATAGTTACACTATAATTAGCGAAAGTTATGCTGTAAATTCGCTTTACTTGCGTAGTACTTTCCGGGCCGTAATTCAATTCAATTCAATTCAAATTTATTTGTATAGCGCTTTTCACAATACACATTGTTTCAAAGCAGCTCTACAGAAAGTGCATTTCATAAATGTACATTGAAAAATGTTAGAAAGAGAATGTTAAAGAAAAATGTTAGGATAAGTTAATCAATCATGTATTATTTTAGGCCATAACAACGCTGGCGTTGATTCGTCTCTTCACAGGCGTCGAGTCGTCTCATCACAGGTGTTGGGGCATCCGAAGTCTCCATGAGAGGCTGGATACAAACTGGAGCTGACAAACTATTTACCTCGGGACTAGTGTCTCGAGATAACAACAGAAAAGCAGATGGGAAATAATTAGCGTAGCTGCTGTTCAGAATATTATATTAATGCTTTTGATCCGATTTAACTGTAGTATAAAAGGTAATTATAATGTGAATGCTTGGCTAAAGAGATGTGTCTTTAATCTAGTTTTAAACTGGGACAGCGAGTCTGAACCTCGAACAATATCAGGAAGACTATTCCAGAGTTTAGGAGCTAAATGTGAAAAAGCCCTCCCTCCTTTAGTGGACTTAGATATCCTAGGAATGACCAGAAGCCTCGAGTTTAGTGATCTTAAAGAGCGCGATGGATTGTAGGGCGATAGAAGATCCGTTAAATACACTGGAGCTAAACCATTTAGGGCTTTATAGGTCAGTAGCAATACTTTGTAATTGATACGGAACTTAATAGGTAACCAGTGTAGAGATGATAAAATTGGTGTTATATGATCATATTTTCTTGACCTAGTAAGAACTCTAGCAGCTGCGTTTTGGACTAACTGTAGTTTGTTTATTGAGGATGCAGGACAACCAGCTAATAAAGCATTACAGTAATCTAATCTCGAGGTCATGAATGCATGAACTAACTTTTCTGCATCAGGAATAGATAGCATGTTACGTAGCTTAGCAATGTTTCTAAGGTGGAAAAATGCTGTTCTTTTAACATATGAAATATTATTTTCGAAAGACAAGTTGCGGTCTAATATAACACCCAGGTCTTTTACTGTAGTGGATAAAGTGACAGGACATCCTTCCAAGTTAAAGTTGTATTGTGAGAGGTGTTGTGGGCAGTTTTTTGGACCAATAAGTAATACCTCCGTTTTATCTGAATTTAATAGCAGAAAATTACACGTCATCCCGTATTTAATATCTTCAACACACGCTGTCAGTTTAGATAATTTAGCGTTTTCATCTGGTCGTGATGAAATATATAATTGAGTGTCATCAGCATAACAGTGGAAATTAATTCCATGTTTTCTTATAATATTACCAAGTGGCAGCATATATATTGAGAATAGCAGAGGGCCTAACACGGATCCTTGCGGCACCCCATAGTCTACTGACGTTATCTTTGATTTTTCCCCATTTAGACAGACAAAATGGAAGCGGTCTGATAAGTACAATCTAAACCAGTTTAATGCCTGTCCCTGAACACCAGTGTAATTTTGAAGTCGATCTAAGAGTATTTTATGATCTATAGTATCGAACGCAGCACTAAGATCGAGTAGAACTACTGTTGAGATACAGCCTTGGTCAGAAGCTAGAAGTAAATCATTTGTGATTTTAACGAGCGCAGTTTCTGTGCTATGATGCGGCCTGAATCCTGATTGAAATTTTTCATAGATATAATTTTCTTGCAAGAAAGAGCACAATTGGGCCGACACAACTTTTTCTAGTATTTTAGACATAAATGGAAGATTTGAAATGGGTCAGTAATTTGCTAGGTTATTATGATCTAATTGTGGCTTCTTAATGAGAGGTTTTATGACTGCCTGCTTGAATATTCTTGGAACATGACCTAAAGATAAAGACGAGTTAATAATATTGAGAAGAGGCTCTTCCACTACAGGTAACAACTCTTTGAGTAGTTTAGTGGGTATTGGATCTAATAAACATGTTGTTGGTTTAGATGCAATGATACGTTTATTTAGCTCTTCCTGTCCTATAATTGTAAAGCGGTGTAGTAGTTCTTGAGGGGCGATAGTAGCGGTTGAATCATAAGACATCATTAAAGATTGTACATTTACAATTTTATTTCTGATGCTTTCTATTTTCTCAGTGAAGAAATTCATAAAATCATTACTACTAAACTGTAACGGAATATTTTGCTCAGGCGATGCTTGTTTATTTGTTAGTCTAGCCACGGTGTTAAATAAAAACCTTGGGTTATTTTGATTATTTTCTATTAGTTTACGGAGATGCTCAGCCCTGGCTGCTTTTAGGGCCTTTTTATAACGTGACATACTATCTCTCCACGCGATTCTAAAGACCTCTAAATTAGTTTGTTTCCATTTCCGCTCTAAGTTACGAGTTTCTCTCTTGATAACATGTGTAGCACTGTTGTACCATGGTGCTTTAGTTTTCTCTCTAACCTTTTTTAATCTAATTGGTGCAACGATTTCTAATGTGCTAGATAAAATGTTGCTCATACTGCTAGTCATTTCCTCTAGTTCATCTGTTTGTTTGGGTTCACTGAGCAGCTGAGACAGATCAGGTAAGCTATTTGAGAATCTATCTATAGTGGTTGGGATGATTGTTCTGCCTGGTCGATAACGTGGCGCAACATGACAGATTTCAGCAGTACGCAGTATGCAAGTTACCATGTAATGGTCAGTGACATCATCACTTTGCGGTATAATATCTATATCGGTTGGGTTGGTTCCATGTGATATAATTAAATCTAGTGTGTGATTAAGACGATGAGTGGGACCAGTGACGTTTTGCTTGATCCCAAAGGAGTTTAATAGATCTGTAAATGCAGCCCCTAATGCATCATTTGTGTTATCTACGTGTATGTTAAAATCTCCAACAATTAATGCTTTATCGACGTTGACCAATAGATCTGAGAGAAAGTCTGCAAACTCTTTTAAGAAATCAGCATAGGGCCCTGGAGGTCTATACACAGTAGCCAAGGCTAGAGATAATACGGATTTCTTTCTTGCATCTAAGAGCGTAACATTTAGCACTAGTACTTCAAACGAATTAAACCTGTGACCTGTTTTCTGAGTAACATTAAGAATATCTCTATAGATTGTTGCAACACCGCCGCCACGACCAATCAGACGGGGCTCATGCTTATAACAGTATCCTGGCGGAGTAGACTCATTTAGACCGAAATAATCATTTGGCTTAAGCCAGGTTTCAGTAAGGCAAAGTACATCAAAACTATTATCTGTGACCATTTCATTTACAATAACCGCCTTAGGTGTGAGCGATCTAATGTTTAGAAGACCTAGTTTTAGAAATTGTTTTTGTTCGCTAATATTTAGCTTTTCTGGTTTAATCACAATTATATTTTTCCTGGATCTTACAGTAGATTTAATGTTTGATCTCATTAAACGAGGAATAGACACAGTTTCTATATAATGTTCTACATTGGTACTTATGTTAATTAAGTTAGGACACAATTGTTTTTGTTCACTAATATTGAGATTTTCTGGTTTAATCACAATTAGATTTTTCCTGGATCTTACAGTAGATTTAATGTTTGACATCACTAAACGAGGAATAGACACAGTTTCTATATAATGTTCTACATTGGTACTTATGTCAATTAAGTTAGTACAGGAAAGACTGTGATCTGTACTTACTAGTCATATGGTGGTGTGTAACGCCCTGGAGATGTTGTCCGACAGAAGAGCCGCTCCGATTCTGCTGGGGTGAAGGCCATCAGGACGGAAGAGCCTAGGTCGCTCCCAGAAAAGATTCCAATTATTTACAAAGAGCAGCTTCTGTTCATTACACCATGACAATAACCATTCATTTAGAGCAAATAATCTACTGAACTTTTCATGTCCTAGTCGGTACGTGGGAAGGGGTCCAGACACGATGATCGTTGCTTCAGGCGATGTTCTGCGCACCGTCTCGACCAGGCTCTTGTAGTCCTTCTTCAGAACCTCCGTCTGCCGCAGCCTGGTGTCGTTCGTTCCCGCGTGCAACACGACAGCTCCGATGCGCTCGTCACCGTTCAGGATCTCGGGAACCTGCGCAGCGACATCGAGAACACGAGCACCAGGAAAGCAGTGAGTGATTACTTTGCCTTTACCTGAGGTAGCGTGGACATGCCGGACGATGGAAGTACCGATCACCACAGCGCTGCGTTCCGTCTCGCGAAGAGGAGAGAAGCGGTTCCGAGTGGAGATCTCGAAGACCGGGAGGGGCGGAGAGGTCCTAGCTCTGGTCCTGGCTCGCGTCTTCCGCTGGGGAAAAACCCACGGTCCCCGGTGCTGTGTCGGTGCCGGTGTGAACGAAACCATGGATGATCGCGTCCTGTGCAAAGAAACACACGGAGTAGACGAGCTCGGAGTCAACAGGTTATTAACCACTGACTTGTGTGCATCGGCGCGTAATGTTTCAAGCGCTGATCGTCGCTCTCTCAGCACGGCTTGTCTGTCTAGAAGGTCGCTAATCTGCTTCGCCAACGAGTCCAACTCCAACAGCACCGAATGCAGCTCAAACGTGTCCTCGCCTGCACTCAAAGGTAACATTAGACACACATCCGAGTTCGTCATTGTAGCAGACGTGCTACGATGACGAATTGTCGGTACAGTGACGGGTGTAAATAAGTTTATCACGCGTGCAATGCTAGCGGGCTACGGCTACCGGTGTAAATAAGTTACCACGCGTGCAATGCTAGCGGGCTACGGCTAGTAGTGGAAGTTCGGATATAAGTAGTGATATCAAAGCAATCCGATTGTTTTTTATAGAGAATCGTATCGTAGATATATTCACACGCTGTAAATAGTAGAAAATATTCGTTTGTAAGCGAGTGTTAAGGAGAAAATCAAGGATTATGAATCAAATCGACGGAGCTCTAACACCAACAGCGTGCTCACAACTCGCGCATGCGCATCATTTGATGCAGTTACACTCCTGTACACTCCTTACACTCCTGCAGTTACAGATCCTCTGAGATGAAGCTTTTAAATTCTCCTGTATATCTGTGTAAGCACTCAGGGCATCGGACATATCTGTTAAATGTGTGAACATAAGTGCTGTAAATGCTGGTATCACCGCATTGTGGGTATTGGAAATGCGCTGTATAAATACAAATTATTATTATTATTAAAATGATCACTATTATTTTAAAAAATCTCAGTATTGAAATCAGTATTATTGCCAACCCTATAAGAACGAGAGAAAATCTAAAATTAACTTCATGTTCTGAGATCACTCTGCAGGTTAACTGATTTATGCATGTCATCTACAAATAATTTTGTTTGTGTTTGTACTTGTACTTAGGTTGCGAAGGTAGCTGATATTGGTGGTTCTTCACTGGATGATGCTACGAGGAGGATGATGAGATTCCTGCTATCAAATGAATTGGCGATCCAGTACAATCTCTTTGGCCGTCATGGAAAGAAAAGATTTCGAGATCTCTGCCTCTTTGATGTCATATGTGGTAAATGTGTTTTAATGTTTACTCATGCGCCTACTACTCATGCAGATTTATGTTTAAAGCACTTTTCACAATACACACTTATGGATACTACAATTCTCAATATAATATTGAACCATTCGGTAAAACATCCATGTATCAATAACAATCATAATGGCAGGTTTACATTACTCAGTTTGCGTGTGCGGTGCATTAATGGATTAAAGAGTTCACGCTGCACACTGTTGCAGTCCGATGTGCATTCCAGGAGCGGTGCATATGCAGCTGTGCAGAGATTGCTTCTGCACCAAGCCCATTTTTGCTGTGCTGCAAGCAAAGAATTAAAAAAAAACTGCAGTTTGTGGGATATATGAACATGGATTGACATGAAAATGTATTAATTACATCATAAATGCATATAATTATGTAATTATTTTGCTAGGTTTAAAGGAACAGAGCAATTTTAGATAAGGCAATAATAGATGGCACTCGTGGAGGTAGGAAAACTAAGATCTTTATGAACGGCAGTATTGCTTGAAACAGAAAATTGAATGCAAAAGAAAAGGCAGTAGAGCTGACTGTTTCTGTAAATGGCAAGTTTTAATTTAGAATGTTTGTGAAAATTTAAGTAAAGTAGTTTAAATGATTTGCTGCTTGCTTGAGCAACTTATATATCAATCTAGAAGTAAATGCAAAAGTAAAATTATTTTTTTCTGTTATTTATTGCATTTAATGAAAGATTGTATTACTGTACTGTGTAAATAATAAAAAAGAATCACAAAGCTGAAAAAAACATTTTCAGTGACAATGTTTGGATTGAAATCAAAATAATGGATTAATGTAGTGTCAGTAGTAAACAGCCACGGATCAGTTGCAGACTTCTGTGCAAAAGCACAAGGAGAGTCTGTGCTGCTTCTGCACCACTTAGACACATAGACTGCATACACCCTGCAAACAGAGTATGTGTGAACCTGTTGTAACACTGCCTCACATACAGCTCATGAAATCAGGCTTGTGCTGTCTGTAAGCTATTGTGAAACTATTTCACGAATGTCAAAATATAAATGCAGTGCATGATCAAACATTTAGGTGAGATAAATATATATATATTTTTAAATGTCTAAAAAATTAAATGACCCCTCCACCCCTCATATTAAAAAAATCCCCTCTCACAAGAGTCATCTAAGAGTGTAATTCATTCCAGGCCCTGTAAAATCGTGATTGGATCATCAAACTTATATCTTGCTAAAGCTTGTAATGTTACAGAGACTATTTGGCTTTGTTATTCTCTTATCTACAGCAGTAAATATGAACAAATATGGGTAACACTATTTTACAGTGTTTGTTACATTTTAGAAATACTTTGTTACTTATTGTTGCAATAAATTGTGCATTGATTTAGTTCACCCCAAAATGAAGATGTTCTTCATATACTTAGCCTCCTGTCAGTACAAACCCACACTTCAGTGGAGGGACAGAATCAGATTTTATTAAAAAAGTATCTTTGGGTTTGGAACGACATGAGTGAGTAAATTACAATTTTCATTTTGGGGAGAACTAACATTTTAATCTTGAAGTAAGTAAAATGTTGTTAACATTACTGAGTAGTTATATGTACACCTACACTGTGACAAGGACACTATAAAATAAAATGTAAGCCAAGTATGTAGCTGGACATTTCATATGATTATATGTGTAAACTTTTGTTTTTATAGGTGGACTGAAGAAGAATGCAATGACCAAGACTGTGAACCAGAAAGACATAGAAAAGGCACTCTCAAAATGGTTCACGGGGGCTAGAGACAGGGGCGGGAAGAGAGCAATCAGGTCACAGCAGTCTTCAGGACTGTGATCAGTTTTGTGTGTCCATCCATACAAATCGTTGAGACCAAGTATTGTAAGTTAAACAGTTTTGTCGTTGAGGTTTTAAATGTTTCTTTAAAAGCAATTGTTCTCCCAAAATATACAAATCTATTGATTTAAACCAGTGATGTCAAACTCTGATCCTGGAGGGCCACAGCCCTGCAGAACTTGGCTCCAACATTAATTAAAAGTACCTGATCCAGCTAATCAAACCCTTCAGGTTTATTTGAAAACTAGAAAACTTTTCAGAAAAAGCTCTCTCTTTTTTTTTAAATCTTATTATTACTGTTTGGAAGCATCAGAGATTTGGGGGTGAACAGAATGTTTTCATTTCTTGACTGTTTTCATTTTTTTTATTAGTAATATTTTTTAATGTTACCTAAGTTTGGTTATGTAAAACCAGCTGTCATCACCCTGTTTTAAAATAAACTGGTAATGTTGGTGTTTAACACTTTACAAAAACGTTTATTGAAAATGTCTGAATTATAATAAAGTACTTGATATACTGAACTTTTACATTTAAATTTCTGGATTTATTTTTTTAATTGTCTAATAAAAGTCAAGCAGTTGTATGTAAGCCAATGTATGATTATGAATGTTGCCCAGTTGGGCCCCACTTAGGTTCTATGACATTTATATGGGCTAATTCATACAGGGTCCACATGGAACCCGTGGGCAACCCAATCTAGGCCCCATATTTACAGTGAGTGAGTGAGTGAGTGAGTGAGTGAGTGAATGTGTGTGTGTGTCCGTGTCTGCGAGTGAGTGAGTGAGTGAGTGAGTGAGTGTGTGTGTGTGTGTGTGTGTGTGTGTGTGTGTGTCCGCGCGAGTGTGTGTGTTTGTTCGTGTCTGCGCTACGTGAGTGAGTGAGTGAGTGTCCACGTGAGTGAGTGTGTGTGTCCGCGCAAGTGAGTGAGTGAGTGTGTGTGTGTGTGTGTGTGTCTCCGCCTCCACACGAGTGTGTGTGTCTGCGCAACGGGAGTGAGTGAGTGTGTGTGTGTGTGTGTGTGTGTGTGTGTGTCCGGCGAGTGAGTGAGTGAGTGAGTGAGTGAGTCAGTGAATGTGTGTGTGTGTCCGTGTCTGCGAGTGAGTGAGTGAGTGAGTGAGTGAGTGAGTGAGTGAGTGAGTGTGTGTGTGTGTGTGTGTGTGTCCGCCAGTGAGTGAGTCTGTGTGTGTGTGTGTGTGTCCGGCGAGTGAGTGAGTGAGTGAGTGAGTGAGTGAATGTGTGTGTGTGTCCGTGTCTGCGAGTGAGTGAGTGAGTGAGTGAGTGAGTGTGTGTGTGTGTGTGTGTGTGTGTGTGTGTGTGTGTGTGTCCGTCCGCCCGCGCGAGTGTGTGTGTTTGTTCGTGTCTGCGCTACGTGAGTGAGTGAGTGTGTGTGTGTCCGCGCGAGTGAGTGAATGAATGAGTGAGTGAGTGAGGTTGTGTGTGTGTGTGTCCGCGCGAGCGAGTGAGTGAGTGAGTGAGTGAGTGAGTGAGTGTGTGTGTCCGCGCGAGTGAGTGAGTGAGTGAGTGAGTGAGTGAGTGAGTGAATGAGTGAGTGAGTGAGTGTGTGTGTGTCCACGCGAGTGAGTGAGTGAGTGAGTGAGTGAGTGAGTGAGTGAGTGAGTGAGTGAGTGAGTGAGTGAGTGAGTGAGTGAGTGAGTGAGTGAATGAGTGAGTGAGTGAGTGTGTGTGTGTCCACGCGAGTGAGTGAGTGTGTGTGTGTCCGCGCGAGTGAGTGAGTGTGTGTTTGTGTGTTTGTGTGTGTGTGTGTGTGTGTGTGTGTGTCCGCGTGAGTGTGTGTGTCTGTGGTGGTTATAAAAATATATAAAACTAATAATAATTAGTGTCATCAGAATATGTCGTCATTGAAAAATAAACTGAATGTTATTAATGCACAGTGTATGATTTTGGATGATGGCGATTGGTATTCCTTGCCCATTATGGATGATCGATCATTTGATTATTATTGTCTTGGGACTTTCACCTGCTGGGGGAGGGGGGCGCTGCTCAGACAATACAGAGACTCAGAAGATATTGCAGCAGCCTTGGTCCTATGTCTTTTATTGACTCTATATCTCCCCTAATCAGGCGGTTAGGGTACTACATTTTGGAGGCCCCAGCGAGGATGAATGCAGTGTGAGTTGGCTTCCAGTGATGACAGCCCTCCTCCAGTGCCATTCAGCCTTCTACTCAGCCCAGGTGACCAGTGGAGTGAAGAAGTTCGGTGTCCGTGTCGAGCCAGGAAGGAAAGTGTAAGCAATCTGAGGTTTATTTTCGATACCAGGAACGCTGCAGGATTCCAGCCTGCTAAGGGCACTTCTTCTATCACTTTGCACACATCTAGACTGAGTAACTCATGGATCACGTAGAGGATCTGAAGCTTGATGTGATAGGAGCAGTATATGCTCTCTCACGAGAAAATTTGATCGAACTGTGTGAATTCCTAGGAATTGATTGTGAACATGTCAGTAGCAAAGGCCGGTCATTTTTTTATTTCTGTTATTGTGAGACACATTGAGAGAGAGGCATTAGAGGAGCTTGAAGATGAGGGTATGGCAGAGCTTCTGTGTCTAAAAGACAAAATCTGTGAAATTCAGAGGGTTAATGAAAACAGTGATTCGGAAAGACAGACAGCACCAACCACTAAGAGAGTGAATGTAAATCCAGTAGCAGAAAACACAGAACAGGAAAAACTGCAAAAAGAAATTGACACATTACAATCAGCATTACAGAAGTTAATAGTGCAAAAACAGAGAGCAGCTAATCGCACACCACAACACACAGGTACACAACAGAACATAAGTACTATACAGAGTTATTCCACATTGCCAAGTCCAAACGTACAGCCAGACACAAGCTCCGATCTGCAGTTCATGACACAAAGACCAGTCATGCCACCCTGGAACAGAGAATTCAAGATATCAGGACAGATAGGTGAACCTGGACAAAAAGATAAACTCACCTTTTCAAGTTTGGCACATCAAATCGAACACGGATTGAGCAGGGGAGTGTCAGAGCTTGAAATAGTGGATGCAGTAAAAAGAGCAATCGCACCAGGCATGCAGCTGCGTAGTTACCTGGAAGGAAAACCAAATTTAACCCTCCCTGTGCTGAGACGTATACTGAGAGCGCATTATCAAGAAAGAGGTGCGACTGAATTGTACAAGCAGCTTACCTCCGAGGTGCAAAGTAGTAAAGAGACCCCACAAAGTTTCCTCGGTGTCTTGATTTGAGGCAAAAGATCCTGTTCGCATCCCAGGAAGCGGAATCCAGTTTGAAATATGACCCGAACCTAGTTCAGAGCATGTTTCTTCACACTGTCCTTACTGGCCTGCAAAATGACAGTATTAGAAGTGATCTTCAACCTTACTTGACGACCATTGATGTGAGTGATGAAATTCTTTTTGATTAAGTCAATGTTGCTTGTGCAAATGAAACCGAGCGGCAAAACAAGAAGAAGCTCATATATCAACACACCAAAGTGAATCCAGTGCAGGTTAATGAAGTTGCTGTTGAAAAGAAAGGAAAGACACAGTGTGCCAAAAACACAGAGAAAGCTGAACCTGACATTTTGAGTGAGTTAAAGGAAATGCGGTCTGACATGGCATTGTTGAAGGATCTCAGTGCAGAGGTGTCTCAAATTATAGAATCCATTCTACAACCTCAGATCATGTCCACACAGTTTTCTGCCAATGTGAGGAATCAAACCAACGTGCCACCACCCCAGCCTCTAGTGTTGTAGTACTCGAGACCGGTCTTGGTCTCGAGACCGGTCTTAAGACCATTTTTTGATGGTCTTGGTCTTGTCTCGGTCTCGACTGCATTTCTCCTCGGTCTTGTCTTGGTCTCGGACTTAAAGGACTCGGGATTTTATCTCAAGACCAGTCAAGACCACAACTGCAAGGATATCACTAAATTTCCGGTGCATTGTCTGATTTAATATCATTAATGTCACTATGCTGCCGGGTTCAAAATCAATGCAGAATTGTCTCAGAAATGTGCAAAAATTTATATAAATGCCCACAAAATTCTGAGATTGTTTTTTTATATAACATAGAATAGAATTAAGCAATAACGCAATAGCAAGAGAGCTGTTTTCAGGAATATATTAGCGTGATTGCAAATGATATTGATTTATACAAACATTCTATAAACAAGAAGTTAATATTAAATTACATTTTAAACTGTGTCTTTGCTAATTCGGCAGCGTTTGGTTATTAAAAGAATCGGTTGCTTTGAACAAATCGGTTGAATAAAGGATTCTGTGACGGTTAAATAATGTTAATGTTTTAATGTTAAATTAATCTGAACATTATTTATGCAGGTGTAATCGTATCAATTCAGATGCAACTTCTGTGCCATGAATTTTATTGGTAGTGATTTGATTGGTAACAGCGCTATAGTGTCTTACTATTCTAATTGTATTTAATTACTGTATTCAATATAAGTAATTTCTCAGACACTAGATATGGATCTTTTAGATGAATTTAAGGAGTGCTGGTCTGGTCTTGGTCTTGACTCGGTCTCGCCCTGTCTTGGTCTTGGTCTTGTCTTGGTCTCAACACCACAAAGTCTTGGTCTTGTCTTGGTCTCGGCACACGCTGGTCTTGGTCTCGACTTGGTCTCGGTTTAGGTGGTCTTGACTACATCACTACCAGCCTCAGTACCCACCTCAACGTTATTTGCAGCAATATGACAGGAGAATGGGGGCATTCCAGCAGCCACAGTGGCTTCCTGCACATCATTTTCATCCTCCCTCAGCTCGTGTGAGAAAATGTCTGGCATGTCAGCAAAGCGGATTGGATGTATACTGTACTCACTGCTATAGGTGTGGCAGTAGCGATCATTTTGTGGCTGGTTGTAGAGCATGAGGCTCAATGATGTACAGAGAGCTGCCGTTAAACGGGACAGGGTCACGACTGCGGGACGAGGAGTGACCAGATATTCAACAATGTCCCCACAAAGATGCGCACAGTGCGGTATAACAGGTTCGGACTTTAGACTGCGACAATGTGCTGCCTGTAAACAAACATTGTATTGTTCTAAAGCATGTCAAGCTAATCACTGGACAGTAGGGATGTGCATCTCCATAACTGAGGCCGATGCGATACGCATCTCGATGTATAGCCAACGATACGATACATTAAAGATACATTAAGCAGCTAGCGATGCGATACGATACGATACACCCCTGTTACGATGCAGTGCGATCCGATTTCGATTCAATTCAACACGATTCGATGCAGTATGATGCAATGAAACAAATATGATGATATGCATTTGAGTATGTTACAGATACTTTTATTTCTTTGTTTCAGACAACAAATCATAAATTAACTTAAGTGCCTTCTGATTTGTAGTGCATGAACCTTACAAAAATAGGCTTTGGTAATGCAAAAAAAAGATTATTTTTTTCCTGTTCTGTCTCCAATTAAACTTTTAACAGCTCAAACATTTAACAGTGAAACAATTTAAGGATGCTGCTCAGAGATAAACTGAAGAAATGTTCCATAACTTGCTAGCAGATGAATATGCTTTCAGCAGACAGGCTTACTCAGTGAACAGAAAATAGCACCTGTTTTGACATAACCAATAATAATAATAATAATAATAATAAACTTTAACAGTTATTTTATAACTGTATTCAAATGTAAAAAATAAAATAAAATAAAAAACTAGTATAGGCAGTCACAGGCTGCTGTAAACCAGACTCATCAGATTAACACTAAATTTTACTTAAATGTCCTCTTTTAAGGTTTTTCTTAAGAAATATCAGTTGATCCACATGATCAGAATGAAGCAAACTGCGCTTTGCTGTAACTATATCTCCAGCTGTGCTAAAGACTCTTTCAGAGGGTACACTTGTAGCTGGGATGGAGAGGTAGCTCTTTGCCAATGCTGAAAGCAGTGGAAGATCCAATTGTTTTTTCCACCACTGCAGCACATCACCACTCAGACCTAAAGAATCCCTTTCTCTGTACTTTAAAATTTCCTCCTTAGCTCTCTCCCTTGTGCTCTTTGTCGTCTGTGGTCTCGCAGTGTGGAAATCCCCAAACATCTGGTCCAAGGCCGTTTTCTTCTTGGGAGGAACATCATCTAAGAACAAAAGAGAAGAGGGGATTATCAGTTGTGTTGAAAAAAATATATCAATCCATCAATCCTATACCACAAAAGCAAAACATTTGACATACAGTATTAGACTAATAACACATGCATCTCCAAATCAACATACAGTAGCTTTATTACTTGTGCCACAGTTCCTAAACTTCCTATTATAACAAAGCAAACCTGTCTCTTCCTCTCTGTGGGGGCTCCTGTCACCTTCTGTTTCAGCTGCCTGACTCTCATTCAGTGTGTTCCTGTCCCCTGCCTGACAATAATTATTATAATCCAAAGACCAACTGTTAGATTTCCTTAAACTAGACATAATTTAAAGACACAGGTAAATAAATTTAACAAATGGATACATGATAGAGAGGTAGAGGGGGAGAGTGAGTGAGTGAGTGAGTGAGTGAGTGAGTGTCTAGCTTCAGTATTCTGAGTATATTCTTACCTTTTCATCCATCTTCACCACCTCTGTCGTTAGCTTCATGAATATCATGTCCTTGGTATCACTGTCATCCAGGAAAGCCAGGTCTTTGAAGCGTGGATCAAGGGCTGACGAATAGTGTAGGAGGTCTTGGAGATATGTATAGCGACCATCAAAGTCCTCTCTGAATCGTTCCTTCATCTGGGAAATTACTGGTAGATCACTCTCATCTGCCTGGAAATGTTTCGGTAATTTGGCCTGGATTGGGGAGATCATCGAGATGGTGGGGTTTTTTTCCTCACTGAGGAGTGTGGTTGCCACTTTCAGAGGGGACATCAATTTGATGACCTCTTGGATTAACATCGTGGGCCCTATCTTGCACCCAGCGCAATTGACTTTGTACACCGACGCATGTGTCATTCCTATTTTGCACCCGCGCAAAGCGCGCTTTTCCCTCCACAGAAGCACGTCGCTAAACTAGTGAATGAACTTGCGCTCCCTGGGCGGTTCAGCGCAAAAAAGGAGGCGTGTTCCGGCGCAAACAATCCCTGGTGCTATTTTGCTGTTCCATTAAACAATTGCGCCATTGACCAGAAAAAACCTAGTCTAAAGTCAGTGGCGCGTTGCGCGTTGTTCATTATGCTATTTTAAGGGCGCATGCTTGACCATAGCGTGCACAACGCGCATACACTTTGCTCATGTAATCTACACAGATGCAACAGTTATTTTTGCAAATCATAAATTGTTACACAAAAAAAATATTAACACATGAGATGACGGAAATCATTGTGGTGTGCCACGAAGATGTGAAAAAATAGGCATAAATCTAGCTTACAAATTATTCAGGCTAATTATTTATTTAACCGACGCTATTTTGGGTGGGTTTCTCCCATCCCCATACAACACAACTTCTCTGTCTTTCACTGCTCTTACAAGAACATCAGTCTCCTCGGCTGTGAACCGCTCCTGGCGTGCGCCTGGTAAATACGCCATAATAATAGCAATCCATAATGGAACTTGCGCACCTGCTTTTAAAGGGAATGTTGGATGACGCTCTGATTGGTTTATTCACGTTACGCCCAAACCACACCTATGAATAATGAAGCTACTTCAGACCAACCCATTTTAGATTTGCGCCGGGCGCAAGAGCCATTTATCCCGCCGGGAAAATAGCAACAGCGCCGAGACCCGCCCACAAAGTTACTTGCGCTTTGTGCTTTGACACTTGCGTTTCAGATCGTTAAAATAGGGCCCCATGTCTTCCTCTGTCATGCTGGCCATGTTTTCTCTCCTCTTTATCTTCTTTGACAACAGTGTGTTCAATACAGCAGGCTGCTGCTCCCAAAAACGTTCCAACATGTCAAAAGAACTGTTCCATCTTGTGGAAACATCATGGATTAGTTTGTGGTGTGGCAGCTGTAACTGGGCCTGCGTTTCACGCAGAACTTCAGTAGCTTTTGGGCTCCTGCGAAAAAATGTTACCACCTTCCTCACTTTTGCTAGAAGCTCTGACACCCTGTCTACCTTGAGGGATTTTTGCGAAGCCAAATTATGTGTGTGCGCGATGCATCGCACATGGGGGTCCATCTCAGCACCGACTCCAGCCACTATCATGTTTCTAGCATTATCAGTGACCAACGCTGTTTGCTTGTCATTGATGTTCCACTCGCGGCAAACGTCCTGCAGTAAAACTGCTAGATTACTCCCCGTGTGAGCCTCATTAAATACTCTAGTCTGTAGAACGTGGTTTTGCAAAACCCATTCGTCATCAATATAGTGTGCTGTGACAGTGATATATGAGTCAGTGGCGCAAGACGTCCAGCCATCAACCGTAATTGCAACTCTTTGGGCAATTGCGTCGGTTATTGCCTTGGAACGAGCAGAACTGTTGGGCAGCTGCGATTGAAAAAAAGTTTTGATCGTTTGCTCACCCGGCGTCCCGCTAGCAGCAGCAGCTTCAGCTAAATCCGAGTGAGAGGAGGAGGAGGCCGGTGTCTCCAAACTCACACCGTGTCGGCGCTTCAAGTGTGTTGTCAGATTCGTCGTGCTGCCTGTATATTTTATAGTGGCACGACATATTTTACAAATTGCATGGGTTTTATCAAGATTTCCAGCTTTCTTATAAAACCCAAAGTGTTTCCACACACTGGATTTGTAATTACTTGGTGGAGGATGCAGCTGCTCTACCTCTGCCATGTTAATCTATGGTCTGTGACTTTCTGGACACGCCCGGGTCTCTGCAGTGTTGTGATAGGTTACGTCATATTCACGCAACAGTGAAGAGAGACGTGCTTGAGAAACAGTTTAGAGGGGAGAAAACAATCTAAAAATATTTTTCACTTTCTAAATAATGAAAGTATAGTATGTCTACTAATAATTATAAAGAAATAAATCAGGTTTTACCGATGCAGATATGTTAGAAACGATGCATCGCGATACAAATGCCAATTTGTATCCGATGCACACTTTTTAAACCGATGCATCGTATCGTTAACTTTTTAAGCCGATGCACCGAGCGAATCGGGGAATCTTCCCATCCCTACTGGACAGTCCATGTAAAACAATGCAACCAAACGGAAAGAGTACACACAAATTCTGCAATGCACAGAAAGAAATGTGAAACCGACAAGTCTACACGTGCCGCCTTTGTAGGAAAACAGTGTCTAGTGCCGTGTTACCTTCAAGGGCTTCTTGTTGATGTATTGTGGGATACAGGATCTCAAGTTTGTATAGTGGATGAACGGTGGAAAAGTGAACATTTACCGAACATCAGATTGAGAAATGTGGCAGAGGTAATTGATGCACCTGAGGGACTTCATCTAGTGGTGGCAAACGGACAGGAAATACCTTATATTGGGTGGATGGAAGTAAGTTTTGGTTTGGCATTAAATGAAGTGGAAACAGATGAACTCGTGATACCTGTGTTGGTGATGAGGGGTAGTCAGCTTCGTCATCCCATTGTCGGATATAATGTGATCGAGCAAATGGTGAACACCGAGAGAATAATGCAGCCAATCACAAGTGAATTCCAGAGAACAGCCTGTCCTAATGCCGGAACAGTTCAAGCCTTCATCAAACAAATCCATGCTGAAACACCATGTGAATATACCGTCACAACAACAAAGGAAAATGTTCATGTGCCCAAACATACATCGGTACAAGTGGAATGTAGAGTGCAGACATACAGACCAAAGCAAGAGACTGTGCTCATTTTTGAGCCTGATGTTAACCCACAGTGGGCAGAGGGTTTGGAGTTCTGTGAGACAATCGTAACCTTGCGGCGACATACAATACACATAGTTGTCAGTGTTCAGAACCCTACAGACCATGACTTACTGTTGGCAGGCAAGATGGTCATAGGCACAGCGCAACCCGTGCAGGCCGTTTATCCAACTTCAGCTTTTGAGGAACCTGGTTTAACTCCGGTGATGGTCAGTCAAATCAAAAATGAAACCAGCAATACTTCTGACGTCGCATGGGTTCCGCCAGTCAATTTGAGCCATCTCAGTGAGCCTGAAAAACAAACAGTTCAGCAAATGTTAAAAGAGGAAGCAGCTTCATTTTCCGAATCTGACAATGACATAGGTTGCATCGAGAAACTACAACTTGCCATTTCACTGAAAGATACTAATCCTGTTGCTCGCACTTACCGTTCAGTGCCTAAACCCCTCTACCAAGAGATGAAAAACTACCTGCATGATCTCATTGCGCAAGGATGTGTCCAGAAATCAAATTCACCATATGCCTCTCCTGTTGTCTGCGTACGAAAAAAAGATGGCAGCTTACGCCTGTGTATTGATTTTAGAGAGCTGAACCTGAAAACGCATCCTGATAGACAGCCCATCCCCCGGGCACAAGACATAATGGACAGTTTGGGGGGGAACTCCTGGTTTTCGCTGCTGGATCAAGGTAAAGCATATCATCAGGGCTTCATGGCCAAGGAGAACTATTCAAACGTGAGGTGCGATACCTTGGAAGGATTGTCTCGGCGGAAGGGAGTAAGATGGACCCGGCTGATACAGCTGCCGTGAGAAGTCTGAAAGATAAAAGACCAAGCACAGTTGGACAGTTGAGAGCAGTCATGGGTCTGTTGAGCTATTATCGACAATATATAAAAGATTTCTCCAGAATTGCGAGTCCACTGTACGACATGCTGAAAGAAACCGAGAAAGATGTGAGGTGGTGGTCCAGTGGGTTAAACCATGGAATTGATATGCAGAAGGTTGCTGGTTCGATCCCAGCGGTCACCACCAGTGTGTCCTTGAGCAAGGCACTTTACTCCATATTGCTCCAGGGGGATTGTCCCTGTAATAAGGGCGCTGTAAGTCGCTTTGGATAAAAGCGTCTGCCAAATGCATAAATGTAAATGTAAATGTAAAGAGAAGTTATAATCCAAGATATGTAATATGTAATATATGATATGAGATATGTAATCGACAGGCTAAAGGAAAGAAAAGGGGAGTGCCATCTCACAGGCCGATTGTGTGGACTGACAAGCACCAAGAGATAATGGAGGGACTGATCGATTGTCTAGTTGAACCACCAGTACTTGCGTTCCCGGACTTCTCACAGCCGTTCATACTTCATACTGACGCATCAAATCAGGGTCTTGGGGCAGTTCTATGTCAAAAGCAAGCGGGAAAGCTGAGAGTCATTGCTTATGGATCCCGAACCCTGACAGTCACGGAAAAGAAGTATCACCTCCACTCAGGGAAGTTGGAGTTCCTTGCCCTGAAGTGGGCTGTCACTGAAAAATGTAAGGATTATCTGTACTATGCTCCCACCTTCACTGTGTATAGTGATAATAATCCACTGACTTACGTTTTAACCAGTGCAAAGCTGAATGCGACAGGAAGTAGATGGGTGGCGGAACTCGCAGATTTTCATTTTAACATCAAGTACCGGCCTGGCAAAGAAAATGTGGATGCAGATACTCTATCCAGGATGCCACTGAACATTTAAAGAGTAATGAAGGAATGCACTGAGGAATTGCCATCTGACTGTGTCGAAGCAACCATTCAATCTGTTGAGGCACCACACTTCAGCATCTCTTGGACTGCAATGATTTCTCTTGACGACACCATGGAGTCTGAGCATGCATGCGAGCCATTACCTGTGGAGGAGATCAGACAAGCACAGCGTAATGATGACCACATTGGACCTGTTCTACAGTTTAAGCTGTCCAATGAAAACCCAATAGGACATCTGTTTAAGACCTTTAGTGCACAAAGTAAATGCTTATTGCGCAGTTGGGACAAACTTTTCCTGGGAGACGATGGCATCCTCCATAGAAAGACGTACACACAGACACAGCTAGTCTTACCTGCAAGGTACAAGCAGCGTGTTTTGAGAGAATTGCATGATAACATGGGTCATCAGGGTCTTGATCGAACAATGTCTTTAATCAGAGAAAGATTCTATTGGCCACAAATGCAGAATGATGTTGATCACTATGTCACCAAGAGTTGTGTTTGCCTGAAACAGAAGAAACCACGTAGGGAGGCCAGAGCATCACTTCAGAATATCGTTACTACTCACCCGTTTGAGTTTGTTTCCATTGACTTCTTACACCTGGATAAATGTAGAGGAGGATATGAGTATATTCTAATTGTGGTTGACCATTTCACACGATTTGCACAAGCCTTTGCAACTACCTCAAAATCGTCTAAAACTGTTGTTGACAAGTTGTTTAATGACTACACTCTGAGGTTTGGTTTCCCACAAAGAATTCATCATGACGAAGGAGGGGAGTTTGAAAACCAGCTGGTTGCTCAGTTGAAGAAGATTTGTGGAGTTGCTGGATCGAGGACCACTTCATATCACCCCCAGGGAAATGGGCAAGTTGAACGTTTCAACCGAACGTTACTTCAGATGCTGAAGACATTGACGGAACAGCAGAAAACTAATTGGAAAGAGTCACTCAACAAACTCATTTAATGCCACTCATCTTTGCATACAACAGCACACAATGTGAAGTGACAGGATTTTCACCATTCTACTTACTGTTCAGAAGGTCCCCGAGATTACCTGTTGATCTATTGTTCAGTTTGACATCTGAAACCGGAACTACTAATTATAAAGAGAATGTGAAGAGATGGAGACAAGAAATGCAGGAAGCATTGGAAATCACCAGATAGACTGCAAAGAAGGTGGCAGAAAGAAACAAGAGAAACTATGATGTAAAAGTGGTATCCGCGCATCCGCACGAGTGAGTGAGTGTGTGTGTGTGTGTGTGTGTGTGTGTGTGTGTGTGTGTGTGTTTGTGTGTGTCCGCGCGAGTGAGTGTGTGTGTCCACATGTGTGTGTCCGCGAGAGTGTGTGTGTGTGTGTCCGCGAGAGTGTGTGTGTGTCCGCGTGTGTGTCCACGAGAGTGTGTGTGTGTGTGTCCACGAGAGTGTGTGTGATTTAATTGTGTTTGTTGATATTTTGCGAGTCCTCTGAGCATTTCCCTCAGAAGATTCCTGGGACTGAGGGGAGCTGAAGCTCATTAAATATGCAAATCTTATCCAATCCTAGCCGTGGGCGTTTATTCCAAGTCTTCAGTTCGGCACGCCCATCAAAACCGAGTGTTTTTCAGAAAGCCTCAAAACCAGGGTAGAAAATAGCTTATTACTGATTCATTATGATGTTTCTGAATGTAAAAACCGCACAAACGTCATAAGTTGACCTCAGACAACAGTATACATTTTTTTTAAAAAGCCAGTTCATGACACCTTTAAACAACCGTGATGTATGGTTCTCTTTTAAAATGTTTGCTTTTAAAACTCTGGTATCATGTTTTTATGTGTATATAAATTATGTGTAAATATTCCCAAACTCTCTGACTGTGCGATCTCTCTGTGGGTTATGTGATTGTTGTCATACTTATAAACAAATATTAAAACGTATGTAATTAAAGTAAAAATTATTGATAAAAATAAATAACAAAAACTTTGTGTGTCTTGTTCATCATATTTATTTTCATATAAAAGCAAAAGAACTTAAATTACATCCAGTTTATCAGCAACAAAGCGCACGAGTGTGAATCCTGCGATATCCGCTGTTGATCTCTCAGGTGTCTGATCCACTATGAAAAGAGAGAACTGTCCGTCTTGCCTACACTTTTTTCACTCCTCCCCTCACTGCAACCGCCTAGTCTTGGCCGAATTTCAAGCGAGGTGAGGCACATCTCAAACAAGCCTAGTATTATGTCCTAATGTTTGACATTAAGTATTTTCTGCTTGTCTTTATTGATCAGATTATGTTCAGTCACTGCATTAGATCTGTAATCTTCACTGAGGCTTTGCATTTATGTGCTTTCTAAATCAACACACCTTGTTAATAGACCCGTTTACAGCCTACGTCAAACTGCACATGTCGGTTGCAAATGACAATCTGGAAAGTGTTATTATGTATAAAACACATTAGTTTAAATCGTGCTATATATATATATATATAGCCTACATTTTGAAAATAAAAAATATAAACGAGGCTCAAACGATCTACTACAGCCTGTAAAACATTTAAATAAATATCAGTAAATAATGGTAATATAAATTATATAAGAAAGTTAAATCTTCGTTAATATATTGGTTTTATATTTCCCTACAGAGGCGCTCATGTGCTGCTTTGCTCTGAATGTGGGACATGAGCAGGAAAGAGAGCACCGCTTTTCTAATATCTTCATGTTTCTCCTGATGTTCCAAAACTGATAGTTGAAGTAAAAGTTGTGAAGAACGAATTTATCTTCTGGAGGGTCAAGAACTTGAGGCTTTGTTTGATAATGCTCTGCGAGAGAAAGCCAAACTAAAATTATATGGAATACTCCGCAGGGCTGTACAGTGTGACATATATGTCGCACGTGCTACAAAAAAATCTGTCTGTGCGATGAATATATTTACCCAATTGGCACGCGTGTGATACAGTTTAGCATGTGAGACAGAGCTTGTTTGAGTGAAGGGAGAATTTGTTTTGTGCTCATGTGAGGTTAATCTAGGGCTGCACGATTGACTGAAATTAAACCAAAATCGAGATTTCCATCCATCCATCCATCTTCTTCCGCTTTATCCGGGGCCGGGTCGCAGGGGCAGCAGTCTAAGCAGAGATGCCCAGACTTCCCTCTCCCTAGACACTTCCTCTAGCTCTTCCGGGGGGACACCGAGGCGTTCCCAGGCCAGCCGGGAGACATAGTCCCTCCAGCGTGTCCTTGGTCTTCCCCGGGGCCTCCTCCCGGTTGGACATGCCCGAAACACCTTCCCGGGAAGGCGTTCAGGAGGCATCCGGAACAGATGCCCGAGCCACCTCAGCTGTCCCCTCTCGATGTGGAGGAGCAGCGGCTCTACTCCGAGTTCCTCCCGAGTGACTGAGCTTCTCACCCTATCTCTAAGGGAGCGCCCAGCTACCCTGCGGAGAAAGCTCATTTCGGCCGCCTGTATCCGGGATCTTGTCCTTTCGGTCATGACCCAAAGCTCATGACCATAGGTGAGAGTAGGAACATAGATTGACCGGTAAATCGAGAGCTTCGCCTTACGGCTTAGCTCTTTCTTCACCACGACAGACCGGTACATCGACCGCATTACTGCAGAAGCTGCACCGATCCGTCTGTCAATCTCCCGTTCCATCCTCCCCTCACTCGTGAACAAGACCCCTAGATACTTGAACTCCTCCACTTGAGGCAGGAACTCTCCACCAACCTGAAGTGGGCAAGCCACCCTTTTCCGACTGAGGACCATGGCCTCGGATTTGGAGGTGCTGATCCCCATCCCAGCTGCTTCACACTCGGCTGCACACCGTCCCAGTGTATGCTGAAGGTCCTGGTTAGAAGGGGCCAACACGACAACGTCATCCACAAAATCGAGATTTGTCTTTGTGAAATTATGAAAATCTCTTCAATTTTTAAGTAAATAAATAAATATATGTGCAGATTAAGCGCAGCACTGTTCAGGGCGGATCGATCGGATCGCAATAAATGCTGCTCTGTCTCTGCATGCACTGTGAGATGGAGTCATTGGCATTTTAGTTCGAAAAGGGGCACGGTTTGCATGAAAAATTGCTAATAAAAGCTCGGGTGCGCATTTTTTCAGGAAGAAACGTAACCTGCATATGTTTTTTAGCATATTACAATGTATTTAGTCAAATAAAACACATGTAAGGGATGATGGTGTTGATGATTTATCTTGGATACTAGTGGATTCGCGCATATGCGTGCAATCAGTGCAACAAATGAACTTCATGTGAAGCACATACAGTAAACCCAAGAGTCGTTTACCCAGCTGCGCATAATAGCACTAAATTAATAAAAACACAGGCAGTGTGTTTTCTATCATCCGCCGTGCACATTTTTGATGACTTAAGATGAACAAGTGCACCAGGGTTCGATAAAATCAAGTTGAGTGTGAAACCAGACCAGCGCTGAACAATCGCGTTTAGACATGACCCCAGCAAACGTGCCCAGTGTTAAAGCCCCTTAATGTGCATTAGAAAAAGCAACAACCTCTTTCCAAACTTGAAATGAGAAGCGTTTACAAACCTGTTGTCCAACAAAAGAGAACATTTAATCGAGTGTTTGAAATAACCTACTTTTGTAATCTGACAGGCTTCACATCACAGAATGAGGCAGAAATTATATTATTTTATAATATTCTGTAGTACAGTGATAGATTCGCAGTGTAGAGACGTGTACAGTACTTTTTTTCTTTCTCAGTGAGTACATAAGATAAAATAAGACAAAAATTAAGACATTACAGTCACATTTTTTGTTATCATAATTTAATATTTTATTATAAAACCTTAGACCTTTCTAATCATTTATGTTTTCTTTAAAATATAATAATAATAATAATTGTTATTATTATTTTTATTCTTAAATATTTGTATTGTATAGCACTTTTTGCATTTTTCAGACATGGTAACAGACGTTTTATACATGTGCTACAATTTTGTGGGCTGTGCTACAAAACTTTCAACCTCTGTAGCACCAGTGCTATGTGCAAAAAAAGTTAACGTACAGCCCTGCTCCATATAAAAGCCAGACGCTAAGCTTTTTTTTTTAGCAAAGGCCTATATCTCAAGGGTTAATGGTGCCACCTGGTGATCAACAGTAAAAATTACAAACAGGGAAAACCAACAATCAGAATGCATGATTATATGCTGTCATGGCTTTGCAATCAAAAAATGTCGTTATAATGGAAGTCAATGGGGCAAAATCAGTATTATTTTTTTTAGTGTAAATACTACTGTACATAATAATTTGTTAATAAAACCTTTGGTTGTTCAGCGTTACACAGTCTCAGGTTTTTGTTTTTGAGAGTGCATTTTTGATTTTATACAGTTATACTACCTCATTAGGGACAGTATACAGGATGGTGTATCAGTCAGGACACAATGAGATGAAGTAGATTCACTTCTGTATTGACAACAGTCTGAAATAACAAAGGAAATCGCCATTAAAGGGTTAGTTCACCCAAAAATGAAAATTATGTCATTAATTACTCACCCTCATGTCGTTCGACACCCGTAAGACATTCGTTCATCTTCGGAACACAAATGAAGATATTTTAGTTGAAAGCTGATGCTGAGAAAGGCTTCAGACAGGCCTCCATAGGGATTCTGTACATTTGCACTCACAAGACCCATAAAAGGCACTAAAAACGTCGTTACAAAGTCCATCTCACTACAGTGACTCTACAATAATGTTAGGAAGCGACGATAATAGTTTTTGAGCGAAAAAAAAATTCAAAATAACGACTTTATTCCACAAGTTCTGTCTTCCTCTGTCGTGAACTCACGAAGCACCACGACGCATGCGCGAGAATATGACGCAAACCGGCGTTCGGGAATTCATGAAATGCACACTTTAGTCCCATTTTGAGCTCTACGCCGAGACCTAAAGCACGATCAATGTAGAATTCAACAGCTCAGATACGGCGCGTCTTCCTCTGCTCGCTGTAAACAAATCTCCTCCTCGCTTCTGGGTCACGTGTCCGAACGCCGGTTCTGCGTCATATTCTTGCGCATGCGTCGTGGTGCTTCGCGAGATCACGACAGAGGAAGACAGAACTTGTGGAATAAAGTCGTTATTTTGATTTTTTTTTTCGCTCAAAAACTATTATCGTCGCTTCATAACATTATTGTAGAGCCACTGTAGTGAGATGGACTTTGTAACAACGTTTTTAGTGCCTTTTATGGGTCTTGTGAGTGTGAATGTACTGAATCCCTATGGAGGCCTGTCTGAGCCCTTTCTCAGCATCAGCTTTCAACTAAAATATCTTCATTTGTGTTCCGAAGATGAACGAATGTCTTACGGGTGTCGAACAACATGAGGGTGAGTAATTAATGACAGAATTTTCATTTTTGGGTGAACTAACCCTTTAAGGCTCTGGTATATCTTACAACAAAAGAATTCCAATTACAGCTAAGCATTAATAAAGAAATACAAATATAATTTAGAGCCTGATAAATATTGATTCCTAAAATATGGTGCATTTCCATAATCAGTGACATAAATAATAGACTATATAATCTAGGGCAAACCTTATTAAATTAAATTATTATATGAGTAAAAAACAACAACTTTGAGCTACCACCATGCAAATTCAAACATTTCGCCCTTCTCTCCCTATACACAGTGACTACAACCCGACAGGGGAACAGCAGTTAATTAACTAAACGCTCTAAATAAATATGCACATAAAGGCATATTTTGTACATCAAACGTGGTTAACTCACTGTCGACCTCTGCCGCTTGGTCGTCACTTTAAAAAACAAAAACTTTAATTTAACAAACAAAAAATGCTTCAAACACTTTTTCTAAATGACCTTAATAAAGAAACGAAACAAAATATAACTACTTTGACATTAAAAACAAAACTGAACTATTTTAATGGCTGCAACAATGTGTAATAGGGATTATAATGAATTATATATTATTTAATTATTTTTGTCATTCATTTAGGCTAATTTTAATTAAATGAATTTTTGTAAAAACAATTTGTTAAAACTGTAGTTTAAAAACGCGATTTTAATTCCTGTGTAAATGCATTTATGCCACTTCAGAGAAGCAAAATTAAATGGTCTGTGTAAATGCAAATTTTTGTGATTTTATGCCGCTTCAGATTTGGTTTCTGTGCCACGTTTTGCTGTGTAAAGATACCTCTACTAGATGATTATTTATTAAAGAGCTATTTATTAAAGAGATGGCATTACAAATTAAAATTATTATTTTTCCAGCCACAAAATTACTCTAATTTGGCTCTTTGCATTGGAATTCTCTATTTAACCTTAATTACTACACTAATTGTAATATAGATGTAAGGCAGTGTATTGTGTCATCCACAAGATGCCACTATAACGCTGTTGCGTTATAACAGATTCGAGTAACTTTAGTGCTTTTTGAGCCTCTTGATGTACTGTAGTGTTGATACGTTCTGAACTCTATAGGTAAGCCATTCTAACAGAAGTGGAAATTTAAATGTAAAATATCTTTGTTTCTTTTCTCACTAAAGTTCAATTCATAGATATAATTTCTGTTTTAAACTGCTTACTGCTTGTGACTTTACTGCTTAAAGACCTACATTCAGAATAATAGGAAAAGTCAAAATGTTTTGTTCTTTTTTTTTTTTATTTGATTGATGCAATGATTGTAACAAAGCAGATAGAGCAACCACTGACTACCATAGTATTGTTTTCCCTACTATGGTAGTCAGTGGTTGCTCTCTCTGCTTGGTTACAAACATTCTTCAAAATATCTTCTTTTGTGTTCAGCAGAACAAAGAAACTCAAACAGGTTTGAAACAACTTGAGGGTGAGTAAATGATGACAGAATTTTCATTTTTGTGTGAACTATCCCTTTAAAATATTAATTTAAACCGTTATAATAAGAATAAAATAAAAATAAAAACGATACAGGCATAAAATAATGAAAAGAGTAAAACGATGCAAAGATGAAACAGGGTTAAATTGAAACATAAAATAAAGTGCAAGCAGTTCGGACAAAGCACAGAGCTCATTCAGTAAATGCACAGATGTGTTTTGAGTCTGGACAGATGTGCACAGATGTGTTTTGAGTCTGGATCTGAGAGTGGCTACTGTTGGAGCACATCTGATCTGTTCAGGAAGCTGGTTCAGCTGCGGCTGGCATAATAGCTAAAAGCAGACTCTCCTTGCTTTGAGTGAACTCTTGGTATTTCTAATTGACTTGATCCTGATGATCTGAGTGATCTGTTGGGTTTGTATTCTATCAGCATATCTGCAATGTATTGAGGTCCTAGGTCATTGAGTGATTTATATACCAGTAATAATACTTTAAAATCTATTCTAAATGTAACTGGAAGCCAGTAGAAAGACCTGAGGACTGGTGTGATATGGTCATGTGTTCTGGTTCTGCTGGTTCTGTATGAGCTGCAGCTGTCTAATGGTCTTTTTGGGAAGGCCGGTGAGAAGACCATCACAATAGTTGATTACTAATTGCTGATTTAGTTATTGCTTTGACATGACTACTGAAACTCAGGTCTGACTCCAAAATGACACCCAGATTCCTGGCTTGATCTTTAGTTGTTTGACCCCTAGCTTCAAGATATGCGTTCACCTTGAGAATTTCATCTTTATTTCCAAATCTAGTGACTTCAGTTTTGTCTTTGTTTAACTGAAGAAAGTTTTGGCACATCCAACTGTTAACTTCATCAATGCATTTACATAGAGAGTCAATGGGGCTGTAGTCATTAGGTCAAGTCAAGTCAAGTCAACTTTATTTATATAGCGCTTTTAACAATGTAGATTGTTTCAAAGCAGCTTTACAGTGATAAACAGGAAAATAATGCAACATAATTTTATTAAGCTGTATAGCCATTTGATGTCATCAGTTCATTTCAATTTCCATACGGTGACAGTGTGGGCTTTAGATCAATAATTAGATCAGTAATTTAGTTTATATGGTTAATTTAGTTTATTAATTAGATTTATTACGATGTTAGTTGAAAAATATAGTGTCCCCAACTGAGCACGCCAAGCCAGAGGCAACAGTGGCAAGGAAACCAAAACCCCATCAGGTGACCTAATGGAGAAAAATAAACCTTGGGAGAAACCAGGCTCAGTCAGGGTGCCAGTTCTCCTCTGGCCAATTAACAAACAGCGTATGATTATTATTATTATTATTATTATTATTATTATTATTATTATTATGGCTGCTTTACAGGTCAGAGGTCATAATAGATCGGAATATTCGAAGGACCGGAGGCAACACGCTGGAGACGGGTATATTGAGGCTGATATAGATTAAATAATTATTAAAGTGCAATATTCGGGTTTATTGCGGATGACATATCGATTTAAGTATTATTTAATTGTAATATTCGAACAATCGGAGTCAACACGCTGGAAACGGGTTTATTGCGGATGACATATCGATTTAAGTATTATTTAATTGTAATATTCGAAACAATCGGAGTCATCACGCTGGAGACGGGTTTATTAAAATGCCGTGTCGATGAGGCAGTTGCAGGGGGAGTCTAATCACGGTCTCTGCGGACACTTCGGGGTTCTGTGTTGGTCTTCTCTGGGCGCAGGTCCATCATCTGATCTGGATACGGCCCGGATCCGGCTGACTGCAGTAAACCTCGGGATAAAACAGAGAGACTATCATTAGCGTAGATGCCATTCTTCTGATGATGTAACGAGTATATCAGGTGTTATGGGAATTGTTCCCGGTTCCGGCTGACCTAGTTAATGCAGCCTAACAATCATTTCATTGAAAAAGTGTTTTATGTGTATGCCACAGTAAAGAGATGTGTTTTTAGTCTAGATTTAAACTGACAGAGTGTATCTGCTTCCCGAACAATGTTAGGAAGACTGTTCCAGAGTTTAGGTGCTAAATAGGAAAAGGATCAACCGCCTGCAGTTGATTTGGATATTCTCGGTATGATCAACTGGCCAGAATTTAGAGATCGCAGTAGACGTGATGGAGTATAATATGTTAAGAGCTCGCTCAAGTATTGGGGAGCTAAACCATTTAGTGCTTTGTAAGTAATAAGCAAGATTTTAAAATGTATGCGATGTTTAATAGGTAGCCAGTGCAATGTTGACAGAACTGGGCTAATATGGTCATACTTCCTGGTTCTAGTAAGTACTCGAGCTGCTGCGTTTTGGACCAGCTGGAGTTTATTTATTAAGCGAGCAGGGCAACCACCCAGTAGAGCATTACAATAATCTAGCCTTGAGGTCATGAACGCATGAACTAACTGTTCAGCATTTTGCATTGAGAGCATGTGCCGTAATTTAGATATATTTTTAAGATGATAGAATGCAGTTTTACAGATGCTAGAAACGTGGCTTTCAAATGAAAGATTGGTATCAAAGAGCACACCCAGGCTCCTCACTGACCACGAGGACTGGACAGAGCAGCATCAAGTGTTAGACAGTATTCTAGGGCACTAATTGTTGAGTTTTTTTGTCCAATAATTAAAAATTCAGTTTTTTCTGAATTGAGTTGCAGGAAATTACCAGTCATCCAATGTTTTATGTCAGCTATGCATTCCGTTAATCTTGTGAATTGGTAAGTTTCTTCAGGGCGTGAAGAAATATAGAGCTGAGTATCGTCAGCATAACAATGAAAACTAATGCCATGCTTCCTAATAATTTCTCCCAGTGGTAGCATGTACAGGGTGAAGAGTAGCGGTCCTAGCACTGAGCCTTGTGGTACTCCATACTGAACTTGCGATCGGTGTGACATCTCTTCATTTACTGCTACAAACTGATAACGGTCGCATAGGTATGATTTAAACCATGATAAAGCAATTCCACTAATACCTACATAATTTTCGAGTCTATTCAAAAGAATGTTGTGGTCGATGGTATCAAATGCAGCGCTAAGATCGAGTAACACTAATAGAGAGATACAGCCACGATCGGATGATAAGAGTAAATCATTTGTAACTCTGATGAGATCAGTCTCAGTACTATGATACGGTCTAAATCCTGACTGGAAATCCTCACAGATACCATTGTGAAGACACTGCCTTTTCAAGTATTTTTGACAGAAAGGGTAGATTTGAGATTGGTCTATAATTGACTAATTCTGTAGGATCAAGTTGCGGTTTTTTAATAATAGTGTAGTAGACCTAACTATTCAGCTACAGCTCTGCACAGTTAAAAAACGAGTTTATTCCTAATAAGAATATTTTTTTTGTTGTTTAACATTGTAAATACACCGTTTGTACATTAACACTGCACTGTGCTTACATACAGGTAAATAAAATAATAAAATAATAATTAAATTAAAATGTGTTGTATCTAAAAGTTACTGTAAATTAAAACTGTAATGTACTTAAATGTAAAAAAAACTTTACTCAAATAAAGATGAAATTAAAATGTATTGTTTTAACATTCATTTATATTTAAAGTCAAAATTAAATATTTGTTCTGAGTTTGTCACACCACAGAAAAGTTTATTTTATTTAAGTTATTAAATGTGTTCCAAATTTAAATTATAAAAAATAAATTAATTAATTAAAAAAGCCAAGCAAAATCTTGAAAAAATAAGCAGCATTCTCTGCTCTCAAACACTGTCTGCGCTGAAACCACGCCCTCTAGCGAGAAAGCAGCAGTAAGTACACAATGGCGCCACATACTGCAACAATGGCACCAGATGTTGGCGGGACGGCGGATGAAGTCCTGTGTCAGTCGGGCAGTGGATTATCAGTGAATCCCAGTTGTCTCTGATCTCTTTGTAAAACTATCCGGTGTAAAACGATCACTGCAGAGGCAGGTGTTGGTGGTGTTCAAGGTTGTTTTATAAGCTTTTTATACGTTTTACAATTAGGTAATATGCATTTACGTGATGAAGGCATAACTAGCTAGCTAACTGTATGCTGTAGTAACTAACGGTAGTGACAGCAACGTGCGATTGAACGGGCGAACTGATGTGAATGCACTCTAACGTTAGTTTTTATAGTGTTAGGGGAGGGGCCAGGCTTAGGGGCTCCAGTGCATCATCGAGCCACCGTTTTAGAACAACACAGTTCGTAGTGTTTTTAACGTGTTTCAGCAATACATTTCTTACATTTATAATGTGTTTAGAATAGAAACAAATTTTAGAATCGCCTTTACAACGACTTTAATTTAGTTTTTCCTCTGCGTACCACTAGAGGGAGCCTGAGTACCACTAGTGGTACACGTACCACACTTTGAGAACCACTGGCCTATAGGATTAAGGGCTCACTCCACCAGGGGAGTCGCCTCTTCTACTGTGTTAGCATAAGTTAGCATAAGGCCATTTGCATAAGCTTATGCAGCATCTCGTTCCACTTTATCAGGGAACGCTTTATCAAGTGTTTCTCCAGTCTTACAGATAACAGACCAAAATTTTAAATTTTTACTTCTAAAATGTTTGTAAATATGTTGTAAAATATTGTATACATATCAAAACAGCAATATATGCTGTATTGCTGTACTCATCGACAATAAAGGCCAATGTCAATTCAATTCAATTCAATTCAAATTTATTTGTATAGCGCTTTTCACAATACACATTGTTTCAAAGCAGCTTTACAGAAAGTGCATTTCATAGATGAACAGTATAAAAAATGTTAGAAACACAATGTTAAAGAACAATGTTCGAAAAAGATAATCAGTCGTGTATTAATTTAGGCCATAACAACGCTGGCGTTGAGTCGTCTCTTCACAGGCGTGGAGTCGTCTCATCACAGGTGTTGGGGCATCCGAAGTCTTCATGAGAGGCTGGATACCAACCGGAGCTGACGAACTATTTACCTCAGGACTAGTGTCCCGAGATAACAACAGAAAAGCAGATGGGAAATAATTAGCGTAGCTGCTGTTCAGAATATTATATTAATGCTGTTGTTCCCATTTAACTGTAGTATAAAAGGTAATTATAATGTGAATGCTTGGCTAAAGAGATGCGTCTTTAATCTAGTTTTAAACTGGGACAGCGAGTCTGAACCTCGGACAATATCAGGAAGACTATTCCAGAGTTTAGGAGCCAAATGTGAAAAAGCCCTCCCTCCTTTAGTGGACTTAGATATCCTAGGAATGACCAGAAGCCTAGAGTTTAGTGACCTTAAAGCGCGCGATGGGTTGTAGGGCGATAGAAGATCCGTTAGATACACTGGAGCTAAACCATTTAGGGCTTTATAGGTCAGTAGCAATACTTTGTAATTGATACGGAACTTAATAGGTAACCAGTGTAGAGATGATAAAATTGGTGTTATATGATCATATTTTCTTGACCTAGTAAGAACTCTAGCAGCTGCGTTTTGGACTAACTGTAGTTTGTTTATTGAGGATGCAGGACAACCAGCTAATAAAGCATTACAGTAATCTAATCTCGAGGTCATGAATGCATGAACTAACTTTTCTGCATCAGGAATAGATAGCATGTTACGTAGCTTAGCAATGTTTCTAAGGTGGAAAAATGCCGTTCTTGTAACATATGAAATATGATTTTCGAATGTCAGGTTGCGGTCTAGTATAACACCTAGGTCTTTTACTGTAGTGGATAAAGTGACAGGACATCCTTCCAAGGTAAAGTTGTATTGTGCGAGGTTTTGTGGGCAGTTTTTTGGACCAATAAGTAATACCTCCGTTTTATCTGAATTTAATATCAGAAAATGACACGTCATCCAGTATTTAATATCCTCAACACACACTGTCAGTTTAGATAATTTAGCGTTTTCGTCCGGTCGTGATGAAATATATAATTGAGTGTCATCAGCATAACAGTGGAAATTAATTCCATGTTTTCTTATAATATTACCAAGCGGTAGCATATATATTGAGAATAGCAGAGGGCCTAATACGGATCCTTGCGGCACCCCATAGTCTACTGACATCATCTTTGATTTTTACCCATTTAGACAGACAAAATGGTAGCGGTCTGATAAGTACGATCTAAACCAGTTTAATGCCTGTCCCTGAACACCAGTATAATTTTGAAGTCGATCTATGAGTATTTTATGATCTATAGTATCGAACGCAGCACTAAGATCGAGTAGAACTAGTATTGAGATACAGCCTTGGTCAGAAGCTAGAAGTAAATCATTTGTGATTTTAACGAGTGCAGTTTCTGTGCTATGATGCGGCCTGAATCCTGATTGAAATTTTTCATTGATATCATTTCCTTGCAAGAAAGAGCACAATTGAGCGGACACAACTTTTTCTAGTATTTTAGACATAAATGGAAGATTTGAAATTGGTCTGTAATTTGCTAGGTTATTATGATCTAATTGTGGCTTCTTAATGAGAGGTTTTATGACTGCCAACTTGAATATTCTTGGAACATGACCTAAAGATAAAGACGAGTTAATAATATTGAGAAGAGGCTCTTCCACTACAGGTAACAACTCTTTCAGTAGTTTAGTGGGTATTGGATCTAATAAACATGTTGTTGGTTTAGATGCAATGATAAGTTTATTTAGCTCTTCCTGTCCTATAGTTGTAAAGCGGTGTAGTAGTTCTTGAGGGGCGATAGTTGCGGTTGAATCATAAGACATCATTAAAGATTGTACATTTACAATTTAGTTTCTGATGCTTTCTATTTTCTCAGTGAAGAAATTCATAAAATCATTACTACTAAACTGTAACGGAATATTTTGCTCAGGCGATGCTTGTTTATTTGTTAGTCTAGCCACGGTGTTAAATAAAAACCTTGGGTTATTTTGATTATTTTCTATTCGTTTGCGGAGATGCTCAGCCCTGGCTGCTTTTAGGGCCTTTTTATAACGTGACATACTATCTCTCCATGCGATTCTAAAGATCTCTAAATTAGTTTGTTTCCATTTACGCTCTAAGTTACGAGTTTCTCTCTTGATAACATGTGTAGCACTGTTGTACCATGGTGCTTTAGTTTTCTCTCTAACCTTTTTTAATCTAATTGGTGCAACAATTTCTAATGTGCTAGATAAAATGGTGCTCATACTGCTGGTCATTTCCTCTAGTTCATCTGTTTGTTTGGGTTCACTGAGCAGCTGAGACAGATCAGGTAAGCTATTTGAGAATCTATCTATAGTGGTTGGGATGATTGTTCTGCCTGGTTGATAACGTGCCGCAACATGACAGATTTCAGCAGTACGCAGTATGCAAGTTACCATGTAATGGTCAGTGACATCATCACTTTGCGGTATAATATCTATATCGGTTGGGTTGGTTCCATGTGATATAATTAAATCTAGTGTGTGATTAAGACGATGAGTGGGACCAGTGACGTTTTGCTTGATCCCAAAGGAGTTTAATAGATCTGTAAACGCAGCCCCTAATGCATCATTTGTGTTATCTACGTGTATGTTAAAATCTCCAACAATTAATGCTTTATCGACGTTGACCAACAGATCTGAGAGAAAGTCTGCAAACTCTTTTAAGAAATCAGCATGCCCTGGAGGTCTATACACAGTAGCCAAGGCTAGAGATAATACGGATTTCTTTCTTACATCTAAGAGCGTAACATTTAGCACTAGTACTTCAAATGAATTAAACCTGTGACCTGTTTTCTGAGTAACATTAAGAATATCTCTATAGATTGTTGCAACACCGCCGCCACGACCAATCAGACGGGGCTCATACTTATAACAGTATCCTGGAGTAGACTCATTTAGACCGAAATAATCATTTGGCTTAAGCCAGGTTTCAGTAAGGCAAAGTACATCAAAACTATTATCTGTGACCATTTCATTTACAATAACCGCCTTAGGTGTGAGCGATCTAATGTTTAGAAGACCTAGTTTTATAAATTGTTTTTGTTCACTAATATTGAGATTTTCTGGTTTAATCACAATTAGATTTTTCCTAGATCTTACAGTAGATTTAATGTTTGATCTCACTAAACGAGGAATAGACACAGTTTCTATATAATGTTCTACATTGGTACTCATGTCAATTAAGTTAGAACAGGAAAGACTGTGATCTGGACTTTGACTTACTAGTCATATGGTGGTGTGTAACGCCCTGGAGATGTTGTCCGACAGAAGAGCCGCTCCGATTCTGCTGGGGTGAAGGCCATCAGGACGGAAGAGCCTAGGTCGCTCCCAGAAAAGATTCCAATTAGAACGAATTCAACCCAAGCGCCTTTGATGACGTGGATGATTACGTTACTGTTTATCATCTGTCCATCATCGTCTAAAGCCCGCCCTGACAGTTTAATTGGTCCGAACAGTTTCTGTTCGGGCATAATTACTTCTCTATGGATCAAGTCCAGACCAAACTGCCCGTGCAAAAAATGTTGTGGGCGGGGCTAGGTTCGTCTGCCATCCAGGCTAATAAAGTTCCTCAAACAGGGTAAAGACCCTGGCTGCGTTCGAAACCGCATACTTCCCTACTATATAGTATGTAAAAAGCAGTAGGCGAGCGAATAGTATGTCCGAATCCTCAGAATTCATAAAAGAGTAGGCGAGAACTACCGGGCGGATAAACTAATTCTCGCGAGATTCGGACGTGCGTGTACTTAAATTGCGTCCGAATATGCCTACATACCTACTATAGAGTAAGAGAAACAATACGTGAACGGAGTAGTATGTCCGAAACCTCAGTATTTATAAAACAGTATAGACGAGAAATCCCCGGATGGCCTACTGCGTCCGCCCAGATTCTGAAGTGTGCATCCAATGGACACTTTAATATCCCATGAGGCCATGGGAAATCATCATTTCCGAACATGTCGGAGGACGGAGACGCAGCTGTTCTCAAGTGTAAGTACAACAAACTGAACCGCTGTTAATTGTATTTAAAGTTCACATATTTAACAACCGACAAGGAAACTGTTGGTTTTAAGACATTAATATATATATTAAATATTGATATATTAAAAGATATTAAATAGCTGTAAAACATTTCATTTTCACATAGCTAACGCACCAGTCGTGCTTCATTAAGCACACATACTTCTGAATATTTGTTAATCATCGTTTTCTTGAAAGCATTGCTTTAACTGTGTACAAGAACCTGATAAACGTTTGTTTAAAGAAAAGGTGTGAATGCACTCTTAATCATATGCAATATAGACGTTTCCTAATGTGCGTTTAACATTTGACAGGGGACATTTTACAGACGTCATTGATTTGGCCTAAGCTTTTGTCAGCACTTTGCATTACACACATACATGCTTATTTTACTGATTTAAAGAAACAGATTAACACAACTGAAGATGCATTTTAGATTTCATTTGTCTATTGACCAATTTAGGATCGTTTGTGTTGGATGAAACACAAAATAACAAGTCCGCTATCAAAGTATACACATCAACCTTTTGATGTATATTTACTTTTTATCGAATAAATGATAGATGTAACATTAAATCTTGTTTGGATGTTACAGGGACTGATGAACACACACGCATCCTTATCCAGTGGCTAATGAAGCCCTCTTCACTGGAAAGAGAAATGCTGCAATAAAAGGCTTCGAGTAAGTATACCATAGAAAATAAATGAATTTATTTCAGCACTTGAGTTATTACAGCACTTTTTGATTCTTGATCTCTCATCACTTGTTGCAGAGCTTCTGTGGTTGAGCCTTGCTCAAGGACACACTGGTGGAGATGGCTGCGGAGATCCAAGCAGAAACCTTCTGCTTTAGTCCACTACACCACAAAAGTGATAAAGCTACAATACAAATAGCATGTAATTTTAAAAATATTAAATTAAATATGGCAAGAAATGGGATGCTGACAACATGAATTGTAAAAGGTTTAAAGTAGTCATGCTGATGGAGAGCAAGCACACGGATGTTTGGAGCAGACATCAGCAGTCAGATTGTCCCGCACATGTTCTCCCACTCTTGCTTCAGGGTTGTGGGGTCCAGGAGGGACATGATGGACGGCTAGGACAGGCGAAGGTGTTCATGATGGTCAACTGCTTCATCAATATAAAGCCGCAGAACTGGCACAGCTGTGTGGAGATGGCAGCAGATGTGGGGTTCACCGGCTGTAAATACGTGAGTTTGTTAGAACAATACATTTGAATAAAGCTTTGTTTCATGTGTTGTTGACTTTTATTAATTTATTGTGATGTTTATTTTTATTCATTCTTTTACTCATTAATTCATGTTTCCTATTGTTGTCAGTAAATAAAATATTTTAATAACTCATGCATTAATTCATTGCTTGACTGAAAATTGATATGTAGGCTATTCACAGCGGCTGCATTTTTTCTAGTGTGTATTCATGCATCGCTATGTCATATGACAAATTGTATTTTGCTGGTTTTACTAAAATGATATAATAATAATAAAAAAAAAGTAATATAATTTAGTATTGGTCAGCATTTGTCATTATTATTGTAAGTGTTTTAGTGGGCTAGCAATGCAGTTCATTCTGGGGTAATCTTAATTTTGAATAGTGATACTTACATTTTTCGAGTATAAAATCGACAGTTTTCTCCAAAGGTGAGATCCTCGATCAGCTGAAAGACATCTCTGTGCAGACTCTGAGGGAAACCGCACAGGTCGGGCTGCAGGAGTTACTGATGCTTTGAGCTCTCACTGCACCTGTCACTCATATCTTTTATTTTATAATTACATGATTGTATCTTTAACAATCATAACGATAAAACAAAAAAAATATCATGGGTCTACATACATTACAAAGAAAAAAACAATAACAAGGTTAGACATCTTTGAATAATTCATCATAATGGAATACAAATGTTATTTCATAAGCTTGAGGGATGAAACAGGAGTTAAATTTAAAAAGAAAAAGGAAAATATAAAAGATTTAGGCCAATTTTGCTTGTGGATGAATTTTTTTTGCATATAAAATAAAGAAATTAACAACATATTCAAGAGATCACGATTTTGGGTTTTGGTAAGGATAAAACTGGAATCACAAGATAAATGGGCAGCTGTTTCTTCAACAAGACCACACAATTAGCAAGTTTAATCAATATTAAGATATGTATAGATCGATTAATTAAACCTGTCACTCAAATCTTTCAAGTTGTTGCTTGTGATAACGTCGTAGGTCACATGATAACGTCAACATGGCGCATAAAGTGCGGATCACATTCATACTTAACGAGATCAGGCAATATAGTACCTACTCTTTTAGAGCTCGTTAAGTAAGTACTTATTGAAAATGAGTACCTACTCAATGAGTATGCGGTTTCGAACGCAGCCCATGCTTCCCTCTTCCAAACAAAAAAACTGCTCGGGTTATGTATATAATCCTTGTTCCCTGAGAAGGGGAACGAGCACTGCATCGGAACGACGCTTTGGGGATGCTCCCTTAGCATCAGCGAATCTGAAACCAGAATGCCAACTAGGCCAATCCGATTGGCGTGCGTGATGACGTCATCGTGACGGCATACCCGGAAGTATAAAAGGGGGGCCGGAACGTAATGGCGGTAGTAATTGCTCTGAAGCATGCGCTCCAGGCGCGCCGAGGTGTGGCGTCGGGATGCAGTGCTCGTTCCCCTTCTCAGGGAACAAGGGTTATATACATAACCCGAGCAGTTCCCTTTCGAGGGAACTCGCACTGCATCGGAACGACGCTTTGGGGAACGAGTACCCACTAGGCCACACCGAAGGGTAGCACCTGCCCTAGTGTGAAGCCGGAGACCGGGCACAGCTAGGACTGGAGCACCCTCGCACCAGGCGTCGTAGGGAGATCCAGGCTATAGAACCTGATGAAAGTGTGTGGGGTAGCCCACCCGGCCGCCTCGCAGATATCCTGCAAGGGGACCCCAGAAAGAAGGGCCACCAAAGAGGCTATGCCTCTGGTGGAATGAGCCCTCACAGCCACAGGTGAAGGCAGACTGCGCACCTGATAGGCCATGGTAATCGCCTGGACAATCCAGTTACTGATTGTCTGGGTAGACGCAGGCAATCCCTTTCTAGGTGAACCAAAACACACCAACAGTTGTTGTGATCTCCTCCACTGTGCAGACTTCGCCAAATAAACTCTGAGCGCCCTAACCGGGCAGAGTAGGTGAAGTCTCCCCTCTTCCGCCGTCACATGAGGCGGAGGATGAAATGCCTGCAGAACCAAAGACCTGACCACCCTTGAAGGCACCTTAGGCACGTAGCCCGGCCTAGGGTGTAGGATGGCCTTTACTCCTCCCGGGGCAAACTCCAGGCAGGTTGGCGTTACCGCCAAGGCCTGGAGATCTCCCACTCTCCTAAGAGAGGTCATGGCGAGGAGAAAAGCCACCTTAAGGGTCAGGTTCTTAGGTTCAGACGACTCCAATGGCTCGAAGGGGGCCTCAGCCAAACCTTCGAGAACCACTGCCAGGTCCCAGGTTGGAACTCTGGAATGAGCCGCAGGCCTCATCCTCCGAGCCCCACGGAAGAATTGTACAACCAGATGGTGCCTACCCAGAGGCCCATCACCCATAGGAGCGTGGAAAGCCGCAATGGCAGCCACGTACACCTTGAGTGTGGACGGGGTAAGCCCTGCAGAGTAGCGATCTTGGAGGAACTCCAGCACTGAAGCCACCGGGCAGTTAACTGGGTCCACCTCACGCTCCCTGCACCAAGTGGAAAATACATTCCACTTGAGGCTGTACAGTCTCCTCGTAGACGGAGCCCTGGAACTGAGTAAGGTGTCTATCACCTCCGCCGATAGGCCAGCCTCTATGTACCTGGCCCCCTCAGGGGCCAGACCCATAGGTTCCAAATCTCCGGGCGGGGGTAAAATATCGTACCCGCCGCCTGAGATAGGAGATCCCTCCTCAGAGGAATCTCCCACGGCTGACCTGCTAGCAGAGCTGTGATATCCGAGAACCAAACTCGAGTCGGCCAACGGGGTGCTACCAGAAGTAGACTGACCCCCTGTTGCCGGACCCTCTCCAGAACTCCCGGGAGCAGAGCAATCGGGGGAAATGCGTACAGACGCAGCCTCGGCCACGTCTGAACCATGGCATCCAGCCCCAGCGGACCACAGAGGACAGTGGGACGTCTCTCGAGACGCAAACAGATCCACTTCCACTGGGCCGAACCTCCTGCATATGGCCTCCACCACCTCTGGGTGGAGTCGCCACTCCCCGGGCCTCAGCCCCTGCCTCAACAGGATGTCTGCTCCTCTACAGTACGCAGGACCCATGTAGAAATATTCGGAAGGCATTCCATGCGCCGAGATAATCTACTGAGGGAACCAGCCTCTCAAGGCTGGCCTCGGGTGTTACACGAGCCTCCTCCCCAACCCCCTGAAGCGGATGACCGGCAGGAGTGGTTGGGAACGATTCTCTATGTGCGGACGCGTTAGCCGCCCAGCCGCAAGTCCCTCCGGAGGCGGCTGGAGCAGCATGCGTTCGCGGGAAATCGATGGGGCCCGAAGCGTCATAGACGGCGGGATTACCTCGATTTCCCCGGAGCGCCCCGGAGGAAGCAACCTCGGTTGCCCCTCTACGGGGGGAACCGCTCTCGGAAGTCCAGCCAAAGCTAGGACTTCCCCCCAAAGCGGCCGTCCATGACCGCGCCCCAGCCAGTGAGGAAGGCGTCTGTTGAAGCGGATTCCCGGCAACAAGACGCTCCCAACACTGGCCCTTGGGACCTTACCGAGGGTAGTGCCTGCCCTAGTGTGAAGCCGGAGACCGGGCACAACTAGGACTAGGGAAACCCAAGCGCCTTCGGCGCCCCAGCCAATGAGGGAGACGTCTGTTGAAACGGTTTCCCGGCAACAGGACGCTCCAACACTGACCCTTGGGACCTACCGAGGGTCGTGCCTGCCCTAGTGTGAAGCCGGAGACCGGGCACAACTAGGACTAGGGAAACCCAAGCGCCTTCGGCGCCCCAGCCAATGAAGGAGACGTCTGTTGAAACGGTTTCCCGGCAACAGGACGCTCCCAACACTGACCCCTGGGACAGAAACCAAGGTTTCTTCCATGTGACTAGGGAACGAAGGCATCTGCGCGTTGCCCTGATCATACGGAAAAGATTCCCTCTGGGGGAAACCCCTTGGATTCCAGCCACCACTGTAGAGGTCTCATGTACAGCAGGCCAAAGGGTATCCCGTTGGACGCCGCTGCCCTGAGCCCCAGCACTTCCTGAAAGTGCTTCACAGTGATGCAGTGGCCTAGCCTTATTCCTGAGACTATCGCCAGTATGGTCTCGACTCGCGCGGGAGACAATTGTGCCCGCATCGTCGTCGAGTCCCATACGATCCCTAGAACCGTAGTCCTCCGGGACGGCGTCAACACTCCTGCTATGTTGAGTCTCAGCCCCAAGCACTTCATACGGGCCAGAGCGACACCTCAATGCCGAACTGCCATCCCGTACGACTGGGCCAATATGAGCCAGTCGTCGAGAAAATTCAGCACACGGATGCCCTGGAGTCTTAATAGAGCCAGAGCTGCATCCAT
This sequence comes from Romanogobio albipinnatus, assembly GCA_023566225.1. NCBI lineage: Eukaryota > Metazoa > Chordata > Actinopteri > Cypriniformes > Gobionidae > Romanogobio > Romanogobio albipinnatus. The sequence goes on along the minus strand of CM042260.1, from coordinate 43,494,980 downwards.
GCACCTTGTGAATGTGCGTGGGTGAAGAGCTAGACCGAAGGGAAGCACTCGATATTGGTACGCCTCGCCCCCGAAAGCGAACCTCAAGAACTTCCTGTGACATGGAAGGATGAAGATATGGAAGTATGCGTCCCACAGATCTATCGTGACGAACCAGTCCTCGAACTGGATCTAACTCACGATGATGGAGACCATGAGCATTTTGAAACCGAGCCTTCTCAGAGACCGATTCAAATACCTCAGGTCTACCGGACGCCACTCTCCTTCCCTTCCGAGAACTATAAAGTACCGGCTGTAGAACCCGGACTCCCTCTCTGGCGGAGGAACGTACCCTAAGGCCTCCTTCGCCAGCAAGGATATTACCAGTTCCCTTGCCCGACCCTGCTCTTTGTCTACAGTACGCAGGACCCATGTAGAAATATTCGGAAGGCATTTCCATGCGGCGAGATACTCTACTAAGGGAACTAGCTTCGGGTGTTACACGAGCCCCATTCACAACCCCCTGAAGCGGATGACCGGCAGGAAGTAGTTGGGAACGATTCTCTATGTGCGGACGCGTTAGCTGCCCAGCCGCAAGTCCCTTCGGAGGCGGCTGGAGCAGCATGCGTTCGCGGGAAATCGATGGGGCCCGAAGCGTCATAGACGGCGGGATTACCTCGATTTCCCCGGAGCGCTGCAGAGGAAGCAACCTCGGTCGCTCCCCCGCGCGGGGGACCGCTCTTGGAAGTCCAGCCGAAGCCAGGACTTCTTCCCAGCAGCCTTCCGCCCTGGAGTACGTTCCTCAGATCGCCTCCAGGAGCGAAAGACCGCTGCTGGGACTGTTGATGAGAACGCCGCCTCTGTTGCCAGGCTCCTGGAGGAGGGGCTCTAGAGGCGACGCTCTCTTTCTGCACCTGCCGGTGCGAGGAGCTGGCAGACGGCTGAGGCTGCCCCTTAGGGGCCACCTTGCCAGGCTCTGAGTGGCGAGGGAGGCTTCTCTTTAGCACGTCCTCCGAAGAGGGACCGTCGCCCTCATTGAGCTCTTTCAGGAGGTCAGCCTGGTAGGCCTGCAAGACAGCTAATGTGTGCAGGGAACTACCAGCCCGCCCAGCCGCCATATAAGCTTCGCCCACCAACGATGAGGTGTCCCGAAGGGGTTTGGTGGGCAGCTCCGGGGTTCTAAGGGACGACACAGAATCGGGGAAAAGATAACTCGTGAGAGCCTCTTCCACCCGAGGCATCGTCCCATAGCCCGCCTCGCGTGCCCCCAGAACATTGGAATAATCCAATACTGGAGGAATGCGCGAGGAATAGGGCACCTCGGTGTGTAGGTCCGGGAAGAAAGGAAAACCCCGGCGAGGTGTTTGGACCCGGCGAGAAAGAAACCGGTCGTCCAGCCTACTAGGTGGCTGAATTTCCGGCACTTCCTGTGACCAATTGATCTTCAATTTGGTCACCGCACGAGTGAAAACCTCAATTAACTCCTCTTTGGGCGAGTGGATGAAGCGATGAAACACTTCCTGCTTCTCCACCTGCCCTGATGCAACACTCATCTGGCTCCTCGGAACCGGAGAGAATAAGCATCAGATCCTCAACCCCGGGGGAAGAAGCCGCAGCGCGGGCTTCCACACAGGGAGGAAGATCTTTAGAACTGCCAGACAAGGATTGGGAAAGTGCCGCAGCAGTCCCAGATCCCGCTGACAAATCCTTATGTAAACCCCATGGTCTGTGACACCGAGACGCCTCAGCGATCGCGGGTCCAGAACCCTGGGGCTCACAAAGCTGGCCGGCCTCATCGAACACGGCCAGCCGAGAGCGGCGCAGTCTGAGTGTGAACAGCTCACAATGTTGTTCAACACCCAGACACTGCACACAAAGCAGGTGTGTATCTGAGCCCGAAATGTAATAGGGACACGGATGCACACACTGCTTGAAGTGTCTCACACTCTCATTCATTCTTTTTCTTTTTCTCTTTTCAATCACACACTTTCACTGACAAAACAACAGTAAATAGACAGACAGTTTGACAGATAGCGCTATGCTGAAGAGCAATAACTACCGCCATTACGTTCCGGCCCCCCTTTTATACTTCCGGGTATGCCGTCACGATGACGTCATCACGCACGCCAATCGGATTGGCCTAGTTGGCATTCTGGTTTCAGATTCGCTGATGCTAAGGGAGCATCCCCAAAGCGTCGTTCCGATGCAGTGCGAGTTCCCTCGAAAGGGAACTTCTACTCTACTTCCAATTTATATACAAGGGGTTTTAGCGCTACGGCGCCCCCTAATGGTGAATACAAGGGTAACAGCTAACACTGTTACAGTATAATCAGATTGAATGGAAAGAGGTCTGGAGTTTACCCAGTAAATACTGCCTCACCAATAAAATTACATTTAAGGTTATTCTTTTGATTTATCCAGTGAAACAAGTAGTCTCAAGCTTTTTAGAGACATGGAGACAACATGCATCTTTTGTAACACAGAAGAAGAATCCATAAAACACTAAATTCCAAAAATTAAAGATACAGGTAAAGATGTATTTTTGTTATACAAAAATTTGATTGTTAACTTAATGATTATGTATGGAAATATACACAAACAGAAATGGACAAATAATAAACCTAACATTATATTATTTAAAATTGAACGTAAACATTATATTGAGGCCCTAAAAGATGCAAGAAAAAAAAATAAAAAATTAAACAGATGCATAGAATTTATGAATCCTTTTCTTTTTGGAATTTTTTTGTACGTTTTCCCCTGTATAGTTTTTTAATTATTATTCTTTCAGTTGTTTCCTTTGATGGTATTATGAATGTTATAGATAATAATACACTGTGATCCTCTGTATGTTGTATATTGTTCTTGTTATGCAATAACAATGTTCAAGTGATCACTATGCCAAAGCGGCATAAATATTCCGTGAGTTATATCTACTATCTAAGAGTGGGAGAGTGACCCAACTCTCAAAATATGGATTACACCTGTGTGGTGGGAACTCTTTGTAAAGAAGACTCAACCTCAGACAACTGACTTCTTTATGTCATGCTCAGTCAATTCTTTCATCGTCCAGAAGTTTCACACAGAAGCTAAAGAAATGAACAGTACTTTAAAATCTGTTTAAAATGATGTTCAAGTCACACAAGATGAAGACTCGGTCATGTCAATGGTCTAATAAAAGCTTTTATTTCACATGAAGCGGGTCGCTGCAGACAACAGATCACAAGACTAGATTAATACCCTTGCTATTAGACACAAAAAGGCTTTTCACACTGTGCTTAAATACAGGTTATTATCGTTCTAACCTGCTATTAACCCTGAGTAAAGTAGCGTTTCACACTTGTAATTTAAAAGTGGGGTTAGCAGTTTTTTAACCCAGGGTTATGAAGTGTTACGGTTAGATGCTTAGCAACAGACAGCCAATCGTGTGCCATGCATTAACGTATATTGAACAGTAACAGAAGCGCTGTGTGTCGTTAACAATAGTTTCAGTGTGTTGCGAAAATGCCAAATGGTGACAGAAAATGCAATAATTTGAGTGAAGAAAGGACCATTTTATCCTCATTCTTACCTTTTTATAGTCCATTCAAGACCAACCTGATAATACAATCAGCAATATATAATATCAGGATGCACCTTTATGTAAAAATATGCAAATAATGACGTTAACCCAGTGGTATGGAATCGTGTGAAAAGGCATCTTATGAATACAGAGGATCGATTGTTATCCCTGAGTAAATTACGAGCAGTGTGTGAAGCAAGATTACCCAGGATTCTGTTTATCTTAGAACTAGTTCAAGTGTGAAAAGCCCTATTGTTACAGAAAGATCAAATCAACATGACAGTTCAGAGTTGATATGAAAGCAAGCAGAAATATTGCTGAACTAATATTTCCTGGTAAATCTAGATCTCACAGTGTAATGGCTGCAGGGTTGATGGTGTTTGGTCTTATTTTCTGTAGTTTCTCTTTCACACTCTCATACTCTTTCTCCCACTCTTCTTTAGACAGAGATGAAGGATTGATCTCCAGAAACCTGTAGGCTTCATTTGCCTGAACGCAGAAGATGCTGTTGGCCTTCGAGCAGCTGGTGCCAAACTCTATCCATCCCTGTTCAAATGACATTTAACACCAGAGGTGAGAGGTCAAACACAACAGCAGAACTTTAGAAACATCATTATAATCATTGTTTACCTCTTTAGCAGCATCTATGGACTGCAGGAACTCTTCCTTCAGATCGTCAAGCTCCTCAATCAAAATCTCCCCAGCGAAGGTCCTTTTCTTCAGAGTGTCCAGCAAAGAACCCACTTTCTCCCAGAACTTCTGAAGTTGAACCAGAATTTGTTGGATTCGAGAAAGACACTTCTGGACATCATCAAGATGTGTGACACTGGGCATCTGACCTGTGATGTCGGGTACAGAGGTAAACAGATTAGCAAAACCAACATGAGGTTGAAATATAACAAGATAACACAGAAGTGTCTCACCATTTTCTATTTTTAATTTGGCCAGCTTCAACTGATTGTCCATCAGCTTGTTCTGGATGTCCCACTCTCTTTCTTGCTGCTGCTGATAAATTGATTTATCTCTGCGTTTTTCACCTCAATTTTCTTCTCATAGTCTTCTATTTCTTTACTGATTTTACTATGGTTTTCTTCCAGATCATCCATAATCTTCTGAAGTGCCTCCATCTCACTGGTTTGTTGCTGCTGCTTCTTCACTGTCTCTTCCTTTTCAGTGATGATGTCACTGGTCGATGTGGCTACATCACTGTTATGTTTATCATACCTGAATGTGCATAAAGTATCAGATATTTCAAAATATTTCATTTTAATCGTCATCTGGCTTTTGTACATCCCACAGTTATTTAATTTGTTAATGTTTTCCAATTCATATTTGTACCTCTTCACAATATCTTTAACATCCTTTATAATGTCATTGATCCATTCTTTGGCTTTTTCTAGGAATTTCACTGCTAATTGTGGTTTGTTTATCTCCACAGCCACTTTCAGACTAGGCAGCAGCGATGTAACAAGGTTTTCACTGGTTCCTACGCACTGTAAAGACAGAAATAAGAGAAAAGAAGGGACATTTCACTGTTTGTATCATGAACCAAAGTCTGGATTTAATAAAGCTGTTGTAGAATGAACATGGGAAAACCTTCATCAGAAGAGCCTCAGAGGATCCGAACAGCAGTTGTGTTTCGATAGCTCGTTCTCTGAGCAGACGCTCCAGCTTTGGGAAGTTTCCCAGACACAGGTAAGAGAGATGATAGAGGAGAGCCGTTCGCTCCGCAGACGGGAGAAGCTCCTGGATAAACTCTGGGCTCCGTGTGGAATCACTGGAAACAAGTTCTGAGACACAAACCAAACATAGTGAGTCCTTTGGTTAATTTCTTTTAGGTTAGCAACACTAAACCAGTAAACGTTCCTGGTATTTACTTCAGGAAGCTAACAAGAATAATGTTACAATAATGCTCACGTTGGAAATGCATGCAATTAATGATGCACATTTTATATTGTACATTCACAGTTATGTGCAACTTCAAAAATGCTGTCATTTAAAAATATACACCGATCAGGCATAACATTATGACGGGTGAAGTGAATAACACTGATCTCTTCATCACCTGTTAATGGGTGGGATATATTAGGCAGCAAGTGAACATTTTGTCCTCAAAGTTGATGTGTTAGAAGCAGGAAAAATGGGCAAGTGTAAGGATTCTGTCACGGTTCATGAATTCACTGACTCCTTCTCTCTCTGTGTGTTTGTGGTTATGTTGGAGGCGTGGTCACTGATTGCAGCTGATCTGATCATCACCGCCAGCTGCACCTGATTTACCTGCCTATATAATGTCTCATTACCCACCTATATAATGTCTCATTACCCACCTATATAATGTCTCATTACCCGCCTATATAATGTCTCATTACCCACCCAGTGTTTGTCAGATCATTTGGAGTTCTCTGTGTTTCGTCCTGGCCCTGGCTGTCTCTGTGTTCCTGCGTTTCGTGTGTGGATCCATTGTTTCATGGTTTTAGTCTTCATGGTCGTTCTGTTCCTTGTGTCTTCACAGAAGGCTGGTTGCCCATCTGCGTCCCTGCGCTGCCAAGTGTGGACTACCGTGCACCTCTTCTCATCTGACCCACTGCTGCTACTCTTATTATTGAAATTATTCAATAAATACTGTTTCACACTCGCTACTGAATCCTCCGTTATTATTCCTGACAGATTTGAATGAGTTTGACAAGGGCCAAATTGTGACGGCTAGACGACTGGGTCAGAGCATCTCCAAAACTGCAGCTCTTGTGGGGTGTTCCTGATCTGCAGTGGTCAGTATCTATCAAAAGTGCTCCAAGGAGGGACGCTGTTGAGCAATGGAGGAGTGAGACGTGTTCCCTTTCGAGGGAACTCGCACTGCATCGGAACGACGCTTTGGGGATGCTCCCTTAGCATCAGCGAATCTGAAACCAGAATGCCAACTAGGCCAAGCCGATTGGCGTGCGTGATGACGTCATCGTGACGGCATACCCGGAAGTATAAAAGGGGGGCTGGAACGTAATGGCGGTAGTTATTGCTCTTCAGCATAGCGCTCTCTGTTGAAACTGTCTGTCTATTTACTGTTGTTTTGTCAAGTTGCAAAAGTGTGTGAATGATGAAGATGAATGTGAGAGAGTTTAAGCAGTGTGTGCATCCGTGTCCCTATTACATTTCGGGCTCAGATACACACCTGCTTTGTGTGCAGTGTCTGGGTGTTGAGCATGCTCGGGCAGCTCTCGAGGGAGCTGCCTGTCAACATTGTGAGCTGTTCACACTCAGACTGCGCCACTCTCGGCTGGCCGTGTTCGATGAGGCCGGCCAGCTTTGTGAGCCCCAGGGTTCTGGACCCGCGATCGCTGAGGCGTCTCGGTGTCACAGACCATGGGGTTCACATAAGGACTTGTCAGTGGGATCTGGGGGTGGGGTCAGTTGCATTCCTCCGGTATTGCCTACCAGGCTGACCTCCTGAAAGAGCTCAATGAGGGCGACGGTCCCTCTTCGGAGGATGTGCTGGAACTACGGAGGGCTGCAGATTTGTCTCTCCGCATCACCAGGGAGATGGCCCGTGCTATCGGCCGGGCCATGGCCTCCGTGGTGATGGTGGAGAGGCATCTCTGGCTGAATCTGTCGGGGATGGGGGAGAAGGATAAGTCCTTCCTCCTAGACTCCCCGATTTCGCCTTCTGGTTTATTTGGTGACGCGGTTGAGACCGTTGTCGCTGGGTACCAGGAGGCGAAGATGCAGTCAGCGGCCTTCCGCTTCAGGGGGTTGGGAACGAGGCTCGTGTAACACCCGAAGCCAGCCTCCTGGTTCCCTTAGTGGAGTATCTCGGCGCATGAAAATGCCTTCCGAATATTTCTACATGGGTCCTGCGTACTGTAGACAAAGAGCGGGGTCGGGTAAGGGAACTGGTAAAATCCTTGCTGGCAAAGGAAGCCTTAGGGTGCGTTCCTCCGCCAGAGAGGGAGTCCGGGTTCTACAGCCGGTACTTTATAGTTCTCGAAAGGGATGGAGAGTTGCGTCCGGTAGACCTGAGGTATTTGAATCGGTCTCTGAGGAGGCTCGGTTTCAGAATGCTCATGGTCTCCATCATCGTGAGTTAGATCCAGTTCGAGGACTGGTTCGTCACGATAGATCTGAGGGACGCATACTTCCATATCTTCATCCTTCCATGTCACAGGAAGTTCTTGAGGTTCGCCTTCAGGGGCGAGGCGTACCAATATCGAGTGCTTCCCTTCGGTCTAGCTCTTTCCCCACGCACATTCACAAGGTGCATGGATGCAGCTCTGGCTCCATTGAGACTCCAGGGCATCCATGTGCTGAATTATCTCGACGACTGGCTCATATTGGCCCAGTCGTGGGGGATGGCAGTTCGGCATTGAGGTGTCGCTCTGGCCCATATAAGGTGCTTGGGGCTCAGACTCAACACAACAGGTGTGTTGGCGCCGTCCCGGAGGACTACGGTTCTAGGGATCGTATGGGACTCGACAACGATGCGGGCACAATTGTCTCCCGCGCGAGTCGAGACCATACTGGCGATGGTCTCAGAAATAAGGCTAGGCCGCAGCATCACTGTAGAGCACTTTCAGGAAGTGCTGGGGCTCAGGGCAGCAGCGTCCAACGGGATACCCTTTGGCCTGCTGTACATGAGACCTCCACAGTGGTGGCTGGAAACCAAGGGGTTTTCCCCCAGAGGGAATCCTTTCCGTATGATCAGGGTAACGCGCGGATGCCTTCGTTCCCTAGTCATACGGAAGAAACCTTGGTTTCAGTCCCAGGGGCCAGTGTTGGGAGTGTCTTGTTGCCGGGAAACCGCTTCAACAGACATCTCCCTCACTGGTTGGGGCCTGGAGCAGGGGAGTTTGAGATCGCGCCCTCTATACAGACTGGCGCATCAAATTCTCCTGTGGACCCTAGGGAAACTGTTGTCCATCAGGGCAATGTATGTCCCGGGGGTCCGGTATCAGGGAGCAGACATCCTGTCGAGGCAGGGGCTGAGGCCCGGGGAGTAGCGACTCCACCCAGGGGTGGTGGCGTCTCGAGGGACGTCCCACTGTCCACTGTGGTGTTCCTTCACGCATCCAGCCCCGCTGGGGTTGGATGCCAGGGTTCAGACATGGCCGAGGCTGTGTCTGTACGCTTTTCCCCCGATTGCTCTGCTTCCGGGAGTCCTGGAGAGGGTCCGTCAACACGGGGTCAGTCTACTTCTGGTAGCACCCCGTTGGCCGACGCGAGTTTGGGTCTCGGATATCATAGCGCTGCTGGCAGGTCTTCCAGGGCAGATTCCTCTGAGGAGGGATCTCCTGTCTCAGGCGGGGGGGACGATATTCCTCCCCCGGCCAGAGGGTTGGAACCTTTGGGTCTGGCCCCTGAGGGGGTCAGGTACCTAGAGGCTGGCCTGTCGGCAGAGGTGATAGAGACATTACTCAGTTCCAGGGCTCCGTCCACAAGGAGACTGTACAGCCTCAAGTGGAATGTATTTTCCACTTGGTGCAGGGAGCGTGAGGTGAACCCAGTTAACTGCCCAGTGGCTTCAGTGCTGGAGTTCCTCCAAGATCGCTTCTCTGCAGGGCTTACCCCGTCCACACTCAAGGTGTACGTGGCTGCCATTACGGCTTTCCACGCTCCTATGGGTGATGGGCCTCTGGGTAGGCACCATCTGGTTGTACAATTCCTCCGTGGGGCTCGGAGGATGAGGCCTGCGGCTCATTCCAGAGTTCCAACCTGGGACCTGGCAGTGGTTCTCGAAGGGTTGGCTGAGGCCCCCTTCGAGCCATTGGAGTCGGCTGAACCTAAGAACCTGACCCTTAAGGTGGCTTTTCTCCTCGCCATGACCTCTCTTAGGAGAGTGGGAGATCTCCAGGCCTTGGCGGTAACGCCAACCTGCCTGGAGTTTGCCCCGGGAGGAGTAAAAGCCATCCTACACCCTAGGCCGGGCTACGTGCCTAAGGTGCCATCAAGGGTGGTCAGGTCTTTGGTTCTGCAGGAATTTCATCCTCCGCCTCATGTGACGGCGGAAGAGGGGAGACTTCACCTACTCTGCCCGGTTAGGGCGCTCAGAGTTTATTTGGCGAAGTCTGCACAGTGGAGGAGATCACAACAACTGTTGGTGTGTTTTGGTTCACCTAGGAAGGGATTGCCTGCGTCTACCCAGACAATCAGTAACTGGATTGTCCAGGCGATTACCATGGCCTATCAGGTGCGCAGTCTGCCTTCACCTGTGGCTGTGAGGGCTCATTCCACCAGAGGCATGGCCTCTTCGGTGGTCCTTCTTTCTGGGGTCCCCTTGCAGGATATCTGCGAGGCGGCCGGGTGGGCTACCCCACACACCTTCATCAGGTTCTATAGCCTGGATCTCCCTACGATGCCTGGTGCGAGGGTGCTCCAGTCCTAGCTGTGCCCGGTCTCTGGCTTCACACTAGGGCAGGTGCTACCCTTCGGTGTGGCCTAGTGGGTACTCGTTCCCCAAAGCGTCGTTCCGATGCAGTGCGAGTTCCCTCGAAAGGGAACTGCTCGGGTTATGTATATAACCCTTGTTCCCTGAGAAGGGGAACGAGCACTGCATCCCGACGCCACACCTCGGCGCGCCTGGAGCGCATGCTTCAGAGCAATTACTACCGCCATTACGTTCCAGCCCCCCTTTTATACTTCCGGGTATGCCGTCACGATGACGTCATCACGCACGCCAATCGGATTGGCCTAGTTGGCATTCTGGTTTCAGATTCGCTGATGCTAAGGGAGCATCCCCAAAGCGTCGTTCCGATGCAGTGCTCGTTCCCCTTCTCAGGGAACAAGGGTTATATACATAACCCGAGCAGTTTTGCATAGCTCCGGTAACTTTTCTTTTATTAATACACTAAACACCTGTATATCCGCCTAAAACTGCTTTGGAGTGACATAAGAAAACATAAGCAAGCGGGAAACTAAACTTAAAAGGAGAAAACTATGTCAAAAAAGGGAAAATCCAAAAAGAACGACCTACAAGAATCAGGCCTTGATCAACCCTCAGGCTTAACTGAGGTGGTTGAGCCCGATGACCTGAGTGAGGAGGCGGACCTACCAAACCGGGCTGTGCTGGCCGCTATTGCGGCACTTCAAAATGAAATCACACAGATTAAAGATGACATATGCACCTCTATCGATGTCTGTATTCAGACGGTGTACACCATGCTGAGAGGCGAATCTGCTACAGCTAAAGAAGAACTGCAGACTTCCATTACGGCCCTGGAGAAAACCATCACACTATTGGAGAGATAGAGTCCGCCTCACACCAGTCGGCCGATGTCACTGCACTTCAACGTCAAGTCACCCGCCTCAGCTCTGAAGTAGAAAAACTAACTGAGAAATGCGAAGACCTAGAAGGACGCTCGAGGAAACACAACATCCGGGTCATCGGAGTCCCTGAGGGGACCGAGGGACCTAAGCAGAGAGACTTTATCGCCGGGTTGTTGCAAGAGGTACTATCCCTGGATGAGAAGCCTCTCATTGATAGACACCCACCGGACCCTCCAAAGACCTCATGAGCCACCTAGACCATTTGTACTGAGGCTACACTATTTCCATACGCTCAAGGACATTCTACGCAAAGCTGCTGCGGCGAAACAGCTCTACCACGGTGACAAAAGGATCCAAATCTTTCCAGACTACCCGCCTGCCGTGGCTAAAAAGAGGGCATTATTCAACCGCACCAGGGAGCTGATATGGGGTAGACCCGGGGTCAGGTATGGCCTCCTCTATCCTGCTAGACTCCTGATAACCCACAACGGCACACAGATCTCATTTATAGATGCCAAAAAAGCAGAGGAATATGCCGAACGCCTCTCAACATTGGACTCGACTGGAGTGGGACAGAAGGACACTAAAACTGATGCGGAGAATCAAGATAGAAGAATGGCAGGTTATGTACTGGTGCTTACTAGTTAGCTTTTATGGCTAGCGTTAGCACAACACTAGCTGTCACCTATCCACGTGAGTTACACACTAGTGCACACACACAGCTGGTGCCTCACCATCTGACAGTAAAACCGCCATTCTCATTAAAATAATAATTGGAAAATGTTATGTCCTACGTCATACAGATCGGGGTTTGCACTGTTATTTTTTTCTTTTTTTCTGATATTCTATCTAGAGCCCAGACAATTGTTCAGCTATTTCTTTAAAGTGTGTAATGGCTCATTGTTATTGAAAAATATTGGGTTATTGCCTCCGTTGGAATTGCAACTCAGTATATTTTTTTGTCAAACATATTTAAATTTCATTTTCTTTTTTTCTTGTTATACAGATGATGCGAAATCCCCACCCTGGGGGAAATCTGATTACAGTTTTCCTTCTTAGCTATAGATATTGGGTATATGGGTATATGTATGGGTGTGTGGGCCTGTGTATATGTTTATATTTGTGTGTACGAGTGTGCACGTGTAGTTGTGGGTGTGGGTGTGTGTGTGTGTGTGCCCATGGATACTATATTACTATGGCACTCAAACTATGTTGTTTTTTTTGTTTTTTACTTTATTTTATTTTTTAAGTCTTCACTAAACTACCTAAAACCAGAAGGTGTGGGGAAGTAACTTAACTTATTGGTTTGTTTGTTCTTCCTCTAGAAGACTTGCGCCATATTCACTTCAAATTGGCTAGTGTAGTTTTGTTTTCTTTTGTTAATACGGGGACTGTGCTGACCTTGATAATGGTTATGGGGCAGATTGGGGTAGAGGGGAGGGGAGGGATAGGAAGACCATTCACTCAAATCCCACATATTCACAACTCTACTGCTACAGATACTGTACTGATCACAGATTTAGGATGTATGATAACAATCGCAACAAAGTGATGAAAGGTCTCACATTTTCCAGCTGGAATGTGCGCGGAGTAAATAACCCAGTCAAGAGAGGTAAAGTTCTGACCCACCTAAAGTCACTGACCTCAGACAGGAAACTCACTTGAAGAGTAGCTCGCATGGCAGGTTAAAAGCAAATTGGATAGGGGAAGTTTACCACTCCAAATTTTCATCCAAAGCAAGAGCATTCATTCAATTTTTTCAGCATTCTACTGAAAAAAGGTGTGCCCTTTTTATAGAAAATAACAATCACTGACAAAGAGGGACGCTATATTATACTGATTGGTGAAATCCACAACATTTCCCTCACTCTAGTAAATACAGTATATATGCTCCCAACATAGATAACCCCATATTCTTTCAGAAGCTCTTTTCACTGATACCAGACATCTCACAAACACACTTGATAATAGGGGCAACTTTAATACTGTCCTCGATACATATCTTGATAGGTCCTCCACGAAGAGACTCCCAAGAAACGCCTCTAGTGAATTTTTAAATACGTTCATTAATAACACTAATGTACTCGATATATGGAGAGCGATGAACCCTTCAGGTAGAGACTACTCATTTTATTCACCTGTACACAACTCCTGCAGTAGGATAGACTACTTCCTGGTAGACGCCAAACTCATACCGTCCACATTGAATGCTAAATATCACAGCATTGTGATTTCAGATCACAGCCCACTCACCTTTTCGTTGTGTTTAGATCATGTAGTTAAGCCACACGCCTCTTGGAAATTGAACTCGCATTTACTCACTGAAAATAAATTTTGCGAATATTTGAAAGACCAGATTTCTTTATACTTTGAAGTAAACAACAACCCTGATACCTCTCCATCCATCCTCTGGGAAGCATTCAAGGCTTACATAAGAGGCTGTATCATCTCGTTTGAAGCTTCTAGACGAAAAGTAAATAAGACCAAATTAAAAGAGTTAGAAGATCAAATTAAATTACATGACATAGAAAATGCACATTCCCCCTCTATTATATTGCACTTGAAATAGTAACACTTAAGTATGAATATAACAAAATTATCTCTGCAAAACTAAGTAAAGCATTTATCTATACTAGGCAAAAATATTTTGAATTTGGTGACAAACCACACAAACTACTAGCTAGACAACTCAGAAAAATGGAAAGTGACAGAACGATACACAAGATAAAAGCCCACAATAATACAATACTTACAAAGCCTAAAGATATCAATGACAGGTTTCTTGAATTTTATACGGATTTGTATACCTCAAAGACCACTTCAGACTCTGTAACTATTAATGCATTTTTAGACAAATGTGAGCTTCCCAGACTGAGTGAGGAAGATTGTAATTCTTTGAATTCTGACCTCACAATTGCAGAGGTTCGGAGCACCATTTCCTCCCTAAAGAGTAATAAGACACCCGGTCCTGATGGACTTCCAGGGGAATTATACAAAACATTCAGTGAAACTCTATCCCCTTACCTGTTGAAATTAAGTGAACATGCCCAGATACAGGATAATTTACCCCCCACCTTAACTGAGGCTGTGATCACATTAATTCACAAAAAAGGGAAGGACTCACAGGAAGTAGGCGCTTATCTCCCTCCTTAATGTCGATGGGAAATTATTTGCCAAGATACTGGCTAACAGGCCGAATCCTCTATTGGGAAAGCTAGTTCATATGGACCAGACGGGTTTCATAACAAATAGGAGTGCTTCTTTCAATCTTAGAAGTCTTTTCAATATTATATATACAAAGAGAGGTCCACCTACTGATCTTGTCATACTTGCACTTGACGCCGAGAAGGCATTTGACCAAATTGAGTGTTGTTCCTTATTTGAAGTTCTTAATAGGTTAAATTTCGGAAATAAGTTCCCGTCACTAATTAAACTAATTTACAAGAATCCCACGGCTCAAATCCTAACAAACCGGACAATATCCTCTCAATTTAGCTTACATAGAGGGACGAGGCAGGGATGTCCACCATCCCCTTGAAATTTTGCACTGGCTATCAAACCTCTAGCCCAATGTATCATATTGGAACCCCAGATTTATGGATAATCGACTAAAGACACAAATAATAAGATTTCATTATATGCGGATGACATTCTTTTACATATAACGTGGCCTCAAATCCCCATCCCAAATCTTCTCGACAAAATCAACCTGTTTGGGACCTTTTCGGGTTATTGAATCAATTGGACTAAAAGCGTTTTAATGCCGGTCCATATGAGTGACTTAGCACACCTAGATCACTTTCCATTTGCAGAATCTCCAGAAAAATGTCTCTATTTGGTGATAGAAGTGACAAAGCAGTATTCATCTCTATTCCAGGCAAACTTCCCTCCTCTAATATAATTCTGGGACACGCTTCCAATTTCTTTAATTGGGAGAATTAATGCTATAAAGATGATTTTCCTTTTTATTATACCTATTTCAAAACATCCCAATATTTCTAAAAAAAAAACATTTTTTAAACACCTTGATTCTTTAATAGTTCCTTTTCTGTGGGGACACAAGGTTCACAGAATAGGTCAAAAACATCTCTGTAGGCCAAAGCCAAAGGGGGGATTGGCACTCCCAGACTTTTTGTTATATTACTGGGCCTCAGCGATTAAGATGTTTACCTTTTGTTTGGACACATCAATACCAATGTCTGATTGGCTAATGCTGGAACGGGAAGACTGCCACCCGTATTCTGTGGCTGCAGTCCTACTTGCTCTAGCCACAATTAATAAGTCCCTGTATAATAACAATCCAATCATACATAGCATGATCTGCACCTGGAAACAAATCAAAACCTCCTTTAATCTTAAACCAATCTCTCTTCTGTTACCCATCACTAGAAATCCCAGATTTTTCCCCTCCAGTCTGGATGGAGCCTTTTCTACATGGAGTGAGAGGGGTGTCCAATGTCTTGGTGATTTATACGTGGGAGGCGTCTTTGCTTCATTCACACAACTACAGAGGAAGTATGAGCTGGGGAATAATAACTTAATTCGTTACCTACAAATTATGGACTACATTCGGAAATACTTAAGAGAATTTGAGACCGAATCACAATCTAAAATAGATGACTGTCTGAAATTGTCTCCTAACGAAAGTAAACTGATATCCTGCATCTATAACAATCTCTTATTAATAAGCTCCCCATCGACTGAAAATTATAAACGTAAATGGGAAAAGGAACTTGGTGAATTTATCCCAGATGATTTATGGGAAGAAAGTCTTGAAAACATACATAATTTTTCGGGATCGTGGTCAGCCTGATGGAGTTCTTCCTTCATTTTTTGTATTACTGTTACTTTCCTTGTTTTGATGTTTTACCACTTTAAGTTTACTGTTTATTATATGTATTTATTTATTTATTTATAATCTATTTAGTATTATTATTTTTATTATTATTATTTTATTTTATTTTTTATTATAAAAAATGATCAGAATATGCAAGTGAATTGTATGTTTAATTGTATGCTTTACAGTTTTTCTCCATTAGTTTGACTCATTTCTTGAAACAGAAATTACATTCTCAAAATTGTAAGATCATTTGGCAAAACAGTCTTACAGTTCAGCACAACACTATAGCTCACTTGCAAAAGCTAATATCTCTCCCAAAACTGTTCACTCATGCTTCAGAACTAAATTCCTTTCCCATATAAATAGTCAGTGCCACGAAAATGGCAAAGATCCTTCTCATTGCTTCGGCTCATTTCTTGAAACAGACCGGACGTTCTCAACACTCTTGGTGCTTTTGCCAAAATAACGTGGATGGTTCGGCAGAACACCATGGTTCATCTGCAAAAGCTCCTACCTCTCCCAAAACAGTTCACTCATGTGTCAAAACTAAATTTCCTTCTCATTTAAACAGTCAGTGCCCCCAAAATGCTTCGTCCCTTTGGCATTGTGTAAGCACTGCAAGTCAAAATGTTTGGATGTTTTGTCACTATGGCAGAGGACCATTGAAATATCCCTCATGTCCACCTTTCAGTCTTAGCCCAGTCCTTCATTTTTGTCTAGCTAATACAATTGTGTATAAAACTGAAAAAAAGAAAAGAAAAGGATTTTAGGGTAAGAGTAGCCTCCAAGGTTTGACATCACACATTGCACTCATACTGCCAAGGAAATTGTAACTATTATCATTCACACACATAAAGTAACTTACATACATCAGAGTAAAAAGAAAATGTATACAGCATAATATACTGTAATATAAACACACAAACAAAAAACAATGAAAATTACTGCCCTCACCCTCCTGGCCATCCACACGCTGCTGTTCTCAATCTTACTGTAATTGTCAAGTCAACTTTATTTATATAGCGCTTTTAACAATGCAGATTGTTTCAAAGCAGCTTCACAGTGTTAAACAGGAAAATAATGCAACAGAATTTTATTCAGCTGTATAGCCGTTCTGGAGAAAATGGTGATGTCATCAGTTCATTTCAATTATCATAGAGTGACAATGTGGGCTTTAGATCAGTAATTAGATCAGTAATTTAGTTTATATGGTTAATTTAGTTTAATAATTAGATTTATTTGGATATTTAGTTGAAAAAATTAGAAAAATTTAGTAATATTGTACAATTTCTACTTTTCTAATATAATCTGGGTTGGATTTTTTTTTCAGAGATATTGTTAGAGTAAAGTATATGAATATATTGACCAAACAGTACACACAAGACCAGTACTGCATATTGATGAAAATATTTATTTCTCTCCACATTTGTAAAATCATTCGATTCATTCATGCATTTTCAAAGGTTTGTTTTTTATATCTGCTGAGGTTGGGCTAAAGTCTCTGTCCAGCCTCTCTCAATGTCAACCCATGGGTACTCAGTAGAATCGCATCTGATAAATTTGGTCCCCGTCTTCTTTGGCCACATCCTACTCCAGGTCTACCTTTTCTTATCCCCCTCTTCCCCTTCCCCTCTCTACCCCTCTCATCCCCCCTTCCCCTCTCTTCCCCTCTCTTCCCCTCTCTTCCCCTCTCTACCCCTCTCTTCCCCTCTCTTCCCCTCTCTTCCCCTCTCTTCCCCTCTCTACCCCTCTCTTCCCATCTATTCCCCTCTCTTCCCATCTCTTCCCATCTCTTCCCATCTCTTCCCATCTCTTCCCCTCTCTACCCCCTTCCCCTCTCTTCCCATCTCTTCCCATCTCTTCCCATCTCTTCCCCTCTCTTCCCCTCTCTACCCCTCTCTTCCCCTCTCTACCCCTCTCTTCCCCTCTCTACCCCCTTCCCACCCCTCTCTTCCCCTCTCTTCCCATCTCTTCCCATCTCTTCCCATCTTTTCCCCTCTCTTCCCCTCTCTTCCCCTCTCTACCCCTCTCTTCCCCTCTCTTCCCCTCTCTTCCCCCTCTCTTCCCATCTCTTCCCATCTCTTCCCCTCTCTTCCCCTCTCTACCCCTCTCTACCCCTCTCTTCCCCTCTCTACCCCTCTCTACCCCCTTCCCACCCCTCTCTTCATTTCTCTTTCCCTCTCTACCCCTCTCTTCCCATCTCTTCCCATCTCTTCCCATCTCTTCCCCTCTCTTCCCCTCTCTACCCCTCTCTACCCCCTTCCCACCCCTCTCTTCCCCTCTCTTCCCCTCTCTTCCCATCTCTTCCCATCTCTTCCCATCTCTTCCCCTCTCTTCCCCTCTCTTCCCCTCTCTTCCCCTCTCTTCCCCTCTCTACCCCTCTCTTCCCCTCTCTACCCCTCTCTACCCCCTTCCCACCCCTCTCTACCCCTCTCTACCCCTCTCTTCCCCTCTCTACCCCTCTCTACCCCCTTCCCACCCCTCTCTTCCCCTCTCTTCCCATCTCTTCCCATCTCTTCCCATCTCTTCCCATCTCTTCCCCTCTCTTCCCCTCTCTTCCCCTCTCTTCCCATCTCTTCCCATCTCTTCCCATCTCTTCCCCTCTCTTCCCCTCTCTTCCCCTCTCTTCCCCTCTCTACCCCTCTCTACCCCCTTCCCACCCCTCTCTTCCCCTCTCTACCCCTCTCATCCTCACTCTTCCTTTTCCTCCTCCTCTTCCTCAAGCAGGCAGTTGCCCTTGTTCATTTACTTGGCCAGGTGCCTCCATGTTCAGAAATTGTACTGGTCCTGCATGGTCAAGCTCTTTACATATATGTTTGGCAGCTTTCACAGTCATGGACAGCACCTGTCAGATAACTAAACATACGGTTTGATTGGTCATCTGAGATGTGTGAAAGTCCTCCTTCATTTGTCAAGTTCTAGTTTCACCTGACTGTCAATTGCTGTAATAAATTTATCAAATGTATGTGATGACTTCTACAATGAAATGACGCTGATACGTTTTGGAGCGAACGGCCATTAGACTGAGAATCAAACAATAAGTTTAGATCAACAAGATCTATTCACTTGGAAACTGTGCTAAATGTAGGCTAACTGTACTTAATCATTTGCAAAGATGTACTGAGACATTGAGACATGTACTTAGACATTTGCAATTTGATGAAATGAATGAGAAATTCTATTCTGCTGTGAACAATTGCCAAGTGGTTGGGAGGTTTGTCTATGTTGTTTTGAGAATGTAATTTCAAGTTTCAAGAAATAGGCCAAACCAATGGAGAAAAACTAATAAAAAGACGTTTGAGAGAAAAAAAATAAAGAAAAAAGTGCTCCAAGGAAGGACCAGTGGAGAACCGGCCACAGTTTCATGGGCGGCCGAGGCTCATTGATGCACGTGGGGAGCGAAGGCTGGCCCGTGTGGATCAAACTGCTCCAGAAGTTAATGCTGGTTCTGATAGAAAGGGCTCAGAACACACAGAGCATCTCAGTTTGAGGAGTATGGGGCGGCACAGGCGCTGGCCAGTCAGGGTGCCCATGCTGACCCCTGTCCACCACCCAAAGCACCAACAGTGGCACATGAGCATCAGAACTGGACCACGGAGTAATGATACCACAGCACACCTTCAGGGGTCTAGTGGAGTCCATGCCTCGAGGCAGCAAAAGGGGGACCAACACAATATCATAATGTTATGCCTGATCGGTGTCAGTGCTACTATGACACATAAGCTAAAAGTATTGTACTGTAATATTTGTGATGAAGGAGTGTACAGTGATGAAGGAGCCTGTACAAATATTAGTTGCCCTAATGAATGGGACTTCGGAGTGTTTGACTTCGGCTGCGGCTGGGTTCAACCAATTGGATTGAAGATGTGTTGTTTGGATTCGGGGAGGAGTTGAAAACAGAGACGTAAAGTCGAACACTCTCTGCGTGCCGAACGAGGTGCTCACGAGGTGTTTGCATACTTGATCATAGATGAAGTGGATTAGATGCAATAATCTCAAACTGGTTCTATGCATCAGTTGTTGATTGGATCTTGAAATGTGGGCTTGGCACTCTAGTGTATGCAGATTAGCATGAGTTTGCAGGGGCAGAGTTTAAGCAGAATAAATGATTGGAAGAAGTAAACAAAAGAAGGCTGACATTTCACCAGAAAATCCAGTAAATTTGGAATGTAAACTCTCTCACCTTTGTCATCAGCCATGTTTTTACAGAGTGTATCTGGTGAAGCCTCCAAGAGTCTCTAGAGGCACAAAACAAAGACAAAGAGTGACAGTTAATCAAGAAGAGTAGATGCTCATGGTGTCAGAGTCTAGAAACAGGGTTTTATCAATACCAAAGTCCCAAAATACAAATGTAGATTTCCCTGATCTACATATGTGCATTTTAAGATGTTTTAAGGTAACAACACTTCCTTTTTTTTATGTTTCAATACTCTTCCTCTCTCATCTCCATCACCTTCCCTCTTTCTCTCTCTGTCTCCTTTTCTTGCCCTGTATCTCTTCCCTTCCTAAAGCTGAGCTTTGATTTATCCAGTCTTTCATTTCCGTCTGTTTCAGTGAAGAAAGTAAACATAAGGTGAGCTGTTTTATGAATCATTTATAGAAGTAATTAACCAATTACTACCAGGAAGATATGCAACCTAAGTAACCTATACTTGTCTCGTCGCATTGAAAGTTATGAATTACATTACACTTACCCAGCACAGGTACGAAAATTATTTTTGTGGTGAAGTAAATACTACAGAAAAAAACAAATGTAATTTCTACATAAAAAATTTAGTTCAGGCAAGAATTTAAGAAAGTAAGTAAATTCTATATTAGTACTCAATTCAAACTTGTAGAAATTAAAGCGTAAATATCAACCAATTAATTAAAAACACTCAACTTTTCTGATAGCCTGGAGTTCCCATCATGCACTGGGGTTTAAATAATTAAGGAGGTTGATTTTTCGTTTTATCATTGCTTTTGTTGTTAGGTTTAGTAACTTGCCATTTTGTGACATTTGTTGTTTATTTTCAAAATTACACATACCACTTAATGCAAAAAACTTCTTGAATGTATTCAAAGTTTTTCCTTATTTAAAATAAGGTATTTTCACACCAAATATCCTTTTTTTGGAATTGGCTTGTTAATAAAGTGATGTGATAAAATGTCAACCCTGTTGTCTGTGATCTGTATTTTGCGTAGTATGTTTGTGTGTTTAATAATTTTTATCTTTAGGGACAATAAACAATTGTTATTACAATTTAAAATATTCAATTGGACCAACGTCACAGTTTGGTAAATTACATTTTTCTATTGGCTCAACATATTATTTTTGATTGAGCCTATGTTTACACCGAAATTCAATTTGGCCAATTGAAAAATTTAAATGAGACTAGTCACTAGACCATTTTGAATTGAAGAAGCCTGGAAATGTGTACAGTATATCTATATCAGTTGTATTTTTTCCCATATGTGACTAAATAATCTAGTACACATATCTCCAAAACCAGCACAAATCATAAGATCTGCCCTTACCTTCAAGTTCAGGAGCGTGTACCAAGCACAATCAAGGTCCAGACCTCTATGAAGCACGATTTACTTAGCAAAGTATCAGCATACAAATACAACATAAAAAACGTGTAGTCTTCACCAAGGAGATTGGCTATGCGTCACACTTCTATTGAAACACAGGATTAAAGATCCTCCCAACACAGACCATATAAGGTCAAAATGCAAGTTTGACTATCTCCTACTTGCACTAGCCTTCTTCCATTTGCAAAACACAGGGTTGCCAGCTTTTAAGTTCAGGTTGCAGTGAGATTTTTGATTGGCACAAATATTGATTTTGATTCAGTATCAATTCATATGACCTACTGTACATATAAGGAAAAATAAGCCTTTTTAGCACTATTTTAAACTTTTCTTGGGTTAAATTATATTTGCTTGCGTTCATTAATATTCACTTGTGTGTGCTTATAAGTATCACTAAAAATATTAGGATGTAAGTTATTAACGTTTTAAAATTTCACATTTAAAGAAATCTAGTGTTTGATATTTATTCAAATGCAAAACCTAAAAATAAGTAAGCAGTTATGATCTGCAATACGTTTTTGAGCAACTAGACTAGATACATGTATGTTTATTAAAGAGCCATACACGAATCTAGTGGGTAATGGCATTACAAATTCCAGCCACAAAATCTCCAATTTGCCTCTTTGCAGTGGAATTCTCTATTTTAACCTTAATTACTACACTAATTGTAATATAAATAAGAAAAATATTAGACGAAAAATGTTTTAAGTGGTCATTAATGGAAGATAATTATTGCACAAATAGTATTTATCAAAAGATCTCCTCAAAATATTCAATAAATATTATTGAACTAAAATATAGGCTATTTATTTTTTTAAATAGTTAAGGTGTATGGTCACATTTGACCACCAGTGAGTGTGAGTGTGACCAATTAGTTGGGAATACCTGAGGGCTAAATTCAAGAAAAACTAACATTAATGTTAACAATGTTGCATCTTCATCACTCTTCATAATAAAAGGATTCTGTAAATGTGGTTGACGTAATAATAAATGAACACTATGCTGTACTGTTTACCAAAAATTGCAGCAAATACCACTATTATAGTGAAGCTGTTGTGTATCCGCTTAAGCCATTGACACAGCACTGGTTTGTGTGGAACTATTGAGAGCTCCATGAACCACGTGTTTGAATTTCGTATTAAAACATTATTTTTAACTAAAAGCTTAGACTTTGTTTCATGTTGTAGCAGCATTGGCAGCTGGCAGGATGTCCGAATCTTGCCCTCCTCCATCAGTATCTCTGACTCTGCTAATCAGATCATACCGGACAAAGGTTCTGTATGTGGACTGGCTATCTAGCGT
The DNA here is from genome assembly GCA_023566225.1 of Romanogobio albipinnatus. Lineage (NCBI taxonomy): Eukaryota > Metazoa > Chordata > Actinopteri > Cypriniformes > Gobionidae > Romanogobio > Romanogobio albipinnatus. The sequence continues at coordinate 43,472,472 of CM042260.1, read as the reverse complement.
TAATCAATGACCAAACTTCATAGCCTCAGGGCATTCTTGTGACTCCTCAAACACATATCTTTTTGTACAACCGGCACAATACATAAGACGGGACTGTTTAGCTGACTTCATCGCACGCACACACACAGCTGACCACGTGAAGTTTCGAAACACGCACACACACACATCCATTCAGCCATGAATGGACTTTTTCCCCAAACGGCCTCAATAACGTTTAAATATATATATTTTGTTGTGGTAATGTCTTCATAGGATGGATTAGAATAGCTAGGATGTTTACTGTATGTAAAATTGATTTGGTATGCCACTAATTGTAAAAATGCTTGTACCTCTGTATTCTCAAATCACAGAACGATAGTGTTTGGTACCTTCTCGATCGCAGAAACCTGACTGTACCGAATCTCATTCACAAGTTACTACACGATGCATTATTACAAAAATACCAGCTTTCTAAAGAAATAGAAGCTTTAGAATGTCCACCCTATTGATTAACTCAGAGGAGGGGGTTCAGAGAACAATGGAACACTCGCGCCTTCTCTTTCCACGGACGTGATTGGATCCTTCAATAAAACGGGCTCGGCCACTCCGTCTATAAGAGCAGAAATTTTTCATTAACTCCTTGCGCGCTCCGCCATTCCGAGAAGACCTCCCTGGCCCTTTGACCTTCCCTGGAGAGAGAGGGATTCCTTTGGCACCCAGCCAAGAGTGAGAGACTTGCAACTTCTGGAGCGACTTTCCTGAACTTCACAGAAATTCTCCGGACTCACCTCCTTAGCGAACTTCCACGACGATTCGAACTCAGACACGTACACGAGAGAGCCTAATGCAAGTATTATATTTCACCTTTAACTGCTTGTACGAGGTTGTCTTAATTAATCCTGATTCACGAAATCATAAATGTCTGAAGGGTTTCGGTGAAGTGATTTGAACTGTCTGCCTCTCTCTCTCTCTCTCTCTCTCTCTCTCTCTCTCTCTCTCCCTCGTGAATTCTCTCTTTCCATCATTCTTTTCCTTTTGATTTTATTAAGTTTGATCTTTCCTTGTTTGTACCATATCATTTTGTTTCTCCTATATATATATATATATATATATATATTTACCCCCGTGTGATTCGTAGCTTTGTATTCTGTAGTTGTTTTATTAAAACCCAATAATTGCATTAAATTGAATCCGTATTGTTTTGCTCACAAATCTCGAAGTCACTGAAGCGTAAGATCTAAGCTACCCATTTAAGCTTGATTTTCATGTATTACTATTTTAGTAATACAAATTGTGCAAACATAAGAGATATTATTTGTCTTGATCAAACAAGTCAATGTTTCTTAAGGTTTGTAAGATTGATAATTGATGAAGAAATCAATTTGGATAAAGGTTACTTTTAAATGATTAAAGGTTCCGTTATACGTTAATTTTTCTGTACAACAAGCTAATAATATTCATAAACTCATGAATATTCATACCATTTGAGTTAATTATTCCCCAGAACTTATTGTTGTTACAGGTGGTGGAGATAATTCGAGCAGTTTCAAACTTTGTTTTTGTGAGCAATATTAATATTCATATTCATGTGTATTTTTGGGTATTAATATTATGCATGCGCGTTCCCGTTCATTTGATTGAACTGTGAGACATCGCGAACTCACTCACTGACGAGGCACAACGCCGAGCTCAGTTTAAGCATATTAAGAGATGCTAAATTGACAATATTATACGTCTGGCAAAGATAAGGAAATCTCTGCACAGTCCGTACATGAGTAATATTGTTTTGTCCCGCTTGACTTGAACGACAAAATCTTCTTGCAAGCGGAAGATTGAAATTGAGCGAGTTTCCTCTTTTCAATAATAGGCCTAATATAATATTATATCGTTAAGATAAACGATAACTCCTGGTCGAACATTGGCCTAGCTAACCAATTTAATCTTGACCTAAAACATTTAACTCATACATGCCGAACGATCGGCTAGTTTAATAAATGTCTATTGGAGTTCTGTTAAATGTGAAGTAAGCAGATGTAAATTCCTGTTTTCCACATTTTCTTTCGGTGCAAAATACAGCACCAAGAGACCCGCCGCGGTCTGAAAGCAATTGTGATTTGTGTTAATTCTGCGGGTGTGTGCGGCCATTATCAGAATTTTGGTCCAACCCCCACGAGCGTGTGCTGCAACTCCGCGTGCTAGACACCAGAGGGCGCGAGCTCACAGCTCTCGAGTAACACTTCACCATTACTTTATCCCGAACGGGCGCAACAGCGCCATCTGGTGAGCAGTCCTCCTAACTAACTCTAGTTTGGTGGACTCGACTGCGCCATCGCGTGGAGGATTACAGATAGTTCTCTCCGCTATTAATTTTGTCTTAACAAAATGTCCTTCCTAAGTAGAGCATGTGAATTGTTTATTGATTACTGTTAGAAACGTTTTCATTTATGCAATTTTACTAGCATTAGGCAGCAACCAGGTCTCATTCTCGCTGATTAAAAACACTTATTTTGAATTTGAGTGTAAAAGGAAAAATTAATTTCCTTTAACTTAAATTGAGATAAGATCTCTTCAAATCACTGACAGTCCGCTTGGAAGGAAGGACGCCACCGTGTGGCCGTACCCTGCTAAGTCAGCTTACAGCTTTCTCTCTCTTTTCCACTTTCTTCCAATTCTGTGTGAAGTGCTTATTCCTGTTTCCCTTGCTGATTCAGGATACTCCAACGTAGCATTAAATTGTTATAGGATATTATTTGGACTTGCTTTCTTTTATTTACATTCTCCCTACAGGCTTATTTAAATTTAAATTTTAAACTTGTTTTGAATTTAATTTGAATTAAGTTTGTCTTGTTTAATTTTAATTTAATTTTCTATTTAATTTAATTTTATTAATTTTTTTTTTTTTGTTAAATTTTTATTTATTTATTTTCTTCCTCTCATTTGGGTTAGGTTCATTTTGATAGTTACCAACATTATCAAAATTGCCTTTTGTTTTATCATTATTTGATAGAAACCTTTGCCTTTTTCTAAATCACTCTCGATATAGGATTTTGCATTTCCTTTTCGCCTACAACCATGAATCACTTGATCCGGTAAACAATAGAATCTTAATTAATTTTGAGTTCGCCTGTTTACCCTCTTTTGTGTATTTATTGTAAGGCTCACAAGCATCTGTGGTGAACTGAGAATCGTCTCAACGTGGTCTCCACGAGCAAGGTTGTCCAACCAACGTGACCTGCACCGGCTGTGTGTGAATCTCGGTTTCTTTTACCTCTGTCCGCCGTTGCGGCACGCAGTGGCGACATCAGCAATCTGACACTCCAAAGCCGGTCAACCAGTTCAGCTGACACACACAAGGCAATTTCTGGGACCACTACCTAAACCGGGGCCTAAGTGGGCCACTCTTGAAAAAGAGGGTTCTAGGGAACGTGCCGATTTTGCTGTGCTGGCTGGCGGTTGACGGGTGGGTGCTGTCAGGTCGTGTTTAAAGTCAAAACTGTTTGAGCGGGCGTAACGCGACGGAGTAACAAGGACCGAGGACACGGCAGTTGGGTGTCTGGGAACGCCCGGAAGGCCGACTGCGCCACTGGTTTCCACCTGAGCGACCTCAAATCACCCCGGATAAACTAAATGTGTAAAAACCTACATTATAAGCCAAATATTAGATACTCCCCCGAGTATAGCCTAAGTGTTTGGCCCACCTTTCCTCTCTAAGCCGCACCCTTTTCCTAGGTTTCCTACCCCGATAGCCACACATGCTGTAGGCCCTATCAGAAACTCTTACGAAAGGTAGCAGGCTTAACCCCTTTAGTGCTTCTCTAACACTCCCAGCGTTCGCGCTTATTCTCCTTGTTATTGCAGACCAATTCATTTTGTGTTTGTTTTCACTGTGCTCTTTCCTACCTTCACTGTCCGGACTGTCGTAATCTTGTGTCTTTCAGTTCACCAAGAGACCCCAAGGAAAGCAAATTAATAGAGTGACAACCAAGCAGCCGGCGTCACCAGGTGACCCACAGGGCTACCGCCCGTCAAAGCCTCTATTTCAGGCCGATCCAAAATTGGCCCGCCTAATTGCCTAACTGTCTACATCAGTTAGCCAAAATTCTTGTCGACGGCATAGTCCGTACAAGAGCTCGTAAACCTTAGAACAAACTTGCATTGGCCTCTTTGTGTGTGTGTGCTGTGTTTCTCTCGCCCACAGTGAACCAGTATGTCCTGTTCATCCAGTCCCGCTGTCCCTTGGGATCGCCTAACAGTATGGCTGGAAGCGATGACGAGCACTGGTCCGTCTGAGGACACCAGTGATCTGCAACAGCTGAACCAGGAGGAACTGGACACAGAGCTAGACAAGCTGACGGCACACGACCCGACGCAGAGTTACTCTCACAAAGAACTGGCCAAGATCCTCGGGAGCCTCGCCCACAACCTTGTCGCCCAGGCACGGCTAAGAGAAAAGAGCCACACCGACCTGGAACAGGAAGCGGCAACACTAAAGCTCCAAGCCGAGGAGGCCCGGAGAAACCAGGCCCTCACCCAGCGTCATCTAGATCAACTACTTCTAGAGACCGAGAAAGAGGGTGAAACGGACACAGAACGTGAGAAAGAAGTAGAAAGACTTCGAAAGACCCTGGAAAATCTGCGTCTAGACACAGACCGCAGAGAGCAGTCAGAGAAAGACACCAGGGAAGAACTCAACGAACAGCTCCGACAAGGCAAAGCTCTCCTAGAGAGAGCCAACACTGCACTTAAAGACAAAGATGCTAGAGCCAAAGCCTCCGAAAAACACTTGCAGGCTGCCCGAGCCGAGATCAACGAGCTTGTCCAGCAAAGACATGATCTCAAAGATGAACTTGACCTTGTTCACAGAGAACTGAAACATGCATATAAACTGCAAAGTGACCGGGAAGGGGGAACACACCACACAGAGTTTCCCCCGACCAGCTGGTCCGCACCTTTTAGCCAAGAACCAAGAGCTAGAAAGGGGGGTGACAGCCCACCACTCAGACTGTCACCCACGAGCCTCCACGAATCCCCGCCAGCAACTGAGGAAGGGAAGCCCTTCCAGGAAGTCAGAGTCAGCAGCCACATAGCTCATAAAGACCTTGACAAGCTGGCCAGGAATATCCCTACATTCAGCCCAGACCCTGCAGGAGGACACGACGTTCACGCCTACTTGCAAGACATAGACTTTCACCTGCAGACTGTCGCTAACGCAAACACCTGGGACAGATTGTATCTACTCAGAATCACGTCTAACCGGGACGTGCGTAGCTTTCTAGACCGCCAACCAGAGACTGTCAAAGCGGACTACGGGCAGCTACGACGAGCTTTAATTCGTGAATACTCTGATCCAGAATCAGTCCAGGGGCTCATCGCTGCTGTGGACCTCAGGCAAGGTCGACTTGAAACCCCACAGAACTTTTATAATCGACTGCGACATACCTACTTCGGCGCACGAAACGAACCAGGTATGGAGGAGGACCTCAGCTTCAGAACCCTGTTCCTCCGAAACCTCCACCCCACGATTAATCACCATCTGGGAGTTCTGGTTTGTCCACGCAGCATGTCCACCCAACATTTAAGAGACTTAGCTCACAAGGCTTACACCAAGCAAAAGGCTATTTCTGAAAAGACTGTAAAACACCCAACCATTTGCCCTGTTTTTGAGCATCGCCCAGAGCTGACCCTAGAGGGCGCCCAACAGAACCACAGTTACGGACCCGTCAACAGAGAGTCTACACCGTTCCAAGCCAGCAGAGGGCAGCGTGGTCATGGTAATGCCCATGCAAAGCACCAGAACGATCACTCTGGAGGATCCTGGGACCGGCCTCGCCCCTCCCACAACCAAAAGGGGGGGGGCACATGGGAAGCCGGCCGGCAACCCAGAAGGAGCCGAACCCTCTCTCCCAGAACGCCAAGCCCAGAAAACCGACGGAGGGACCACTCTCGACGTGGTACTGGTAAGCGCGGATCTGAGCCCACGGCTAACGAGAAAAGTACGGTCGAGTCCGAAGCTGCAGAACTGCTGAAGGTACTGAAGGAGTTGCTACAAAAGAAACCCTGCAAGACAGACAAGAAGGATGAACCAGACACCGCATGACTGGACCGGACGCCTGAAATCAACCTTCCTGACCTTTCTGCAACTGAACCTAACACACAGAACACTGTTTCCCAACCACAGACTCTCGAACTAACTGTTGCACCCCCACACGTCAGCAACACCCACTCACTCCAGCTGACGGCAACACTTCCTGACCGAGACAGTGTCACTCCGCACACCAAGGTACATGAAAGTGCTGTCCTGGTTATCTGCACTCACAGTGAGACACAAGAGACATATCCCGACTGCCTACCGATCAACACACAGGCCCCAACACCCAGACTCTTGGGGAACCTGATCGAGAAGGGAATGGCTCGAAAACTCTACCTAACCATCACCTTGGAAAAGGAACTGAGGCTCGAAGCCCTGGTCGACACCGGCTCCGACCTAACGTTGATATCCGTTCAACTTTTTGACAAACTCAAATTTGAAGCACAGAGACAGGATCGCACACTTAACCTTCACACGTGTAAGCTAAATGTGCAATCGTACAGCCAAGACGACATCCAGCTCAAAACCATAGCTCCCATTCACCTGACAGTTGGGCCTATGAGTCTTGTACATCCTGTCTATGTGTCACCTATGAACACTTATCCGTTTCTCATCGGCAAAGACCTGCTGGACCGTTTCGAACCTTTACTGGACTTCAAACAGCTGAAATTCTGGGCACAAGTGCGAGAACCTCTTCCCCTCCAGACACACAGGTCTTCTGAGCAAGACTGTCAGGTCACAGAGGTCACGGCAACCCCAACAGAACCAGACTGTCAAGTCACAAAGGTCACGGGAACTCCTGCAGCCAGCCGTGAGAACACAGTCTCAGACCCAGAGCAAACTTCAAGTTCGCTACTCTGCACATTTCAGCTCACCATAGACTCTGATACCTACAGCCCCAAGGTCATGACTGACCTGCAGCTGAATGATATCACCACAACGAACACTATTCTAGCATTATGGGCAGACAACTCAGCCATTAGTCTCTCACTGTTCAATGCACTCAGGGAACACGCACCAGACCCGCCTTATGCCAGCAAGCGCACCCGTTTCCCTTTGAACTCACACCCCTCCTCTATGGTGTCCGCCAGAGGAATCTGTGCGCTGCGCTTGACATGGAATCATCGGTGCCTGACCCATTACTTCCTGGTCCTTCCGGACCCACCCCACGATGTTTACATTGGAGCAGACATTTTGGTTCGCCTCCGGGCTCATGTGGACACGTTTAACGAAGTGGTATGGGCCCCATTGACTTTACAGCCACATGTTTCCATCAGCCATGACAACCTCATGTCAGGACAGACCATCCCTGAGGTCTGCACCCTAGTCAACGAACAGGGAACGGTGGTACCAGCATACACCAAAGGGGTCGCTGTTCGGCTCAACATGCGATGTGGTCAAACCTTAAACCACACGCTGGGCTTCTTCCAACCCTCACCCGAATGTGTGGAACTCGGACTCACACTTGAAGCCACACCCCTCACTGAAGTGTCATCTCGTGTAGTCTACATCCTCTTCAACAACTGCACAGCAACTGACATCAACATTCCCAAGGCCTACCGGCTGGGATGGCTAGTGAGCCATGACTTTCATGACTTTGAACTTGTACTACCCATCATTGGGCCCATTCCACCGGCACTGATACCTGAAGGGAGCACCGATAACACACTGTTCACCGCACCCTTCAAATTCATTGCCATCACGTCTGTCATGCCAATGACCAAAGACCAGGTGTGTCGAACGGAGCTGACTGAGGACAGTCACCTCGCGGTATACACAGTCTCCCACCAGCCTGTCAGTGAGACTGATGAACCTGCCACACCTCCCAAGATCAACCTGACTGATGACACACATACGGAGGAACCGTACCCAGGTTTTGAGTCTCAAGTGCAGCAAATTCTACGAGACGCTGACGCGCTCCAGAGCGAGACAGACCGTCAAAGACTCAAACAAGTCCTTTATAAGTTCAAAGAATCCTTTGCCAAAGACTCTTTAGACTGCGGTCTCACCAACCTCCACACGGTGCGCATCCCAACGCACCCTGATGCGCCTCCCACTTTTGTCAAGCAATACAAGATTCCCATCGCCTCACATGAACCAGTGCAGGAGATCATCGAATCCATGCTTGAAAAAGGTGTCATCCGTCCTTGCAACAGTACCTATTCGAGTCCGATATGGCCGGTTCTGAAAGCCAGCGGGAAATGGAGACCCACGATAGACTATCGGAAATTGAATCAACAGGTACCGTTGTCAAGATGGCCTATGACCCAGCTAGAACAAGAAATACCCCGAATCAGGGGAGCCACAATCTTCTCTACACTTGATGTGGCCTCTGGATTCTGGACCATTCCGGTGTACCCAGAAGACCAACACAAGCTAGCATTCACATTCGGCAACCGACAATACACCTTCAACAGGTGTCCGTTCGGCTATGCCAACTCACCAGCTGAGTTCAACATCTTTCTGAACAAAGCCTGCCCAGACGCCAGAGTAAGAGGCAACCTGATCTATGTAGACGATGTTCTCATGAAGAGCACAACGGTGGCCGACCACCTGAATGAAATAGACTATGTTTTGAACCAACTGTCCGCAGCCGGTGCCAAGATCGCCCTCCACAAAGGACAGTGGTGCCGGACCAAGGTCAACTACGTGGGCCTGCTCATCGGATCCCAAGGCATTGAACCTCAATCAAACCGTATTCATGCCATTCAAAACATCAAGCCTCCTACAAACGTCTCTGAGCTGCGCAGTTTTCTAGGGGTATGCAATTACTCCCGACAGTTCATCGAAAACTACTCAGACATTGCTAGGCCTCTGACAGCCCTGCTGAAGAAAGACTGTCCTTTCGTCTGGTCAGACGCTCAAGAATACGCCATGACGGCACTTAAAAGACATTTATGCACAGCTCCATGCCTTGCTTACCCCGATCCACAGAAGGAATTCTACCTGGAAGCCGGGTTTTCCGACCAATGTCTCAGTGCTGGCCTATATCAACGACATGACCAAGACAAAAAGGTGGTCGCATATGCCAGCAAAACGCTTCTCCCACCAGAGTGCAAGTTCTCAGACTGTGAAAAAGCTCTGTTCTGCACGGTGTGGGCCATTCAGCGATTCTCCAACTACATTGGGGCACAGAAAGTTATCATTGAGACTTGCCACCAACCCGTAATGTTCCTCAACAGCCAACGCATCCGAGATGGCGTCGTCACTAATTCACGTATAGCCACGTGGTTAATGGCCCTCCAGGGACGCAATGTTGAGGCACGGTACGCACAGAATCACAAGTCTGCACTGGGCAATGGCCTGGCTGCATGCCAAAACTGCTCTGATAACACGCCTGCTGCTGCAGCGGATGCACAAGAACCCCAACAACAACAACTGACCTGCCACAGATACTTCGAACCGAATGCGTGCCAGGACATGCCCACGGCCTACGTCGATGGGTGCTCCTACAACCATGACGGCATCCTCAAGGCAGGTGCAGGAGTGCTGTGGGTGAACGATCAGCCGTGCCCACCACAACACTTCAAGTTGGGCCCCCAGTCATCGCAATATGCAGAGATAGCAGCTATTCTCATAGCCCTACAGATCGCATCAGCCAATGACATCAGAGAACTGCTCATCTGCTCAGACTCTAACTATGCCAGACTCAGTTTCGTGTGCCACCTTCCAAGCTGGAAACAGAATGGTTTCAAGACCGCTAACAACAAGCCAGTCAAACACCAACACCTGTTCCAGGAATGTGACAACATCACAAGAACACATGACCTGACAGTGTACTGGAAGAAGGTAAAAGCACACTCGAAGCTACCAGGTCTCGACAAAGACTTGAATGACCAAACAGACGCCCTCGCCAAGACGGGCGCACTACACGGCGACATGTGGGTACCCCCAAACCCCACATCCAGCCCCAACGTTGCAGTGCTAACCCGCAGCAAGCGACCGGCACCGGCTACAATGCCCGCCTCGCAGCCGCTATCGCTAACTCCACAGATTTCCAACAACGACATCGCGGATATGCAAGCCTCTGACACTGCAATAAAGACAATTCTTGACCACCTCTCTGACCCCTCCTGCCACCCTATCACTGACTCTGAGCTCACTGATAACTCAAGCCTCAGACATCTACATAACTCCAGACACATGTTGCGTATACAGGACAACATTCTGTGGTTTGCGCCCGATGACAGCACAGCGCCAAGGCTTGTGGTGCCACGGTCGCAAAGGGGGGTCATGCTAATGTATGCCCACGACACACCATGTGCTGGACACCACGGCACCAGAGCCACGTATGACACACTGAAACAGGTGGCATATTGGCCCGGGATGCAACAAGACGTGGCAGAGTATGTCAGAGAATGCCTGGTTTGCTGCCAGTTCCAACCAGCAAACCCGAACCACAGAGCCCCACTGCAACGCAGAGGGATCACGTTCCCGTGGTCAGACCTACAAATCGACTGGGTGGGACCCCTGCCCAGGTCCGCAAGAGGCAACAAGTACTTCCTCACGGTGGTGTGCCAGTTTACCAAATGGGTAGAGTGCCTGCCAGCACCCAATGACACCGCCCAAACCACAGCATACCTCCTGATGAACCACATCTTCTCCCGGTTTGGATTGCCACTGAAAGTCAACTCAGACAGAGGCACCCATTTCACGGTCGAGATCATGCAACAGATCTGGAAATGCCTAGGGGTACGGGCTAGACTTCGCATCAGCCACCATCCAATCTCGTCCGGCCAGGTCGAAAGATCCAACCGAACGGTGGTCGCCATGTTGAAAAAGTATGTGTCTGCTAACCAGAAGGACTGGGATATGAAACTCCCCCTCGTTTTGATGGCTCTCAGAGCTACCCCGCAGGAATCGACAAGGGTGTCCCCCTTCGAGCTCATGACTGGGCGGCAGATGACTCTGCCACTTCACTTGCTGTACCAACCCGGAGACTCCAATCTTGTCACCGCGTACACCACATTCCAGTACCTCGAGGAGCTCCATAGACACTTAAAAGCAACCTTCGCGTTTGCCCAGCAACACCTGCAGAAAAGCGCTGAAGGTCAGAAAGCATACTACGACCGGAAAGCATCACACCAGGAACTGGATGTGGGCGACAAGGTCTTGTACTACAGCTTCAATCCGCCACCTTTGACAGGCCCCCGGCGGTTGTCAAAGAAATTTCTGCCTCACTGGACGGGACCACATGAGATTATGAACAAGCTCTCCCCAGTAGCGTACCAAATCCAGCTAAACCGGGGACACAGAGAACCAGTTCTCAAATGGGTCCACCGGAACCAGATTAAGAGACATGTGGCCACTAGCAGAGAAAGACAGGGAGGGGCCAATGCAAGCTAAACTCAACCGCCGTCACCGAAGCGGAAAGACTGTCCCATCCAACCCGGGACAAACCTTGCTGACCTGTTCCTTTTCTCTCTCCCCTGCTCCTCCCTACCTCTCTCACTCTCCTGCCTGTAATAGGATGCGGCTGTGGATCACCCTCCTGTGCCTCCTGTCAACCAGAGGCCAGCCGCCACCCGACCTCATCACACCAGGCCCCGCCTCGGGCATTGTATTGAGAGAACAACCGGGGCTCCTGATCACCAATTGCCGGACGCACACCCAGAAAGTGTACGTTCGACTCGACCCTCGCAACGTCTACAGAGCACACTACCCCAAAGCAGTAGCCCAGTACAGCTGGGCCGGTGCCCGATGGACAGAAGACTCTCTCCTCCATGCCGAGGCCGATGTCAAGCACATGCTCAACCAACTGGAGAAGATGACAGTCACCCAAGCGGAGTTAGGCGGACACAACCGCCGCTCCAAACGGTTCCTGGGAGCGTTGCTCGGAGCCGCCGCCGCCGTTGGAACTCTGTTTAACATTGGCATGTCCAGTGTCAACGCAGTAAACATAGCCACGATTAGACGGCATGTGGCTGAAATTCAGACGGAACTCCCACAGCTAAAAGAGCAACTCACCACACAGAGTGCAGCTTTACAAACCGTCGGCCAGACATTAAGAGGAACGGTGGTAATTCTGAACACCCACAGTGTCCTGTTGAACCAGACCGTGAACTCCATGAAACAGCTGTTTACAGTCTTCCAGAATGACTTTGCTCAAACGCAGCTGGTCACAGCCTTAATGACTGATATGCTACGGGAAATAAGCTCCTCCATCGACAGCTTAGCCATGGGTAGAATACCACCATACCTCATACCCTTAAGCCTGGTGCAAAGTGTGCTGGCGTCTGCTATCAACACACCCGCCGACCCTCTGCAGGTACACCTGGCCTACTCTCTGGGTAGCGCCATTCCCCTTTATGTGGACCCCGAGTAGAAGGAGATGGGTTTCCTTCTTAACTTACCCATCATCGAGTCGAGCCGAATCTACCGACTCAAAGACATTGTCAATGTGGGCTTTTGGAAGGGTAACACACACCTTAAGGTGCGCACTCCTGAGGTGGTCGCCTACCACGACAGCGATACACAGCTGTACTTGGCCCCAAACCTGCACATGTGTACCCTGACTAAAGACATTCACTACCTCTGCCCTAGCAAGCCCTTCCTCAGAGACAACACCGAAGGAATCTGCGGACTGCAACCGATGATCAGCAACACCCGCTGCCCTACCGATGCCACGCCTCGTACCCAAGTCACCGAGACGCAGGCAGAGATCGTAGGTGACAGGTGGCTCGTCAACACTCCGGTGCGTACCGCTATGCTGATCTACGACCAGCATGACACCGCCACCCGCATCAACTTGCTGGACCAGAGCATGTGGATCCAAGTACCACGAGGGGCCATCCTCCACCTGGACGATTTGGCTTTGTACCATCTCCCAAGTGAAGAATATCAGTCAGAGCTAGAAATCCCAGCCTTTTTCAAGGACCCCAACTTCACCCTAGCTCCAGAACTAGAACGGTGGATTGAAAAAGGGGGGCCTCAGCTCATTGACATTGTTCCCCTCGACACAGCCCTCCAAGCATTGTCTCGATTACCTATCCTGAATACCTCACCTGTTGTCCAAACCTGGACCGCCGCTGACACTGCGCTATGTATCTCCATGATCATCGGCAATACCCTAACCCTGGGCATAGCCTTTCTCCTGTACAGGAAGTTCAACGAGATGAAAACCTCGACAGCCAAACTCACGACAGCCGTGTCTGGAGGTCTCAGATGGAAATCCCGGAGGGAGGTTCCTACGCTAGAAGCAGATGCGAACCTCATCGAGCTGGCTCCTCAGCCATAACGAACATCTGCTCTCCAACCGTCCCGATTCACCTGCCATCCGACCACTGTGATGAGGGGTTGTCCGATAATGTCCATCGGACATCATCCGACAAAAAGGGGGACTGTAGCAGCATTGGCAGCTGGCAGGATGTCCGAATCTTGCCCTCCTCCATCAGTATCTCTGACTCTGCTAATCAGATCATACCGGACAAAGGTTCTGTATGTGGACTGGCTAGCTAGCGTTAATCAATGACCAAACTTCATAGCCTCAGGGCATTCTTGTGACTCCTCAAACACATATCTTTTTGTACAACCGGCACAATACATAAGACGGGACTGTTTTGCTGACTTCAGCGCACGCACACACACAGATGACCACGTGAAGTTTCGAAACACGCACACACACACATCCATTCAGCCATGAATGGACTTTTTCCCCAAACGGCCTCAATAACGTTTAAATATATATATTTTGTTGTGGTAATGTCTTCATAGGATGGATTAGAATAGCTAGGATGTTTACTGTATGTAAAATTGATTTGGTATGCCACTAATTGTAAAAATGCTTGTACCTCTGTATTCTCAAATCACAGAACGATAGTGTTTGGTACCTTCTCGATCGCAGAAACCTGACTGTACCGAATCTCATTCACAAGTTACTACACGATGCATTATTACAAAAATACCAGCTTTCTAAAGAAATAGAAGCTTTAGAATGTCCACCCTATTGATTAACTCAGAGGAGGGGGTTCAGAGAACAATGGAACACTCGCGCCTTCTCTTTCCACGGACGTGATTGGATCCTTCAATAAAACGGGCTCGGCCACTCCGTCTATAAGAGCAGAAGTTTATCATTAACTCCTTGCGCGCTCCGCCATTCCGAGAAGACCTCCCTGGCCCTTTGACCTTCCCTGGAGAGAGAGGGATTCCTTTGGCACCCAGCCAAGAGTGAGAGACTTGCAACTTCTGGAGCGACTTTCCTGAACTTCACAGAAATTCTCCGGACTCACCTCCTTAGCGAACTTCCACGACGATTCGAACTCAGACACGTACACGAGAGAGCCTAATGCAAGTATTATATTTCACCTTTAACTGCTTGTACGAGGTTGTCTTAATTAATCCTGATTCACGAAATCATAAATGTCTGAAGGGTTTCGGTGAAGTGATTTGAACTGTCTGCCTCTCTCTCTCTCTCTCTCTCTCTCTCTCTCTCTCTCTCTCTCTCTCTCCCTCGTGAATTCTCTCTTTCCATCATTCTTTTCCTTTTGATTTTATTAAGTTTGATCTTTCCTTGTTTGTACCATATCATTTTGTTTCTCCTATATATATATATATATATATTTACCCCCGTGTGATTCGTAGCTTTGTATTCTGTAGTTGTTTTATTAAAACCCAATAATTGCATTAAATTGAATCCGTATTGTTTTGCTCACAAATCTCGAAGTCACTGAAGCGTAAGATCTAAGCTACCCATTTAAGCTTGATTTTCATGTATTACTATTTTAGTAATACAAATTGTGCAAACATAAGAGATATTATTTGTCTTGATCAAACAAGTCAATGTTTCTTAAGGTTTGTAAGATTGATAATTGATGAAGAAATCAATTTGGATAAAGGTTACTTTTAAATGATTAAAGGTTCCGTTATACGTTAATTTTTCTGTACAACAAGCTAATAATATTCATAAACTCATGAATATTCATACCATTTGAGTTAATTATTCCCCAGAACTTATTGTTGTTACAATGTCAAAAGCAATTTGGCGTGAGATTTACTTGAACAGAGTGAGTGCGTGAGACCAGGGCCGTTTTTAGTCATAGGCGAACTAGGTGGTCGCCTAGGGCGCCATCAGCTGAAGGGGCGCCAATGAACGCATATCAGGGGTGTGTGTAAAGGGTGTCACGGCCACCCTGAAATATGATTGCCGCCCCCACTGGTTCCCCTAATGGTGCGTTCACACCGGACGCGATTCGCGCGAGTGATTTACATGTTAAGTCAATGCAGAGACGTGAAATGGCATTCTGCGGCGCGATTCGCGCGAATGAGGCGGCGAGATTTGCGCGATTCGCACGATTGAGGCGGCACGATTTAGGCGGCGCGAATGACTCAAGTTGAAAAATCGGAACTTTGGCGGATATTTCGCGCCGCGTTAACCAATCACGAGCTACAAGAAAATCGTGGCCGCATGTGGATACCCGGAGCTGATGATACATCATCCTATCACTACAGGAACAGGAATAAAAAGGATCTTGCTTGGAAGAAAGTGAGTTACCCTCTCAACAAAATCTATATCAGCCATTTCACAACGAGACAGGAGGAGAAAAAAAGAGCCAGAGCCAGCGGCAAATGTGAGAAGGACTAGCCGAGGAAAGGCGGGTCTCGCCGGGTAAACGAGCGCGGAATGTCACTGATCGCCTGGATCTCACAACTCCGAAAACTCCAGATAAAATGCTCAAATAGGCTCTTTTGATAAATTAACCACAGATTTGAGCTTTAAACAACTATATTATCGCCTGAAAGTCTTTAAACTACGTTTTGTCACACATTAATAGTAGTATTTTTTACAAAAAAGACGTCAAGTGACCGAGACGAGCTGGCTCATATAGGCTCATATAGGCTCATTTAGGCTCATATAGGCTCATATAGGCTCAAATAGGCTCATATAGGCTCAAATAGGCTCATATAGACTCATATAGGCTCATATAGGCTCTATTAGGCTCATATAGGGCAGAAGCCCCTCCCATGACGTGAATTCGCGTCTGTTGTGTAGTTGTCACACGTGAATTTCACGCGCGAATGAAGCGAGTAAACTCAAAATGTTCAAGCGTCCACCTTCGCGCGATCAGCGTGAATTATTTGCGCGAATCGCGTCCGGTGTGAACGCCACATAACACTATTGAATCAGAGGCCTGTCAATTACTGTCTGAATGTTGCATGTAAAGTTTGCATTTGGAGCTCAACACCATTAGATCAGAGCTCGGTCAAAGCTTTGGCAAGGTAACGCTTTTTTTAACCACTCAATAACACTAAATTCAAAGGCCAATTAAAAATCAGCATTTCATGATATCATTATATTTAGACTCTTCTTCTCTTACTTGCACCTTTAAAAGGTGTGTGTTTTTGCGCTAATGCATTGTTAAAGGATCAGTGTGTAATTGTCCCATATAAAACTTCAACGGCCAATGTAAAAATAGTATAATAAAATGTGCTAATTCACAATATTTGTTATCCTTTATTAAACCGCTTTGTCGAATTTAATGCGTCTTTACGGGTGTGTTGAAAGCTGAATCGGTTCGTTCAGTTCTGGTACAGGGCATAGCGTTGCGTTATTTAAAGGGGAAGTTCAAACGTCAATGAGAAACAAAGACTGCACTGAATCAATATTTATTCTTGTTACTTTCATGTGACTGGAACAGCTTTTATACATAGTTTCCAAATTGTATTTGTATGTATTTGTTAATAAGGATTACAGTTCCAAAATGGTATGTGTGTATGTGTTTGTTAATAAGGATTAAAATGAATACCAGTAATACCATGTTGCTTTTTAAGATTTGGCTGGGGGTGCCAATAAGGATTTCGCCTAGGGCATCAAAATGGCTAGAAACTGCCCTGCGTGAGACGGAGCCTGAGAGCATGAGACTGAAAGCGTGTTTCTCACGCCAAATGCGTGAGAGTTGGCGACCGCCCCTGATAACATATAACACATATGTATTTTTGTATGCACTTCAAAGCTTGTTGCAAAAGCTGCAAAACCCATATATGGTCTTAATGTATGTTGAAAAATCCCTAGCGCTTCTAACAGGATGCATATCAGTCACGCAAGTGTCCACTTCCTCTTTCAGAAGGGGAGCCTCACTTCTTAGAGGAAAAAAAAAAAACACCTGTCACATTTGACACATTTGTGGGTGAGTTCCAGGACCACTAGTTTACTTTGTTGAACACAAAGATGTGTAAACATATGTAAAATTTGTGCAACTACCCTATTATGTGCTGTCCTTGGCTACACACGTGTTAAAAAAGGTATGTAAAGTCCTAAACAAAACTGAAAAAAAAAAATGTGTCAAAAAATTATTATAATGAAATATCAACAGTTAAATTCAATGCAGAATATAACCATATATTTTCAAGCAGTCAAAAAGGAGTTCTTTACACAATCTCATTAGGTAACATGACACATTAAGCGTTTAAATGTTTTTGAAAGATGTCTCTCACTAAAGTGCTCACCAAATAATTAATTTGGAATAATAAAGCAATATTGTGAAATATTATTACAATTTAAAATAACCATTTTCTATGTGAATATATAGTAAAGTGTCAAAGTGTCAGTGAATTTATCATCATTACTCCAGTATTCGTGACATGACCCTTCAGAAATCATTCTGATCTAATCTAATTTCTGATTATTATCTGTATACTCTGTACATCTTTCCCACAGCATAGGAGTAAAAGTGATCATAAAAATAAAAAGCCAACACAATTCTTTTGTCCACCTTTGTGAATAAATGAACTTCTCCAAAGATTGGTTGGTGTTCAGAGCTCGTGTTCCCAGGATGCATGCGTGTCCATAAATGTGCTCAGTTCTTCTCAGATCGCGGTTCCAACACACAAATATAACCTGGAAAGAGAGAGAGGAGAAAGTTACACATGAGTGTCAAATTGTTTTTAATCTCCAACATACAATAATTTAGAATATATATTTCAGTGTAAAAAATGTTATGTGCTATTTACTTTAAAAATGATGGTAACAATATTACACATAATATTTTTGAGTAGTTTTTAAGGCTTGTTTTTGATGGAATCTACCTGAATAAATCATGTAAATTCTCCTTAATTATTTAGTCTATGAAACAATGAATTTAATATTTTTAGTGAAATGTGCTTATTTATTTTAAGTTGACTTTAAAAAGAAGTGTATAAATTAGAGTGAATGGAATTGACCTGTTTATATTTGACTTTGAGTTATGTTGTACAGTTAATAGAAACAAACGTGTTACTGCACTGTTATTAGCAAAGGTAATGCTCATTGAACAAAGCAACATGCTTTAAAATATTATCCCCGCATGATTTAACCCTTTTCACACATGCCAGAATGACAAAACTTAGTGTATTTACTAGTTGCCATATCAACATTATTTAGAGAAAAAATAGCGCTAAAATTAAAAAATCTCTGGATGATATTACTGAACATTTATTTAATCATAGCAAAAGTAAATTTCTTACTTAAGTTTAGTTTTCATCTCTGTTTTTTGTGTTTATTTAAAATAAGACAAATCCTATATTATTATAATCTTATATCTGTTCTTTAACAGTTGAGATGGTTCTTTAATGCTGATCTAACAGCAGAAGACACGAGCCGCGGTTTAAATCCCAGTTGTGCAGATGGGTGTTACAGTTTTTCTCCATTAGTTTGACTCATTTCTTGAAACAGACCGGACGTTCTCAACACTCTTGGTGCTTTTGCCAAAATAACGTGGATGGTTCGGCAGAACACCATGGTTCATCTGAAAAAGCTCCTACCTCTCCCAAAACAGTTCACTCATGTGTCAAAACTAAATTTCCTTCTCATTTAAACAGTCAGTGCCCCCAAAATGCTTCGTCCCTTTGGCATTGTGTAAGCACTGCAAGTCAAAATGTTTGGATGTTTTGTCACTATGGCAGAAGACCATTGAAATATCCCTCATGTCCACCTTTCAGTCTTAGCCCAGTCCTTCATTTTTGTCTAGCTAATACAATTGTGTATAAAACTGAAAAAAAGAAAAGAAAAGGATTTTAGGGTAAGAGTAGCCTCCAAGGTTTGACATCACACATTGCACTCATACTGCCAAGGAAATTGTAACCATTATCATTCACACACATAAAGTAACTTACATACATCAGAGTAAAAAGAAAATGTATACAGCATAATATACTGTAATATAAACACACAAACAAAAATCAATGAAAATTATATGCAGCCTACAGTGCTGTAAATAAAGCTGGAGTTTCACAACTACCAGTTCTTCACTGGTCACTGCCCTCACCCTCCTGGCCATCCACACACTGCTGTTCTCAAACTTAAACACTTGTAAAATGTATAATTTTCTAATGATATAATCTGGGTTTGATTTTTTTTCAGAGATATTTTTAGAGTAAAGTATATGAATATATTGACCAAACAGTACACACAAGGCCAGTACTGCATATTGATCCTATACTCCAGGTCTACCTCTTCCTACCCCCCTCTACCCTCTCTACCCCCTTCCCCTCTCTTCTCCTCTCTACCCCCTTCCCCTCTCTTCCCCTCTCTGCCCCCTTCCCCTCTCTTCTCCTCTCTACCCCCTTCCCCTCTCTTCTCCTCTCTACCCCCTTCCCCCCTCTACCCCTCTCTTCCCCTTCCCCTCTCTACCCCTCTCTGCCCCCTTCCCCACTCTTCCCCTCTCTACCCCTCTCTGCCCCCTTCCCCTCTCTTCCCCTCTCTACCCCTCTCTGCCCCCTTCCCCTCTCTACCCCTCTCTGCCCCCTTCCCCACTCTTCCCCTCTCTACCCCTCTCTGCCCCCTTCCCCTCTCTTCCCCTCTCTTCCCCTCTCTGCCCCCTTCCCCTCTCTTCCCCTCTCTACCCCTCTCTGCCCCCTTCCCCTCTCTTCCCCTCTCTACCCCTCTCTACCCCTTCCCCTCTCTTCCCATATCTACCCCTCTCTGCCCCCTTCCCCTCTCTTCCCATATCTACCCCTCTCTGCCCCTCTCTACCCCTTCCCCTCTCTTCCCATATCTACCCCTCTCTGCCCCCTTCCCCTCTCTACCCCTCTCTGCCCCCTTCCCCTCTCTTCCCCTCTCTACCCCTCTCTGCCCCCTTCCCCTCTCTTCCCCTCTCTACCCCTCTCTACCCCTTCCCCTCTCTTCCCCTCTCTACCCCTCTCTGCCCCCTTCCCCTCTCTTCCCATATCTACCCCTCTCTACTCCCTTCCCCTCTCTGCCCCCTTCCCCTCTCTTCCCCTCTCTACCCCCTTCCCCTCTCTTCCCCTCTCTACCCCCTTCCCCTCTCTTCCCATCTCTACCCCTCTCTGCCCCCTTCCCCTCTCTTCCCCTCTCTACCCCTTCCCCTCTCTTCCCCTCTCTACCCCTCTCTGCCCCCTTCCCCTCTCTTCCCATATCTACCCCTCTCTACTCCCTTCCCCTCTCTTCCCCTCTCTACCCCCTTCCCCTCTCTTCCCCTCTCTACCCCCTTCCCCTCTCTTCCCCTCTCTACCCCCTTCCCCTCTCTTCCCCTCTCTACCCCCTTCCCCTCTCTTCCCCTCTCTACCCCTCTCTACCCCTTCCCCTCTCTTCCCCTCTCTACCCCTCTCTGCCCCCTTCCCCTCTCTTCCCATATCTACCCCTCTCTACTCCCTTCCCCTCTCTGCCCCCTTCCCATCTCTACCCCTCTCTGCCCCCTTCCCCTCTCTTCCCCTCTCTACCCCCTTCCCCTCTCTTCCCCTCTCTTCCCCTCTCTACCCCTCTCTGCCCCCTTCCCCTCTCTACCCCTCTCTGCCCCCTTCCCCTCTCTTCCCCTCTCTGCCCCCTTCCCCTCTCTTCCCCTCTCTTCCCCTCTCTACCCCTCTCTGCCCCCTTCCCCTCTCTTCCCCTCTCTTCCCCTTCCCCTCTCTTCTCCTCTCCACCCCCTTCCCCTCTCTACCCCTCTCTACCCCCTTCCCCTCTCTACCCCTCTCTTCCCCTTTTTCTAAATCAAGAAAAAAGTATACACTGTATTAATGAAACAAAACCACATAATTGTACTAGACGTGTGAAATTAATGTGGGAAAAAATACATACTCTGAACCCCAAGTGGATTTACACAAACTGAGAAAGCCTAAAAGCGTTCGGTCGTGCCCCGCTCTCCCCTAAGTATAACTAGGTTGGATTCCTGTTGGCTAGGCTATAAGATCACGAGTTCAGACTTACATCAAATTAAATAGAGTAAAGATTATGCGTATTTGGCGTGCTGTCCGGGGAGGGCTGGATTGGACACCCCTGTTCTATGGCTTCTCCTTGAAAACCCCTTTCTTCCTGGCACCTTTAATTTAAAGGATTATAGTTTACAACATACAATTTTATTTATTCAGCTTTTTATAATGTGTATCTATTTAAATTAGTCTATTATTTGTGTATTTATTTTAATTAGGACATCTATTTGTGTCTTTTTTGCACTTCTTAAAATGAGTTACTACTCCTCCTGTTCTTTTAAATTATTACTTTTTTATAAAAGCTGAGAAACACTCTCTGTTCACTGAACCATATAAACTTCCATGACTCAAGGTTCAATTCCAGTTAATAGAGTTACACAATCTCATGTTTTACATCTCACATGGGACCACGTGATGTAAAGGAAGCATCTCACAGTATATATGTGACCGGTGCAGCAGCTGCAGGATCGTTCGGAAACTGAAACAGAATGTAAGTACAGCATTTCCTTTTATGAAAGACAGGATTTGTAACAGCTGCTCATAACAATTGCTCGTAATATAAAATGTACTTGTTTCTGTTAAAATCTAAGATGTGATGATATCATCTCTCTTCATGTTCACTAAAAATTAATAAAAATTTTTTTTGAACTTTTTATTTATATTTTCTGCCAAACAAAACAAGGAGAACAATTTCTGAGACAAGTGATAAAATAACAAGAATAATACAGATATAAATAATAATAATACTAAATTGAGATATTCTGAATAAAGAAATGATACACATATACATACTGTACATAAAAAAAATAAAAATAAAAAGATAAAATAAATTAATAAAAAAAAAATAAAAAAAAAATAAAAAAAATAATACATTTAAATACTCTTTAACCATGTGCCATCTCTGATTAAAAAGATTAGTTTTCAATTGTAATGATGCAGTCATTTTTTCCATCATGTAAATCTGTTTTAGTCTCTGTTTCCATTCAATTACCGTTGGTAATTTCACAGACTTCCAATTGGCCGTAATGTTTTTTTTGGCAACTAGTAGTAATACACGTAAAATATATCTTTGGTCAGCATTGAAAACATCCACTGGTATAACTGGTATAAAAACTTACATTTAAGGGAACTTCTCCCTTTACAATTTTCTCCAACTCTTCTTTAATATTTTTCCAATATTCAAGGATTACTGGACAATCCCAAAATATATGTGTATGGTCGCCTGTTTTACCACATTGCCTCCAGCATAAAGCTGCCGAGGGGTCCTTCACAAACTTTGAAATAACCAGAGGAGTATGAAAATAGCGTATTTTAATTTTCCAGTCAAATTCCTTCCACTGTTGACTGTTAATTCCCTTATGGCACCTATAACAGAGTTTATCCCATAACTCATCCTCTATTACTGTATTAGTTTCTTTTTCCCACTTTTCCTTAATATTGTAAGTGTTTCCAGCCATGTCTGTTAACAACCTTTTATAGAGATGAGAAACATGTTTCCCTACAGGGAGACGTTTTTCTGTAATTGTGATAAAATATTGTTCTGTGCCATTTGGGATTTTGCCAATTCTTTCTTTTTCCTTATGGTTTGTAATATAATGCCTAATTTGCAAATATCTATAAAAATCACTTGAGGGAAGATCAAATTGTTCCTGAAGTTGTGTGAAAGACTTTAAGTGTGATTCTTCAAAAAGCTGATTAAAAATAAAGAGGCCTTTAACTGCCCATCTCCTAAAACCATGGTCACACATTGAAGGTGGAAAATCTACATTACCCACTATGGGCATAGCTCGAGAGATTGTTCCAACATCTTTAAGCATTTTCTTTACTTCTGTCCATACCCTAATTGTATGTTTTATCCATTCATTTCCAATCTTCATTTTATTGACTTGTTTTAGATCCATAAAGGGTAGGGCAGACAATTGTGTACCCTTAACTTCCCCTTGCTCTATTTGAGTCCACTTTGCTTCCTCATCTCCACTGATCCAAGCCACAATTGCCGCTAGTTGAGCGGCCCAATAATACAATTTTATATTTGGCAAAGCCAAAATTAATTATTTTAAATGTTCCAGGCTTTATTTTGCGCCTGTAGCATATTTTACAGTTCTTATCTGTATTATCTTATATAGGCTATAACTTTATAAATAACCATTTTTTTCGGTTCCCAACAGATAAAACCTTAGATTACCGTCCTTAAATAGAGCAAATTCAGTAAATGAGATTGATCTGAGCTGCGTTTGCCAAAGGCATCTTATATGGGGCACCATTTGTAAAGCGGCTCACGCTGAAAATAACTGCAACATTTTGTCATATTTAGCTTCAAACAATGTTTAAAAAACTGGTATGAATTTTTGACGGTCACTTTTTAGCACATTTACAACAATATTGGTCAACTTAGAGATATTTTAAATAGTTAAATCTAAATGTTAAATCTAAATCTAAATGTAAAATCTAAATGTAAAATCACGGGGGGTTACTTGCCAAATCAAGCGTTGTAGTATAACCAGCAGGAGAGCGTGATGTGTGAACTGAATTTGGTGACAGCACAGTGCATTTCAGTGAAGTTAGATGAACATTTTTCATAATAAAAAAATCCTAACAATTATGCAAAAGCAAATTTTATCAAACTCAGTGTTGTATTATGACTAGTAGGAGACCATTGATGTGTAAACTGAATTTGGAGACACAGTGTGTAACATTGAAGTTAATGACTTGTAGTAGGCTAACGCTTTTCGGGTTTTGCACTTTGCAGACGGTCCCTTCGGACTTGTCTCTCGCCTGCTCATATAGACCAATTGGTCCCACTTTGTATTAGGTGGCCTTAACTACTATGTACTTACATCAAAAAATAAGTACAATACTTATTGTGTTTATATTGTATTGCAAAACACTTTTGCTGATATTGAGGTGGGATACGGGTAGAGTTAGGGACAGGTGTGGTGGTATGGGTAAGTTTGAGGCTACACTATAAAAAAAAATCCTAATTTTACGGAAAATAACTCTAAATTGTTTACAGTATTTTCCTGTAATTTTGAATTATGTTTAAAACTATGTAAAATTACAAACAATATCTGTAAATAAACAACTTGACTGTTATTTTAAGGATTATATCATTAATGACAAATTACAGTAATTCTCATTTTTATACAGGAAAATTACTGTATTAGTTATGCAGTATTTTTCTGTTTTCTTAAATTACATACAAATGTATGTAAAATTACTAAAAAAATCTGTACATTAACAACATGACCATTATTTTATCATTAATGACAAATCACAGTCATTCTCATTTTTTATACAGGGAAATTACTGTATTATTTATACAGTATTTTTCTGTTTTCTTAAATTACATACAAATGTATGTAAAATTACAGAACTAATCTGTAATAAAACATTTAGCTCATTATATTAAAGGTGTATGTCCATACTAACAATTTAACATTATTCTTTGTAATTTTAAAGTAAATCTTATTAGTTTCACTGTAAAAATAAAATCGTAAAAAAACGGTAAATGACGGGCAGCTACGGCTGCCAAACAAAAACCGTAAAATTAAGCCCTTAACTCTCACCGTCCCGCTAGTGGGACGCCTGGCTTTTTATCGCCTTTTTTCATATTAAATTATCATAAATTAAGTATCAATCAAAAGCTTACGAACTCTAAATTCATCCTGTGGAAACCATTTTGAATTTAGACGTTACCATGGAAACGGGGCTCCTCCCCTAGTGGGCGGTGTCATGTTTCATATTACAAAATGTATTTGACTACTTTATCAAAATCTTTTCTAATCTTGACAAAACGCATATCGTCGGAAAGGTCTGAGTCTCAAGATTCCATATTTGGTGACTGAATTGTGATGGAAGTGATATTTGGACAGAAATTTACAGGAAAATGCATTAAAAAACAAAACAATCAATGGAATGTGGATGACACCCGGTGGCTATTTTTGGTTTAGCGCCTAAACAAAATCTCATGGGGACAATTTTTGTGATAAAAAATATTTAGTACAGTATTTTCATTTACAGTAAATTTAAACTTCCATAACTTTTTCATACCTTCATATTTTGAAATGCTTTCGCTTCAGCAATAATCTGAGTGTCTTCTTTAAAACAAGGCCAAACTTAAGCATTCTTCAATTACAGCCCTTTTAAGTTTGTATAGTGCACTTTCATGACTATTCTCAAAAAAGGGGGGGGGGGTGACAGTTAAGGGGTTAAAGTAAAATATCTTAATTCAAATAAAGTGAAAACTTTACATAAATTTACATTAAAAGTTTGAGAGAGAACTGTTATTTTACAGATTTTTCCTTATTTAAATTAAGATATTTTACTTTAATTTTATGTTTTTGTTTGTGTATTTGACTTTTTTAACTATTATTTATTTTACATTGTAAGTGTATTTTTACATTCAAACTGTAATTCTGGATACAAATATAACAAACTATATAGCAAACTAAATATCAAACAAAAATCTGTTTTTAAAGAGTACAAATCTGCACTGCTCTCCAGGTTGAAACTTTCAAGCCTCTGCCCACATCACAAAACACACTTGACCAATTCATTAAATATAACAGCAAATAAAAATGAATATACACAAGGTTATTTGCTGTCTTTCCGCATTCACTTGATCGTGATTGGTCAATCTGAACGTCATCTAGAAATCTGGCCAATGACAGCTGTGCACGCCTTCTACCGATCAAGTTTGAAAATACACCCGTTGACGTTGGAGTGGCTCGCGGGCGCGGCTTCTAATCTGCAACAGGACTGCTTCGGTCCGTCTATTAATGGCATTACATGGATCATTTTACATCTGTTAAAATCTTATTTTGGACGAATTTTGATTGTGGGATGTCGACTGAGAACGAAAAACATGAATATGAACAGACATTAAAGTTTCCAATGGCGGACAACAGACGGCAGAAGGTAAATAAATCCCTTTATATTTTTTCTACTGTCACATCAATATATAGTGCATTGAAGTGAAAATTTATGCTATTTGCGATTACTTTAAATATTCTGTTTCTGAGTTTTGTTATGTTGTAATACTGTTAAGCTAGGGCTGAGCGCTATGACGATGATAGTGAGACATTTTACAATTATGTTAACTTTTTATATCGTGGAATGGAAATATATCCGCGTAGCACTGTGCTAACTTTACTTACAGTTATTGACATTTTGAAAAAGAAACCGCCTCTCTCAGACAGCATGCAATCCCGAAATCAATTATCCTTTCGGTAAAATGCACACAATTATCTCAAAATCCCTGTCATGTGAGGTATTCACTTGATTTAAACAGTCAGTTAACGGTATGTTTAGAGTTAAACAGTTCAAGTTAACGTGGGGAATCCCGGATGCGTGTCATTGTGCATCCGTTCTTAAAGGGGCAGCAGATTAATAAACTGCCGTCTCATAATGTGAATCAAACAACAAAAGACTAGAGAAGAGCTTCTGCGTTTTTAAGAATCAAGTGATATTAATGCATAGAATATCATACAGTGAAGACTAAGCAGTATTATTCTGTAGTATTTCTTAATAAAATATCTATAAAATGACAATATTGTGAAATAAAATGTCATGTATGTAGAATAATATGGTCATAATGCCCATCCCTACTGGTAGTTTTAAGATCAAGCTTGTCATAAAAAGTAAAGGAGCTTTGGAATGAGTAATCTGAGAACACTGTCATGTTCACTCGTTTAACAGAGAGGACAGGAAACCGCCATTCTTGGACTCTGAAGAATTATAGGCAAACCAGGATTTTGGATCTACTGTGAAATTTTTGTATGGACCTGGTGAGTACATTTTGCAAGTCCATGTCTCTGTCAGTAAGTTGATAATTAATATTAATGTTTTATCAAACAAATTAATATTCATTTGTGTGTGTGTATGTTTCTTCCCCCCTCATGATCCAGAAGTTTTGGGAATGGAAATCTGCCACATGATCTTCAGAGGAAGTGAGTATTCATGTCATCTCCAACATTAATACTGTTCAGTAGCCTTATGTGTGTGGAAATGTGAACACAGGCAACTCAGCACCAAGGCACAACTCTGGTTCAAACATACCTTGAGTTTGAAAGCATAGCTCACTCAAAATGAAAACTCCCTCATCGTTAACTCACCCTCAGGTCTTATCAAACTTGTATGACTTTCTTCTGTGAAACTAAAATACTTTGAATAATGTTGGTAACCAAGCTACATTGGACCAAATGTTATGGACAATAATCACCAATAACCATCTCAAAGCTGAGCGGACTCTGTGTTCATATAGCCAGAATATCTCAATGTCACATGTTGTTTAAAGGAAAGGTACAAAAACAAAATCCTCCCTTTTAAGGACTTTTCAGTGAATCAATGTATTTTTCTTTCTTTTACAGATCCAGCTGATTATTGGAGATTTGGAAGAGGATTGCTCTTTATCTGCTGTGTGTGTCCCTTCTGGAGTAGAATCATGGACCTGCTGTATGTTTTGATTTATATTTCTTATTATACTATATAGTTTTTCAATTCCTCCTGGGGGCTCTGAAGAATTTGTTTACATACATTTACATCTGAATAATACAAGTTTTAGAATCAATAGTGAATCAGTGACAATCTTGTAAATGTATCAGTTTTGTATTTTTTATCTGTATTTGAAATGTATTATGTATTGGATTGTTTTACAGACTGTATTTTGTCTTCCAAAATAAAACTGTAAATTTAACACTTTATTGAATGTTTTTTAATTGTAATAATCTGTAAAATAACAGTGTAAATGATTGGCAGCAAAGGCTGCCAAACAAAAACCATCAAATTAAAGTAAAATATCTTAATTTAAACAAGGAAAAAATCTGTAAAATAACAGTGTTTTTCACTAAAACTTTTAATGAAAATTTCTGTAAAATTATTGTTTTTGCACTTTATTTGAATTAAGATATTTTACTTTAATTTTATGGTTTTTGTTTGGCAGCCGTAGCTGCCAGTCATTTACCTTCTTTTTACGATTTTTTTTTTTACAGTGTAGGGTTAGGTGCAAGGGAAGTGTCAATAGTGTAATTACAAATGTAACTACAGAAATTAATTACAGATGTAATTACATACAGGCATATTTAAAAATGTAAGTACAATGTAAAGACATGTATGTACACAATAAGTACATTGTATCAAATTATTAATTAAAATGTTAGTACATAGTAGTTAAGGCCACCTAATATAAAGTGGGTCCAGCGACCAATTTATATTATAAGGGTCGTTTTGAGGAAAATTAGGTTGCAGCTCGTTGTCTACATTAAAGAGGTGTCATTTGTGTTTGAACAACGTTTAGCTCACGAGTAATTGATCCAGGAAGTTTGAATCTGTGAATATATTGCCAATTTTACTGAACTCATTGAACTAAGCACTGACTGTATTTATTTATACATAAGTTTAAGTTCAAAATAACTCGAACCGCTCCATTGTTAACGTATTGAGCTGTTTGAAACAGCCAGCGGGACATTAGCTATCTTTGTGAGGGAACGCAAAGTTTTGTGAGGGAACACAAAAGTTTTGCTAGGGAATGCAAAGTTTCTCAGGGGAATGCAAAAGTTTTGGGAAAAAAAAAATGTCCTCCCATCCTAATTCCCTTTCGGGGCTCTGTAAGATTCTGACCGCGTTCAACAGATCAACAACTATATCTGTGATTGCCAACATTATTCACCGCTGCAAAAACACGTTGTAAACAGATGCATTTGACGCTCTCCGGACCGTGAACACAAGTGTGCAAATCTGCCCAATCTGTTTAGCCAATTATTACAGTATCAACTGAGGGTGCTTTTGCTTACGTTTGAGGCCTGTCGGTCTGAAGTTCAAAGTCCACCCCCAGAGCGCGAGTCCATCTCGGCCTCGAGCCCTTATGAAAATGTTTTACTACAAATAAATAAAAAACCATGGTTAGTTAAACCATGGTATTCACAAATAAACCATGGCTTTGCTACTCTAACTATAGTTTAACCATGGTGTTTGTGGTAAAACTGTGTCTGCACAGTTCTGCATTGCAGAAACGGAGGGTGCCATCTGGCTTCGGTACCATGACGATGGGGCTGGACCAGGCATTGCGCGATGGTTCGATTACCCCTAACTTGAGCATCTCTCAAATCTCATCCTCAATGGCCTGTCTCCGAGCCTCGGGGACCTGATATGGCCGCTGCCTCACGATGAGTCTGGGTGGCGTGCGGATGTCGTGTTGAATGACGTTGGTCTGCCCGGGACGTGTGGAGAACACATCAGAGAATTGACGAACCAGATGGTTCAGCTTCGTCTTCTGGGCGGCGGACAGATGTTCTCCGACGTCCACCACCGGGGGTTCAACAGAGGCCAGGGCGGCGAGCTGGTCCCGGGTCCCCACCCACCTCTTCAACAGGTTCATATGGTACAATTGTTCTTCATGCCGCCTGCCCGGCTGGCGCAACCGGTAGTTTACAGGACCCACTCGCTCCACGACGGTGAACGGACCTTGCCAGGTCGCGAGAAACTTACATGGTGAGGTGGGGACCAGCACCATGACTCTGTCGCCCGGCTGGAACTCCCGTGGCTGAGCCGCCCGGTTGTACAGCTGCTGCACCTTCGTGAGGTGTTCCCGGACCAATGGCATGACCCTCTCGATCCGCTCACGCATTTCCCTCACGTGTTCGATGGCGGAGCGGAGAGGTGCCGGCTGCTGCTGTTCCCAGGCTTCCCGGGCCACATCCAGGAGGCCCCTTGGCTGACGTCTGAAGAGCAACTCAAAAGGGGTGAAACCGGTAGAGGCTTGGGGGACTTCCCGGACTCCAAACAGGACGTAGGGGAGCATTAGATCCCAGTCTTTCTTGTCCTCGGCTGCCACACGCCGGAGCATCTGCTTTAAGGTTTGGTTAAAGCGCTCTACAAGGCCGTCCGTCTGCGGATGGTAGACAGGGGTTCGGAGCTGTTTTACCTGCAGCAGGTGGCAGAGGTCAGCCATCAGCCGGGACATGAAGGGGGTCCCTTGGTCCGTCAGTATCTCAGCTGGGATGCCGACTCAGGTGCAGAGAAGGAAGAGCTCCTTGGCGATGTTCTTTGCCGTTGCTTTTCGAAGGGGAAGTGCCTCTGGATACCGGGTAGCGTAGTTGACAATCACCAGGATGTGTTCGTGTCCACGGGCAGACTTAGGCAACGGCCCCACCAGGTCCATTCCAATTTGCTCGAAAGGTACCCCGATGATGGGGAGCGGAATGAGTGGACTGGGGGGAGAGGCTCATGGTGCGGTCCGCTGGCAGGTCGGACAGGCTTGACAGAACCGCTTCATGTCTCCATCAAAGCCCGGCCAGTGAAAACGGTCCCGGATGCGCTGGATGGTGTTGGCGGTCCCCAGGTGGCCGGCCATTGGATGGCTCTGGGCTAGCTCCATGACCATCTCCACTTTTGTTTTTGGCACCACGAGCAGCTCTCTTACCTCCCCCCTCCGCTAGGCGACACAGTACAACAGGCCATTTCTCACGACGAAGTGCGGTAGAGGATGGGGTGCTGGCTGGTGCTCTTGGCCATCCACTGTTCGGACCTGAGACCAACAATGCTTGAGTCGGTCATCTTCCAGCTGAGCCCTCACGAACGAGCCCCCTCCCTGGACCTGTTGGAAAACATCAAAGAAAACATTAGAAGCCTGGAAGGGGGACTCACCATCTCTCCCGCTGTCCGACGCCAGCAGGGCGGCTTGGGTGGCTCTTCTTCGGCTGCCGCGTTCGTGGCGGTGGCTCCCGGCCTGGCTGGCTGGCTGCGTGGAGGCCCGAAGTAGCTCTTCGAACCCTGGCCAGTCCCGTCCAAGGAGCATGGGAAGGGTAAATCCTTTACAATGCCCACCTCTACTGGCCAGGCGCCGGGGCCAGCAGATATCGTCACTCGGCGGGCCGGGACGTGACGAGTGTCGCCGTGCACGCAGGTGATAGGCAACTATGCTTTGGAATTCCTCTGCGGCGATAGGACGGTGGCCTGGATGAGACTGACCGAGCTTCTGGAATCCAGGAGGGCCAGAGCCGATCGTCCGTTGACCTTCATGTCCGCTCGCGGAGCTCCACGGGGCGGTTCTTGATGTACACTGCAGCCAGCCAACCATGCGCGCACCGGCGGGACCGGTTCCTCCGTGGGCATCGGTTCATCGGTTGGGCCGGGAGCCGCAGGCCTGTGCACGGGGTACCTTCCGGCGTGCGTCGCTCCTGGACCACCCTCCGAAGGAAAGACGGCGCTCACTCCCCGGACTCGCGGTGCATCGCCGCTTCCGCCAGTTTGATGGCCTCGATGAGCTCAGCGATGGTGGTCGGGTTCGTCATTCCCACCGCCCGCCGGGTGTGCGGTGGGAGAGCTCGGAGCATCCGGTCGACTGTCACCCGTTCCGCAACCTGACCCACGGTGGGTGTTCCCTTGAGCAACCAGTGACGGGAAAGCCGCGGGAGCTCAGCGGCTTGGGCGCGGCTGGGCGTCGCGGCTTAAACTCCCACTCGTGGAACAACTGGGCGGCCGAGATGGCGGACAGCCCGAGGCGTCCGAGGATTTCCTTCTTTAGTTCATCATAATTATCAGCACTCTCAACCAGAAGGGAAAAATAAGCGCGTTGAGCCTCACTGGACAATAGGGGTCCCAGCAACCACGCCCACTCGCTACGATCCCAGTTCTCCCGAGCCACCGTGGTCTCGAACATTTGCAGAAACAATTCGACATCATCTTGAGAGGTTAGTTTCGGCAGCAGCTGGGTTGTTCGGATGTGGGGGTCAGGAAGCGGAACGTGCTGAGCAGCGGAGAGGCGGAGAGTGGCAAATTCTTCTTCCACCTTTGCCTGACGAGTCGCCAGGTGTTCCGTGATTTTTTGCTGCTGCACACTCACTTCTGTCAGGCATTTGAGCAGGTCTTCCATGACGGGGAGGAGCGCCGGCCTTTATCCGGGTTCTCGTTGCCTGGGGAAAGAGAAAAAAAAACTACGTAAAAGTCCTGGGTCAGTTGGTGATTCTTCACACTCTTGCCCGCATTCTCCACCACTGTGGCAGGGTGAAGAATCACAACACAGAAATTGGTGAAAGACCCCCGGAGGGTGGTTTTATTGTGCCAAAGTGAATAAACGTTGAAACAGTGAGGTGCTGGTGCGCTGTGCTTCCTTCCTCTGTGGTGCCGGGTGACTAGCGGTGACGTCAGTGAGGCGGTGTGGCCGGAGCGTCACAGGCTGCTGTCTGGGTGAGAGAGAGAGAGAGAAGTGTTAGCGTGTCGCTGCATGGAGTGTCGTGCTCAAACTGGAGTCCCAAGGTGCTTTGTTTTATGCTGTGTATTGATCGCCTGCAGCTGTGACGGTCTGGTCCGTGCTGAGTGCTTGTAGGTGATCCTTGTTTGTTTCCAGGACGACGCTGACGAGAGCTCGGGAGACTTGTCACAATATATATATATATATATATATATATATATATATATATATATATATATATATATATATATGAAATATATATTGTATATGATTTATAAGAATAATAAATGTAAGGGGACAGGCTGCACACTATGGCTGTCTTGCAGGCATATCAGGCTGACCTTCTGAAGGTTTTGAGTGGTTCATTTGGTGACTCAGTTAACTCTGTAGTGGCCAGATTTAAAGGAGTGGAAGAAACACAAGGAAGTGTTCACTCCTTAATGTACTCAAGGGGAGGGGCTGTCAGCCACACGGTCCTTCAAGATTTAGGGAGGTAATAAGCAGAGTGTGGCAAGTCGCGCTCTCCCTCGTAAAGACTGGAGACCGGCTCGTCATCCTCAACAACCTCCCAGGGCAGACCTCGGGACTATCATCAATATAAGAAGTCCGATGGTCTGGTGCCCAGTCTGCCTGGGGTGCGGCCTTAAGTGGTCATACAGCCCAAGGGGAATGGGAGGGTCATCGACTCAATACTGGCTGTAATTCTGGCCCTGAAATACTTTCTCCCCCAATTTAGGGGCTGTCATGTCCTAGTGCGGGTGGACAGTACAGCTACAGTCTCATATTTAATCAACAGGGAGGTCTGTGCTCAAGCTATCAGAATAGCGAGACAGATTTTTCTCTTGGCTCAGAATAAGTTCCTATCACTGGAGCAGTGTACATTCAGGGGCAGTTGAATGTGGGAGCAGATTTACTGTCCGGATGGGGGGGTCGGAGAGACTCTCTCAGTCTCTAAGCCTTGCTGGGTCTGGATGTGATGGTTCATACAAAATGCGTATGTATGCCCTCCTTTCAGTTGCTCTGCTCCCGGGAGTTCTAGCCAGGGTTCGCCAACAATGGTCTTGCATCTTATCGATAGCTCTGCGTTGGTCAAACAGGGTTTGGTTCTCGGAGATAGTGTCTCTCCTCAACGGCTCGCCGTGATGATTCCGGTGAGGAGGAACCTTCTGTCTCAGGCAGAGGGCATGAAATCTCACCCCAGGCCTGACCGGTGGAACCTTCATGTTTGGCCCCTGATGGGCACCAATTGAGGGACACTGGGCTTTTGCCTGCAGTTATTGAGACCACCCTAAGTGCTAGGGTGTCCTCCACTCTGAAAGTTTATGCAATAAATGGGGTGTCTTTGAAAAATGTATGTATGACACATAATGCAGACCCAGTCAACTGCCAGGTTGCTTCAGTTCTGGATTTTCTTCAAGAGAAATTGTCATCATGCATTTCCCCCTCCACTCTCAGGGTTTATGTGGCCGCTCTTTTGGCTTGCCACGCCCTGGTGGATGGGGTGCTGCTTGGGAGGCATCCTCTGCTCGCTCGCTTCATTGTGCTAGGCAGTTGTGGCCTCCAGTAAGAACCAAGATCCCTTCATGGGACTTAGTTTTAGCCCTCGAGGGTATGGCTGAGACCCCCTTTGAACCTCTAGATTCACCGTCTGACAAGCTTCTGACTATAAAGATGTTTTTTCTTATGGCTATAACTTCTCTGAAAAGAATTGGAGACATGCAGGCTATGTCAATATTGCCATTCTGCTTAGACTTTGCCCCAGGCTTGGTGAAAGTGATTTTGCATCCTCATCCTGACTACCTGCCTAAGGTTACTTTATCGACTGTACATTCTGTCACTCTTGAACCTTCTGCCCTCTGCCGTTTATAGCGCCGGATCAGGAGAGACTTATAGACTGTGTCCAGTCTGTGCTCTTCAGACCTATGTCCACCGCACTAGCCAGTGGCGTAAGTCAGAGCAATTGTTTGTTTGCCATGGGGGCCGTAACAGAAGTTTTGCCGCCACCAAACAAACCGTCACATTGGGTCAGGGATGCTATTGCTCTTGCCTATGAGGTGCGCAGGCAAGCTTTGCCTATAGCAGTGGTTCTCAAACTTTTTATACGAAGTACCACCTCAGAAAATATTTGGCTCTCCAAGTACCACCATAACGACCAACATTAAAATACAGTAGTCAAGTCAAGTCAAGTCAACTTTATTTATATAGCGCTTTTAACAATGTAGATTGTTTCAAAGCAGCTTTACAGTGTTAAACAGGAAAATAATGCAGCATAATTTTATTAAGCTGTATAGCCATTTGATGTCATCAGTTCATTTCAATTTCCATATGGTGACAGTGTGGGCTTTAGATCAATAATTAGATCAGTAATTTGGTTTATATGGTTAATTTAGTTTATTATTTAGATTTATTACGATGTTTAGTTGAAAAATATAGTGTCCCCAACTGAGCACGCCAAGCCAGAGGCAACAGTGGCAAGGAAACCAAAACCCCATCAGGTGACCTAATGGAGAAAAATAAACCTTGAGAGAAACCAGGCTCAGTCGGGGTGCCAGTTCTCCTCTGGCCAATTAACAAACAGCGTATTATTATTATTATTATTATTATTATTCTGGCCGCTTTACAGGTCAGAGGTCATAATAGATCGGAATATTCGAAGGACCGGAGGCAACACGCTGGAGACGGGTATATTGAGGATGATGTTGATTAAATAAGTATTAAAGTGCAATATTCAGGTTTATTGCGGATGACATATCGATTTAAGTATTATTTAATTGTAATATTCGAACAATCGGAGTCAACACGCTGGAGACGGGTTTATTGCGGATGACATATCGATTTAAGTATTATTTAATTGTAATATTCGAACAATTGGAGTCATCACGCTGGAGACGGGATTATTAAGATGCCGTGTCGATGAGGCAGTTGCAGGGGGAGTCTAATCACGGTCTCTGCAGACACTTCGGGGTCCTGTGTTGGTCTTCTCTGGGCGCAGGTCCACCATCTGATCTGGATACGGCCGGGATCCGGCTGACTGCAATAAACCTCGGGATAAAACAGAGAGACTATCATTAGTGTAGATGCCATTCTTCTGATGATGTAACGAGTACATCAGGTGTCATGGGAAGTATTCCCGGTTCCGGCTGACCTAGTTAATGCAGCCTAACAATCATTTCATTGAAAAATTTTTTTTATGTGTATGCCACAGTAAAGAGATGTGGTTTTAGTCTAGATTTAAACTGACAGAGTGTGTCTGCTTCCCGAACAATGCTAGGAAGACTGTTCCAGAGTTTAGGAGCTAAATAGGAAAAGGATCGACCGCCTGCAGTTGATTTCGATATTCTCGGTATTATCAACTGGCCAGAATTTAAAGACCGCAGTAGACGTGATGGAGTATAATATGTTAAGAGCTCGCTCAAGTATTGGGGAGCTAAACCATTTAGTGCTTTGTAAGTAATAAGCAAGATTTTAAAATGTATGCAATGTTTAATAGGTAGACAGTGCAATGTTGACAGAACTGGGCTAATATGGTCATACTTCCTGGTTCTAGTAAGAACTGCTCGGGTTATGTATATAACCCTTGTTCCCTGAGAAGGGGAACGAGCACTGCATCGGAACGACGCTTTGGGGATGCTCCCTTAGCATCAGCGAATCTGAAACCAGAATGCCAACTAGGCCAATCTGATTGGCGTGCGTGATGACGCCATCCTGACGGCATACCCGGAAGTATAAAAGGGGGGCTGGAACGTAATGGCGGTAGTAATTACTCTGAAGCATGCGCTCCAGGCGCGCCGAGGTGTGGCGTCGGGATGCAGTGCTCGTTCCCCTTCTCAGGGAACAAGGGTTATATACATAACCCGAGCAGTTCCCTTTCGAGGGAACTCGCACTGCATCGGAACGACGCTTTGGGGAACGAGTACCCACTAGGCCAAACCGAAGGGTAGCACCTGCCCTAGTGTGAAGCCGGAGACCTCCGGGCACAGCTAGGACTGGAGCACCCTCGCACCAGGCGTCATAGGGAGATCCAGGTTATAGAACCTGATGAAAGTGTGTGGGGTAGCCCACCCGGCCGCCTCGCAGATATCCTGCAAGGGGACCCCAGAAAGAAGGGCCACCGAAGAGGCCATGCCTCTGGTGGAATGAGCCCTCACAGCCACAGGTGAAGGCAGACTGCGCACCTGATAGGCCATGGTAATCGCCTGGACAATCCAGTTACTGATTGTCTGGGTAGACGCAGGCAATCCCTTCTTAGGTGAGCCAAAACACACCAACAGTTGTTGTGATCTCCTCCACTGTGCAGACTTCGCCAAATAAACTCTGAGCGCCCTAACCGGGCAGAGTAGGTGAAGTCTCCCCTCTTCCGCCGTCACATGAGGCGGAGAATGAAATGCCTGCAGAACCAAAGACCTGACCACCCTTGATGGCACCTTAGGCACGTAGCCCGGCCTAGGGTGTAGGATGGCTTTTACTCCACCCGGGGCAAACTCCAGGCAGGTTGGCGTTACCGCCAAGGCCTGGAGATCTCCCACTCTCCTAAGAGAGGTCATGGCGAGGAGAAAAGCCACCTTAAGGGTCAGGTTCTTAGGTTCAGCCGACTCCAATGGCTCGAAGGGGGCCTCAGCCAAACCTTCGAGAACCACTGCCAGGTCCCAGGTTGGAACCCTGGAATGAGCCGCAGGCCTCATCCTCCGAGCCCCACGGAGGAATTGTACAACCAGATGGTGCCTACCCAGAGGCCCATCACCCATAGGAGCGTGGAAAGCCACAATGGCAGCCACGTACACCTTGAGTGTGGACGGGGTAAGCCCTGCAGAGAAGCGATCTTGGAGGAACTCCAGCACTGAAGCCACTGGGCAGTTAACTGGGTTCACCTCACGCTCCCTGCACCAAGTGGAAAATACATTCCACTTGAGGCTGTACAGTCTCCTCGTAGACGGAGCCCTGGAACTGAGTAAGGTCTCTATCACCTCTGCCGATAGGCCAGCCTCTATGTACCTGGTCCCCTCAGGGGCCAGACCCATAGGTTCCAAATCTCCGGGCGGGGGTAAAATATCGTACCCGCCGCCTGAGATAGGAGATCCCTCCTCAGAGGAATCTCCCACGGCTGACCTGATAGCAGAGCTGTGATATCCGAGAACCAAACTCGAGTCGGCCAACGGGGTGCTACCAGAAGTAGACTGATCCCCTGTTGCCGGACCCTCTCCAGGACTCCCGGGAGCAGAGCGATCGGGGGAAATGCGTACAGACACAGCCTCGGCCATGTCTGAACCCTGGCATCCAACCCCAGCGGGGCTGGATGCGTGAAGGAACACCACAGAGGACAGTGGGACGTCTCTCGAGACGCAAACAGATCCACTTCCACTGGGCCGAACCTCTTGCATATGGCCTCCACCACCTCTGGGTGGAGTCGCCACTCCCCGGGCCTCAGCCCCTGCCTCGACAGGATGTCTGCTCCCTGATTTTGGACCCCTGGGACATACATCGCCCTGATGGACAATAGTTTCCCCTGGGACCACAGGAGGACTTGACGCGCCAGTCTGTAAAGAGGGCGCGACCTTAATCCCCCCTGGCGGTTGATGTACGCTACGACAGACGTATTATCTGTCCGTACCAGGACATGTTGGCCGCGGAGGTCCGGGAAAAAGCTCCTGAGAGCTTTGTAGACCGCCATCATCTCCAGGCAATTTATGTGCCAGGAGGAATGACGGCCCTCCCATGGGCCCTTCGCAAAGCGGCCGTCCATGACCGCGCCCCAACCAGTGAGGGAGGCGTCTGTTGAAACGGATTGCCGGCAACAGGACGCTCCCAACACTGGCCCCTGGGACAGAAACCAAGGTTTCTTCCATATGACTAGGGAACGAAGGCATTTGCGCGTTACCCTGATCATACGGAAAGGATTCCCTCTAGGGGAAAACCCCTTGGTTTTCAGCCACCACTGGAGGGGTCTCATGTTCAGCAGGCCAGAAGGTATTACGCTGGACGCTGCTGCCATGTGCCCCAGCACTCCCTGAAAGTGCTTCACAGTGATGCAGTGGCCTAGCCTTATTCCTGAGACCATCGCCAGTATGGTCTCGACTCGCGCGGGAGACAATTGTGCCCGCATCGTCGTCGAGTCCCATACGATCCCTAGAACCGTAGTCCTCCGGGACGGCGTCAACACACCTGTTGTGTTGAGTCTCAGCCCCAAGCACTTCATATGGGCCAGAGCGACACCTCAATGCCGAACTGCCATCCCGTACGACTGGGCCAATATGAGCCAGTCGTTGAGATAATTCAGCACACGGATGCCCTGGAGTCTCAATAGAGCCAG
Source organism: Romanogobio albipinnatus (assembly GCA_023566225.1). Lineage (NCBI taxonomy): Eukaryota > Metazoa > Chordata > Actinopteri > Cypriniformes > Gobionidae > Romanogobio > Romanogobio albipinnatus. The sequence continues at coordinate 43,433,772 of CM042260.1, read as the reverse complement.
AGCTGCATCCATGCACCTTGTGAATGTGCGTGGGTGAAGAGGTGTGAATGTGCGTGGGTGAACGCCGCCTCTGTTGCCAGGCTCCTGGAGGAGGGGCTCTAGAGGCAACGCTCTCTTTCTGCACCTGCCGGTGCGAGGAGCTGGCAGACGGCTGAGGCTGCCCCTTAGGGGCCATCTTGCCAGGCTCTGAGTGGCGAGGGAGGCACTGGCGGAAGGCCGCTGACTGCATCTTCGCCTCCTGGTACCCAGTGACAACGGTCTCAACCGCGTCACCAAATAAACCAGAAGGCGAAATCGGGGAGTCTAGGAGGAAGGACTTATCCTTCTCCCTCATCCCCGACAGATTCAGCCAGAGATGCCTCTCCACCATCACCACGGAGGCCATGGCCCTGCCGATAGCACGGGCCATCTCCCCGGCGATGCGAAGAGACAAATCTGCAGCCCTCCGTAGTTCCAGCACGTCCTCCGAAGAGGGACCGTCGCCCTCATTGAGCTCTTTCAGGAGGTCAGCCTGGTAGGCCTGCAAGACAGCTAATGTGTGCAGGGAACTACCAGCCCGCCCAGCCGCCATATAAGCTTCGCCCACCAACGATGAGGTGTCCCGAAGGGGTTTGGTGGGCAGCTCCGGGGTTCTAAGGGACGACACAGAGTCGGGGAAAAGATAACTCGTGAGAGCCTCTTCCACCCGAGGCATCGTCCCATAGCCCGCCTCGCGCGCCCCCAGAACATTGGAATAATCCAATACTGGAGAAATGCGCGAGGAATAGGGCTTCCTCCACGACCTACACACCTCGGTGTGTAGGTCCGGGAAGAAAGGTAAACCCCGGCGAGGTGTTTGGACCCGGCGAGAAAGAAACCGGTCGTCCAGCCTACTAGGTGGCTGAATGTCCGGCACTTCCTGTGGCCAATTGATCTTCAATTTGGGCACCGCACGAGTCAAAACCTCAATTAACTCCTCTTGGGCGAGTGGATGAAGCGATGAAACACTTCCTGCTTCTCCACCTGCCCTGATGCAACACTCATCCGGCTCCTCGGAACCGGAGAGAATAAGCATCAGATCCTCAACCCCGGGGGAAGAAGCCGCAGCGCGGGCTTCCACACGGGGAGGAAGATCTTTAGAACTGTCAGACAAGGATTGGGAAAGTGCCGCAGCAGTCCCAGATCCTGCTGACAAGTCCTTATGTAAAACCCATGGTCTGTGACACCGAGACGCCTCAGCGATCGCGGGTCCAGAACCCTGGGGCTCACAAAGCTGGCCGGCCTCATCGAACACGGCCAGCCGAGAGCGGCGCAGTCTGAGTGTGAACAGCTCACAATGTTGACAGGCAGCTCCCTCGAGAGCTGCCCGAGCATGTTCAACACCCAGACACTGCACACAAAGCAGGTGTGCATCTGAGCCCGAAATGTAATAGGGACACGGATGCACACACTGCTTGAAGTGTCTCACACTCTCACTCATTTTCTTTTTTCTTTTTCCAATCACACACTTTCACTGACAAAACAACAGTAAATAGACAGACAGTTTGACAGATAGCGCTATACTGAAGAGCAATAACTACCGCCATTACGTTCCAGCCCCCCTTTTATACTTCCGGGTATGCCGTCACGATGACGTCATCACGCACGCCAATCGGATTGGCCTAGTTGGCATTCTGGTTTCAGATTCGCTGATGCTAAGGGAGCATCCCCAAAGCGTCGTTCCGATGCAGTGCGAGTTCCCTCGAAAGGGAACTCGAGCTGCTGCGTTTTGAACCAGCTGGAGTTTATTTATTAAGCGAGCAGGGCAACCACCCAGTAGAGCATTACAATAATCTAGCCTTGAGGTCATGAACGCATGAACTAACTGTTCAGCATTTTGCATTGAGAGCATGTGCCGTAATTTAGATATATTTTTAAGATGATAGAAGGCAGTTTTACAGATGCTAGAAACGTGGCTTTCAAACGAAAGATTGGTATCAAAGAGCACACCCAGGTTCCTCACTGACGACGAGGACTTGACAGAGCAGCCATCAAGTGTTAGACAGTATTCTAGGGCACTACTTGTTGAGTTTTTTTGTTTAATAATTAAAAAATCAGTTTTTTCTGAATTGAGTTGCAGGAAATTACCGGTCATCCAATGTTTTATGTCAGCTATGCATTCCGTTAATCTTGTGAATTGGTAAGTTTCCTCAGGGCGTGAAGAAATATAGAGCTGAGTATCGTCAGCATAACAATGAAAACTAATGCCATGCTTCCTAATAATTTATCCCTGTGGTAGCATGTACAGGGTGAAGAGTAGCGGTCCTAGCACTGAGCCTTGTGGTACTCCATACTGAACTTGCGATCGGTGTGACATCTCTTCATTTACTGCTACAAACTGATAACGGTCGCATAGGTATGATTTAAACCATGATAAAGCAATTCCACTAATACCTACATAATTTTCGAGTCTATTCAAAATAATGTTGTGGTCGATGGTATCGAATGCAGCGCTAAGATCGAGTAACACTAATAGAGAGATACAGCCACGATCGGATGATAAGAGTAAATCATTTGTAACTCTGATGAGAGCAGTCTCAGTGCTATGATACGGTCTAAATCCTGACTGAAAATCCTCACAGATACCATTTCTTTCTAAAAAGGAACATAATTGTGAAGACACTGCCTTTTCAAGTATTTTTGACAGAAAGGGTAGATTTGAGATTGGTCTATAATTGACTAATTCTGTAGGATCAAGTTACGTTTTCTTAATAATAGTGTAGTAGACCTAACTATTCAGCTACAGCTCTGCACAGTTAAAAAACGAGGCAGTTTATTCCTAATAAGAATATTTTTTTGTTGTTTAACATTGTAAATACACAGTTTGTACATTAACACTGCACTGTGCTTACATACAGGTAAATAAAATAATAAAATAATAATTAAATTAAAATGTGTTATATCTAAAAGTTACTGTAAATTAAAACTGTAATGTACTTAAATGTAAAAAAAAAAAACTTTACTCAAATAAAGATGAAATTAAAATGTATTGTTTTAACATTCATTTATATTTAAAGTCAAAATTAAATATTTGTTCTGAGTTTGTCACACCACAGAAAAGTTTATTTTATTTAAGTTATTAAATGTGTTCCAAATTTAAATTATAAAAAATAAATAAATTAATTAAAAAAGCAAAATCTTGAAAAAATAAGCAGCATTCTCTGCTCTCAAACACTGTCTGCGCTGAAACCACGCCCTCTAGCGAGAAAGCAGCAGTAAGTACACAATGGCGCCACATACTGCAACAATGGCACCAGATGTTGGCGGGACGGGCGGATGAAGTCCTGTGTCGGTCGGGCAGTGGATTATCAGTGAATCCCAGTTGTCTCTGATCTCTTTGTAAAACTATCCGGTGTAAAACGATCACTGCAGAGGCAGGTGTTGGTGGTGTTCAAGGTTGTTTTATAAGCTTTTTATACGTTTTACAATTAGGTAATATGCATTTACGTGATGAAGGCATAACTAGCTAGCTAACTGTATGCAGAGCTGCCAACTCTCACGCATTGGCCGTGAGACACACGCATTTGATTGGTTTCACACGCTCACACGCCACACCCCCGATTTCTCACGCTGAAGTGTCAACCCGGTCAGTCAAATGCTTGAAAGATGAGTTTATCTATAGATCTACATGTTGAGCCGCTCATGTTGATCGATTAGTTATGCTCTCGGTGAGGGGGTTCAAGATAAATGGGCAAATAAATACGGTGTTGTTGCGCGACCTAAAGCTACATTCCGTTTTGGGTTCTGACGAGAACGAGCCTGTAATGAGCGAAGTGGAGCGCTGTGACGCTCAGGGGTGCGTTTCCCGAAAGCGTTGTTCGCTATGGTCACAAGTTCCGTCATTATAAGCATAGTTAAAGGAGTCGTGTTTCCCGAAACCATAGTTCCAACGAACGTTCGCAAACAGCATCGCAAAGTTGATTTGCATACATTTTGTTCTTGCACTGATGTTAAATGTGTAGCCATTTTGCACTTTGGCAGCCAGTTTGAGATATAGGCTATATTTGAGTATTGTGTGTAATGATTCTGACAGTTTTTTTTCCATATAAATGACTGGGGAAAAGTGTCCCAAAACCCTGAATTCACCCTATACTCTTTGAAATCATAATTACATTGCACTATGAAGCTTAAAACCCCAAATATTATAACATTCTTCATTAACAATTATTCAGTTATTTGTAATAATCTCATTGTAAAAAAAAAAAGAAACAGAAAAAAGTGTAGCCAGCTCCTTTTTGATAGTAACTTGTAGTGTAGCTACTTTTTCAAAAGGGTAGCTTGAATGTAACTTAACTACTCAAAGTAGTTTTTACTACAACACTGTTTTTTTTAGATCAACCACAGCAAAAAAAGAACCACACAACAGACAGAAGAGCAACAGACAGGACAGACAGTTTTTTTCCCCTTTTTCTTCCCTGTAAAAGTATGCTGTAGGTTGATGTATAATCAATTTGTTCTATTTAGACAAAACCTTGCCTCTAGGCCTAGTGCTTTAAAGGTCCCGTTCTTCGTGTTTTTTTGAAGCTTTGATTGTGTTTACAGTGTGCAATATAACATGTGTTCATGTTTCACGTGTAAAAAAACAGTATTTTTCACACATTGACTCATCTGTGCACCGCTGTTCTCACTGTCCTAAAAACGGGTTGATGAGTTCCTTTATTCTATGAAGTCCCTCCTTCAGAAATACGTAAGGAGTTCTGATTGTGCCAGCGGTTCCTGTGTTGTGATTGGACAGCAGCTTAGCGCACGTGGAAAGGTCACGCCTCTTAACGGGAGATGTATGCGCTCAATGATCTCTACAGCGTCCCTGGGAAAGCCAAACAAAGGTGATTTGACTCCGGGATGAAAATAACAGCGTCTCGACGACATGGCGACAAACACACTCAAACGCAACACTTCCTCTTCTCCACGCAACACTTCCTCTTCTCCACGCGACACGTCCTCTTCTCCACGTGGGACAGCAACAAGACCACGCCCCCTTTTTTCGCGTATTCTTGTGGGCGGAGGTTAGTCTGTTCTACTGTTCTACTGACGTCATTAATGAAGGAAGTACCAGGATGTAGTCCAAGCCAGCCGTTCGCTGTAGGCTTTGAAAGGGAACTTCTGTTAAATAAAATATCTCGCTTGGCATTGAACTTTGAGCTTTATAATTTTACAGGTATTATTTATGCTCTAACAGCAACATTACACACTAACTAAAGTTTGAACAATGGGATCACGAAGAACGGGACCTTTAAAATTGTGTGTTGTGTGTGTGTCTATAGGATATAGCCTACAACAGTGGTTCCCAACCACGTTCCTGGTGGACCCCCAACAGTGCACATTTTGGATGTGTCCTTTGTCTGACACACGCACATCAGGTCTTGGAGTAGCTACTAATGAGCTGATAACCTGAATCAGGTGTGTTTGATTGAGGAGACATGCAAAATGTGCACTGTTGGGGGTCCCCCAGGAACGTAATTGGGAACCACTGGCCTACAACATATAGATGCATTTTGTATATATATATATATATATATATATATATATATATATATATATATATATATATATATATATATATATATATATATATATATATATATATATATATATATATATATATATATATAGATGCATATAGATGCATTTTGTATATGTATATATATATATATATATATATATATATATATATATATATAATATTATTATCTATTTTATTTTTTGTTGTTGCAATTTTTGCTTTGTACGCGGCAAAATTTTGCTTGGCCCCACCAAATCTCACTCTAAGCTTTTTTGAAAAGTTGGCAGCTCTGTGTATGCTGTAGTAACTAACGGTAGTGACAGCAACGTGCGATTGAACGGGCGAACTGATGTGAATGCACTCTAACGTTAGTTGTTATAGTGTTAGGGGAGGGGCCAGGCTTAGTGGCTCCAGTGCATCATCGAGCCACCGTTTTAGAACAACACAGTTCATAGTGTTTTTAACGTGTTTCAGCAATACATTTCTTACATTTATAATGTGTTTAAAATAGAAACAAATTTTAGAATCGCCTTTACAACGACTTTAATTTAGTTTTTCCTCTGCGTACCACTAGAGGGAGCCTGAGTACCACTAGTGGTACGCGTACCACACTTTGAGAACCACTGGCCTATAGGATTAAGGGCTCACTCCACCAGGGGAGTCGCCTCTTCTACTGCGTTAGCATAAGTTAGCATAAGTCCATTTGCATAAGCTTATGCAGCATCTCGTTCCACTTTATCAGGGAACGCTTTATCAAGTGTTTCTCCAGTCTTACAGATAACAGACCAAAATTTTAAATTTTTACTTCTAAAATGTTTGTAAATATGTTGTAAAATATTGTATACATATCAAAACAGCAATATATGCTGTATTGCTGTACTCATCGACAATAAAGGCCAATGTCAATTCAATTCAATTCAATTCAAATTTATTTGTATAGCGCTTTTCACAATACACATTGTTTCAAAGCAGCTTTACAGAAAGTGCATTTCATAGATGAACAGTATAAAAAATGTTAGAAACACAATGTTAAAGAACAATGTTCGAAAAAGATAATCAGTCGTGTATTAATTTAGGCCATAACAACGCTGGCGTTGAGTCGTCTCTTCACAGGTGTGGAGTCGTCTCATCACAGGTGTTGGGGCATCCGAAGTCTTCGTGAGAGGCGGGATACAAACTGGAGCTGACGAACTATTTACCTCAGGACTAGTGTCCCGAGATAACAACAGAAAAGCAGATGGGAAATAATTAGCGTAGCTGCTGTTCAGAATATTATATTAATGCTGTTGTTCCCATTTAACTGTAGTATAAAAGGTAATTATAATGTGAATGCTTGGCTAAAGAGATGCGTCTTTAATCTAGTTTTAAACTGGGACAGCGATTCTGAACCTCGGACAATATCAGGAAGACTGTTCCAGAGTTTAGGAGCTAAATGTGAAAAAGCCCTCCCTCCTTTAGTGGACTTGGATATCCTAGGAATGACCAGAAGCCTAGAGTTTAGTGACCTTAAAGCGCGTGATGGGTTGTAGGGCGATAGAAGATCTGCTCGGGTTACGTCTGTAACCCTTGTTCCCTGAGAAGGGAACGAGCACTGCGTCGGAACGACACTACGGGGGAACTCCCCAAGCACTAGCGAATCTGAAGTCCGTATAGAAACTAGTCCAATCTGATTGGTCGTGCGTGATGACGTCATCGTGACGGCGTACCCGGAAGTATAAAGGGCGAGCCGGCGCATTGAAACGGCAGCTATTGCTCTGAAGCATGCGCTCCAGGCGTGCCGAGGTGGGGTGACGAGACGCAGTGCTCGTTCCCTTCTCAGGGAACAAGGGTTACAGACGTAACCCGAGCAGTTCCCTTTCGAGGGAACTCCCACTGCGTCGGAACGACACTACGGGGAACGAGTACCCACTAGCCCACACCGAGGGTAGCGCCTGCCCTAGTGTGAAACCGGAGACCGGGCACAACTAGGACTTGAGTACCCTAGCGCCAGCACCGTAGGGAGAAACTTCTCCACTCCTTTTCCTTCCGTGCCCCAGCCGATGAAGGGAGGCGTCTGTTGAAACGGTTTCCCGGCAACAAGACGCTCCCAACACTGGCCCTTGGGACCTTACCGAGGGTAGTGCCTGCCCTAGTGTGAAGCCGGAGACCGGGCACAACTAGGACTAGGGAAACCCAAGCGCCTTCGGCGCCCCAGCCAATGAGGGAGACGTCTGTTGAAGCGGTTTCCCGGCAACAGGACGCTCCAACACTGACCCTTGGGACCTACCGAGGGTCGTGCCTGCCCTAGTGTGAAGCCGGAGACCGGGCACAACTAGGACTAGGGAAACCCAAGCGCCTTCGGCGCCCCAGCCAATGAGGGAGACGTCTGTTGAAACGGTTTCCCGGCAACAGGACGCTCCCAACACTGACTCCTGGGACAGAAACCAAGGTTTCTTCCATATAACTAGGGAACGAAGGCATATGCGCGTTACCCTGATCATACGAAAAAAGATTCCCTCTGGGGGAACCCCTCGGTTTCCAACCAGCACTGTCAAGGTCTCACGTGCAGCAGGTCAAAAGGTCTCCCTTGGACGCTGCTGTACTAAGCCCCAGCACTCAAAAGTGCTTCACAGTGAGGTCTCTTACTCCGCCGTCACGTGAGGCGGGGGATGTAATGCCTGAAGAACCAAGGAACTGACCAATCCTAAGTTCCCTGGTTCATCCGACTCCAGTGGTCCGAAGGGGGCCTCAACCAGCCTTCGAAACCACTGCCAGATCCCAGGTTGGGAATTCTGGAACGAGCCACAGGCCGCATCTTCCCAGCCCCACAGGGTAACTGTACAACAGATGGTGTCTACCCGAGCCCATCACCCAAAAGGAGTGTGGAAAGCCTTATGGCAGCCACGAACACCCTGAGTGTGGACGGGGTTGGACCCGCAGAGAAGCGATCTCGGAGGAACTCCAGCACTGAAGCCACCGGCCAGTTAACTGGGACCACCCCACGCTCCCTGCACCAAGTGGCTCACCACTTGGGGCTGTACAGTCTCCTGAAAGATGGAGCCCTAGAACTGAGTAAAGTCTCTATCACCTCTGCCGACAGGCCAATATCTAGGTACCTGACCCCCTCAAGGGCCAGACCCAAAGGTTCCAAACCTCCGGCCGGGGGTGAAATATAGTGCCCCCTGCCTGAGATAGGAGATCCCTCCTCAGAGGAATCTGCCATGGAGGACCTGCCAGCAAAGCTGTGATATCCGAGACCCAAACTCGCGTCGGCCAACGGGGTGCTACTAAAAGTAGGCTGACCCCCTGTTGGCGGACTCTGTCCAGGACTCCCGGGAGCAGAGCAATCGGGGGAAAAGCGTACAGACGCAGCCTCGGCCACGTCTGAACCATGGCATCCGACCCCAGCGGGGCTGGATGCGTGATGGAACACCACAGTGAAACAGTGGGACGTCCCTCGAGACACCACCACCCCTGGGTGGAGTCGCTACTCCCCGGGCCTCAGCCCCTGCCTCGACAGGATGTCTGCTCTTCTACAGTACTCAGGACCCATGTAGAAATATTCGGAAGGCATTCCATGCGCCGAGATAATCTACTGAGGGAACCAGCCTCTCAAGGCTGGCCTCGGGTGTTACACGAGCCTCCTCCCCAACCCCCTGAAGCGGATGACCGGCAGGAGTGGTTGGGAACGATTCTCTATGTGCGGACGCGTTAGCCGCCCAGCCGCAAGTCCCTCCGGAGGCGGCTGGAGCAGCATGCGTTCGCGGGAAATCGATGGGGCCCGAAGCGTCATAGACGGCGGGATTACCTCGATTTCCCCGGAGCGCAGCAGAGGAAGCAACCTCGGTTGCCACTCTACGGGGGGAACCGCTCTCGGAAGTCCAGCCAAAGCTAGGACTTTCCCCCAAAGCGGCCGTCCATGACCGCGCCCCAGCCAGTGAGGAAGGCGTCTGTTGAAGCGGATTTCCGGCAACAGGACGCTCCAACACTGGCCCCTGGGACAGAAACCAAGGTTTCTTCCATATGACTAGGGAACGAAGGCATCTGCGCGTTACCCTGATCATACGGAAAGGATTCCCTCTGGGGGAAACCCCTTGGTTTCCAGCCACCACTGTAGAGATCTCATGTACAGCAGGCCAAAGGGTATCCCGTTGGACGCTGCTGCCCTGAGCCCCAGCACTTCTTGAAAGTGCTCTACAGCGATGCTGTGGCCTAGCCTAATTTCTGAGACCATCGCCAGTATGGTCTCGACTCGCGCGGGAGACAATTGTGCCCGCACCGTCGTCGAGTCCCATACGATCCCTAGAACCGTAGTCCTCCGGGACGGCGTCAACACACCTGTTGTGTTGAGTCTCAGCCCCAAGCACTTCATATGGGCCAGAGCGACACCTCAATGCCGAACTGCCATCCCGTACGACTGGGCCAATATGAGCCAGTCGTCGAGATAATTCAGCACACGGATGCCCTGGAGTCTTAATAGAGCCAGAGCTGCATCCATGCACCTTGTGAATGTGCGTGGGTGAAGAGCTAGACCGAAGGGAAGCACTCGATATTGGTACGCCTCGCCCCCGAAAGCGAACCTCAAGAACCTCCTGACATGGAAGGATGAAGATATGGAAGTATGCGTCCCTCAGATCTATCGTGACGAACCAGTCCTCGAACTGGATCTAACTCACGATGATGGAGACCATGAGCATTTTGAAACCGAGCCTCCTCAGAGACCGATTCAAATACCTCAGGTCTACCGGACGCCACTCTCCTTCACTTCCGAGAACTATCCAGTTCCCTTACCCGACCCTGCTCCTTGTCTACAGTACGCAGGACCCATGTAGAAATATTCGGAAGGCATTTACATGCGCCGAGATACTCTACTCAGGGAACCAGCCTCTCGAGGCTGGCTTCGGGTGTTACACGAGCGTCGTCCCCAACCCCCTGAAGCGGATGACCGGCAGGAAGTGGTTGGGAACGATTCTCTATGTGCGGACGCGTTAGCTGCCCAGCCGCAAGTCCTCCCGGAGGCGGCTGGAGCAGCATGCGTTCGCGGGAAATCGATGGGGCCCGAAGCGTCATAGACGGCGGGATTACCTCGATTTCCCCGGAGCGCCACAGAGGAAGCAACCTCGGTTGCTCCCCCGCGGGGGGGGGGGGACCGCTCTTGGAAGTCCAGCCGAAGCTAGGACTTCTTCCCAGCAGCCTCCCTCCCTGGAGTACGTTCCTCAGATCGCCTCCAGGAGTGAAAAGACCGCTGCTGGGACTGCTGGTGAGAACGCCGCCTCTGTTGCCAGGCTCCTGGAGGAGGGGCTCTAGAGGCGACGCTCTCCTTCTGCACCTGCCGGTGCAAGGAGCTGGTAGATGGCTGAGGCTGCCCCTTAGGGGCCGCTTTCCCAGGCTCTGAGTGGCGAGAGAGGCACTGACGGAAGGCCGCTGACTGCATCTTCGCCTCCTGGTACCCGGCGACAACGGTCTCAACCGCGTCGCCAAAAATAGACCAGAAGGCGAAATCGGGGAGACTAGGAGGAAGGACTTATCCTTCTCCCTCATCCCCGATAGATCAGCCAGAGATGCCTCTCCACCATCACCACGGAGGCCATGGCCCGGCCGATAGCACGGGCCATCTCCCTGGTGATGCGGAGAGACAAATCTGCAGCCCTCCGTACCTCCAGCACATCCTCCGAAGAGGGACCGTCGCCCTCATCGAGCTCTTTAGGGCTTCCTCCACGACCTAAACACACCTCGATGTGTAGGTCCAGGAAGAAAGGTAAACCTCGGCGAGGTGTTTGGACCCGGCGAGAAAGAAACCGGTCATCAGCCTACTAGGTGGCTGAATTTCCGGCACTTCCTGTGGCCAATTGGTCACCACACGAGTCAAAAAACCTCAATTAGCTCCTCTTGGGTGAGTGGATGAAGCGATGAAACACTTCCTGCTTCTCCACCTGCCCTGATGCACCCCTCATCCGGCTCCTCGGAACCGGAGAGAATAAGCATCAGATCCTCAACCCCGGGGGAAGAAGCCGCAGCGCGGGCTTCCACACGGGGAGGAGGATCTTTAGAACTGTCAGACAAGGATTGGGAAAGTGCCGCAGCAGTCCCAGATCCCGCTGATAAGTCCTTATGTGAAACCCATGGTCTGTGACACCGAGACGCCTCAGCGATCGCGGGTCCAGCTCTTTAAGCATCAGATCCTCAACCCCGGGGGAAGAAGCCGCAGCGCGGGCTTCCACACGGGGAGGAAGATCTTTTAGAACTGTCAGACAAGGATTGGGAAAGTGCCGCAGCAGTCCCAGATCCCGCTGATAAGTCCTTATGTGAAACCCATGGTCTGTGACACCGAGACGCCTCAGCGATCGCGGGTCAAGCTTTTAAGCATCAGATCCTCAACCCCGGGGGAAGAAGCCGCAGCGCGGGCTTCCACACGGGGAGGAAGATCTTTAGAACTGTCAGACAAGGATTGGGAAAGTGCCGCAGCAGTCCCAGATCCCGCTGACAAGTCCTTCTGTGAACCCCATGGTCTGTGACACCGAGACGCCTCAGCGATCGCGGGTCCAGAACCCTGGGGCTCACAAAGCTGGCCGGTCTCATCGAACACGGCCAGCCGAGAGTGGAGCAGTCTGAGTGTGAGCAGCTTCACTGACAGGCAGTTCCCTCGAGAACTGCCTGAGCATGCTCAACACCCAGACACTGCACACAAAGCAGGTGTGCATCTGAGCCCGAATAAAGCAGGGACACAGATGCACACACTGCTTAAACTCTCTCACATTCTTTTCCATTCTTTCTTATCATTCACACACTTTTGCAACTGTGACAAACAACAGTAAATAGACAGACAATTTCAACAGAGAGCGCTATGCTGAAGAGCAATAACTGCCGTTTCAATGCGCCGGCTCGCCCTTTATACTTCTGGGTACGCCGTCACGATGACGTCATCACGCACGACCAATCAGATTGGACTAGTTTCTATACGGACTTCAGATTCGCTAGTGCTTGGGGAGTTCCCCCGTAGTGTCGTTCCGACGCAGTGGGAGTTCCCTCGAAAGGGAACCGTTAGATACACTGGAGCTAAACCATTTAGGGCTTTATAGGTCAGTAGCAATACTTTGTAATTGATACGGAACTTAATAGGTAACCAGTGTAGAGATGATAAAATTGGTGTTATATGATCATATTTTCTTGACCTAGTAAGAACTCTAGCAGCTGCGTTTTGGACTAACTGTAGTTTGTTTATTGAGGATGCAGGACAACCAGCTAATAAAGCATTACAGTAATCTAATCTCGAGGTCATGAATGCATGAACTAACTTTTCTGCATCAGGAATAGATAGCATGTTACGTAGCTTAGCAATGTTTCTAAGGTGGAAAAATGCCGTTCTTGTAACATATGAAATATGATTTTCGAATGTCAGGTTGCGGTCTAGTATAACACCTAGGTCTTTTACTGTAGTGGATAAAGTGACAGGACATCCTTCCAAGGTAAAGTTGTATTGTGCGAGGTTTTGTGGGCAGTTTTTTGGACCAATAAGTAATACCTCCGTTTTATCTGAATTTAATAGCAGAAAATTACACGTCATCCAGTATTTAATATCTTCAACACACGCTGTCAGTTTAGATAATTTAGCGTTTTCGTCCGGTCGTGATGAAATATATAATTGAGTGTCATCAGCATAACAGTGGAAATTAATTCCATGTTTTCTTATAATATTACCAAGCGGTAGCATATATATTGAGAATAGCAGAGGGCCTAATACGGATCCTTGCGGCACCCCATAGTCTACTGACATCATCCTGGATTTTTCCCCATTTAGACAGACAAAATGGTAGCGGTCTGATAAGTACGATCTAAACCAGTTTAATGCCTGTCCCTGAACACCAGTATAATTTTGAAGTCGATCTATGAGTATTTTATGATCTATAGTATCGAACGCAGCACTAAGATCGAGTAGAACTAGTATTGAGATACAGCCTTGGTCAGAAGCTAGAAGTAAATCATTTGTGATTTTAACGAGCGCAGTTTCTGTGCTATGATGCGGCCTGAATCCTGATTGAAAATTTTCATAGATATCATTTTCTTGCAAGAAAGAGCACAATTGAGCGGACACAACTTTTTCTAGTATTTTAGACATAAATGGAAGATTTGAAATTGGTCTGTAATTTGCTAGGTTATTATGATCTAATTGTGGCTTCTTAATGAGAGGTTTTATGACTGCCTGCTTGAATATTCTTGGAACATGACCTAAAGATAAAGACGAGTTAATAATATTGAGAAGAGGCTCTTCCACTACAGGTAACAACTCTTTCAGTAGTTTAGTGGGTATTGGATCTAATAAACATGTTGTTGGTTTAGATGCAATGATAAGTTTATTTAGCTCTTCCTGTCCTATAATTGTAAAGCGGTGTAGTAGTTCTTGAGGGGCGATAGTAGCGGTTGAATCATAAGACATCATTAAAGATTGTACATTTACAATTTTATTTCTGATGTTTTCTATTTTCTCAGTGAAGAAATTCATAAAATCATTACTACTAAACTGTAACGGAATATTTTGCTCAGGCGATGCTTGTTTATATGTTAGTCTAGCCACGGTGTTAAATAAAAACCTTGGGTTATTTTGATTATTTTCTATTAGTTTGCGGAGATGCTCAGCCCTGGCTGCTTTTAGGGCCTTTTTATAACGTGACATACTATCTCTCCACGCGATTCTAAAGACCTCTAAATTAGTTTGTTTCCATTTACGCTCTAAGTTACGAGTTTCTCTCTTGATAACATGTATAGCACTGTTGTACCATGGTGCTTTAGTTTTCTCTCTAACCTTTTTTAATCTAATTGGTGCAACAATTTCTAATGTGCTAGATAAAATGTTGCTCATACTGCTAGTCATTTCCTCTAGTTCATCTGTTTGTTTGGGTTCACTGAGCAGCTGAGACAGATCAGGTAAGCTATTTGAGAATCTATCTATAGTGGTTGGAATGATTGTTCTGCCTGGTCGATAACGTGGCGCACCATGACAGATTTCAGCAGTACGCAGTATGCAAGTTACCATGTAATGGTCAGTGACATCATCACTTTGCGGTATAATATCTATATCGGTTGGGTTGGTTCCATGTGATATAATTAAATCTAGTGTGTGATTAAGACGATGAGTGGGACCAGTGACGTTTTGCTTGATCCCAAAGGAGTTTAATAGATCTGTAAACGCAGCCCCTAATGCATCATTTGTGTTATCTACGTGTATGTTAAAATCTCCAACAATTAATGCTTTATCGACGTTGACCAATAGATCTGAGAGAAAGTCTGCAAACTCTTTTAAAAAATCAGCATAGGGCCCTGGAGGTCTATACACAGTAGCCAAGGCTAGAGATAATACGGATTTCTTTCTTGCATCTAAGAGCGTAACATTTAGCACTAGTACTTCAAACGAATTAAACCTGTGACCTGTTTTCTGAGTAACATTAAGAATATCTCTATAGATTGTTGCAACACCGCCGCCACGACCAATCAGACGGGGCTCATGCTTATAACAGTATCCTGGCGGAGTAGACTCATTTAGTCCGAAATAATCATTTGGCTTAAGCCAGGTTTCAGTAAGGCAAAGTACATCAAAACTATTATCTGTGACCATTTCATTTACAATAACCGCCTTAGGTGTGAGCGATCTAATGTTTAGAAGACCTAGTTTTAGAAATTGTTTTTGTTCACTAATATTTAGCTTTTCTGGTTTAATCACAATTATATTTTTTCTAGATCCTACAGTAGATTTAATGTTTGACCTCACTAAACGAGGAATAGACACTGTTTCTATATAATGTTCTACATTGGTACTTATGTCAATTAAGTTAGGACAGCAAAGACTGTGATCTGGACTTTGACTTACTAGTCATATGGTGGTGTGTAACGCCCTGGAGATGTTGTCCGACAGAAGAGCCGCTCCGATTCTGCTGGGGTGAAGGCCATCAGGACGGAAGAGCCTAGGTCGCTCCCAGAACAGATTCCAATTATTTACAAAGAGCAGCTTCTGTTCATTACACCATGACATTAACATTCATTTAGAGCAAATAATCTACTGAACTTTTCGTGTCCTAGTCGGTACGTGGGAAGGGGTCCAGACACGATGATCGTTGCTTCAGGCGATGTTCTGCACACCGTCTCTAGCAGGCTCTTGTAGTCCTTCTTCAGAACCTCCGTCTGCCGCAGCCTGGTGTCGTTCGTTCCCGCGTGCAACACGACAGCTCCGATGCGCTCGTCACCGTTCAGGATCTCGGGAACCTGCGCAGCGACATCGAGAACACGAGCACCAGGAAAGCAGTGAGTGATTACTTTGCCTTTACCTGAGGTAGCGTGGACATGCCGGACGATGGAAGTACCGATCACCACAGCGTCGCGTTCCGTCTCGAGAAGAGGAGAGAAGCGGTTCCGAGTGGAGATCTCGAAGACCGGGAGGGGCGGTGAGGTCCTAGCTCTGGTCCTGGCTCGCGTCCTCCGCTGGGGAAAAACCCACGGTCCCCGGTGCTGTGTCGGTGCCGGTGTGAACGAAACCATGGATGATCGCGTCCTGTGCAAAGAAACACACGGAGTAGACAAGCTCGGAGTCAACAGGTTATTAACCACTGACTTGTGTGCATCGGCACGTGATGTTTCAAGCGCTGATCGTCGCTCTCTCAGCACGGCTTGTCTGTCTAGAAGGGTGCTAATCTGCTTCTCCACCGAGTCCAACTCCAACAGCACCGAATGCAGCTCGAACGTGTCCTCGCCTGCACTCAAAGGTAACATTAGACACACATCCGAGTTATTCGGCATTGTAGCAGATGTGCTACGATGACGAATTGTCGGTACAGTGACGGGTGTAAATAAGTTTATCACGCGTGCAATGCTAGCGGGCTACGGCTACCGGTGTAAATAAGTTACCACGCGTGCAATGCTAGCGGGCTACGGCTACCGGTGTAAATAAGTTACCACGCGTGCAATGCTAGCGGGCTACGGCTAGTAGCGGAAGTTCGGATATAAGTAGTGATATCAAAGCAATCCGATTGTTTTTTATAGAGAATTGTATCGTAGATATATTCACACGCTGTAGATAGTAGAAAATATTCGTTTGTAAGCGAGTGTTAAGGACAAAATCAAGGATTTTGAATCAAATCGACGGAGCTCTAACACCAACAGCGTGCTCACAACTCGCGCATGCGCTGTGTAGCGATTAAAAGCGATTAATGCAATAGTTAACATAACATGCATAAGTGTGGTTGTGTGGAGTATTTTACAAAGGTTTAGAGGAAATTAAAGTTATACTATAAAAGTCAATATTAATCATAAATCAAAACAGTTAATATTGCTCTTAAATATTGTTTTTTAAATGTTTTCCTCAAATTTTTTTCCTCAATTTTATTTGTTAATGTACCAAATGCAGTTTCTTCAGATCTACTTTGTTTATTTACTTACATTTACTAGTTCATACTGTGTATGTAATTGATTTCTGCTTTAAAATGTACTCAATTTTAGTGTAAAAATGCCATTTGTATAGGCTTTTAAAATAAAGTTAATAATAAAAGCATCATAATGAACTAAAATGAACAATGGACAAAAGTATTTTTGCCCACTCTCTGACCCCTGAAGGCCGCTGTGTAATTGACCTTCTGACTTAGAAACATTTAAATAATCCTATGAATGCATATAAAAAATGCAGAATCGAATTAATCGAATCGCATCAAATTTTAATGTGAATCATCTCGAATCAAGACCAAAGTTTCAAAGCCCTAACAATTGTATAGAAATTATTCCAGTTGCATATTGTATTTTCTGAGGCATGTTTAAAACCAAACAGAACTGTTCTGCTTTCAGTACACTGTTGAAGAACTCACTGCACACATTTCTGTGTAAAACTACTAAGGATGGCTGATAGCAAAAGCAAGTATTAGCTTATTTCATCGAACAGATTTGAAAACAATAACAGCCATCAATGTGATCTTTTCAGTCTTTACAAATATACAATGTTTTTATTCTCCAGTGGCTGTGTCCCAGTGGAGCCCAGACTTTGTTCAAGATCTTCTCCCTGCTGCCGAAAAGACAGCCCTTCTCTACAATCTCTCTTACCTGTGCCTGGCCAACTTCCCCAACCTGGAGAGAATCCTCAGGAGTCGGGCTGTGGAAACCCAGCTTCTGTTCGGATCCTCTGATGCAGCCATGCTGAAAGTATGTTTCACATTTCTCTTGATTTCAGTGTTTTCATCTTTGTCACCTAGAAAGAAAAAAAGATTACATTTGTGTAAATTCACCAAATATGAAGGGTCTGTAGTAAATAGATTTTAGATTACATTTTCACCCTTCACTGGAAATAAATACATAATGTGTCATGATATCATAATGTGTTTTTTTTTTACATTTTAGGTAAAATCTTTTATAACCTAAGAGTTTGTACACATCATCATGGTTTGATATGCTTCTTATAAATGTTAAATTAATTTTATTACATTTTTATAACTTTATAATAACAACGGATAATGCCATGGCATTATGAACAGCATTTCAGTAAGATTCACAGGACAAATACAGGCAATAGTTCTAAATGTTTAGTCGTTTTTAAAGTCTAAGATTTTTGATCTTATGTCTCTTCCTTCTCACAGTGTATTTTGACCAGTCAAAACCTGGTTGAGTCGCTGTTTCCCATGTTGGTGACAGCTGTGGAGAAAAATAAGCCGCTTTTGGCAGGCAAATACCTAGCAAAGGCACGAGTCTGGATCAAAGACATTATCACTGATGTGGACAGGATAGTGGAAAAGTAAGAACATTTTCCTCATGAAAACATATTTCAAAAGAAATTGTATTATTTTTTCTACATGCAGCTGCTATAATCAGGCAAAAGTATGAACATGCTTTAAGCTAGTTACACCAGCCCATTGTTATAAAATGCTATTTTCACTGCAACATTTCTTCAACATTGTGTAGGTATGATTTACATAACAAAGATGTAGCATCATCCACCAGTGATGTTATCAAGGAAAAACATGATGCAGATAAAAAGAGTACAGAAAAAGACCACGAGTTGAAGCAGACTGAAAAAGCTGTGGATGATCTGAACTCTGAACTCCAAAAAACCACAGAAGAGCTTGAGGAAACTGAGAAAAAGATAAACAGCAAAAGCCAAGAGATTCAAGAGTTTGCCAGATCCATATCCCAAACAAGTAAAGGCCTCGGCATCTTCGCTGCAATCGTGCCATTCATTGGGCTACTTGTTAAAAGCATTTATGATGCTGTAAATGATCCTAAAAATCTTGCACAAATTAAGGCTCTTGAAGCAGATTTGAACCGCTTCATCGCTGACAAGACTGTTCTGAAACAGAAAGAGTGGCAGATCCAACTCCAGCTCATTGATTGGCAGATGAAGGCTGCCAAAGCCAGTTTTGACCGGAGTGAGTCTGTTTTCTTTCATGTTTAATGTATAAATGACAAGCCATGCCAAGATTCAAGTCTAGTTTAACACAGGGAGTGAATGTGTGGATTGTTGAAACATTTCTTTCCTCTCTGCAGATTCCATACCCGACCCCATCCATCTAAATGAAGTTCAGAAGAGCTTGACAAAAATTCAGACAATTCTGATTGAGCTCAAAAACTTCTGGGAGAATGTTGCTCAAATTCTGGACCACCTGGAACAAAAGACCTTTGTTGGAGAAGATCTTATAGACCTTTGTGAACTAAAAGATGAATTTCTGGAATCAATCAAAACAGCCGAAGAGGTAAAATTCATGATTACAAAAACATATCCAGTTAGATATTCTAAAATGTTTTATTTGTACCTGAGGGAATGCTGGAGGGTTCCCTCATAAATGGCAGTCTCCTTTTGTCCAGCCATTACTACGGTTTCCTTTCGTTCAGTCACTACGACGTAACGTTAGTGACTAACGAATGGGGGTTTCGGTTAGAAGCCAATTACCTTCGAGGAATTTAACAGCGCCCAATTGCAGTGCCAATGCCATGGGCATGCGTAATTTGCATGCATAACTCCGCCCCACATCGTGGGTATATAAGGAAGTACGCTGGCAACATCGCATTATGTTTCTGCTTTGGAGCCAAGAGTATCTCTTCACTCCTTCAAGCCTGCTAACTGAGTCTTTGTCAGCCTTCGAGATGAGCAGCTTTCCAGAGGCGTTGGTGTTATGGCGCGTTCCATGGATCGCATACTTCCTGCCTGCTGATCTGCGCAGTGGTCTGCTAGACAGCTGGTGTGTGGTCCCTGGGCGCTTCGGCGTCTCTGCGAAGCTTCCTCTCATAAAAGAGCTTACACGTGGCACGTCCTTTTCAGGCTGTCGACAGCCTCCTATCAGAGCAGACCCCAGTGGAACGTGCATCCGTCCCTGGTCTCCTCTGTCAGGATGCAGCCGTTAAACGTTTCCCCACACCGGGACGCTCTGCCTCCCACGTCCGGGCCGGTAACGCTGCCTCGCTGCCCCACCCTGGGTATATCTGTGGTCCGAATGACCCCGCTGGTGCAGTTCCTGGGAGCCTGGCTTCAGCTTCCGGGACTGTCCCGCTGGGTCGCGAAGACCATCAGGCGTGGCTACGCGATTCAGTTCGCGCAGGCTCCTCCCTGCTTCCGGGGAGTCCGCTGCACTATGGTCGGGGCCAATGCCCCTGTCATGCGTGCGGAGATTGCCACCCTACTGGCGAAGGGTGCGATCGAGCCTGTCCTTCCAGCTGAGATGAAGTCCGGGTTCTACAGACCCTACTTCATTGTAACCAAGAAAACCTGTGGGTTACGACCAATCCTGGATCTGCGCATTTTGAACCGATACCTTCACTGGCTTCCGTTCAAGATTTTTACAGCAAAACGCCTTTTCGAATGCGTTCGTCCATCCGATTGGTTTGCAGTGATCGACCAGAAGGACGCCTACTTCCATGTCTCCATCCTACCTCGACACAGACCATTCCTACGGTTTGCTTTCGAGGGGCGGGCATATCAGTACGCGGTCCTCCCATTCGGGCTAGCTCTGTCCCCTCACGTCTTTACAAAGATTGTCGAGTCAGCCTTTGCGCCTCTCCGGCAGCACGGGGTTCGCATCCTGAACTACCTCGACGACTGGCTCATAATGAGTCACTCTTGAGGACAGGTTTGCGAACACAGAGACCTAGTGCTCCAGCACTTAGCCCGTCTGGCCTTCGGGTCACCTGGGAGAAGAGCAAACTTTGCCCCGTGCAGAGGATCTCTTTTCTCGGTATGGATATCGACTCCGTCGCCATGTGCGCGCAGCTTACGAGTGAGAGCGCGCAGTCTCTGCTGACTTGCCTCCATCAAATCGAGAGCAAGAGCGCGGTTCCACTGAAAATGTTTCAGAGGCTCCTGGGGCATATGGCATCTGCAGCCATGGTGACGCCATTCGGATTGCTTCATACGAGACCGCTTCAGCATTGGCTTCGCGATCGAGTCCCGAGATGGGCATGGTGGTCTGGCATGCTCCGGGTCCTAGTAACTTGGTCTTGCCTTCAGACGCTCACCCCGTGGTCGAACCTCAGCTTTCTACGGGCTGGTGTGCCCTTAGAACGAGTTTCCAGGCATGGTGTTGTGTCAACAGATGCCTCCGCCATGAGTTGGGGTGCCATGTGCAATGGACATGCTGCCACGGGCTCCTGGACAGGACCCCAGCGCCTTCTGCATGTCAATTGCCTCGAGTTGCTGGCAGTATGGTTCGCCCTGCACCGCTTCCGAGCGTTGCTGAAGGGTCAACATGTATTAGTCTGGTCAGACAACACGGCCACAGTAGCGTACATCAACCACCAGGGCGGTCTACACTCCCGCCGTATGTCTCAACTCGCCCGCCATCTCGTTCTATGGAGTCAGAAGCACCTGAGGTCCCGTCGTGCTGTCCATATCCCGGGAGAACTGAACCGTGCAACCGACAAGCTCTCACAGTCTCAGCCACTTCCTGGAGAATGGAGACTCCATCCCCAGATGGTCCAGCTGATTTGGGAACAGTTCGGCGACGCACAGGTAGATCTGTTTGCCTCCCACGACTCTTCTCATTGCAGCCTGTTCTATTCCCTGACCGAGGGCACGCTCGGCACGGATGCACTGGCGCACAGCTGGCCGTGGGGCCTACGCAAATATGTGTTCCCCCCAGTGAGCCTTCTCGCACGAGTCCTGTGCAAGATCAGGGTGGACAAGGAGCAGGTCATGCTGGTCGCCCCGTATTGGCACGGCCAGACTTGGTTCTCAGAACTGCTACTCCTTGCTACAGCCCCTCCCTGGCCTATCCCTCTGAGGAAGGACCTCCTCACTCAGAGACGGGGCACCCTCTGGCAACCGCGTCCCGAACTTTGGAACCTCCACGTGTGGTTCCTGGATGGGACGCGGCAGGTTTGAGTACCCTACCACCTCCGGTGGTGGCTACCATCACTTCCGCTAGGGCAGAGTCCACTCGGCATGCCTATGCGTTGAAGTGGAACCTCTTCATCCTGGTGTTCTTCCCGCCAAGAAGACCCCTGGAAATGCCCGATCGGGTCCGTGCTCTCGATCCTCCAAGAGGGGTTGGAGCGAAGGCTGTCTCCCTCCACCCTTAAAGTTTATGTGGCCGCAATATCTGCCCACCACGATCTCTTGGGGGACAGAAAGGTAAGTCAGCACGACCTGGTCATCAGGTTCCTGAGGGAAGCCAGGAGACTACATCCTCCTCGCTCTCCCCTCGTACCCTCTTGGGACCTCTCAGTAGTCTTAGATGCTCTGCAGAGGTCTGCCTTTGAGCCTTTGCGGTCAGTTGATCTTAAGTTCTTGTCTATGAAGACAGCTCTCCTGACTGCATTGGCCTCCATCAAGAGGGTAGGGGACCTGCAGGCATTTTCGGTTGACGAAGCGTGCCTGGAGTTTGGGCCGGATATGTGCCCAAGGTTCCCATCACTCCGTTCCGAGATCAGGTGGTGAACCTGCAAGCGCTGCCCGTGGAGGGGGCAGACCCAGCCTTGGCATTGCTCTGTCCAGTACGCGCTCTCCGCGCTTACGTAGACAGGACGCAGTGTTTCAGGAGCGGAAGGGAAGAGCTCTCTCAAAGCAGAGGTTGTCTCACTGGATAGTGGACACCATTGTTTTGGCTTACCAGCAGCAAGGTCGACCATGTCCCCTTGGGGTTAGGGCCCACTCCACTCGGAGTGTGGCCTCCTCTTGGGCTTTAGCGCATGGTGCCTCGCTAACAGACATCTGCAGAGCTGCAGGCTGGGCGACACCTAACACATTCGCAAGATTCTACAATATCCGAGTGGAGCCAGTGTCAGACTATGTACTCGCCTCTACTAGTGGCCGGTAATGGACCAGGCTCAGGTGTCTTCGCTTGCTCGCCATTCCACTCCACGGACTGGATTCGTGCGATATTCTCCTCAGGTGAGCTTCCCGAAAGCCCTGAGTTCCTCCAGCACTGTCGATGCCGACATCAGTAAGTCTGCCCTTTCGAGCCCAGACCCTCATGTCCGGCCAGGTGCCCCGTGTGCATGGTTCCCCTCTGGCGACCCCAACACGTGTATTTCCACCATAAGCCTCCTCAGTGAGCAGGTGTCTTTCCCTCTGCAAGTCCCTGGTACCCCAGAGTTCTCCATATGCAGCCCTTAGTGGGTCATATGTGTACTCTCTAAGTCCCCCCTACGGGTAGGCATTTTGGCATATCTCCAATGGAATATGCTTCCCAGTGTACCTTGGTATTACTGTGATAAGTGGGAGTCCTTCGTCTGTACTAGTCTTACGACAGGGTACTCACACTTACGCAGGGCACTGGAAGACAGCGGAGTGGCATCACTGTATTGGGACCCCCATTCGTTAGTCACTAACGTTACGTCGTTGTGACTGAACGAAAGGGAACGTCTCGGTTACGTATGTAGCCCTCGTTCCCTGACGTCCCTTTGCCACTTCCGCTGTGCTGCTGGAACGCGGAGTTCAGTCTTGGCTCCGCAGCAGTAACATAATGCGGTGTTGCCAGGGTACTTCCTTATATACCTACGATGTGGGGCGGAGTTACGCATGCAAATTCCGCATGCCCATGGCATTGGCACTGCCATTGGGCACTGTTAAATTCCTCAAAGGTAATTGGCTTCTAAGCGAAACTCCCATTCGTTAGTCACTAACGTTACGTCTCCATTACCTCCTCAGGGAACGAGGGTTACATACGTAGCCGAGACGTTTAATCTGAAAGTCTAATGTGGCTTGTACATGTTTTAATTCCTCAGGGTTGGAGCTGTTTTGGTGCTGGCTGTATAAAAGCATCTGTCCTCTTTAAGATCCAAACCAAAGATGCCTACAAGTTTCTGGAGGTCAGTCCTTCCTCTCTCTCTGAGGTGGAGTGGAAAAACGAGTACCAAAGTGTAAAGGAACGACTGGAGAATATAAACCCACCACCACAATGTGTGACATCCTCTGGTACAGCTGCCATTTCTGTATAATCTACAGAGCGCTGACACGCATGAGTGCCTCATCCTATATGTTTTCTGTCTCATGATGCTGGGATGATGATGTTTATCTTCTTAAATACTCTATTAGAGTTCTGAATTCCCTTCTACTTAACGCCTAAACACTCTTTTTATATACTCCTCTCCATATGTATCATCTCTTTATGAGCTCTTGCAAAAACACTCTTGTTGAGTAGCTAAAGAAATGGATAAAAATGGATGAATGCTTCTCTGAATAAAGTTTGATAACGTCATTATTGACTTTTTGACATCAAAATCAAATCAAATCAAATCACTTTATTGTCACACAGCTATATGCACAAGTGCAACAGCAGGTGAAATTCTTGGTGCAGTTCCGAGCAACATAGCAGTCACGACATGACATGTACAACATTTAAAGCAGCATCAGATTACACATCTGATGCGCCCACAATTACTCACAGCACAGTGAACTCTACAATAAACAATAAATAATTTACACAATGTGAGTGTAGTTCTCACAGCTTTAACCAATACACACATACTTACAATATACATATACTTTAAACAATATACACTAAACATACATTAAACAGTATACATTAAGCTATAATAATAATTAAAGCTGCGAGCAGCGATGACGGGCTCAAGCCGGTGGCACCGCCACGCCGGTGGCATCAGCTTAACTGTGCACTGCAGGTAATAGGCATTTAAAATGGGAAAACATAAAAGGACTATGTCAAAGTAATCTGAATTCACCACATTAACTGCAGTAGTTGGTGCTGCTATGACCACAAACCACATCTATGAGATCAATTAAATTTATATGAATTTCATGTCAGACTATGTCAAAGGTCAAATTGGAATGAGTTCAGAATACCATTTGAATGCTGATGTTGTTTTATTCTAACACTTCTCTTCATGTGTTTTTGAGCTACCTTAGCTACCGTTTGTGCACCAATCTTATGCACCATAAAGCGTGCTTTCATTTCAATATGGGTGGTCCAATAAAAAAAATTTAATAAAAAAATGTATAAATGGAGCCAAATCACAGAAACTGCAAAGATGATTTTAATATCAGTGTCAGGTAAGAGTAAGATGCGTGTCTACATTTTATGGAAGTTTATTATAAATAGCCACTTTTATAAAATCATGTGAAATTTATGTTTTAATACATTTATATTATATCAGTAAATAATTAATTTAAAGACATGTGCATCATACGTGATCTTGGCAAACACATCACATGACGTCTTTATTTCAAGTGATAGTTATTTGTGATAGCCTATATGAAAAGGTTAAATTATCATCATCAAGAGAGAAAGTCTCTCACACACACACACACACACACACACACACACACACACACACACACACACACACACACACACACACACACACACACACACACACACACACACACACACACACACACACACACACACACACACACACACACACACACACACACACACACACACACACACACAAACTCACAGGGTGAGAGAGAGACCCCCCCCCCCCACACACACACACACACACACATACACACAGAGAGTGATAGAGAGGGGGAAGGGGAAAGACAGGCAGAGGGCATTCCATAGACTTAATGGTTTTTATACTGTACAAACTGTACATTCTATCCCCCTACACTACCCCTAAGCCTACATATCGCACACACAGACACACACACACACACACACACACACACACACACACACACACACACACACACACACACACACACACACACACACACACACACACACACACACACACACACACACACACACAGACACACACACACACACACACACACACACACACACACACACACACACACACACACACACAAACTCACAGGGTGAGAGAGAGACCCCCCCCCCCCCACACACACACACACACACACACATACACACAGAGAGTGATAGAGAGGGGGAAGGGGAAAGACAGGCAGAGGGCATTCCATAGACTTAATGGTTTTTATACTGTACAAACTGTACATTCTATCCCCCTACACTACCCCTAAGCCTACATATCGTTGTAATACCAGTGTAATGCCCATGTCATTATACAAATTTGTGTCCTCATAAATCACATAAACAAGAGAGAGAGAGAGAGAGAGAGAGAGAGAGAGAGAGAGAGAGAGAGAGAGAGAGAGAGAGAGAACAAGTTTTTTTTTTATCCTACTTCAAAACTAATACAATGCTGCCATCTTGTGTTCATTGAGGGGCACACACAGACACAGAATAGGTTATTGATAGAAATATTTTAAATAAATAAATATATTGATCTGAAAAATAGTACAGTCATTTTAAATTAATCTAAGTTAAATTACCAAACCTACAATCTTAATTTAATTGAAATAAAAATATGATTTTACAAGATATGAGAGAATTTCTGTTCCCCTTTTTTGTCCTTATTTAATCCCTTGGCATGGCAACACCGTTTGAGATATCCAATATCCGTTGGCATTTTAGCATCTTCCGTATCTTTGTTTCATTTTGACAGAGTTTGGTGGAGATTGAATAAATCGCCTACGAGGAGAACGTGAAAACTCAGACCCTGAATTACACAAATATTCACCTTCAAACCAAAATATCTGACTTCCTGTTGGTCGGAGCTAATAACTGGAAATTAGAAAGTTGTCCGGCTCGAAGAGAACAATATAAGTACCGAGTTTGGGGACTGAAGATAAAACTAACCCCCCAACTTTTGTCAAAAGGTGGCTCACACAACTCATTATACATCTCGCTCACAGACTTGAGCGTCAAATAAACGGTGCTGAATCTGGTTTCACCCATCTGAAGCACTGTTTTTGATAGTTGTGCTGCCAAACCAGATTGCTTGATGAAACGGACAACACTCTTGGCTGCACTAATTGTTTCTCCAATGTCTGGGGCGTCTGCAGACAGTGCGTCCTTGTCCAGGCCATGCCGAAGTACAGTGTTGATCACATGGTCAAGGCACGAGAGGCGCTTGTAAGGCTCCAAAGCTTTCACAATGTTACTGCCCTGATCTGTAACCCACACTATTCTGGATAAAGATGAAGGTTCTAAACCAAATCTATTCACCAGAAGCCGGACCAGTTCTCTTCTTATATTCTTCCCCGTTTTGGCGTCTTCTGCTGGAAATACCGCAGTGGTGAGTGTTTTTCCAACCAAGCTGAAGTCCGTTTCAGTAAAGTGACGAGTTATATTGCAATATAACTCATCTTTCTGTAATCATCCGTCCACATATCGGTACTCATGGCGACGTCACAGCCACCTGCCAGAGCTTTCTTTACCCGCTCAATTAACAAGCTCCTTTTTGCCTCAGCCTTCTCGACGCACACCTTTGACACTGTGGTGTAATGGGGCAGGACCGAGTCGACAGGTACGTGCCCAAAAGTTGACCCAACATTGATCAATTCTTGGGCCAGACTTTTGAAACCTTCGCCACTGACTACTGAAAATGGTCTAAGGTCCTGACAGCAAAAGTCCACGCACTTGTCTGTGATGGCCTGCTTAGCGCGAAGAGGGGCGGTCCTTGGGACAAATGATAATACAGATGTTTGACGTTGACGATCATCACTTTTGCCAGTACAGCTGTTTAAATGCCTGCTCAGCGTCGAGGTGCCAGTCTTTTTGCTCTCATATGAAAGCAAAGCGCCACACTGACTACATTCAGCGAAGCCAACACAAGTTTCTGTATAATTTTCCACTATCAATTTGAAGCTTTTCCACACTTCACTCTTACCGGCGGTGCGTGTTTGCCTTTTCAATTCCCCTGTCTTAAGTTTATCCTTGACTTCTTGCTGCTCCATATCGGGGATACCTGGTCAAAATAGAATAGATGCAGAGGGACATGCGGAGGGAAGATTACATTCACGACACGTTTCGTGAATAAAGCGTGCTCTGGCTCTGCTCTTCCTGTTTAGTAGTAGTTATATAGCAATTACCATCGCCTTCTCTGTTTTATCCAAATTATTTATTTATAACAAGTATTCCTTAGTTTAGTATACATTTTTATAAAAATATATTTATTAAAAAAGTCAGCGAGAAAGAAGCCCGGCCCGACCCGACCCGAACGTAATGATTGACATTTTAGTCCCGACCCGACCCTAATTTCGGGCCGGGTCGGGCTCTGACTCGGGCTCGGGCTTAAGGTCTTACCTCTACATCACTCCCTAATTAATGTGACATCACTGCGTCATTAATGTGACATCACTGCGTCATTAATGTGACATCACTGCGTCATTAATGCGACATCACTGCGTCATTAATGCGACATCACTGCGTCATTAATGCGACATCACTGCGTCATTAATGCGACATCACTGCGTCATTAATGCGACATCACTGCGTCATTAATGTGACATCACTGCGTCATTAATGTGACATCACTGCGTCATTGTGACATCACTCCCTCATTAATGTGACATCACTCCCTCATTAATGTGACATCACTGCGTCATTGATGCGACATCACTGCGTCATTAATGCGACATCACTGCGTCATTAATGCGACATCACTGCGTCATTAATGTGACATCACTGCGTCATTAATGTGACATCACTGCGTCATTAATGCGACATCACTGCGTCATTAATGCGACATCACTGCGTCATTGTGACATCACTCCCTCATTAATGTGACATCACTGTGTCATTAATGCGACATCACTGCGTCATTAATGCGACATCACTGCGTCATTGTGACATCACTGCGTCATTAATGTGACATCACTGCGTCATTAATGTGACATCACTGCGTCATTGTGACATCACTGCGTCATTAATGTGACATCACTGCGTCATTGTGACATCACTCCCTCATTAATGCGACATCACTGCGTCATTAATGCGACATCACTGCGTCATTGTGACATCACTGCGTCATTAATGTGACATCACTGCGTCATTGTGACATCACTGCGTCATTAATGTGACATCACTGCGTCATTAATGCTACATCACTGCGTCATTGTGACATCACTCCCTCGTTAATGCGACATCACTGCGTCATTAATGCGACATCACTGCGTCATTAATGTGACATCACTGCGTCATTGTGACATCACTCCCTCATTAATGTGACATCACTGCGTCATTAATGCGACATCACTGCGTCATTAATGCGACATCACTGCGTCATTGTGACATCACTGCGTCATTAATGTGACATCACTGCGTCATTGTGACATCACTGCGTCATTAATGTGACATCACTGCGTCATTAATGCTACATCACTGCGTCATTGTGACATCACTCCCTCATTAATGCGACATCACTGCGTCATTAATGCGACATCACTGCGTCATTAATGCGACATCACTGCGTCATTGTGACATCACTCCCTCATTATTGAGACATCACTGCGTCATTATTGTGACATCACTCCCTCATTAATGCGACATCACTGCGTCATTAATGCGACATCACTGCGTCATTGTGACATCACTCCCTCATTAATGTGACATCACTGCGTCATTAATGTGACATCACTGTGACATCACTGCGTCATTAATGTGACATCACTGCGTCATTAATGTGACATCACTGCGTCATTGTGACATCACTGCGTCATTAATGTGACATCACTGCGTCATTGTGACATCACTCCCTCATTAATGTGACATCACTGCGTCATTAATGCGACATCACTGCGTCATTAATGCGACATCACTGCGTCATTTTGACATCACTGCGTCATTAATGTGACATCACTGCGTCATTGTGACATCACTGCGTCATTAATGTGACATCACTGCGTCATTAATGCTACATCACTGCGTCATTGTGACATCACTCCCTCATTAATGCGACAGCACTGCGTCATTAATGCGACATCACTGCGTCATTAATGCGACATCACTGCGTCATTGTGACATCACTGCGTCATTAATGTGACATCACTGCGTCATTGTGACATCACTCCCTCATTAATGTGACATCACTGCGTCATTAATGCGACATCACTGCGTCATTAATGCGACATCACTGCGTCATTGTGACATCACTGCGTCATTGTGACATCACTCCCTCATTAATGTGACATCACTGCGTCATTAATGCGACATCACTGCGTCATTAATGCGACATCACTGCGTCATTGTGACATCACTGCGTCATTAATGTGACATCACTGCGTCATTGTGACATCACTGCGTCATTAATGTGACATCACTGCGTCATTGTGACATCACTCCCTCA
This sequence comes from Romanogobio albipinnatus, assembly GCA_023566225.1. Classification (NCBI taxonomy): domain Eukaryota; kingdom Metazoa; phylum Chordata; class Actinopteri; order Cypriniformes; family Gobionidae; genus Romanogobio; species Romanogobio albipinnatus. The sequence goes on along the minus strand of CM042260.1, from coordinate 43,403,699 downwards.
TTAATGTGACATCACTGCGTCATTAATGCGACATCACTGCGTCATTAATGCGACATCACTGCGTCATTGTGACATCACTGCGTCATTAATGTGACATCACTGCGTCATTGTGACATCACTGTGTCATTAATGTGACATCACTGCGTCATTAATGCTACATCACTGCGTCATTGTGACATCACTCCCTCATTAATGTGACATCACTGCGTCATTAATGCGACATCACTGCGTCATTAATGCGACATCACTGCGTCATTGTGACATCACTCCCTCATTATTGAGACATCACTCCCTCATTATTGTGACATCACTCCCTCATTAATGCGACATCACTGCGTCATTAATGCGACATCACTGCGTCATTGTGACATCACTCCCTCATTAATGTGACATCACTGCGTCATTAATGTGACATCACTGTGACATCACTGCGTCATTAATGTGACATCACTGCGTCATTAATGTGACATCACTGCGTCATTAATGTGACATCACTGCGTCATTGTGACATCACTCCCTCATTAATGTGACATCACTGCGTCATTAATGCGACATCACTGCGTCATTAATGCGACATCACTGCGTCATTAATGCGACATCACTGCGTCATTGTGACATCACTGCGTCATTAATGCGACATCACTGCGTCATTAATGTGACATCACTGCGTCATTGTGACATCACTGCGTCATTAATGCGACATCACTGCGTCATTGTGACATCACTGCGTCATTAATGTGACATCACTGCGTCATTGTGACATCACTGCGTCATTAATGTGACATCACTGCGTCATTAATGTGACATCACTGCGTCATTAATGTGACATCACTCCCTCATTAATGCGACATCACTACGTCATTAATGTGACATCACTGCGTCATTGTGACATCACTGCGTCATTAATGTGACATCACTGCGTCATTAATGCGACATCACTGCGTCATTGTGACATCACTCCCTCATTAATGCGACATCACTGCGTCATTAATGCGACATCACTGCGTCATTGTGACATCACTCCCTCATTAATGTGACATCACTGCATCATTAATGTGACATCACTGCGTCATTAATGCGACATCACTGCGTCATTGTGACATCACTCCCTCATTAATGCGACATCACTGCGTCATTAATGCGACATCACTGCGTCATTAATGTGACATCACTGCGTCATTGTGACATCACTTCCTCATTAATGTGACATCACTGCGTCATTAATGCGACATCACTGCGTCATTAATGCGACATCACTGCGTCATTGTGACATCACTCCCTCATTAATGTGACATCACTCCCTCATTAATGTGACATCACTGCATCATTAATGTGACATCACTGCGTCATTAATGCAACATCACTCCGTCATTAATGTGACATCACTCCCTCATTAATATGACATCACTGCGTCATTAATGTGACATCACTCCCTCATTAATGTGACATCACTGCGTCATTAATGTGACATTAATGTGACATCACTGCGTCATTAATGCGACATCACTGCGTCATTAATGTGACATCACTGCGTCATTGTGACATCACTCCCTCATTAATGTGACATCACTCCCTCATTAATGTGACATCACTGCGTCATTAATGTGACATTAATGTGACATCACTGCGTCATTAATGCGACATCACTGCGTCATTAATGCGACATCACTGCGTCATTAATGTGACATCACTGCGTCATTGTGACATCACTCCCTCATTAATGTGACATCACTCCCTCATTAATGTGACATCACTGCGTCATTAATGTGACATTAATGTGACATCACTGCGTCATTAATGTGACATCACTGCGTCATTAATGTGACATTAATGTGACATCAATGCGTCATTAATGCGACATCACTGCGTCATTAATGCGACATCACTCCATCAATGTGACATCACTGCGTCATTAATGTGACATCACTGCGTCATTAATGCGACATCACTCCATCAATGTGACATCACTGTGTCATTAATGTGACATCACTGCGTCATTAATGTGACATCCCTGCGTCATTAATGTGACATCACTGCGTCATTAATGCGACATCACTGCGTCATTAATGTGACATCACTGCGCCATTAAATGCGACATCACTGCGTCATTAATGTGACATCACTGCGTCATTAAATGCGATATCACTGCGTCATTAATGTGACATCCCTGCGTCATTAAAGTGACATCACTGCGTCATTAACGTGACATCACTGCGTCATTAACGTGACATCACTGCGTCATTAACGTGACATCACTCCCTCATTATTGAGACATCACTCCCTCATTATTGTGACATCACTCCCTCATTAATGTGACATCACTGCGTCATTAATGTGACATCACTGCGTCATTAATGTGACATCACTCCCTCATTATTGTGACATCACTCCCTCATTATTGTGACATCACTCCCTCATTATTGTGACATCACTGCGTCATTAATGATGTTGAACTCAGTTCTGATGTGATTTATAACCATAGGGAAGATCAAGGACCTGCTGGCCGAAGGAGATGTGGACACGCTGACCCGGCTGGTGCTGGTGAACGCCGTCTACTTCAAGGGCAACTGGGAGAGGAAGTTCAGAGAGGATCAGACCCGAGACCAGCAGTTCAAGATGAGCAAGGTCAGATTACGCACGCCATTATTACTCTACTGTTTTAGACCAATCTCAAATGTGAACTTTCCTACATGGTTTGTTCTTTTCTTGAATATGTTATTAATTACCATTGTGTGTGAGATTTACTGCAGTACAAATGAACCTTTATTCCTCCAGTAAGTCACACTGAGTCAGTTCTGCTGTTATGGATTATCCGATGGATAAAAGCGTCTGCCAAATGCATAAATGTAAATAATCAGAGAGATTGTTGTTTATCAGTTATTGTCATTAGTTATCTACTTGGCTTTTGGCTTGCTCAGTTGGGGACACTAAATATTCAACTATATCACTGATCAGCTCATTTCAATTATCATAAAGTCATAATTTAAAATATGACATGCTAACCCATTGTGAGATAAACAGTTGAAATTAGGACTTTAAAAATCAAAATTATGCCCCTAACACACACTAATGAGACATTTAAGAGATTAAATCATGCTTGTTATTTATTTTTAAATACGCTTAATTTTTGATTCACACTAATATTTTACATTATTGTTTTCATTTCGTGCAATAAATATTTTTTACATTTTGAAATCAGTTTTTACACCAGAATTTAGTCACTCAAATTTAACTTAAGCTTTTCATCTAAAACAGAATTGATGTCCTCTCGTCAGTGTGTGTGTGTGTGCGTGTGTGTGTGAAGCGTCAGTGTGTGTGTGTGTGAAGTGTGTGAAGTGTGTGTGTGTGTGTGTGTGTGTGTGTGTGAAGCGTCTGTGTGTAAAGCGTCTGTGTGTGTGTGTGTGTGTGTGTAAAGCGTCTGTGTGTGTGTGTGTGTGTGTGTGTGAAGCGTCTGTGTGTGTGAAGCGTCTGTGTGTGTGAAGCGTGTGTGTGAAGCGTGTGTGTGAAGCGTGTGTGTGAAGCGTCTGTGTGTGTGAAGCGGGAGAAATAAAGCGAACTGGACTTAACACTATTTTCACTAAAACAGAAACTCTCGATGCGTTCCAGCCGCTCAACGGCATGAGAACACACACACCATCACGGGTTTAGAAGCGCTAGAGAACACACACACCCCATCACGGGTTTAGAAGCGCTAGAGAACACACACCCCATCACGGGTTTAGAAGCGCTAGAGAACACACACCCCATCACGGGTTTAGAAGCGATAGAAAACACACACACCATCACGGGTTTAGAAGCGCCAGAGAACACACACACCCCATCACGGGTTTAGAAGCGATAGAAAACACACACACCATCACGGGTTTAGAAGCGATAGAGAACACACACACCCCATCACGGGTTTAGAAGCGATAGAAAACACACACACCATCACGGGTTTAGAAGCGATAGAGAACACACACACCCCATCACGGGTTTAGAAGCGATAGAAAACACACACACCATCACGGGTTTAGAAGCGCTAGAGAACACACACACCATCACGGGTTTAGAAGCGATAGAGAACACACACACCCCATCACGGGTTTAGAAGCGCTAGAGAACACACACACCCCATCACGGGTTTAGAAGCGATAGAGAACACACACCCCATCACGGGTTTAGAAGCGATAGAGAACACACACACCCCATCACGGGTTTAGAAGCGCTAGAGAACACACACACCCCATCACGGGTTTAGAAGCGCTAGAGAACACACACACCATCACGGGTTTAGAAGCGATAGAGAACACACACACCCCATCACGGGTTTAGAAGCGCTAGAGAACACACACACACCATCACAGGTTTAGAAGCGCTAGAGAACACACACACCCCATCACGGGTTTAGAAGCGCTAGAGAACACACACACCATCACGGGTTTAGAAGCGATAGAGAACACACACACCCCATCACGGGTTTAGAAGCGCTAGAGAACACACACCCCATCACAGGTTTAGAAGCGCTAGAGAACACACACACCCCATCACGGGTTTAGAAGCGATAGAGAACACACACACCATCACGGGTTTAGAAGCGCTAGAGAACACACACACCATCACGGGTTTAGAAGCGCTAGAGAACACACACACCCCATCACGGGTTTAGAAGCGCTAGAGAACACACACACCCCATCACGGGTTTAGAAGTGCTAGAGAACACACACACCCCATCACGGGTTTAGAAGCGATAGAAAACACACACACCATCACGGGTTTAGAAGCGCTAGAGAACACACACACCCCATCACGGGTTTAGAAGCGCTAGAGAACACACACACACCCCTTCACGGGTTTAGAAGCGATAGAGAACACACACACCATCACGGGTTTAGAAGCGCTAGAGAACACACACACCCCATCACTGGTTTAGAAGCGATAGAGAACACACACCCCATCACGGGTTTAGAAGCGATAGAGAACACACACACCCCATCACGGGTTTAGAAGCGATAGAGAACACACACACCCCATCACGGGTTTAGAAGCGATAGAGAACACACACACCCCATCACGGGTTTAGAAGCGATAGAGAACACACACACCCCATCACGGGTTTAGAAGCGATAGAGAACACACACACCCCATCACGGGTTTAGAAGCGATAGAGAACACACACACCATCACGGGTTTAGAAGCGCTAGAGAACACACACACCCCATCACGGGTTTAGAAGCGCTAGAGAACACACACACCCCATCACGGGTTTAGAAGCGCTAGAGAACACACACACCCCATCACGGGTTTAGAAGCGCTAGAGAACACACACACCCCATCACGGGTTTAGAAGCTCTAGAGAACACACACACCCCATCACGGGTTTAGAAGCGCTAGAGAACACACACACACCATCACGGGTTTAGAAGCGCTAGAGAACACACCCCATCACGGGTTTAGAAGCGCTAGAGAACACACACACACACCCCATCACGGGTTTAGAAGCGCTAGAGAACACACACACACACCCCATCACGGGTTTAGAAGCGATAGAGAACACACACACCCCATCACGGGTTTAGAAGCGCTAGAGAACACACACACCCCATCACGGGTTTAGAAGCGCTAGAGAACACACACACCCCATCACGGGTTTAGAAGCTCTAGAGAACACACACACCCCATCACGGGTTTAGAAGCGCTAGAGAACACACACACCCCATCACGGGTTTAGAAGCTCTAGAGAACACACACACCCCATCACGGGTTTAGAAGCGCTAGAGAACACACACACACCATCACGGGTTTAGAAGCGCTAGAGAACACACCCCATCACGGGTTTAGAAGCGCTAGAGAACACACACACACACCCCATCACGGGTTTAGAAGCGCTAGAGAACACACACCATCACGGGTTTAGAAGCGCTAGAGAACACACACCATCACGGGTTTAGAAGCGATAGAAAACACACACACCATCACGGGTTTAGAAGCGATTGAGAACACACACACCCCATCACGGGTTTAGAAGCGCTAGAGAACACACACACCCCATCACGGGTTTAGAAGCGCTAGAGAACACACACACCCCATCACGGGTTTAGAAGCTCTAGAGAACACACACACCCCATCACGGGTTTAGAAGCGCTAGAGAACACACACACCCCATCACGGGTTTAGAAGCGCTAGAGAACACACACACCCCATCACAGGTTTAGAAGCGATAGAGAACACACACACCATCACGGGTTTAGAAGCGATTGAGAACACACACACCCCATCACGGGTTTAGAAGCGCTAGAGAACACACACACACACCCCATCACGGGTTTAGAAGCGCTAGAGAACACACACACACACCCCATCACGGGTTTAGAAGCGATAGAGAACACACACACCCCATCACGGGTTTAGAAGCGCTAGAGAACACACACACCCCATCACGGGTTTAGAAGCGCTAGAGAACACACACACCCCATCACGGGTTTAGAAGCTCTAGAGAACACACACACCCCATCACGGGTTTAGAAGCGCTAGAGAACACACACACCCCATCACGGGTTTAGAAGCTCTAGAGAACACACACACCCCATCACGGGTTTAGAAGCGCTAGAGAACACACACACCCCATCACGGGTTTAGAAGCGCTAGAGAACACACCCCATCACGGGTTTAGAAGCGCTAGAGAACACACACACACACCCCATCACGGGTTTAGAAGCGCTAGAGAACACACACACACACCCCATCACGGGTTTAGAAGCGCTAGAGAACACACACACACCATCACGGGTTTAGAAGCGCTAGAGAACACACACCCCATCACTGGTTTAGAAGCGATAGAGAACACACACACACCATCACGGGTTTAGAAGCGCTAGAGAACACACACACCCCATCACGGGTTTAGAAGCGATAGAGAACACACACACCCCATCACGGGTTTAGAAGCGATAGAGAACACACACACCCCATCACGGGTTTAGAAGCGCTAGAGAACACACACACACCCCATCACGGGTTTAGAAGCGATAGAGAACACACACACCATCACGGGTTTAGAAGCGCTAGAGAACACACACCCCATCACTGGTTTAGAAGCGATAGAGAACACACACACCCCATCACGGGTTTAGAAGCGATAGAGAACACACACACACCATCACGGGTTTAGAAGCGCTAGAGAACACACACACCCCATCACGGGTTTAGAAGCGATAGAGAACACACACACCCCATCACGGGTTTAGAAGCGATAGAGAACACACACACCCCATCACGGGTTTAGAAGCGCTAGAGAACACACACACCCCATCACGGGTTTAGAAGCGATAGAGAACACACACACCCCATCACGGGTTTAGAAGCGATAGAGAACACACACACCCCATCACGGGTTTAGAAGCGATAGAGAACACACACACCCCATCACTGGTTTAGAAGCGATAGAGAACACACACACCCCATCACGGGTTTAGAAGCGCTAGAGAACACACACACCCCATCACGGGTTTAGAAGCGATAGAGAACACACACACCCCATCACGGGTTTAGAAGCGATAGAGAACACACACACCCCATCACGGGTTTAGAAGCGATAGAGAACACACACACCCCATCACAGGTTTAGAAGCGATAGAGAACACACACACCCCATCACGGGTTTAGAAGCGATAGAGAACACACACACCCCATCACGGGTTTAGAAGCGATAGAGAACACACACACCCCATCACGGGTTTAGAAGCGATAGAGAACACACACACCCCATCACGGGTTTAGAAGCGATAGAGAACACACACACCCCATCACGGGTTTAGAAGCGATAGAGAACACACACACCCCATCACGGGTTTAGAAGCGCTAGCGTTATCGTCTGCGTGTAAACATGAATCTGTGCGAGTCAGTCGTGAGAGTGACTGTGTTTTGATTGGTTGACAGGACGAATCGAAGCCCGTGCGGATGATGTTCCAGAAGGCCAAGTTTCCTCTGGCCTTCATTCCTGAGAATGGCTGTCAGGTTCTAGAGCTGCCCTATGTGGGGCAGGAGCTCAGTATGCTGATCATGCTCCCCAGCGCCTCAGAGGACGGCCGCTCCGCCCTTCAGGAGGTGAGTCAGCAGGTCTGGTGTCTAACTCGTGTAATGTCAACACTTTAACACACTCTCCTGTCCAGCTGGAGCGCACGCTGACCTACGAGAACTTCGTGGAGTGGACCCGGCCCGACATGATGGATCTTCTGGAAGTGGAAGTGTCTCTGCCCAGATTCCGGATGGAGGAGACCTATAACATGAACGATCTTCTGATCAGCCTGGGAATGGTGGATGCGTTCGACTTGCAGAAAGCAGATTTCTCAGGAATGTCCCCCAGCGATGATCTGGTGCTGTCTAAGGTGGTGCACAAGGCGTTTGTTGAAGTGAATGAAGACGGGACGGAGGCGGCCGCGGCCACTGGAGCCGTCATGATGATACGCTGTCTGATGCGCCCAGAGCGCTTCTGCGCCGACCACCCGTTCCTGTTCTTCATCCGCCACAACCCCTCCCGCTGCGTTCTGTTCTGCGGACGCGTCTGCTCTCCCTGAGCCCGAACCCGATCTGACCACCTGTAGAGCCAATCATTATACTGGCACATGAGGTCAGGGGTCAGGTCTGGTCCAGTTTCTCTTCAATCAACATGTAGGATTCACTTTATTTTGATGGTCCCTTTAACACATTCTGTTGACCTCCAGTAGAGTGCTAGTAGAGTGCTAGTAGAGTGCTAGTAGAGTGCTAGAATAAGTTGACATGTACTCGTCAGTAGAATGCCTGAGGACCATCAGATGGAGAGGCAGTGGATGTTAAGCCGAGAGTTACTCATACTCTGTAACATTACTGATAGTCAACATAATGTTCAAAGTGGACCATCAAAATAAACCAGAATGTCCTTTTGCCTTAATTCCCGAGTGCCTGAGTCGTTTCCTCTATTGAATAATCTGGAGTGAAATTGCTTATGCATTTGCTGTTCAGGTGCGTCAGACATTATGAATAACCAACTTGTGATTGTTCCAAAAATAAAATGAAATGTTTTATGTCTGATCGTTTATTGTATTTAATAGATGCTGTATTTTTTACTAAGGGTTATTGTTCATTCTCACACACACATTCTGTGTCCTTCTAAAGTATCTGGACTGTCCACGTCTTTTTAATGCTTCATTTAGTAACAACTCACACAACAAACACATACACAATAATAATAACCATAAGATGCATAAAGCCTATGGTCTTATCCCTGCGGTCAGATCACACTGAACACACTCATCAGTGTCTGCACATCCCTGATCTAGAGAGACGCTGAACACACTAGATAATGTGCACTAGTTAGTGAAGAACACTAGATAGTAAAGATACTAGATAGTGAACACTAGATTGTGAAGTAGACAAGGTAGTGAAGTACACTAGATAATGTGCACTATGAGGTTCACATTCTTCATAACAAAGACTGTATCTCAAACTCTCACAATACGCCGCAACGCCGAGCAACATCACGGTCCTGGCCAGGGATCGATGTGAATAAAAGGAACGCCCCAGAGGACGCCAAACAGGAAGCACCCAATCCCCCTGATCACCTCACAGCTCCACACCGCACCTGTAGCACAAACACACACCAGACACGGCAGAGAAGATAATACAAAGTACCCGGGTCTCCCTTTTTCTGAGTTCATTAGTTGGATTAGTAAATAGTGTCCAGCAAACAACTGTGGTAAGTTGGATTAATCAACAAACACGGTAAGTCATGTCTTCTCCTGTCATTGTCACTTGCACCACATGCTGCATGTTCAGTATAGGCTTCTCCGCTGGCGAACAGGGCTTCACATGTGATAAATGTAAGGAGATAGTTAGGCTGACGGAGAAGATTTCAGAATTAGAAGCACGCATCCATACTTTATCTGAGAGTAGTGAGGATGTAACGGCTTTAGACACTGATTTGGATGCGAATAGCTTAGTGAACTCTGTACATTCTTCGGTTCCGGCTGCAGGGCCCACACAGCAGGGAAACTGGCTGACAGTGAGACGGCATAGTCATGGATCAAAGAACCGCTCTTCCGTTCCGGTTAGAACATCAAACAGGTTCTCCCCTCTCAGTGAAGCACACACTGAGTATCCTGTTGAAAGTGCCCTAGTCATTGGTGATTCTATTACACGGAACGTGAAAATACAGACACCAGCCACCATAGTCACTTGTTTACCGGGAGCCAGAGCGCCTGACATCAAAGCAAATTTAAAAGTGCTGGCTAAAGCTAATCGTAAATTCTCTAAGATTGTTATTCACGTCGGCACTAATGATGTTCGACTTTGCCAGTCGGAGATCACCAAAAATAACATTAAAGAGGTATGTGAACTCGCTAGTACGATGTCAGAGGCTGTTTATTGTTCTGGTCCGCTCCCCGTTAGAAGAAGTGATGAGATAGTTAGCAGTAGGGCTGCAACGAAATGCGTGCGTGAAATGCGTCGACGCGTCGGCGGCACATTATTTACGTTCTAGAATGGAACAGAAGATCTAGAATAATGGCAGCTTCTGCTCCTGGGCATAGTGAAAATGATCATTTATCATATAAAGCCAGACCGACATTCAAAAGTGTGGGAGTACTTTAAACAGAAGCCGAATAAAACTGTGCTTTGTTCGCTCGAAACGCCGGTTTCACACTGCGCGCGGTGGCAGAGCAGTTCTGTGCGCGTGGAGAGCGGGAGCTTTCACACTGCCAGTCAGTGTTGCCAAGTCCGCTTTTTTTCCCGCGGAATTGGGCTACTTCTACACTGTTGCCGCGGGCTGTGTCTCATGTCCGCGGGTTGAAGCAAAAAAACACATATTTAACCCCCCGAACGCGATGTTTACCAGAGAACCTCCACGAAACGCGATTGGGCTTGTTTTGGGCTAGTTTTGAGTAACGAATGGGTGGGTTTTGTTGTGTAAACCTGGCAACCCTGCTGCCAGTGTTCTCTCGCGCAGCTGAACGCGCCACGCGTGTATTGCAACAGACGGTCACATTTTCCAGTGTTCTTCTCTGACCCCAGTACGTCTCGTGCTTTTATTTATTATGGGCTGCATATATCTCCTGTTAATGCGACCCGGTTCCCCTCTGTCCCAAACACATATGCATAATAACATGCTGTATATAGGTAGTTTGCATGATTAAAGTAACATTAAAGTTAAGATATGCCTCTAGCTTTAATCATTTAAATGTGTCTTTGAAGTTTGGGCAAAAACTTCTGGCAGCTTTAGTCGTTGTTTATGCACATGTATCTTCAAAATAGACGACTAGTTATACTATATTAAAACTATGCTGAAAGCTCCTGTATGTGAACCTTTTGCAGATAAATATAAGTGCATTTTCGTTTACTATTGACAAATCAATTAGTAAATCATACTCAACTACTATAGTAAACAACTTTTCCTAATTAGGCCTACTCTGTATACATTTTATGATGAATAGTATCATTATATATTATGTTTAAAAAGCTTCTTGTGTTCATATATTTCATTATAAAATGGCATACTATGTACACTACCCTTCCTGAAATACAATTAATATTGTCATCATTCATTGATTTCATGTTAAAATAATATACAAATTCACTACCCTCTTTGAAATACAATAATCAGTAAAAAAGAATCATAAGATTAATCCGGGAAAATAATCGCTAGATTAGTCGACTAATCGAAAAAATAATCGTTAGATTAGTCGACAGAAAAAATAATCGTTAGTTGCAGCTCTAGTTAGCAGACTATCATCACTCAATGGCTGGTTGTCTAAGTGGTGTCCGCAAAATAACATAGGGTTCATAGACAATTGGAAAAGTTTTTGGGGCAGACCTGACCTGTTGAAGAAGGATGGCATCCATCCCTCCTGGGGTGGTGCCGCTCTTCTCTCTAGAAATTTGACACATAGTCTTAGAGCTAAACCTTGACTCACTAGGGCCCAGGTCAGGAAGCAGACAAACTGGCTAAACTGACCGTCTGCTAGCTGTCTCACGTCACCGGAGTCAGATAAATCCCAGCACATAGAGACTCTTTCACCTAGATATTATCATATAGAGACTGTGTCTGTTCCCCGAATTAGTAAATACAAAAAAACATCAAAACCATTCAACAGTAAAAATTTAATTGATGTCCAACAAATAAACAAAAGATATAATACAGATGAACAATTGATAAAGCTTGGGTTGCTGAATATTAGATCCCTTTCCCCAAAAGCGCTTATCGTTAATGATATTATTAAAGATAATAATCTAGATGTGCTCTGTTTGACAGAAACCTGGCTAAAACCTGATGACTACATTACCTTAAATGAGTCCACCCCTCAAGATAATTGTTATAAACACGAGCGGCATCTGAAATGTAAAGGGGGAGGGGTTTCTGTAATTTATAATAATATCTCCAGTATTACTCAGAAGTCTAGTTTCAAATATAATTCCTTTGAAGTTTTGGTGCTTTATTATGTAGTGTACATGACAAAACCCGTTCAACATTTCTGTTAGCTACTGTATACAGGCCACCAGGGCATAATACAGACTTTATCAAAGAGTTTGCTGATTTTCTATCAGAGTTAGTACTGGCCGTAGATAAAGTACTAATTGTTGGTGATTTTAATATCCATGTAGACAATGAAAAGACACATTGGGATTAGCATTTAAAGGCATTCTAAACTCTATTGGAGTTAGGCAACACGTGTCAGGACCCACTCATCGCCATAATCATACTTTAGACCTAATATTGTCACATGGAATAAATGTTGATACCATTGAAATTCTGCAGCAGAGCGATGACATCTCTGATCATTACCTAGTATCATGTATACTTAATTTAGCTAAGGTTGCAAAGCCGCCCCCTCGCTTCTAAAATGGCAGGACAATCACTGCCGCTACTAAAGATTGCTTTTTAAATAATCTTCCTCATCAGTATCATCTCCTCAGCATCCCAGATAGCTTAGAAGAACTTGATGTTGCAACAGAAACTATTGACTCTCTCTTTTCCAGTACTTTAGACACAGTTGCTCCCCTGCGCTTAAAGAAGATTAAAGAAAATAGTCCAACGCCGTGGTACAACGAGCACACCCGGGCCCTTAAAACAGCAGCCAGAAAAATGGAGCGCAGCTGGAAGAAAACAAAACTAGAGGTATTTCGTAATTCGTGGAAAGAGAGCATGATCGCATACAGAAAGGCCGTAAAAACTGCTAGATCTGCTTATTTCTCAACTCTCTTGGAAGAAAACAAACACAACCCAAGGTATTTATTCGATACAGTGGCTAAATTAACCAAAAATAAAGCTTCAACTTCTGATGATTGTAAACAGCACAGCAGTAATGACTTTATGAACTTCTTCACATGTAAGATTGATAATATTAGGATGCAGCTGTCTAATACAGTATCACATCAGACAGAGCATTGTAGTGTCACTGAGGAAAAATTACACTCATTCACTGCTATAGGAGAAGAATTGACTAAACTCGTTAAATCATCAAAATCAGCAACATGTATGCTTGACCCTGTACCGAATAGGCTATTAAAAGAGATGCTACCAGAAGTCATAGATCCTCTTCTTAATATCATTAATTCATCTTTGTCATTAGGATATGTACCGAAAACTTTTAAGTTGGCTATTATTAAACCACTTATAAAAAAAACGCAACTTGATTGGTCAATTATAGACCAATCTCAAATCTACCCTTTCTGTCAAAAATACTTGAAAAGGCAGTGTCTTCACAACTATGCTCCTTTTTAGAAAGAAATGGTATCTGTGAGGATTTCCAGTCAGGATTTAGAGCGTATCATAGCACTGAGACTGCTCTCATCAGAGTTACACATGATTTACTCTTATCATCCAATCGTGGCTGTATCTCTCTATTAGTGTTACTCGATCTTAGCGCTGCATTTGATACCATCAACCACAACATTCTTTTGAATAAACTCGAAAATTATGTAGGTATTAGTGGAATTGCTTTGTCATGGTTTAAATCATACCTATGCGACCGTTATTAGTTTGTAGCAGTAAATGAAGAGATGTCACACCGATCGCAAGTTCAGTATGGAGTACCACAAGGCTCAGTGCTAGGACCGCTACTCTTCACCCTGTACATGCTACCACTGGGAGATATCATTAGGAAGCATGGCATTCGTTTTCATTGTTATGCTGACGATACTCAGCTCTATATTTCTTCACGCCCTGAAGAAACTTACCAACTCACAAGATTAACGGAATGCATAGCTGATATAAAACATTGGATGACCAGTAATTTCCTGCAACTAAATTCAGAAAAAACTGAATTTTTAATTATTGGACAAAAAAGTTCCACAAGTAGTAACCTAGAATACTGTCTAACACTTGATGGCTGCTCTGTCCAGTCCTCGTCGTCAGTGAGGAACCTGGGTGTGCTCTTTGATACCAATCTTTCGTTTGAAAGCCACGTTTCTAGCATCTGTAAAACTGCATTCTACCATCTTAAAAATATCTCTAAATTACGGCACATGCTCTCAATGCAAAATGCTGAACAGTTAGTTCATGCGTTCATGACCTCAAGGCTAGATTATTGTAATGCTCTTCTGGGTGGTGGCCCTGCTCGCTTAATAAATAAACTCCAGCTGGTCCAAAACGCAGCAGCTACAGTTCTTACTAGAACCAGGAAGTATGACCATATTAGCCCAGTTCTGTCAACATTGCACTGGCTACCTATTAAACATCGCATACATTTTAAAATCTTGCTTATTACTTACAAAGCACTAAATGGTTTATCTCCAGTACTTGAGCGAGCTCTTAACACATTATACTCCATCACGTCTACTGCGGTCTCTAAACTCTGGCCAGTTGATAATACAGAGAATATCCAAATCAACTGCAGGCGGTCGATCCTTTTCGTATTTAGCTCCTAAACTCTGGAACAGTCTTCCTAGCATTGTTCGGGAAGCAGACACACTCTGTCAGTTTAAATCTAGACTAAAAACACATCTCTTTACTATGGCATACACATAAAACACTTTTTCAATTAATTGATTGTTAGGCTGCATTAACTAGGTCAGCCGGAACCGGGAACACTTCCCATAACACCTGATGTACTCGTGACATCATCAGAAGAATGGCATCTACGCTAATGATAGTCTCTCTGTTTTATCCCGAGGTTTACTGCAGTCAGCCGGATCCGGGCGGATCCAGATCAGATGCTGGACCTGCCCCAGAGAAGACCAACACAGGACCCCGAAGTGTCTGCAGAGACCGTGATTAGACTCCTCTGAAACTGCCTCATCGACACGGCATCCTCAATAAACCCGTCTCCAGCGTGATGACTCCGATTGTTCGAATATTACAATTTAATAATACTTAAATCGAAATGTCATCCGCAATAAACCCGTCTCCAGTGTGTTGCCTCCGATCATTCGAAAATTATACTTTAATAGTTATTTAATCAACATCATCCTCAATAAACCCGTCTCCAGCGTGTTGCCTCCGGTCCTTCGAATATTCCGATCTATTATGACCTCTGACCTGTAAAGTTGCCAGAATAATAATAATAATAATAATAATAATAATAATAATAATAATAATAATAATAATACGCTGTTTGTTAATTAGCCAGAGGAGAACTGCCCCCCCGCCTGAGCCTGGTTTCTCCCAAGGTTTATTTTCCTCCATTCTGCTCCTAATGGGGTTTTGGTTTCCTTGCCACTGTTGCCTCTGGCTTGGCGTGCTCAGTTGGGGACACTAAATTTTTCTAAATTTTTCAACTAAATATCCAAATAAATCTAATTAATAAACTAAATTAACCATATAAACTAAATTACTGATCTAATTACTGATCTAAAGCTCACACTGCCACTGTATGATAATTTAAAAGAACTGATGACATCACCATTTTATCCAGAATGGCTGTACGGCTGAATAAAATTATGCTGCATTATTTTCCTGTTTAACACTGTGAAGCTGATTTGAAACAATCTGCATTGTTAAAAGCGCTATATAAATAAAGTTGACTTGACGTGACAAAATCCCTCCCCCACCTAGATAGAATAAAATAAAAAATAGAAAAACAAACCTGTTACTCTTATTCCAAGGCCACACCTTCCATAAGTGTTCTACAAGGGTTCCCTAGACAGCGCGTCGGGCATTTTCCAGCCCTTTACATGCCTAACATCTAATGAAAGGGTTGAAGAACAGGCACCAGTGCATCAGCCGATGATCTGGATTTTTAAGAGAGTGTAAAAATATAAGCGGGTGATGATCACTATAGACCGTTTCAACGGCTTTTGTGGTCCAAGCTTAACTTCCTGTAGACGTCCGCAAAGAATCAACAACAACAGAGGCTGCGTTATCTTTCTTATGCGCTATCATCTTTAATTAATTAATTATTTAATTAATTGGGCAGCATTATCTTAATTTACATGTTTTTATTGTTTCAGCATGTTTATTATTAATAATCTCCCATTTCTGTCTGCAATATAGAGTGGGGGAAGCGCCCTCCTTAAAGGGTTAGTTCACCCAAAAATGTAAATTCATAGATTAATTACTTGCCCTCATGTCGACCCGTGAGACCGGAGAGTCTTACAGGTGTTGGACGACATGAGGGAGAGTAATAATGACACAATTAACGTGTTTGGGTGAACTAACCCTTTAAAGACCGTGTAATGCCGTTTTCTGTAACGTTACAGTATCTATAAATGCTTGCGTGCTCGCCTTCAATCATGCAATGCATCGGAATGACATGTTTCTTTGTTTCATAACATGAGATTAATATTGGGAAAGTTAACTTGTAGATAGAGTGCCCTATTTGAGATTGATTGTATATGAATATGCACTGCCATTAATAGAGGACAAAGCGAGAGCTGTTTTGCACTCCGTGATAAAGGCTCATTTAAATATTTTGCAGGAAACATAAATGCGATCAGTTATCCAGATGGCGACCACTTGATGTCCTGATTGGCTGATGATCACGGTGATCACATGTTAATGCCGAGTGAAAACGCAGCCAGAATAAGTTCCTCTAGAGTAGATTATTTCTGATAACAAGCAAAATAAATAACCAGTAAATGACATTAGACATACAGTCTAAATGACATTAGCCGCTGCTCTCGTTTGCTGGATATTTATGAAGCATTAAGGCTTTTTGGCGAGTCGCACACACTGTTTTTGCGCTGGTGTCATGTTCTCTCTGCTTGATCGTTAATATTTATATCATGTTATCCAAGAATAGTACTTCAAAAATGTGTTTCTGCTGAGTAGTGCGCATACTATTCCCTTGCCAGACCGATAAACAAACACAGACGGAAGTTAACTTCGGGCCAGGGGCGTAACCGTGGCAACGCACGTGTGTCAGATTAAACCGTCTATAAACTATTACTGGTGAGCTGTTCCCACCGACATACACTTCGAAGTGTTGGAGTGCTAAAATTAAGGCAAGCACCTCTTTTTCAATTGTGGAGTAGTTTTTTTGATGACTATTGAACTTCCGTGAGAAAAACAAACCGGCCGCTCAATACCCACACAATACCCACAACATCCTCTTGAATTAGCACTGCCCCTGGTCCCTCTTTACTGCCATCTACCTGAATTTTGAATGTTTTCTCCAGCTGAGGTGCCATTAGGACAGGTGTCATAGTTAACAATGATTTCACAGCCTCAAAGGCATTCTGACAAGACTCAGACCAAACAAACAGGGCTTTAGCTTTCAATAGATCCGTTAAAGGGGCGACGACCGTCGAAAAGTTCCTACAGAAACAGCGGTAGAAACCTACCAGACCTAGAAAGCTCATTAACTCCTTTTTAGTGACTGGAACAGGATATTCATCAATCGCTCTCACCTTCTCCCTCACTGGACGCACCTGTCCTTGCCCCACTACCTTACCCAGATGTGTTACTGTCAAAGTCACACTTAGCAAGATTCAAGATTTACTTGAGAGAGACGGACCATAAGCAAGCGTAGACGTTTAAGATGTTCTGACCATGTATCACTTACCACGATCGTATCATCCAATCCCCTGTCACGCCTGTTAGCCCCGCGATAACCCTATTCATCATTCTTTGAAACGTCGCCGGTGCATTCCGCAGACCGAAACTCCTGACCCGGTAAGAAAATAATCCATTAGGTGTTATAAACCTCGCGTGCACGCTCTGTCAGCGGAATCTGCCAATAGCCTTTAAGTAAATCTAATTTTGTCACAAGTTTTGCGGCACCTGATCGACACAGTCCTCCATTCTCAGCAGAGGAAAGGAGTCTGGCCTTGTTTCCTATAATCTGTACAAAAACGAAACGTACCATCAGATTTTTTTTACCAACAAACACGGCGAGGACCAGCTGGAAAATGAAGGCTCGGCCAATCTATTATCCAGCAAATACTGGACTTCCTTTTCCAAAATCTCTGGTTTATTCAGCGGAACCCTGTAAAAACGCTGACGGACAGGAGCCGCTTCGCCCACCTCGATATCATGCGCCAACTCCGCCGTTTTAGTTGGAACATCTGAAAACAGCTCCGGGAACTCAGAAAGCAAACTAATCAATTCTTCGATTCTTCGAGTCTAAATGTTTAAGATTGAAAGATAGAGTTTCAGAATTCTTTAAGCGACCTAGCAACACGCAATCATCAGGAGATTTTAAATCGTCCACAGGCATACTCATGACCCCTGACCCCTGCCTGAGGGGGCCGTCCACTAGCACCACAGGCGCCCTTTGAACCCAATTAGTTACTCTGATAATAAGACTTAAGGAGATTTACATGACAGACTTGGGCTCTCCTTCTTCGGTCTGACGTCAGAATCGTATAATTATCCATGGCCCCGCAATGTTTTATCTCATAAGGTCCAGCATATTTGGCTTGGAACGGAGAATCTACTACAGGCAGAAGAGCGATGACCTGATCTCCAACACTAAACTTCCGATATTCAGTGTGACGGTCAAACAGCTTTTTCATTTTTCCCTGAGTTTTGATTAAACATTTCCCAGCTAACTCCCCAGCTAAAGAAAGCCGACGACGGAAACCCAGTACGTACTCTGACAATGTTTCCGGATGTTTTGAATCAATCTATTGATCTCGTAAGACAGCTAATAACCCCCGGACTTTGTGTGCAAACACCAGCTCGTTTGGGCTAAAACCAACACTCTGCTGCGTGCCCTTCCTGGCTGCTAACATCAACCACGGCAGACCTTCTTCCCAGTCCCGCTGCATTTCCCACAGTAGGCTCTCAATAATGATTTTAACATAGAATGAAAACGTTCCAGTGCCCCTTGACTCTGGGCGTGGTACGCTGTTGACATTTGTTTAATACCCAGATCGAAAAGCACCTCCGCAAACAATTTTAAGTGAAATTACTTCCTTGGTCCGAGTGGATAATTTTCGGTAACCCAAAAATAGACACGAACTGAGTGAGTGCTTTCACAATATATTTTGAATTAATCGAGCGCAATGGGTACGCAGCTGGATAACACGTAACTTGACACATCACTGTCAACAGGTATTCATATCCAGCTTTCGAGCGAGGAAGTGGACCGACGCAATCAATAATAAGGTGTTCGAACGGTTGACATACAGCCGGGATTGGATGCAGAGGAGCTGGCTTTAACGACTGGTTCGGTTTACCGGTAAGCTGGCATGTATGACAGGGCTTTTTTTTTTCTTCGTGAAAATACATACAGAAATTGTACATAATACATATATTGAGACATAACACAGTATAGACAAACACTTATATAGTGGGAGATGAAGGAGAGAGGAGAAAAAAATAAAAAATCAAACAAACAAAAAGGTCATGAAAAGAGAGATCTTGTAATTAGAGTATGTCTTTAGGGAGTAGTTAGATTTTATTTTAAAGGGTTTTTAGTAATTTATTAATTTCACCGCCATATTTATTAATTTATATAATCTCATCTCTCACACAACAACAATATCTATGTTGATTTGATTACCTCCTTTTATATTGTATGTCTATCCATGCACATCCCCAGGGGTAGAACAGCACGCCCCCATCGGTGGTAGTCCCCGCCAGTGGACCCCACTCAGCATACCCATTATTATTTCAAGGTTTTTTTTCTTTTCTTTTTTTTCCGTTGTTGGGGTAACAGCTTAGGCCCCAGGACCAGTAGTGAAAAATGAAGACCAAGAGTCAGGATTCAGATTAATTAAAGAAAAATTTACTGAAGAATAGTTTGCAGTTTCATCAGCAGAAGCCAGCTTCAAGTCTCACAAGGAGTTCGTAGGCTGCGCTCCCTCTAACAGTCTCCCCGCCTCCGCCTAACGTACATACAATTTCTGAACAGTTATACTGTTTTCAAGGTCTAACCACGTCATTATTGTCATGTGGAATGATTATGATTGGTTCTAACAACATGCAATGTAAGCAACTTTCCACACGTAGACAGATAGTAGAGCATATCACTAAAAATGCAAAGTCTCGTTGTCGCCCAGGCCAAGATTTAGATTACAATGACCTTGGAGGTCACAGAAAGGCGCCTTCACGTCTGGCGTCATCTGCAGAAACCCCATCTCCAACACTGGATCTGCAAAGATCATACAACGCACATACACACAAAGCTCCAGCGAATAACAGCTTCCTCAAGGTTGAGAACATCTTAACTAACCTTCAACAAGGCACTTCTCCAAAACATGCTGATATTACATCTTAGTACAGAAGTGAATTTATTCTTTTTATTAAGAAAGACATAAAAGAGGTACAGTTTCTCTGAGTCCCCAAAAAGTCACGTAGACCTGTAACCTATGTGGACATAAGGTCACTTTAGGATGACATATAGCTCAACATATGCAGAGAGGGGTTCTCCCGGGGTGTTGACACACACACACACACCAAGGACATTCGCCTGTCAGCACAGTTAACACAGACATCAGAGCAGCACCTAAAGAAATGTGTTTCCACAAGCACACAGCAAATATAATACTAAAATCACTCATTAAATATAGAGAGGTTATAGGTGAACTGATTTATCAAATGTAGAAAATGGTTATAACTTAATTATTCAGGTTATGGAAATAATTAAAAAAGAAACCTTGAGAAGGATAGGTGTATGAAAGAAGAGACACAGGTATCTGACCTGCCCCATTAGTATGGACTCATATTTGTAAGGTACGGACTCATATCTGTAAGGTACAGACTCATGTCTGTAAGGTACGGACTCATATCTGTAAGGTACAGACTCATATCTGTAAGGTACAGACTCATGTCTGTAAGGTACAGACTCATATCTGTAAGGTACGGACTCATATCTGTAAGGTACGGACTCATATCTGTAAGGTACGGACTCATATCTGTAAGGTACGGACTCATATCTGTAAGGTACGGACTCATATCGGTAAGGTACGGACTCATATCTGTAAGGTACGGACTCATATCTGTAAGGTACAGACTCATATCTGTAAGGTACGGACTCATATCTGTAAAGTAAGGACTCATATCGGTAAGGTATGGACTCATATCTGTAAGGTATGGACTCATATCTGTAAGGTACGGACTCATATCTGTAAGGTACAGACTCATATCTGTAAGGTACGGACTCATATCTGTAAGGTACAGACTCATATCTGTAAGGTACAGACTCATGTCTGTAAGGTACAGACTCATATCTGTAAGGTACGGACTCATATCTGTAAGGTACGGACTCATATCTGTAAGGTACGGACTCATATCTGTAAGGTACGGACTCATATCTGTAAGGTACGGACTCATATCTGTAAGGTACGGACTCATGTCTGTAAGGTACGGACTCATATCTGTAAGGTACGGACTCATATCTGTAAGGTACGGACTCATATCTGTAAGGTACAGACTCATATCTGTAAGGTACGGACTCATGTCTGTAAGGTACGGACTCATATCTGTAAGGTACGGACTCATAACTGTAAGGTACGGACTCATATCTGTAAGGTACAGACTCATATCTGTAAGGTACGGACTCATATCTGTATGGTACGGGTATGGACTCATATCTGTATGCTGAGAACTTGAAAGAATGAGACAGCACAAGAAGTGAACTGGAATCAATGTTTATTCATTGGAGCACAATAAAGACACTACATCATAAAAAATGCCATTAAACAAATATTTGAAATATACTGTATTTATGTTGTTTCTACATTAATTGTGAAATTATTACAATATAAAAATATATTAAAAACTTTATTGTTAGGTCAGATTATTCACCATTAAATGTAGTTAACAAGTTAATTGAAGTTCGGGAGCAGGACCACACCTCAACTAATCAGCTCTCTCTCCCCGTCTGTATATATACACGGAACCCACCTTCACCACACCGTTCGTCTCAGTTTTTTCGACATGGATTCCGAGCTGCAGATCAACCCCTCTGACTCCGAAGACGATTTATTCAGAAACTCTCCTCCGTCACAGAGCGTCAGGTCTTCACAACAGTCCCTAGGCAGAAAAAATTCACACCGGCTGCGTTCTGTCGTAGAAATCCCTCAGTCCCGCGGGCATTCACGTCACAGTTCATCATCGAAGATTTCTCCAACACCGACTCGACAGGATCACTCTCCTCTGCAAACGAGAACTACCATCAACGATCGACACAGGCACGAAAGCCGGCGCGATCGTTCTCCTCGTCAACCGCGTCATCATTCAACAAACCGTAGCAATTCTCAGCGCACTCACGCCACGTCTTCCAGACCAGAGAATACCATCAAGAATTGGACAGTGGCTCGCCTTCAGCGTGCTCTTAAGGACAAAGGTATCTACTTCAGCCGATCTGACAATAAATCAAGACTATTTCAGCTTTACACAGCATCTACACACACTTCAAATTTAAATTCCGAGCCTCCAACGCTTCCGGCATTGACACGCGATCCTCTCATCGTCACTCATGACGTCACCACACTGCCTCCACAACGGCCTCAGCCAGCAGTGTCCGCGCCACCTAGTGGAGACCAAGTAATACTACCTCCAACATCTGCACCTTCTACCTCAGACTTATCCCAATTCATGACATCTTTCTTTGCTTACTTAAGCTCACAAACAGCTACAAATCCTCACGGACATTCATCCCTCCATCCCAGCATCCATTCTTCTACCCTTCCTTCTGGCATTAACAGCCACACGGCCCCTGTTATTTCTGATTCTTCCCTACAAATTCACCCAATTCAAGTCCCTCATGCAGCAAACCCAGGACTTCTACCTCTCAGTGGACCTTTTCAACCCCCTCCTCTTTCTTCCTTTTACGCAACTAATCTACCCCTTTTCGACTCCCTCCCCCACCCCTACCCCTCCCTTTCCCAACACCCTCACATCCTGCCAATAAATACTAGCCCATATACCCTGGCCACAGCTGCACCGCCTCCTCGTCCAGCTTCATCAATCCACCGACCCTCCCCAGTCTCTTCAGCCTTACGTCTTCAGATCTTATCAGGTAACTACACAGATTTAGCCCAGCTCCTCCATCCATCCCTCATAAATATCAGCCAGCCCAGAGAGCTGCAAACCATTCAAGGCCTAATGCAGTTCAGCCATCCTTTAAACTCTCGTTCAAAGGACCTCACTTCCACCGAATTTGCTTTAGCTTTCTCGATCTACAGAGATATAATTTGCTCTGTTTATCCCGATCGAAGGACCGAGCTAGACGATTACCTATCAATCATTTTAGACATGGCTGTGCGTTTTGGAGGAACAGGCTTGTTCAACTACCACGTTCTTTTCGCCACACAAGTAGCAGGTCGGTTACAGCAGTTCAATCAGGGGACATACTGGGGCACTCTTGATGCAGAACTCTATTGTCGGATCTTCGCAGCACGCACTTCTATGTCCTGTGAACTATGCGGAGCACCATCACATCCAGCCTCAGCTTGCACCATCACACCCTCTCAATCTCAACCCTCCTCACGCAAAACATCTGTATTCAATAGATTATCCACAGCAGCCCCACCTCCTCCTCTAATTCCGAAACCTCTAAACATACAGCCCACAGCCAACGTTCTACTTCCCAAAGGCATTGACAAAAGAGGACGACCGATCCTCTACCAAGGAGGCAGAATGGTATGCAACAACTTCAACCATCTTGGCTGCTCTCACACCTGCTCCTTCTGTAGAGGCGCCCACTCAAGAGCCTCTTGCCCCCACAACCCAACTGCTCTACCCGACTGACTATTACAGTATCTCGGCACACCAGTCAAGGTAGAAGCATTAGCTACTGCCTTACTAGACCACCCCGACAGAGAGTTTGTAGATTTCCTTATCAATGGATTTAAAAACGGCTTTCTTCCAGGCATAGAAATAATCCCAGACACTTCTCATCTTTCCCATAACCTCCAGTCTGCCCTCTCCGAACCAAACACTGTTGACACTTTAATAGCTAAAGAAGTTCAAGAGGGATTTATGATAGGCCCGTTTAAAGAACCTCCTTTCACTCTTTTTCGCATCAGCCCTATTGGAATCGCCACCAGGAAATATTCCGGGAAGAAGAGATTAATCATCGACCTGTCCTACCCACACGGCTCACACATTCCCAGCATTAATAGCATCATTCCAGCCCCAGACTTCTCAATGAAATACGCTTCCATCGACCAAGCCATCACTCTCATCCGCAAGGCAGGCCACGGAGCATGGCTTTCAAAAGCAGACATCACCAGTGCTTTCAAAGTCTTGCCCATTCACCCAGAATTCTGGCGTTTCTTCGGAATATTCTGGAAAGGAGCTTATTATTTTTCAGTACGCCTCACTTTCGGCTGCAGAAGCAGCCCCAAGATATTTGACTCCCTCTCGGAGGCTTTATGTTGGATTCTCATCAACAACCACAGGCTTCCCTACGTCCTGCACCTTCTCGACGACTTCCTCATCATCACACCTACATCCGGACCTCCACAATCAGGACTTTCCACCCTCGTTAAAGTGTTTTCCGAACTAGGCGTACCCCTTTCAAAAGAAAAGACCTTAGGGCCCTGCACCTCCATCGAGTTTCTAGGCATCACCCTAGACTCCATCTCCTTCCAAGCATCTCTACCTCCTGAGAAAACGCAACGCATTTCATTGCTCCTATCGAACTATCTTCTAGCAGACAGGTGCACAAAGCAACAGCTGCTAGCCCTCCTCGGCCACCTTAACTACGCCATCAGAATAATTCCCCAGGGAAAAAATTTCCTTTCCAACCTACTATCAAAAGCAGCATCAATACCCTCTCTACACGACAAAGTCGTGAATGAAGCATGCAAAATGGAAATGCGGCTCTGGCAGAAATTCCTGTCTTCATGGAACGGCATATCCTTCTTTTATAACGACTATGTCACACAGCCAGAAGACATTCAGCTGTACACAGATGCAGCGCCTTCCAAAGGATTTGGGGGCTACTACAGCGGCCGCTGGTTCGCTTCCGAGTGGCCACCAGAGTTCAGCCATCTAATTCAGCAGCCAGACTTTCCCTCATCCGCAGTTTATGAGATGTATCCTGTCATTATAGCAGCCCTCCTTTGGGGGCACGAATGGTCCCGACATTCCATACTCATCCACAGCGGTAGTTGAAATCATAAATAAAGGCAGATCCAGTTCCTGGGCGATCATGCAATTAGTCCGCAGACTGACACTTATATCGGCGCAACGTCAGTTCATCATCCGAGCAGCACACGTTCCAGGATACCACAATAACATAGCCGACTCATTGTCTCGTTTCTCTTTTCAGAAGTTCAGAATCTTAGCTCCAGAATCAGACATCCATCCCACGCCAGTTCCACCGTTTTCAGCCAGCATCTTTAACTAAATCCACAGCTGGAAGAACTTTCACATGCTTCGCGAGAAGCTATTCTCAACGGCCTCGCCCAGAGTACCCTCTCTGCTTACCTGACCAGTTGGAACTGTTTTAAGGCTTACCACTCCTTTTACCAACTCTCATTTCCTCTAATGAACGTTTTGTCCATCTGTAACTTCGTTACTCATGCCCATTCCTACCAAAATATCAGGGCATCCTCCATTCAGACTTACCTATCCGGAATTAACTTTATCTACAAACTCGCCACCGGCGACCAATGCCAAACCATTTCTCACTCCCATGTATCTATGCTTATCAGAGGTCTACGAAAACAAGAACCAGTCCTCAACATCAAACGCTTACCCTTAACTTCTGAACTCCTGAGCCAATGCATCCACACATGAAGCTTATGCGCAAGTTCTGGCTGGAAGATTCAATGTTACGTCACTTATTCAATGTTACGGTTGTGAGCGCGTTGCTGGTGTTAGAGCTCCGTCGAATTGATTCATAATCCTTGATTTTCTCCTTAACACTCGCTTACAAACAAATATTTTCTATTATTTACAGCGTGTGAATATATCTCCGATACGATTCTCTTTAAAAAACAATCGGATTGCTTTGATATCGCTACTTATATCCGAACTTCCGCTACTAGCCGTAGCCCGCTAGCATTGCATGCGTGGTAACTTATTTACACTCGTCACCACTGAAACCTACAATTCGCCATTGTAGCACATCCGCTACAATGGCGAATAACTCGGATGTGTGTCTAATGTTACCTTTGAGTGCAGACGAGGACACGTTCGAGCTGCATTCGGTGCAGTTGGAGTTGGAGTCGTTGGAGAAGCAGATTCGCGACCTACTAGACAGACAAGCCGTGCTGAGTGAGCGACGATCAGCGCTTGAAACATCACGCGCCGATGCGCACAAGTCAGTGGTCAGTAACCGCTTGACTCCGAGCTCGTCTACTCCGTGTGTATCTTTGCACAGGACACAAGCACCCAGGACGCGATCATCATCCCTGGTTTTGTTCACTCCGGCACCGACACAGCACCGGGGACCCTGGGTTTTTCCACAGCGGAAGACACGAGCCAGGACCAGAGCCAGGACCTCTCCGCCCCTCCCGGTCTTCGAGATCTCCACCCGGAACCGCTTCTCCCCTCTTCGCGAGACGGAACGCGACGCTGTGGTCATCGGTACTTCCATCGTCCGGCATGTCCACGCTACCTCAGGTAAAGGGAAGGTAATCGCTCACTGCTTTCCTGGTGCTCGTGTTCTCGATGTCGCTGCGCAGGTTCCCGAGATCCTGAACGGTGACGAGTGCATCGGAGCTGTCGTGTTGCACGCGGGAACGAATGACACCAGGCTGCGGCAGACGGAGGTTCTGAAGAAGGACTACAAGAGCCTGGTCGAGACGGTGCGCAGAACATCGCCTGAAGCAACGATCATCGTGTCTGGACCCCTTCCCACGTACCAACTAGGACATGAAAAGTTCAGTAGATTATTTGCTCTAAATGAATGTTAATGTCATGGTGTAATGAACAGAAAACACTCAGAAAACAGGCCACAGGTTTAATTCGTTTGAAGTACTAGTGCTAAATGTTACGCTCTTAGATGTAAGAAAGAAAACCGTATTATCTCTAGCCTTGGCTACTGTGTATAGACCTCCAGGGCCCTATGCTGATTTCTTAAAAGAGTTTGCAGACTTTCTCTCAGATCTGTTGGTCAACGTCGATAAAGCATTAATTGTTGGAGATTTTAACATACACGTAGATAACACAAATGATGCATTAGGGGCTGCGTTTACAGATCTATTAAACTCCTTTGGGATCAAGCAAAACATCACTGGTCCCACTCATCGTCTTAATCACACACTAGATTTAATTATATCACATGGAACCAACCCACCCGATATAGATATTATACCGCAAAGTGATGATGTCACTGACCATTACATGGTAACTTGCATACTGCGTACTGCTGAAATCTGCCATGTTGCGCCACGTTATCGACCAGGCAGAACAATCATTCCAACCACTATAGATAGATTCTCAAATAGCTTACCTGATCTGTCTCAGCTGCTCAGTGAACCCAAACAAACAGATGAACTAGAGGAAATGACTAGCAGTATGAGCAACATTTTATCTAGCACATAAGAAATTGTTGCACCAATTAGATTAAAAAAGGTTAGAGAGAAAACTAAAGCACCATGGTACAACAGTGCTATACATGTTATCAAGAGAGAAACTTGTAACTTAGAGCGTAAATGGAAACAAACTAATTTAGAGGTCTTTAGAATCGCGTGGAAAGATAGTATGTCACGTTATAAAAAGGCCCTAAAAGCAGCCAGGGCTGAGCATCTCCGCAAACTAATAGAAAATAATCAAAATAACCCAAGGTTTTTATTTAACACCGTGGCTAGACTAACATATAAACAAGCATCGCCTGAGCAAAATATTCCGTTACAGTTTAGTAGTAATGATTTTATGAATTTCTTCACTGAGAAAATAGAAAGCATCAGCAACAAAATTGTAAATGTACAATCTTTAATGATGTCTTATGATTCAACCGCAACTATCGCCCCTCAAGAACTACTACACCGCTTTACAACCATAGGACAGGAAGAGCTAAATAAACTTATCATTTCATCTAAACCAACAACATGTTTATTAGATCCAATACCCACTAAACTACTGAACGAGTTGTTACCTGTAGTGGAAGAGCCTCTTCTCAATATTATTAACTCGTCTTTATCTTTAGGTCATGTTCCAAGAATATTCAAGTTGGCAGTCATAAAACCTCTCATTAAGAAGCCACAATTAGATCATAATAACCTAGCAAATTATAGACCAATTTCAAATCTTCCATTTATGTCTAAAATACTAGAAAAAGTTGTGTCCGCTCAATTGTGCTCTTTCTTGCAAGAAAATTATATCTATGAAAAATTTCAATCAGGATTCAGGCCGCATCATAGCACAGAAACTGCACTCGTTAAAATCACAAATGATTTACTTCTAGCTTCTGACCAAGGCTGTATCTCAATACTAGTTCTACTCGATCATAAAATACTCATAGATCGACTTCAAAATTATACTGGTGTTCAGGGACAGGCATTAAACTGGTTTAGATCGTACTTATCAGACCGCTACCATTTTGTCTGTCTAAATGGGTAAAAATCAAAGATGACGTCAGTAGACTATGGGGTGCCGCAAGGATCCGTGTTAGGCCCTCTGCTATTCTCAATATATATGCTGCCACTTGGTAATATTATAAGAAAACATGGAATTAATTTCCACTGTTATGCTGATGACACTCAATTATATATTTCATCACGACCGGATGAAAACGCTAAATTATCTAAACTGACAGTGTGTGTTGAAGATATTAAATACTGGATGACGTGTAATTTTCTGCTATTAAATTCAGATAAAACGGAGGTATTACTTATTGGTCCAAAAAACTGCCCACAAAACCTCTCACAATACAATTTTACCTTGGAAGTAGGCTTGCTACGATAGTCGGTGTTGCCGGTGTTACCGGTGTTCAGACTCAACACCGCTTACATCACTTGCCCACCGTGGCACCGCCCCACCGTCGTTTTTTTTTTTTTTTTTTTAATAGAAATAAAATAATTTAGTTCAGTTAGAGAACAGACAATACAAATTAAAACTGAACGTGTCTGCTTAATAAAGCATGACCCGACCGTGAGTCTCGGCTGGAGTCATTCATCAGATTTCATTCATCAGAGAGTGAGGAGCTGACTGAAATGATCAAGGAAGATTTGGTTTCAAAGTGAAACGTAAAAGCGCCTATTTAAGGGAGTTTGTCTTTTGTTTTTTTTGTTTTGTTTTTCATAAAAAATTATAGGCTAATGAACCCACAATTCAAGCAACCCGCCACCGAATTGGCGCTAATTCAAAACCGAAAGTAAAATGTGCACCGCCGCACAGAGCGCGCATTGTTTACTTTCGTCTGACTCAGCTGACTGCTCGCACGCTTCGTCCGCTTGGCACTCTGCGATGACTTCACTTTTGCCGCACACACCCTCACGCTCGTGCGGACCATGGTGCGGACGCGTCGAGTATAAACAAGGTTTCACGGACGAATTGACATTTATTCATGGCGTGTGTCAGAAGCTTGTCACACACTCATGGCCTCACAGAGCGCGCATTCACGGACTAACTTCATTCATGGCCTCACAGAGCACGCAATTTACGGACGAATTTCATTCATGGCCTCACAGAGCGCGCATTTACGGACAAATTTCATTCATGGCCTCACAAAGCGTGCATTTACAGACGAGCTGTCATTCACGGTGTGCGCGCACTGGCGCGTTTTCAGTTCCGTTTTCAGTTGCGTTATGAAAGCCCGAGCGGTCGAGTGCATTTTACTTTCGGTTAGATAGAATTAGTGATTTAAAAGCCCCCGCCGGTGATACCGGTATTACCGGTGTTGCCACACGTCGATTAACCGGTGGGAAAATTTCCTCACCGTCACATCCCTACTTGGAAGGATGTCCTGTCACTTTATCCACTACAGTAAAAGATCTAGGTGTTATATTAGACCGCAACCTGACATTCGAAAATCATATTTCATATGTTACAAGAACGGCATTTTTCCACCTTAGAAACATTGCTAAGCTACGTAACATGCTATCTATTCCTGATGCAGAAAAGTTAGTTCATGCATTCATGACCTCGAGATTAGATTACTGTAATGCTTTATTAGCTGGTTGTCCTGCATCCTCAATAAACAAACTACAGTTAGTCCAAAACGCAGCTGCTAGAGTTCTTACTAGGTCAAGAAAATATGATCATATAACACCAATTTTATCATCTCTACACTGGCTACCTATTAAGTTCCGTATCAATTACAAAGTATTGCTACTGACCTATAAAGCCCTAAATGGTTTAGCTCCAGTGTATCTAACGGATCTTCTATCGCCCTCCAATCCATCGCGCTCTTTAAGATCACTAAACTCTAGGCTTCTGGTCATTCCTAGGATATCCAAGTCCACTAAAGGAGGGAGGGCTCTTTCACATTTAGCTCCTAAACTCTGGAATAGTCTTCCTGATATTGTTCGAGGTTCAGACTCGCTGTCCCAGTTTAAAACTAGATTAAAGACGCATCTCTTTAGCCAAGCATTCACATTATAATTACCCTTTTATACTACAGTTAAATCGGATCAAAAGCATTAATATAATATTCTGAACAGCAGCTACGCTAATTATTTCCCATCTGCTTTTCTGTTGTTATCTCGGGACACTAGTCCCGAGGTAAATAGTTTGTCAGCTCCAGTTTGTATCCAGCCTCTCATGGAGACTTCGGATGCCCCAACACCTGTGATGAGACGACTCCACGCCTGTGAAGAGACGACTCAACGCCAGCGTTGTTATGGCCTAAATTAATACACGATTGATTAACTTTTTCGAACATTATTCTTTAACATTGTCTTTCTAGCATTTTTACTGTACATCTATGAAATGCACTTTCTGTAAAGCTGCTTTGAAACAATGTGTATTGTGAAAAGCGTTATACAAATAAATTTGAATTGAATTGAATTGAATATCTGTAAGGTACGGACTCATGTCTGTAAGGTATGGACTCATATCTATAAGGTATGGACTCATATCTGTAAGGTACGGACTCATATCTGTAAGGTACAGACTCATATCTGTAAGGTACAGACTCATATCTGTAAGGTACGGACTCATATCTGTAAGGTACAGACTCATTTCTGTGAGGTACGGACTCATATCTGTAAGGTACGGACTCATATCTGTAAGGTACGGACTCATATCTGTAGGACTCATATCTGTAAGGTATGGACTCATATCTGTAAGGTACGGACTCATATCTGTAAGGTACAGACTCATATCTGTAAGGTACGGACTCATATCTGTAAGGTACGGACTCATATCTGTAAGGTACGGACTCAAATCTGTAAGGTATGGACTCATATCTGTAAGGTACAGACTCATATCTGTAAGGTACGGACTCATATCTGTAAGGTACGGGTACGGACTCATATCTATAAGTTACGGACTCATATCTGTAAGGTACGGACTCATATGTGTAAGGTACGGGTACGGACTCATATCTGTAAGGTACGGACTCATATGTGTAAGGTACGGGTACGGACTCATATCTGTAAGGTACGGACTCATATCTGTAAGGTACGGACTCATGTCTGTACACTGTTATCCCTGAAATTGTTTTAATTCAAATTATTTAGGTACAATAAACATACACTCCAACAGATTTGTTCAATTACTCCATGTTTTCCGTTTGTTGTATGATTTGCATGATTTTTTTCATTCTATTTAATTGTTTAAATTAAATGTACTTAACAGAGCCTATTTTAGTCGGTTGTCAATGCAACGCAATACAAGGAAGATGCTGATTGGCTCTTTGAACTGAATTCAGGCATGGATGCAGCTGCGTGCATTTTTATCAACGTTTGCTGGTGAGTATAGGCCTTGTAACTTTACAATTTGGTCTCAAACAACTAATACATTATTAATCCCTAATAAATTAGATGTATAACAGTTAGCCAGTAAAACAAAATGTAAGTTTAGGCTGTGTTTACACTCCAAAAAATATTTTACGATACAGTTGACTTTATTTAAACAATTTATTTTGTTTAAGGCTTTGATTTTGAAATAACTAAATAAATCAACTGAAGATAAAATAAGACATTAAATCTTTGAAGATCTCAGCAAAGGAGGATTAAAAAAACTCCACAAACAGCATTACCAGCTTCATGCATTACTAATCAAATGGACTTTATTTCTGTTTCCATGATGGAGATAAGTGTTTGTTTTAGTTGGACTCTTGACCCTTGGCTCTTTAACATTAGCTCCCCCCCCCCCCCCCCCTTTTTTATCAAAGTTTGCTGGTGAGTATAGGCCTTGTAACTTTACAATTTGGTCTCAAATAACTAATACATTATTAATCCCTAATAAATTAGATGTATAACAGTTAGCCAGTAAAACAAAATGTAAGTTTAGGCTGTGTTTACAGTCAAAAAATTATTTTACGATACAGTTGACTTTATTTAAACAATTAATTTTGTTTAAGGCTTTGATTTTGAAATAACTAAATAAATCAACTGAAGATAAAATAAGACATTAAATCTCTGAAGATCTCAGCAAAGGAGGATTAAAAAAACTCCACAAACAGCATTACCAGCTTCATGCATTACTAATCAAATGGACTTTATTTCTGTTTCCATGATGGAGATAAGTGTTTGTTTTAGTTGGACTCTTGACCCTTGGCTCTTTAACATTAGTTTTTTTCCCCCTTTGGCTGCTTTAACTGTGTATTTAAAAAAAAAAAACACTTTAGTTATGCCAAGATAAGCCAAAGAGAAAATGTGATATGGTGATTTTTGCTTATTGATGATGATGATGATGATGATGATGACATCATCATCATGAAGTGGCTGTATCACTAATCTCATTTAGACTCAAATGTTCTGGTTATAGAGGTAATGTGTTATCAATTTAGTATTTACGTGAAGTTTCTTTATGTTATTCTACAGCATGAGATCCAGCACTGTTATGGTAATTGAATAATATTCAAGATTTTAAAATCATGTAGTGCTCAAAAGGTTTAAATCTACGGCATTTTTTATACACATGCAGACATCAAGAATCAACGTATTAATCTCAACAATGGTGACAATGAAAAGCTTCATGCTGCAGTGCATGCTGGGTATCACCAATCAAAACTCCCCCATGGGTCCCAGCATGCATTGCAGCATGAATAAATTACACATCTGAATTGTGACTAATTCTCTTTTATTCTTACAATTTGCTTGTCCTTGCCATAACAAATGTGCTTTATAAACACACAGTTAAAGCAGTCAGAGAAAAACTAAAGTTAAAAAGTCAAGGGCCAAGAGCCCAACTAAAACGAATACTTATCTCCATCATGGTGACCTAAAATTTCAATACCACTGAATTAAAAACTGTTAATTAAAGTTTTTAATTAAATGCTGGTGAAATCTTAAGTACATTAAACTGGAAATGTTTTGTTTTATCAACAAGACAAAATTAACTTTTTTAGGGCAACGAGTTTCCATAATTTTTTTTAAGTTCAATCAACCTGTACAGGCTTACAGTGTAAGGTATGGACTCATATCTGTAAGGTACGGACTCATATCTGTAAGGTACAGACTCATATCTGTAAGGTACAGACTCATATCTGTAAGGTATGGACTCATATCTGTAAGTTATGGACTCATATCTGAAAGGTATGGACTCATATCTGTAAGGTACGGATTCATATCTATAAGGTACAGACTCATATCTGTAAGGTATGGACTCTTTTAGTTGGACTCTTGACCCTTGGCTCTTTAACATAAGTTTTTTTTTTCTTTGGCTGCTTTAACTGTGTGTCTAAAAAACCCCACTTTAGTTATGCCAAGATAAGCCAAAGAGAAAATGTGATATGGTGATTTTGGCTTATTGATGATGATGATGATGATGGTACAGACTCATATCTGTAAGGTACGGACTCATATCTGTAAGGTACGGACTCATATCTGTAGGACTCATATCTGTAAGGTACAGACTCATATCTGTAAGGTACGGACTCATATCTGTAAGGTACGGACTCATATCTGTAAGGTACAGACTCATATCTGTAAGGTACAGACTCATATCTGTAAGGTACGGACTCATATCTGTAAGGTACAGACTCATATCTGTAAGGTATGGACACATATCTGTAAGATACAGACTCATATCTGTAAGGTACGGACTCATATCTGTAAAGTAAGGACTCATATCGGTAAGGTACGGACTCATATCTGTAAGGTATGGACTCATATCTGTAAGTTATGGACTCATATCTGAAAGGTATGGACTCATATCTGTAAGGTATGGACTCTTTTAGTTGGACTCTTGACCCTTGGCTCTTTAACATAAGTTTTTTTTTTCTTTGGCTGCTTTAACTGTGTCAAAAAAAAACCCACTTTAGTTATGCCAAGATAAGCCAAAGAGAAAATGTGATATGGTGATTTTGGCTTATTGATGATGATGATGATGATGGTACAGACTCATATCTGTAAGGTACGGACTCATATCTGTAAGGTACGGACTCATATCTGTAGGACTCATATCTGTAAGGTACAGACTCATATCTGTAAGGTACGGACTCATATCTGTAAGGTACGGACTCATATCTGTAAGGTACAGACTCATATCTGTAAGGTACAGACTCATATCTGTAAGGTACGGACTCATATCTGTAAGGTACAGACTCATATCTGTAAGGTATGGACACATATCTGTAAGATACAGACTCATATCTGTAAGGTACGGACTCATATCTGTAAAGTAAGGACTCATATCGGTAAGGTACGGACTCATATCTGTAAGGTATGGACTCATATCTGTAAGGTACCGACTCAAATCTGTAAGGTAAGGACTCATATTTGTAAGCTATGGACTCATATCTGTAAGGTAAGGACTCATATCTGTAAGGTACGGACTCATATCTGTAAGGTACGGACTCATATCTGTAAGGTACGGACTCATATCTGTAAGGGACGGACTCATATCTGTAAGGTACGGACTCATATCTGTAAGGTAAGGACTCATATCTGTAAGCTATGGACTCATATCTGTAAGGTACGGACTCATATCTGTAATGTACGGATTCATATCTATAAGGTACGGACTCATATCTGTAAGGTACGGGTACGGACTCATATCTGTAAGGTACGGACTCATATCTATAAGGTACGGACTCATATCTGTAAGGTACGGACTCATATCTGTAAGGTACGGACTCATGTCTGTAACGTATGGACTCATATCTGTAAGGTACGGACTCATATCTGTAAGGTACGGACTCATATCTGTAAGGTACGGACTCATATCTGTAAGGTACGGACTCATATCTGTAAGGTACGGACTCATATCTGTAAGGTATGGACTCATATCTGTAAGGTATGGACTCACATCTGTAGGACTCATATCTGTAAGGTACGGACTCATATCTGTAAGGTACGGACTCATATCTGTAGGACTCATATCTGTAAGGTACAGACTCATATCTGTAACGTACGGACTCATATCTGTAAGGTACGGACTCATATCTGTAAGGTACAGACTCATATCTGTAAGTTACGGACTCATATCTGTAAGGTACGGATTCATATCTATAAGGTACGGACTCATATCTGTAAGGTACGGACTCATATCTGTAAGGTACAGACTCATATATGTAAGGTACGGGTACGGACTCATATCTGTAAGGTACGGACTCATATCTGTAAGGTACGGGTACCGACTCATATCTGTAAGGTACGGACTCATATCTGTAAGGTACGGGTACCGACTCATATCTGTAAGGTACGGACTCATATCTATAAGGTACGGACTCATATCTGTAAGGTACGGACTCATATCTGTAAGGTACGGACTCATGTCTGTAACGTATGGACTCATATCTGTAAGGTAAGGACTCATATCTGTA
The DNA here is from genome assembly GCA_023566225.1 of Romanogobio albipinnatus. NCBI lineage: Eukaryota > Metazoa > Chordata > Actinopteri > Cypriniformes > Gobionidae > Romanogobio > Romanogobio albipinnatus. Next base: position 43,367,529 of record CM042260.1, on the reverse strand, counting down.
AGGTACGGACTCATATCTGTAAGGTACAGACTCATATCTGTAAGGTACGGACTCATATCTGTAAGGTACGGACTCATATCTGTAAGGTATGGACTCATATCTGTAAGGTACGGACTCATATCTGTAAGATACGGACTCATGTCTGTAACGTACGGACTCATATCTGTAAGGTAAGGACTTATATCTGTAAGATACGGACTCATATCTGTAAGGTACGGACTCATATCTGTAAGGTAAGGACTCATATCTGTAAGGTATGGACTCATATCTGTAAGGTACGGACTCATATCTGTAAGGTATGGACTCATATCTGTAAGGTATGGACTCATATCTGTAAGGTACAGACTCATATCTGTAAGGTATGGACTCATATCTGTAAGGTACAGACTCATATCTGTAAGGTATGGACTCATATCTGTAAGGTACGGACTCATATCTGTAAGGTACGGACTCATATCTGTAAGGTATGGACTCATATCTGTAAGGTAAGGACTCATATCTGTAAGGTACGGACTCATATCTGTAAGGTACAGACTCATATCTGTAAGGTACGGACTCATATCTGTAAGGTATGGACTCATATCTGTAAGGTACGGACTCATATCTGTAAGGTACGGACTCATATCTGTAAGATACGGACTCATGTCTGTAACGTACGGACTCATATCTGTAAGGTAAGGACTTATATCTGTAAGATACGGACTCATATCTGTAAGGTACGGACTCATATCTGTAAGGTAAGGACTCATATCTGTAAGGTATGGACTCATATCTGTAAGGTACGGACTCATATCTGTAAGGTATGGACTCATATCTGTAAGGTACGGACTCATATCTGTAAGGTACAGACTCATATCTGTAAGGTACAGACTCATATCTGTAAGGTACGGACTCATATCTGTAAGGTACGGACTCATATCTGTAAGTTATGGACTCATATCTGTAAGGTACGGACTCATATCTGTAAGGTACAGACTCATATCTGTAAGGTATGGACTCATATCTGTAAGGTACGGACTCATATCTGTAAGGTACAGACTCATATCTGTAAGGTACAGACTCATATCTGTAAGGTACGGACTCATATCTGTAAGGTACGGACTCATATCTGTAAGGGATGGACTCATATCTGTAAGGTACGGACTCATATCTGTAAGGGATGGACTCATATCTGTAAGGGATGGACTCATATCTGTAAGGTACGGACTCATATCTGTAAGGGATGGACTCATATCTGTAAGGTACGGACTCATATCTGTAAGGGATGGACTCATATCTGTAAGGGATGGGCTCATATCTGTAAGGTATGGACTCATATCTGTAAGGGATGGACTCATATCTGTATGCTGAGAACTTGAAAGAATGAGACAGCACAAGAAGTGAACTGGAATCAATGTTTATTCATTGGAGCGCAATAAAGACACTACAACATAAAAGATGCCATTAAACAAATATTTGAAATATTCTGTATTTATGTTGTTTCTACATTAATTGTGAAATTATTACAACATAAAAATATATTAAAAACTTTATTGTTAGGTCAGATTATTCACCATTAATTACAGAAAAATGTGATGAATTAGTTAATATTTTAATCGATTGACAGCACTATGACAAGCAAAGTATTTATCATAATGTAATCTTAATTTCCCGTCTTTGCACTTCCTTTGCATGGGAGAGGAGGGTTTCTAATCAGCTCTGATCAATCTCATTTCATCTTTGCCTTAAACACTTTTATACTTTCATTCTTCTTCTTAATCATATGTATGACATTATTTTCCATGCATGTTGGATTATTTTAATGTTTTTATAAATTTTATTTCATCTGTGAATTTGGAGCACGTGTTAATTGCATTGCACTTGAAATTTATTTGACAGAAATGTAGGGAAATGCATCAATTATTTTGCAGAAAGTAGTTTAGCTATATCAGTGTAAAATGTCAAATCTTTTCCTGCTGTTTGACTCCTGCTGAGACACGTTCACTTTCATTCAGTCTTTGAGAAGTTATTTACACTCTGCCTTATCTGTGTGTTCTGTAATCTCTGTTTCTAAATCACATGTTTTCCCAGAGACGATCAGCGATTGATCTGTGGAAATGACCTGAAACCACGTGATTTAAAGAAAGAATCTCACAGTATAAGTGACCAGTGCAGCTGCAGGACTGTTGAAGAAGGAAACGGGAACTGAATGTATGTACAGCATAATTTCCTTTTATTTATTTATGATTTGTCACAGATGCTCATAACCATAACTAATCACAGTGCATCGTAAAATAAACAAACTTATTTCTATTCAAATCTAAGATGTGGTGATCATTCTTCATGTTCACTGAAAATAAATTGTTAAAAATTGATTTGCTTTCCATGTTTCAGGCATTATGGGATGCATTTTGCACCTGTATTTACAGTTTATATCTGTATATCCTTAGTTTATCTTAAGAGTTCAGTAAACGAGTCGCTTTTATCGATTCAATTCACTAAAGGATTCGTCAGATTGATTCAAAACTGCACAGTAAAAAGCATTGTTTTCCCATATTGGGTCACTGTTAGGTTATTTTTTTTGGCATTGTTGTGCTATTTTTAGTAATATCTAACCCAGCTGTTGGGTTAAATCATGGGCGTCGGAAGCAAAAAAAATGTGGGTGGGTCCTCAGAATTTTTTTACTGGAGTCATTAAGTACAAATATACTGCTTTGCTTGCTAAATATATAGTTCGGAAAGACAAGATTATGGAAATCGCCTTTACAATGAGAGTGGGAGTAGTGTAGGGGTAGGACACACAGCATCTAGTTTTGACACAAATCGATCCGCGGTTCGAGTCCGGCTTTCGCCGAGCTCAGTCTTCTCTTTTCCCATCACATATCAGATCGGAAAGGCATTTATTTTCAATAAAAAATGAAGAAAATATTAGAAAAGTGGAAATAAAGCGTCTAACATGTGTTTAATAAGTGTTTATTGATTAGGGGTAGATAAACACACGTGCTGAATGTTAGAGACGATAAAAGTGAGTGGGTCCAATATCATTGATCGTAAAAAGTGGGTGGCTCTTGTCCCACATACAATGGTTCCAACGCCCATGTATATAGGAAATATATATTGTATATGATTTATAAGAATAATAAATATAAGGGGACAGGCTGCACACTATGGCTGTCTTGCAGGCATATCAGGCTGACCTTCTGAAGGTTTTGAGTGGTTCATTTGGTGACTCAGTTAACTCTGTAGTGGCCAGATTTAAAGGAGTGGAAGAAACACGAGGAAGTGTTCACTCCTTAATGCACTCAAGAGGAGGGGCTGTCAGCCACACAACCTCTTTCGGTCCTTCAAGATTTAGGGAGGTAATAAGCAGAGTGTGGCGAGTCGCGCTCTTCCTCGTAAAGACTGGAGACCGGCTCGTCATCCTCAACAACCTCCTCCTAAATATTGTTTTTTAAATGTTTTCCCCCAATTTCTTCTACTCAATTTTATTTGTTAATGTACCAAATGCAGTTACTCAGATCTACTTTATTTATTTACTTACATTTACTAGTTCATACGGTGTATTTAATTGATTCCCCTGCTTTCAAATTTACTCAATTTCAGTGTAAAAATGCCAATTGTATAGGCTTTTAAAATAAAAATAAAGTTAATAATAAAAGCATCATAATGAACTAAAATTAACAATGGACAAAAGTTTTTTTGCCCACTTTCTGACCCCTGAAGGCCGCTGTGTAAGAAACATTTAAATAATCCTATGAATGCATATAAAAAATGCAGAATCGAATTAATCGAATCGCATCAAATTTTAATGTGAATCATCTCGAATCAAGACCAAAGTTTCAAAGCCCTAATAATTTTATAGATATAATTCCATTACATATTGTATTTGAGGCATGTTTAAAACCAAACAGAACTGTTCTGCTTTCAGTATATTGTAGGAGAACACATTGCACACATTTCTGTGTAAAACTACTAAGGATGGCTGATAGCAAAAGCAAGTATTAGCTTATTTCATCAAACAGATTTGAAAACAATACCAGCTATCAATGTGATCTTTTCAGTCTTTACAAATATACAATGTTTTTATTCTCCAGTGGCTGTGTCCCAGTGGAGTCCAGACTTTGTAAAAGAGCTTCTCCCTGCTGCCGAAAAGACAGCCCTTCTCTACAATCTCTCTTACCTGTGCCTGGCCAACTTCACCAACCTGGAGAGAATCATCAGGAGTCGGGCTGTGGAAACCCAGCTTCTGTTCGGATCCTCTGATGCAGCCATGCTGAAGGTATGTTTCACATTTCTCTTGATTTCAGTGTTTTCATCTCTGTCACCTAGAAAGAAAAAAAAGTTTACATTTGTGTAAATTCACCAAATATGAAGGGTCTGTAGTAAATAGCTTTTAGATTACATTTTCACCCTTCACTGGAAATAAATACATAATGTGTCATGATATCATAATGTGTTTTTTTTACATTTTAGGTAAAATCTTTTATAACCTAAGAGTTTATACACATCATCATGGTTTGATATGCTTCTTATAAATGTTAAATTAATTTTATTACATTTTTATAACTTTATAATAACAACGGATAATGCCATGGCATTACGAACAGCATTTCAGGACAAATACAGGCAATGAGAGTTCTGAATGTTTAGTCGTTTTTAAAGTCTAAGATACTTGATTTTATGTCTCTTCCTTCTCACAGTGTATTTTGACCAGTAAAAACCTGGTTGAGTCACTGTTTCCAATGTTGACGAAAGCTGTGGAGAAAAATAAGCCGCTTTTGGCAGTCAATTACCTAGGAAAGGCACGAGTCTGGATCAAAGACATTATCACTGATGTGGACAGGATAGTGGAAAAGTAAGAACATTTTCCTCATGAAAACATATTTCAAAAGAAATTGTATTATTTTTCTACATGCAGCTGCTATAATCAGGCAAAAGTATGAACATGCTTTAGGCTAGTTACACCTGCCCATTGCTATAAAAATACTATTTTCACTGCAACATTTCTTCAACATTGTGTAGGTATGATTTACACAACAAAGATGTAGCATCATCCACCAGTGATGTTATCAAGGAAAAACAAGATACAGACAAAAAGATTAAAGAACAAGACCACGAGTTGAAGCAGACTGAAAAAACCGTGGGTGATCTGAACTCTGAACTCCAAAAAACCACAAAAGAGCTTGAGGAAACTGAGAAAAAGATCAACAGCAAAAGCCAAGAGATTCAAGAGTTTGCCAGCTCCATAACCAAAACAAGTAAAGGCCTCGGCATCTTCGCTGCAATCGTGCCATTCATCGGGCTACTTGTTAAAAGCATTTATGATACAGTACATGATCCTAAAAATCGTGTACAAATGAAGGCTCTTGAAGCAGATTTGAACCGCTTCATCGCTGATAAGACTGCTCTGAAACAGAAAGAGTGGCAGATCCAACTCCAACTCATTGATTGGCAGATGAAGGCTGCCAAAGCCAGTTTTGACCGGAGTGAGTCTGTTTTCTTTCATGTTTAAAGTATAAATGACAAGCCATGCCAAGATTCAAGTCTAGTTTAACACAGGGAGTGAATGTGTGGCTTGTTTAAACATTTCTTTCCTTTCTGCAGATTCCATACCCAACCCCATCCATCTAAATGAAGTTCAGAAGAGCTTGTCAAAAATTCAGGCAATTCTGATTCAGCTCAAAAACTTCTGGGAGAGTATTGCTCAAATGCTGGACTACCTGGAACAAAAGACCTTTGTAGGAGAAGATCTTCTCAAAGACCTTGCCGAACTAAAAGATGAATTTCTGGAATCAATCAAAACAGCCGAAGAGGTAAAATTCATTATTACAAAAACATATACAGTTAGATATTCTAAAATGTTTTATTTGTACCTGAGGGAAGGCTGGAGTGTTCCCTCATAAATTAGCAGTCTCCTTTTGTCCAGCCATTACTAAGGTTCCCTTTCGTTCAGTCACTACGACGTAACGTTAGTGACTAACGAATGGGGGTTTCGCTTAGAAGCCAATTACCTTCGAGGAATTTAACAGCACCCAATGGCAGTGCCAATGCCATGGGCATGCGGAATTTGCATAAGTGGGTATATAAGGAAGTACGCTGGCAACATCGCATTATGTTTCTGCTTTGGAGCCAAGAGCATCTCTTCACTCCTTCAAGCCTGCTAACTGAGTCTTTGTCAGCCTTCGAGACAAGCAGCTTTCCAGAGGCGTTGGTGTCTACGGCGCGTTCCAGCGATCGCATACTGCCTGCCTGCTGATCTGCGCAGTGGTCTGCTAGACAGCTGGTGTGTGGTCCCTGGGCTCTTCGGCGTCTCTGCGAAGCTTCCTCTCATAAAAGAGCTTACACGTAACACGTCCTTTTCAGGATGTCTCGCCCGTGTACTTCTGGGTGCGGCCGGTTGCTTTCATCTTCTGATGGGCACAATCACTGCCTGGTATGCTTGGACGTTCAGCATGCTCAGGCAGCTTTTTTGGATGCGTCATGTTCCCGCATGTTCCCGCAGCGGGATGGTGCAAAAAAGCACCATCCCAGTGCTGCGGTCGAGACTTGATGAGCTCCGTAAAGAAGTGAGAGTCCCCTCTGCCACACCCCAATCTACCGTCTCCATGAGAGGCGGTACTTTGGCTGGTGGCCAGGGTGACCTGAGGGTGACGGTGTGGAACAAAGCCCCGACGCTCGTGCCTCGGGCCACACCCCCCTCTAGCGCTCCACAACCCACAAGCGTTCAGGTGGAGATCGCGGGGCCGCCCCCCCGCACATCTCGTTTGGCGCTCCAGAGGATGACGCGATGTAGGTCGCCACATCACAAGGTGGGCTCGAGTCCTCCGAGGATGATGACTCGGCTGTGCTGCCGCCTTCGGGCGCGCCAGCATTGCCCGAGTCGGACCCAGAGCTGACAGACATGCTGTCTCAGGCGCCGCGAGTCTCGGGATAGAGTGGAACCCTCCGCCCTGTCCCGAGCGCTCGCGGCTAGATGATTGGTTTTTGGGGGCGCCGCGCGCTGCCACCCGTCAGTCCCTGCCCTCAATACCTTTCTTTCCCGAGCTGCATGATGAGGTTGCGCGGTCCTGGAAGTCCCCGTTGTCTTCCCGCGACGTTCGGTGGCCTCCTCCACCTTCTCCACTCTCGATGGGGCAACGGGTACACTGGGGTCCCCCCAGTCGAACGTTCTGTTGCGATGCAACTGTGGCCTCAGAGCGCTTCGACCTGGGGTGGTGATCCTAAGCACCCCTCCAAAGCCTGTCGATTCACATCAACCCTGGTGTCAAAATCGTACAGAGCTGCGAGGCAGGCTGTCGCCTCTTTGCATGCCATGGGTCTACCAGGCCAGGTTGCTCAGGGACATGCATGAGGGTGGAGCTGATCCAGGGCTCGTGGACGAGCTGCATGCCGCCACTGACCTCGCCCTCCGGGTTACGAAGGTGACCGCATGCTCCCTGGGTCAGGTGATGTCCACAGCTGTGGTCCAGGAGCGACATCTGTGGCTAAACCTGGCCGATATGCGGGACAGCGAGCGAACACGTTTCCTCGATGCCCCCATATCCCAGGCTGGCCTCTTCGGCGGCGCGGTTGAAAGCTTCACCCAACAGTTTTCAACCACCCAGAAGCAGACTGAGGCTATCAAATATATACTGCCCCGGCGGCCAGCTGCTGCTTCCACCCAGCCGCCGGCACAGTCGCCTCAGCCTGCTCGCCGCCAAGGGCAACCTCCTAAGGCTCCCGCCCCTCCCGCCCGGCCCCATCAGCAGCCTTCACCCAGGCCGGGTCGCGGAGGACTCCATAGGAAGGCGCCCCAGTCCGCTCAGGCCGCCCCGCGCCCCACTAAACGCCAGGCCAAGCGAGGCTCCTGAAACGGAGTTCGTGCAGGCTCCTCCCTGCTTAGTCGGTGCCAATGCCCCTGTCATGCTTGCAGAGATTGCCACCCTACTGGCGAAGGGTGCAATCGAGCCTGTCCCTCCAGCCGAGATGAAGTCCGGGTTCTACAGCCCCTACTTCATTGTACCCAAGAAAACCGGTGGGTTACGACCAATCCTGGATCTGCGCATCTTGAACCGATACCTTCACAGGCTTCCATTCAGGATGTTGACAGAGAAACGCCTTTTCGAATGCATTCGTCCAGCCGATTGGTTTGCAGCGATCGACCTGAAGGCAGCTACTTCCATGTCTCCATCCTACCTCGAAACAGACTGTTCCTACGGTTTGCTTTCGAGGGGCGGACATATCAGTGCGCGGTCCTCCCATTCGGGCTATCTCTGTCCCCTCGTGTCTTTACGAAGATTGTCGAGGCAGCCCTTGCACCTCTCCGGCAGCACGGGGTTCGCATCCTGAACTACCTCGACGACTGGCTCATAATGAGTCACTCTTGAGCACAGGTTTGCGAACACAGAGACCTAGTGCTCCAGCACTTAGCCCGTCTGGGCCTTCGGGTCAACTGGGAGAAGAGCAAACTTTTCCCCGTGCAGAGGATCTCTTTTCTCGGTATGGATATCGACTCGGTCGCCATGTGCTTGTTTGCGGTCGCAAAGCTTCCGAGCATTGCTGAAGGGTCAACATATACTAGTCCGGTCAGACAACACGGCCACAGTAGCGTACATCAAGCACCAGGGCGGTCTACGCTCCCGCCGTATGTCTCAACTCGCACACCATCTCGTTCTATGGAGTCAGAAGCACCTGAGGTCCCTTCGTGCTGTCCATTGAGCCTTCTCGCACGAGTCCTGTGCAAGATCAGGGAGGAAAAGAAGAAGGTCATGTTGGCTGTCACCCTCCACCCTTAAAGTTTATGTGGTCGCAATATATGCCCACCACGATCTCTTGGGGGACAAAAAGGTAAGTCAGCACGACCTGGTCATCAGGTTCCTGAGTTCCTGGGAGCCAGGAGACTACATCCTCTTCGCTCTCCCCTCGTACCCTCTTGGGACCTCTCAGTAGTCTTAGATGCTCTGCAGAGGTCTCCCTTTGAGCCTTTGTGGTCAGTTGATCTTAAGTTCTTGTCTATGAAGACAGCTCTTCTGACCGCATTGGCCTCCATCAAGAGGGTAGGGGACCTGCAGGTATTTTTGGTTGACGAAGCATGCCTGGAGTTCGGGCCGGCCAACTCTCACGTGATCCTGAGACCCCGGCCAGGATATGTGCCCAAGGTTCCCCCCACTCCGTTCAGAGACCAGGTGGTGAACCTGCAAGCACTGCCCATGGAGGGGACAAATCCAGCCTTGGCATTGCTCTGTCCAGTACGTGCTCTCCGCGCTTACGTAGACAGGACGCAATGTTTCAGGACCTCAGACCAGCTCTTTGTCTGTTATGGTGGAGAGCGGAAGGGAAGAGCTCTCGGTTACGTATGTAATCCTCGTTCCCTGAGGAGGGAACGGAGACGTAACGTCCTTTTGCCACTTTTGCCACTTTGCCACTTCCTCAGGGAACCCCATACCTCCTCAGGGAACGAGGGTTACACGTCTCATAACCGAGACGTTTCATCTGAAAGTCTAATGTGGCTTGTACATGTTTTAATTCCTCAGGTTTGGAGCTGTTTTGGTGCTTGCTGTAAAAAAGCATCTGCCATCTTTAAGATCCAAACCAAAGATGCCTACAAGTTTCTGGAGGTCAGTCCTTCCTCTCTCTCTGAGGTGGAGTGGAAAAACGAGTACGAAAGTGTAAAGGAACGACTGGAGAAAATTGACCCACCACCACAACGTGTGACATCCTCTGGTACAGCTGCCATTTCTGAATGATCTACAGAGCGCTGACACAGCACGAGTGCCTCATCCTGTATGTTTTCTGTCTCATGATGCTGGGATGATGATGTTTAGCTTCTTAAATACTTAATGCCTAAACACTCTTTATATATACTCCTCTCCATATGTATCATCTCTTTATGAGCTCTTGCAAAAACACTCTTGTTGAGTAGCTAAAGAAATGGATAAAAATGGATGAATGCTTCTCTGAATAAAGTTTGATAACGTCATTATTGACTTTTTGACATTATTGACATCAGACAGAACATTGTAGTGTCACTGAGGAAAAATTCAATGCTATAAGAGAAGAAGAATTGGCTAAACTCGTTAAATCATCAAAATCAACAACATGTATGCTCGACCCTAGACTGACTAGGCTATTAAAAGAGATGTTTCCAGAGGTCATAGATCCTCTTCTTAAGATCATTAATTAATCTTTGTCATTAGGATATGTACCGAAAACTTAAAAAAAAAAAACTTTTTTTTGTTTGTTTATTTATTTATTTTTATTAACACCACACAGCTGCTTATACAAAGTGAGAGACAAGGCACACATATACACAGTTTGATGTATATATATATATATATATATATATATATATATATATATATATATATATATATATATATATATATATATATATATATATATATATATATATATATATATATATATATATATACACACACTCACCTAAAGGATTATTAGGAACACCTGTTCAATTTCTCATTAATGCAATTATCTAATCAACCAATCACATGGCAGTTGCTTCAATGCATTTAGGGGTGTGGTCCTGGTCAAGACAATCTCCTGAACTCCAAACTGAATGTCAGAATGGGAAAGAAAGGGGATTTAAGCAATTTTGAGTGTGGCATGGTTGTTGGTGCCAGACGGGCCGGTCTGACTATTTCACAATCTGCTCAATTACTGGGATTTTCACGCACAACCATTTCTAGGGTTTACAAAGAATGGTGTGAAAAGGGAAAAACATCCAGTATGCGGCAGTCCTGTGGGCCAAAATGCCTTGTTGACGCTAGAGGTCAGAGGAGAATGGGCCGACTGATTCAAGCTGATAGAAGACAAAACCAACAGGCCCCCCAACACAGATGCCATTCTCACCTCTAATCAGCCTGGTCTCCCTCCCCGACACCGGCAGAACCCATCCCCCATACCAGCAGTTAACCTTCTGTGCTCTGCTGCATCTTCCTCCACCACGGATGCTGGGGCACCACAACAGGCACCTACAAATCAAGCTCACCTGGTTTGGCTGTGACCTGGGAGATAGAATCATTTGGTTGCCCCTTTTTTTTTTTAGATTTTAATCTGTGGTTGAAACCATGGTGTACCCCAGTCGGCTCCCCGGCCAGAGACATGACATCCAACCCAGACAGCACTCCTTCACCGTCACTTTTAATGGGAGAGTGGCCCGCCGGCAAAGATGGCCAAGGGAGGGACCAGGCAAACCTACAACCGAACCGGAGATGCCCATGCCGAAAAGACCCGCCAGTCACACCCACCGACAGCACTAGAGTCGCCGCCAGACCAAGACAGCTTATCGAGAGTATAAATTATAATTGTTTATATACAGTATATATATATATATATATACATACATATAACATTTTTTATTCAGATTTTATCAATAAAGACAATGGGAGGACAACTTAATCTGTATTGATAAAAATATTAAGCTATACAGCTACCACCACTAACAATAATAGCAATAACAATTATAAAAAAAATAAAGCACAACATATAAAACATATAATATATAAATGGTATAGACCTAATCTAAATAATTGTAGAACAGTATAGTAAGTAATACTTTTTTATCTGTTATTTATCTGTTAATAGTTTATTATAATTTGTACCAAATATCAAATACTATCACATTGGAAAGATAATAAAAATGTTATTACGTAGCAAATAAAAATAAATAAATGCATAATAATAATAATAATAATAATAATAATAATAATAATAATAAAAATAATAATAATAATAATAATAATAATAGTAGATAGAGGGAAAAAAAGAGAGAAGAAGAAAAAAAAGAGATACATTTAAGGGCAGTAACATTTCAACTAGGATATGAAGAGTAATTGGCACTGGGTGAAGGGATATAGCCTGGGCTATAAATTATAAAGAAGGGCGCATTTATCATAGTGTATGACAGTTTATGACAAAGAGGAATCAGTTCTCCTGTTTAAGTATTCAAAAAGAGGGGACCAAGTTTGTTTGAATGTGTCAATTATGTGCAAGTGCAGTTAATTGCTCCAAATTTGAGTGTACTAACAATAATTTGAACCATTGATTTATTGAGAGTTTTGTTCTGTCTTTCCAATTAATTAGAATTTGTTTCTTTGCTACAGTCAGTGAGATTAATATAAATGATTTGAGATGGTTAGAAATCTGTAATGTAGACATGTCTCCCAGCAGAGCTATTATGGGACAAACTGGGATGCTGAGCCCAAGGATATCTGAGAGCCTGTTCATGACCTGCGACCAGAATGACTGGACAAGTGGACACTGCTCGAATGCATGAAAATAATCATCAGTGGATGTTGGGCAGTGTGTACAATTGTTATTTGTATTATATCCCATGCGGTGGAGTTTGTATGTTGTTATGTGTGTTCTATGTATAATCTTATATTAAAACAATTGGATTCTGGTATTACAAGACATAGAATAAATATTATTGTAAACTTCTTGCCAGTTGATATTTTGATCAGTACCTATGTCATTAGCCGATTTTTGGTTACCATTGGTGCGACTATATCATTTCCTGTTGACTTTAAAAATGTATATATTTGTGATAGTATTTTAATTGGTTTTAAAGATTTAATGGTTTGGTATATAGGAGAGTTACAAATTTTCAGACTACCAGGGCCAATTGATTTTCATATGACCTCTTTTAACTGTATATATTGAAAGTAATTTTGATCGGGTAACTTGTATTTTGATTGAATAAGATCAAAGGTTCACAGGAAATAAGAAATAAGATTAAATAAGATCACAGGCTGGTTACTCCTCTTTGGCTCCATGTGGAAAAATGAAAACTTCTATTATTAATTAAAAACATTGGGTTATGCCATATTGGTGTGTTGGCAGATGGTTCCAAATTACAATGTAGTAGATCATGTACCTTCCACCAAGCATTCATGGTGGTATTAATAGTCTTACTGTTTTTATAACCCTGGACTGTCTTAGATGGTACAGAAGTCAGGGCTCCAAGCAGGGAGGTCAGTCACTGCTGTTTCTGCAAGACCCACCCACTGTGACTATTGGATAACGCTGGGAAAGCGTGCCCATCTCGGGAGAAGGTACGCTGCGGAGCCACGTCCTTCAGTGGAAGTATTGGTGGCGGAATACACATAAAGACTTACCTAGCAGGGTAGTGCAACATATGGCAGTCTCTGGGGTGGTTCCAGCCTGGTTACAGGGGGGAAAGAACACGCCCAGAGACGACAGAGTGGGCTCTGTCAAGGGAAAGACACGGGGCTAGCCAAGTAGGGTAGCAGGTACCGTGGAAGAATACACATATGGGGTTGCCGTGAGGGAACCACTACATATGGAACCCAGCCTACACACGTTTCACAAGCATACGGGTGCAGGCCTGGCATCAGACGGCCGCAACGTCTGGCACCGCAGGGGTGATGGAGGAGCTCGACAGGGTTAGCCATTTCCGGGGAACACAACTGGAGACAATAGACGCATGTATCCGGCCCAGAGGGCGGGAGTGGCGTTGCAAGCCGACACTTAGAACGGGCACTTAGCGCTTCTGGCCCCTGGGGGCGAGGATGCGGGAAGATACCGGCTCTACACGGAGGCTATAGAATCTAGCGAACGTGTTAGGTGTCGCCCAGCCCGCAGCTCTACATATATCTGTCAGCGAGGCGCCTTGAGCCAGCGCCCAGGAGGAAGCAACACTCCTCTTGTTGAGTGTGCTCGCAACCCGAACGGGCAAGGCACGTCTTGGGACTGGTAAGCCAAGACGATAGCATCCACTATCCAGTGGGCTAACCTCTGCTTGGAGACAGCCTTTCCCTTCTGCTGGCCTCCGTAACAGACGAAGAGTTGCTCTGAGGTCCGAAACTTTGAGTCCGGTCAACTTAAGCGCGAAGAGCGCTTGCAAGTTCACTACCTGGTCCCGGAAGGGAGTGGTAGGAACCTTGGGCACGTATCCAGGCCGGGGTCTCAGGACAACGTGAGAGTTGTCCGGCCCGAATTTTAGGCACGATTCGTTGACCGAAAGTGCATACAGGTCCCCTACCCTCTTAATGGAGGCCAATGCCGTCAGAAGCACTGTCTTCATTGACAAGATTTTAAGCTCCACAGACTGCAAAGGCTCAAAGGGAGGGCTTTGAAGTGCTCTGAGCACTAGAGCCAAGTCCCAAGAGGGTAATGAGTTTGGACGAGGAGGATTTAGCCTCCTCGCACCTCTGAGGAACCTGATGATTAGGTCATGCTTTCCCACGGACTTACCTTCGAGTGCATCGTGATACGCCGTTATTGCTGCGACATACACTTTGAGGGTGGAGGGAGACAGCCTTCGCTCCAGCCCATCTTGCAGAAAGGAAAGCACGACTCTAACCGAACACCTTCGGGGGTCTTCCCGGTGGGAAGTCTGGAGGCGCGCAGTGAACCGAATCCAGCTCCATACCGAGATTAGATATCCTCTGTGTGGGACAGAGTTTGCTCGCAACTAAAATTACTTCACAAAAATTACTTACTTGATGGGGAAGATGGCGCCAGTCTGTTCAGCGATTCGTCTTCCACGGGCGCTTTGTTTGATGTTTGTTATAGCCCTGTTTTTATGCATCCATCTGGATGTGTCTGCTCTACTGTGCTATGATCGACAAGCCTTGCTTAACATCCGCGACCTATATCTCAGTGAGGCTCGGGCAGCCAGACCTGAACCAGTAGATTGGAGCAAACCTCCCCCTCCCGTGCTGTCGGGTATCCCAGCTTACCTGCACCGCACGCCCTCGGCCCCTCTTCACAAGAAGCGCTCCAGGAGACGAGGAAGGAGGCCCTCATATCGAGCGGCCACTCAGCGTCCAGGGCAATGGCTCCGTCCTGTCTCACTGGTTGCTCCTGCCGAAGCCTTCCTTGTCTGTGATGCTGCTGAGCCGCCTCGTCCACCGCTGTTTCCAGCCCCTCATGCTGGCCCGACAGCGCAAACAGCGCTCCGTGCACAGGTGCAGCCGTGGCGTTGACCATTCTAGCCTACGCCTGTTGAAGCGCATCGGACCATCAGCTAACGACGAGCTAACCCTCCAGATGGCCTTGATAAACGTGCGGTCCCTGGCAAGCAAAACTTTCATGCTCAACGACTTCTTTATCTCCCGGGAGCTAGACTTTATGTTTCTGTGTGAGACCTGGGTCTCCACCGGCGAAAATATGCCATTCTCTGAACTCCTTCCACCGGACTGTAACTTTTTAAATTCCCTCCGAGCGACTGGGAAATGCGGAGGCGTCGCCTCTGTTTACAAGTCGTGGTTTCACTGTCGGCAGATTCAGCATGCTGGTTTTGCTAGCTTTGAGCTGCAACGGTTTGAAATTATTCAGCCTTGCCCCGTTTTGTGTGCAGTGGTGTATCGCCCTCTTAAATTCAACAGAGACTTTATCCATGACTTTGCTGACTTTTTGTCTGGGCTTATGGTTAAATATGATCACATATTAATAAGTGGTGATTTCATGTTTGTTGTGATGTTTGTTGTGAGTCACAGCCTCTGACTCGGGACTTTCTGAACCTCTTTGACTAATTCAGTCTTAAGCAATCTGTCACTGGCCCAACGCACGAAAAGGGTCACACAAGGGTCTCTGTGAATGAAATCTGTGCTATGTCTTTCTCCGATCACTCCCCAATTCTGTTCACTGTGTCAGTCCCATCCTCAGGTAGTACCCCCAGTGTCCCCAAGAGGGGTCTCGCGCATGCTCAATTCCTCGACTGCTGGGCAATTTTCAGCCGCTTTCAATGTCTCCCCTTTGTGTAGGCTGTCACTGAGCTTTATCTCTGATTATACTGCTGATGAGCTTCTTTCTATGTTCTCATCAGCTTGCACTGGCATTCTGGATTCTGTTGCCCCTTTCAAGGCCAAACGTACAAAAGCACAATCAACACCATGGTTCAACGATACAACACGTGACCTCAGACGTGTCTGTAGGCGGGCGGAGCGCAAGTGGCAGAAGAACCGCCTCCATGTGTCCCTCCAAATCCTCCGAAGTTTCTTGGTGGAATACCACCGAGCCGTTAAAACCGCCAAATCACAGTATATTTCCACACTGATCTCCAGAAATAGTCACAAACCCCAGGTTCTCTTCAATACACTAAATTCTCTCATAAATCCCCGTAATGAATCACATGTTGTGCCCTCACCCGCCCTCTGTGAAAGCTTTCAAAAATTCTTTATTGTAAAGATTGCAGCGCTCAGGCCTTCTGATACCTCCACCTGCCCACTCCCCACCCCTCACCCCCCCCCCCCCCCCCCCAGCCAGCTGTCCTCATGCAGTTTGAGCCCATTACCCTATCCTCCCTTTCTGATGCAGTCAGACATCTGCAGCCCTCCAACTGCCCCTCCGACTGTCTGCCCTCCCGTTTACTCAAGGATGCTATAGTTCTTGACACGGTTGCCCCTGCTCTTCTACTGCTTATTAACGCCATCCTGTCCTCTGGGTGCGTCCCGGGTGCCTTCAAGCATGCCATGGTGCAGCCACTACTAAAGAAGCCAAACCTTGACCCCTCTATCCTGTCAAATTTCAGGCCTATCTCCAAACTACCCTTTCTGTCTAAAATCCTTGAGCGAGAAGTTTACGTTCAGGTCCACTCGTTTGTATCTCATAACAACTTCAACGAGAAATTCCAGTCCGGCTTTAGAACAGCACACAGCACTGAGACAGCTCTCCTGAGAGTGCTTAACGACCTGCTCCTAGCCGTTGACGCAGGTAGCCCTGTGATCCTAGTGCTTTTAGATCTCACAGCAGCCTTTAACATGGTGGATCACAGGATTCTGCTGTCTCGGCTTGAGCATCTTGTAGGCATCAAAGGCACAGCCCTGAAGTTTTTCCAGTCCTACCTGGCCGACAGGAGCTTCTCGGTCCAGTTGGGAGATTCCACATCTTCTGTTGCCCCCCTCATCTGTGGGGTCCCTCAAGGCTCTATACTAGGTCCCATCCTATTTTTGTTGTACATTTTACCCCTGGGGGAAATTCTGACCAAACACAACATCTCCTTCCACTTATATGCCGACGACGTCCAGCTGTATCTCCCCCTAAAGGCTGATGGACAGGCTGCACTCCATCCGTTGCTTGACTGTCTGTCTGACATCAAGGCATGGATGGGTGCAAACTTCCTCAACCTCAACGAGAGTAAGGCAGAATTAATTATTTTTGGCAAAACTTCCCCGGCCTTCTCCACTGATGCCCTGGGTCCTCTTGCCTCTAACTTCAGGCCCTCTGTCAGAAATCTTGGGGTGATCTTTGACAGTGCCTTCAAGTTCGAGCAGCAGGTCAGTGCAGTAGTCAGGAAAAGCTTTTTCCACCTGAGAACCATAGCTAAGACCAAAGCCTACCTGTCCCAGAGTGATCTAGAGAGAGTTATCCATGTATTCATAACCTCTCAACTGGACTATTGCAATGCTCTATACACTGGCATTGACCGTTCCCAGCTCCGCCGCCTGCAGTTGGTTCAGAACTCAGCCACCCGACTCCTCACCTGTACAAAATAGCGAGAACATATCACCCCAGTCCTCGCTTCGCTCCACTGGCTCCCCATCCGCTACCGCATTGATTTTAAACTGCTACTGACTGTCTACAAATCCCTCCATGGTCTGGCCCCCACGTACCTATCTGATCTTCTCCACCACCACATTCCCTCTAGAGCACTACGGTCAGCTGACCAACTGCTGTTGGAAGTGCCCAAGTCCAGGCTAAAAACCAAGGGAGACAGAGTCTTTGCAGTAGCAGCCCCCAGACTCTGGAACTGCCTCCCCCTCCACATCCGTGCAGCCCACTCTCTAAACATTTTTAAGTCTCTTTTAAAGACCCACCTTTTTTCTCTTGCCTTTGATTAGTGTCTCCTTTTTAAGTGCCAGCGCATAGTGCCCCCTGGCGACCCTTTCAAATGTTCTTTTTACATTATTTTAATTCCTGCAGTCATTGTCTTGTTGCCCTTTTCATTTTATCTTTCATCTATTTAGTTATTTTTATTTTTTATTTTTCCTCTGACTTCCTTTGCTTATTGCACTTAGCACTTTATTGTGAAGCACTTTGGTGTGGCTCAGCCGTCTGTAAATGTGCTATAGAAATAAAATTTGACTTGACTTTGACTTGACTTTGCTCTTCTCTCGGTTGACCCGAAAGCCCAACAGGCTGAGGTGACTGAGCACCATGTCCCTGTGTTCGCACAACTGCTCCTGAGACTGGACGAGTATGAGCCAGTCGTCGAGATAGTTGAGGATGCGAACGCCGCATTCTCTGAGCGGAACAATGGCTGCCTCTGCGACTTTCGTGAAGACACGCGGCGACAGGGACAGCACGAAGGGCAGGACTTTGTACTGATATGCCTTCCCCTCGAACGCAAAGCGCAGGAACAGTCTGTGTCGAATAGGGAAGAGACATGAAAGTACGCATCCTTCAGGTCGATCGCTGCGAACCAATCTTGGGGATGGATGCATTCGAAAATGTGTTTCTGCGTTAGCATCCGGAACGGGAGCAGGGCCCGATTCAGGATACGCAGGTCCAAGATTGGCTGTAACCCACCACCTTTCTTGGGTATAATGAAGTAGGGGCTGTAGAACCCCACCTTCATATCGGCCGGAGGAACCGGCTTAACCGCGTCCTTCGCCAGTAGGACATCGATCTCTGACTGCAAGACCTGAGCATCGCTGCTTCGCACGGAGGTGAAGAGGATGCCCTTGTACTTGGGAGGCCAGTGAGCGAACTGAATCGCGTAGCCGTGTCTGATGGTACGGATGAGCCAGCGAGGCGGTCTGGGTAGCTGTAGCCAAGCCCCCAGAGACCGCACAAGCGGGACCAACGGCACCACAGACGTACCCGGGATGGGGCAGCGAGGCGGAATAGACAGACCCAACTCGGGAGGCCCAGGGTGGAGTATTCCAGGGTGGGGCAGAGTGTGGGTGAGAAGGCCCGGGGGAGTTCTCGGTGCCCACACTGCTGCCCCCTGGTGAGGGGAGGGGAGGAAAGAAGTGGCAAGGCCCGGGGGCGTCGCACACTGCCAACCTGGCCCTCTTGGTGCCCAGGGAGAGAGGAAACTGCTCTGAAAATGTGGGTACCGCTGGACTCCGGAGAGCCAGCGGCAGAGTATGACACTAGTTGGGGCCCCCCGGTCCTCCTCCGGGGGGTGGGGGAGGGGTGCGGACACCCACTCCTTTGGAGCAGCTCCCGTTCTCCCTGGGCTGCCCGTCTCAGGGCCGCTTGCCCTTACGCTTGCTTGTAGACTAGCAAAGCCCTGAGCGGGTTGGGCACCTCCCTTACGTCCGCAGGGGGGGTGCCCTTGGCGACAAGCAGGCAGAGGCGCCGAATTAGGATGTTTTTTTTTTTTTAAAAACCGCCTCTGTCTGCTTCTGGGCCATCGAGAACTGCTGGGCAGAGTTCTCGACGGCGTCGCCGAAGAGGCCAGCCTGACAGACAGGGGCATTGAGGAAGCGAGCTTAGTTGGACTCACGCATATCTGCCAGGTTTAGCCCCAGGGTTCCTAGACCACTAGTGTGGACATCGCCTGACCCAGGGGAACACGCAGTTCCTGCATAACCCCTGGGTCGAGACTACCCTCGTGCATGCAGGGTAGTGAGAGAGGGAAAAATTTATAAAGATTTTGGCCCTTTTGGTGTTCCATATTTTGACACCAAACAGTTCCAACTGCTAATTTTTCCAATGCCCATCCAAGGAAAAAGGCACGGGGGTAGGCAAGGCGATTACGCATTGCATTATGCCTCAGCCACCCGGGAAAGCATGGCTGTCAACTCTGAATCTGATTCAGCAAAGAAACTAGATCGGGGAATATGCAAAGGGACTCAACCCCGTTTGAGGTTTCATAGTCTCGACCACGCATCTCTAGCGCCGAGTGACGTGCTGGGTTGCCATGGCAACCCCCGCTGTCAGCCGGCACCCGACAGCACATGGCGTGCTGAATGCTCAAGCCCTCACGAGAAGGCTTGAGATGAACAACGCGTCGACGTGACCAGGCTCTCCTGAGAGAGATCGTGGCCATCAAATGAGGACAGGAAACAACCGCATCCAGAAACACACGGTTTGAATGACATCTTGAAAAAGACGCAGGGTCAAACCGAGTTGCTCTTTTAGAAAGGAAAACTGCTCTTTTTATATGCTGAAGCACTCAGGGAGATGACTGCGGTACCACACAGTACAAAGGTGCAAGCCTGTGTGTGCACTCAAAATGGAAACGCCCAGCGAACCAACTCTTTGATCTCCGTTGAAGCGGCCACCCGCTGAGACGCGCCGTCACACCCGCACTGGAAGCAGCAGTCGTTCCTCTCACGAGACTCGTTTACACTCTTCGTAGAAACAGGAAACATTCACTGTTCGGCTCCAAAGTAGAAAAGCAATGATCAAGCATTCCAATTCCTTATTTATACACGCGCTGCGGGGCGGAGCGTGGAATGCGTGAATCGCATGCCAATCTTCATTGGCTCGTTTTAAAACACTCAAAGTAGATTGGTCTCTGAAATCAGATCCCAATTCGTCCGTCAGTTCCGACGTACGTCGAATGTGACCGACTGAAAGGGAACAACTATATTTATTAACCTTCTAGTATTCTCTGAGTCTCCCTTTTATAAAGCCAGTCTGATCGGGGTTTATCAAGGTTGGCATCACGGATTCCAGCCTACCTGCCAATGCTTTGCTAATGATTTTTAAATCTACATTAATTAATAAGATTGGACGGTAGTTAGAACATTGAGTATGATCTTTGTTTGGTTTTGGAATAAGAGTAATATAAGCCATATTCATATGATGAGGTATCCTCCCTGTTTCATAAATTTCACAAATAACTTTCAAGAGTATAGGCGATATCAATGGCCAGAACTGTCTGTAAAATTCTGCTGGGAAACCATCTGGACCAGGTGATTTGTTATTTGGAAGTCGGTGAAGTGCTTTTGTGATTTCCTGAGTGGATAAAGGTTGTTCTAATTGCTCTGAATGTGTTGATGATACCAGAGGCAAGGAGACACCCCTCAGAAAACACTCTGCCTCTTCCAAAGATGCATTTTGGTTTGGAGATTAAAGATTTGAGTAATATAACCTAAATAAATCATTTATTTCAGATGGATTTTGAGTTACGTTGCCTGAATGTTGCCTTCCCCTCTGGCTCTCAGCGAAGGCGGTCGCATTCTCTTCTCTCTCCCTCTCGTCTCCCTCCTCCCTCCTCTCCTGCTTGCTTCTCTCGTCTCGTCTAGTCTTCTGTCTTAAACTTGAGAGACTCTCCACGCACTGCTCTCGAACTAAAAATTATGGATTTGATCAACTGGTCTCTCAACGCAATTGACACCATCTTCTCGACGAGAAGCTTGGGTTCGGGAGAACCTGACTGCCCTGCCGGAACGTTTGCTGCTGGCTACACGATGGACGCGTGGGAGAGGTGGCATGTTGTGTGTCTAGCGGCACTTTCCGTTGAGGACATTGAAGACATCTACCTATTCGGATTCATGGTAACAGGGTTTCTGCTGATTGGATCAGGCATTGCCCTGGGATATTGAATAATTCAGGAAGCGGTGACAGCTGTTCAAAGCTCCACAAGGCTGCCCGTCATGATTAAAGCAGTGGGCAGAGCGGTCATCTCTCGAACTGGGACTATTAACCGCAATATGGATAACATAATGGAGTTGCAACGCAAGATGGATATCATCACGGAGAAGCTCACTGCTTTGCAAAAGGATCGTTTCAGAGACCAGAACGAACTAAGAGAGTAGTCATAAATTGTGCTACTCGCTCCCAGACCAAGCAATTCCAATCTTATCTGCTTTCGGCTCCCTCAACCAGCACGGCCTTGGCCAAGGCCGCTGTTGAGACAACAACTCCCCCAGAAGAGCACTGCAGGAAGACGCTCTTGCATTCATCCCCCAATCACCTGCTGACTCGGACTGGGATCTGATCAAGGTTGTCTCCATAGCAACTTGCGGACTGGAGCACCGAGATTATGGTGCCAGGCGTGACTCTCCATTTATGCACACACCCATCTCTCACCTTCGCCGCTTTGTACCCCCAGTCTGACAAGCGGGTCTGTGACCAGCGCCTGAAATGGCTGCAGGACCAGAACGCCTGGCTGTGCTGGGACACCTCAACCCCCCACTCCTCTCCCCTGTTGCAAGTCGTGTTTTCATGTTGTAATGTGTGCTCATGTTGCTGAGATGTTTTTGTACTGTTCTCATAGTCTGGGGGTTGTTTTTTTTATCATCTCCTCACCCCTCCCTACCTCTCCTCATGTTATGCTGTATTTTCTGTCCAACTCAAGAAGGCGCCGCAGAATGGCGACTCGGTGTGACTCGCACAACACCAAAACAAATTCCGTGTATGTGTAAAAATGTACTTGGCAATAAAAATTCCTTGATTCCTTGAATGGTCCCTTATAGATGTAATGGTTGATTTCTCAGTTTGCTGCTTTAGTTGGTTTGCCAAGTATTTGCCAGTCTTTTCTCCAGTTTTGAGAAGTTTGAGAAGTATTTGCTCACTTTAAAGATTGATTCAGTAAGCCCCTGTGAGGCCAGATGGTCCAGTCTCTTAACCTCCTCTTGTAAAAATGTTTCTCTTGCCATCTCCTGTTTTTTTATATGAACAATATGAAAAAAAAATTCCTCTCATAGTCTTAGCTATTTCCCACAATATACATGGGGATATTTCTTTTTTTACTATTATTTCTATTAATCTAACTCCTGACTCTTGGTCTTCATTTCTCACTACTGGTCCTGGGTCCTAAGCTGTTACCCCAACAGTTTTGGTGGAGAATGCGGGCAATCATTCCTTGGTACACCTCTGGTAAACAAGGTAGTAAACTAGTAAACAAGGTAGTAAGCGTTTGTTATTTTTGGTTAGGGCTGTCTGACTGGAAGAAATTGGAAAGGGGGAGCAGTGTACTTCGCTTCACTTGGCTTCTCCAGGAGTCAGAGTCCCCAGGGGTGAGAGCACTGGAAAAAGTGAGGCATAATTGTTAATGATAGCATCATTACGTGCTGCTTCTCCAGGGGTTAAATCTCCCAGGGGTGAGAGCGCTTAGGCATAGGTCATCATTACGTGCTGCTTCTCCAGGGGTTAAATTTCCCAGGGGTGAGAGCACTTAGGCATAGGTAAAAAGGGAGCGGACTCAAGAAAGGGGGCCCTAGTGGGCTTCATAGTGCAATCACTTCCCTTACAGGATGTATGTCTTGGACTAGATGGTAAGGTTCAGGGGACATTGCAAACCTGTTCCATCTCTTCCAGTTCAGATAGGTGTACCCCGAATTTAGAAAATTAGGCAGTTAGGGATTGAGTTATTAGTTAAACAACATAAACATAGATTCAGGGTTGTTTGCCAGGGATGCATCCAGAATGATCCTAAGTCAAATGGAAAGTATGACCCAAATTGGCAGGGACCAGTATATGTGACTTTTTCGTATAAGTGTTCTTTGCAGTTTCATCACACAGAAGCCACAGCTGTGTTGGTTAAAGATCGCCGCCTCCATCTCTGCTGGTATAATTTCAGGTGAGAATGAACTTTGACTAAAATGATGTCTAACAATTTGAGTGACATGATCAGTAACTTGATCAGTCCAGATAAAGATTTTGAGACGAAAGAGAGCAAACGCTGTAAGCAGCTCTGCTCTGAAGCCCTAACTTCAAATACATTTTTTAAGTATTAAAATTATTAAGTAAATGGGCAGCAAAGGTTTTAATTCTAATTGGAAAAGTTAATCAGAAACTTGACTGGCTAAAAGCTAAAAGACTGGACAAATTTTAATTTCTAACTGTTTGTGAGATAAATTGGCAGAAATCACTGGAAATGATTTAGGAAAAAAAAAAAGGGCAAGAGATGTGTGAGCAGCCAGTCTTATATGCCCCCTCCCCTCCTGCGCTCTCTTCTCAGAGCAGCTGCAGATAGTCACTGACACACAGACTGAGAATCAGATGGAGGGACTTTAAACAGAGGTGTACAGATTAAACATAATGAAATAAGTAATAAGTTCAATAAATTAAAGTCTTAAGGAATTCCTTTTAAAGGAAATATCTATGATCATTTTAACATAAATTATGAGGCAAAATTAAAGGGGTGGTAAAGCACATTCTTCCGAAGGCTTGATTGTGTTTGTGGGCTGCACTGTAACGTGTGTTCATGCTTCGTTTTTAAAAAATTGCATTATTTTTCATATATTTTACCTTTTATCTACACTGCTCTGTCCCTCCTTGTTAAAACGGTCTGATGGTTTCCGGGTTGTATGAAGCCAGTCCCTCAAAAATACACAATGGGCTCTGATTGGTTAGCTGGCCCAGCGTGTTGTGATTCGCTAACCGCCTAGTGCACGTTTGTCGGAAACGTCACGCCCCTTCCCTTTACCAGTAGACTGTGCTTTGGTAGTATTAGAAACAATGGCGTCAATAAAACCATACCAATTTGAGCCCGAATCAGACCCAGACAATTTTAGTGAAGATGATCGAACAGAACCTGTTCAGTCCTCAAGAGTAAAGACTGCGGATCTATAGTGATCACTCCTGAATGGCACCGTTACTTTTGTATTTTTAGAATGATTGTTGCCAAATATCTGTCGCAAGAACTATTAACCCAAAACGAACACTAAACATTGGCTTTACTAGTAGCCAAATCAAACACAGAACCATGTTTAACCCGTAGATAAACAATACATAAAAGCTCTTATCAAAGAATAATTTACACTAATGCCAAGTTCGCTGTTGAGATTAAAAAAAAAGTTTGTAACGTGAGGTGTTTGTCGGATAACGTTAATATGAATGAGCATTTAACAAACTGGTTTGCAGAGCCAAACAGCGTTGTCATGTTTACTTCCTTGCTACAACGTACAACTAACAACACAAACTATTACAGGAAAACACATAAACGAAAAATAAATCATACTTACAGGTTGTGGCCCGTAAACAGCTTCTGTTTTTAAATCCATCTTTCAGGACAAGCCGTTGTGCGAATCCTGCATTGAACTTGTGAAGATTGTGGAAGCTTTCCTGCGTGAGATGAGCCGTGCGCCCGTCTCACACTGGCAGTGTTTGTCTCGCGCAGCTGAACCGCAGCTCATGTGTTGCAAATACAGACGAATATTGTCCATTATGTCACATTTTACGGTGTTCTCCTCTGACCCCTGTCTGTCTCGTGCTTTGATTTATGATGGGCAGCATATATCTGCTGCAAATGCGATCTGTTCCCCTCTGTCTCATACACGCATGCATATAACATGTTGTATGTTAAACGCACTGCAACGCACCCCCGTCCGTAGGAAGGCTGAACAAAGTGGACCTGCAATCCGGATGAAAATAACGGCGTTTCGTTGGCATTGCGGCAACAACACTCCAGCCTACTAACTACACCACAACAACACTCCAGCCTACTAACTAGCCTACCACAACAACGCTTCCCCGCAGCGATACAAAAGGCCCCCCCCCCCTTATTTCATATTCTCAGAGGAGGGGTTTATGTAAATATTGGGGCTGGTGATGTCAGAAACCCTGGAGGAATGTCTAGAAGTCCCTACTGGCCGTTTGCTGTAGTCCTGTAGAAATTGATTTCTTTAAAAGCAAATATCTCCCTTTGCTTTAAACTTTGAATGTTGTAACTTTGCAGATGTTGTTTATGCTCAAACAGCAACATTACACACTAGCTAAAGTTAGAAAAGTGAAATCGTGGTTTACCACCCCTTTAAAGACAATGATGATAAAAAGTGAATGGCAATAAATATATATTTAGAGACGTAGAGGGTTGAACTGACAAAAATGTATAATAAATGTTCCTGTTCCTCTAACTGTTGAAAAAAAATTCTGATAAAGTTTATTTGACTGGATGATGGTAAAAACACTGTAAGAGAATTGGTGTTAAAAATGTAGAAAACCCTAGAAGCTGATGTTTTGGGTTCAAAAGATAAGCTCATGCTGAGCTGTAATAAAACAATTCGCTTATCTGAATCTGGCCCACCATGTCATTTCTGGTGCTGTGGCTAAAATTGGAAGAGTAACTCAGACTCAATTTGGATGTTTGAAGTTTAAATTTTTTGTATGGGCAAAAGACAAATATAAAATTATGATCATTTGAAAACGTGATTTCTGGATAGAGTTAAAAGGATAATGTCTGATGTTTATTGGAAAACAAATGTAATATCTAGCCAAGTCTTACGCTGTGCTAGAGTGACAAGTTAAAAGTTTATGAAAATGCAGTCTCAGTCCTGAATGCCTAGGAGTCTCTCTCTCTCGAAACCAGCTCAAGGCTGGTATCTGAGCCTGTGCCACAGAAGATAGAAGATATTGATGAGTAAAAGCACAGGGCATCTCTTGAAAATAACAAGACATGTTTTAGGTAAAACATAGTGTTTAAAAAGGTATGAGATGTTTTTACATGCAGACCTTAAATGAGAATTAATTCAACATTAAAATTAAAATCTTAGAGGACTGTTGAAAAGGTTATCAGAGAGAGAGAGAGAGAGAGAGAGAGACAGAGAGAGAGAGAGAGAGAGAGAGAGAGAGAGAGAGACTGCCTGTGGAAGCAGGGATGGTACAATTTGTTATCGCCCTGCTGAAGCTGAAACAAAACAAAGAAATGATATCAGAAGCAAAACAATCCAGCTGACTTTTGTAGATACAAATTAATAATGAGCAGACGTAAAAGCTGAGTTTAAATAATAATTTGAGTAAACACTAAAAGCAAAATTTGCAAAAGAGCAATTCATGTTTAATGTGTGTGTGGGTGTGACTGCACTTTATGTTTTGTATGTGTTTGTTCCTAGAACTGTTCTGTCCTGATTGGGTGTCATTAACCTCTGGAATGAGTGTTTGACACTGTGTGTCATTCCTCGCTCCTTTCTCGACTCTCTGCAATAGGCATCACTGGTGCTGCTTTTCAGTGGTTGACCTCGTATCTATCTGATAGACAGCAGTTTGTAAGGATAGGTAAAGATCGATCCAGTACCGTGACTATCACTCATGGTGTACCTCAAGGTTCTGTACTTGGTCCACTTTTATTTTTCATTTATGTGCTGCCACTAGGTCAGATAATCAGACGACATGGTCTTGCCTTTCATAGTTACGCTGATGATATTCAGATTTATTTCACAGTTAAACCTAACTCAGCTTATCCTCTCGCTTCTGTTAACTCCTGCCTTCAGGAACTTAAAACCTGGATGACTGATAACTTCTTACAGCTTAATACTGATAAAACTGAAATCCTGTTGATTGGCCCTAAATCACAAAATTTGCCACGTGATGACGTTTTTATTGACATTGATGGTGTCCAGATTACACCTTCAAAAACTGCGAAATCTGGGAGTATTGTTTGACTCCACGTTATCTTTTGACTCACATATTGGTCAGACAGTTAAGTCATGCTTTTTCCACCTGCGAAATATTGTTCGTATCCGTCGATCCCTCAACTTTAACGATGCTGAAATTGTTATTCACGCTTTTATACCCTCCAGATTAGACTACTGTAACGCCTTATACATCGGCTTACCAACTAAGTTTTGCACCATTTGGAGGCGATGTATAGCCTCTGCTGCTCGAGCCCTAACATTTAATAAAAAATCTGCACACATCACTCCCATCCTCAACCAACTTCACTGGCTTCCTGTGGCCAGTCGCATTGAGTTTAAACTGTTAGTTTTAGTCTATAAAGCCAGTCACGGCCCTGCACCACAATATCTTGCTGATTTAGTTCAACCGTATGCTCCAGCCCGGACCCTCAGATCCAGCAATGAAAACCTGCTTGTCGTCCCCAAGTTTAAACGCTCAACTGTGGGAGGAAGGGCTTTTAGTATTATTGGCCCTAAATTATGGAATACGCTGCCCTCGACTATCTGTAACGCACCTACTCTCCAGATTTTTAAATCCCAACTTAAAACTCATCTTTTTTCTCTGTGCAGTAAATAAATAATAATTTTTCACTCACCGCCTCTGCCTTCAAGTGATCTCACACCGCTTCATGTTATGCTACATGACCAGCTACTGTTTTTTTTTTGTTTTTTTTCTATTCTATAACTTCTATAATCTTCTTTGTTGTTGTTAGAGTCATTTGTTGTACACCTGCTTGTTTATTTGCTATAATGAACATTCTGACTGTCTGATTGTATTTGATTGTACTCTTGTACTCCATTGTGAAGCGACCTTGGGTTCTTGAAAGGCGCTGTAAAAAATAAACATATTATTATTATTATTATTATTATTAGAGGGAGTGCGGCCTACGAACTCCTTGTGAGCTGTCTTCTGCTGATGAAACTGCAAACTATTCTTCAGTAAATTTTTCTTGAATTAATCTAACTCCTGACTCTTGGTCTTTATTTCTCACTACTGGTCCTGGGTCCTAAGCTGTTACCCCAACAGAATATTCCTATCTAATAATTGCCTCACCGACACGGCATGATGGCCAGAGGAGAACTGCCCCCCGACTGAGCCTGGTTTCTCCCAAGGTTTATTTTTCTCCATTATGCCCCTGATGGAGTTTTGGTTCATTGCCACTGTCGCCTTTGGCTTGGCGTGCTCAGTTGGGGACATTAAATTGTCCCGGTTTTTAAATCCGGTTTGCAGTGGCTGATTGGCATTTTTTTATTTTATTTGCTCAGTTATTGGCTCAAAAATATAAAATATAATAAATATAATAATAAAAAATAAATAAAATAAAACTCACTCTGTTATAGGCTTTTTCAATGGCTTTCAATGCAATGCTTTTGTGGATGTGTGTGTGAGTGTTTGCCACATTGAGAATGTTGTATAGATGAGTCCTTCATTTGTGTGTATGATCTGCATTGTGTTGGATGTATTGATGGTATTAAATATTTAAGTACATTAAAAATCTAGTTTTTTTTACTATTACTTGAGTAAAATTTTAATAGAATATCAGTACTAATACTCCAGTATTTGCAGTATTTGATTTGTGTACTTCGTTCAGTACTGCCTTCCAGTAAGTTATAGCTCTACAATTGGCAGCCCGGATGTAATGTTGAACATTTTGGCAAACCTAAACCCCTTAGCAACCCAGGATTACACACATATGTTACGATATAGGTGAGCCAATAGATGGCGCCATTGAGCTACCATAGGATGGGGCTTCACAACTGATGTGAGTACACAAAAGAGAGTGAGCTGCTTGAAGATAGCAATGTAAAGGAAGTGGAATAAAAATCAAGTGTTTGACACATCACAAGTTTCCTTTCGTGCTGAACATGAAACATGGTGTCAGAAGTCAGAACCAAAAAAGACCGCTCAAGCCGACCAAGCAAGTAAATAACAATTATACTAAAGGACAATGTATTTTGTTAATTAAGTTACATGTGCAGCTAGCAACCATGGCATACAGCATCCCGGGTTTCAGAACACGTGGACATGAAAGGTGACACAAAATACTTTCTGAGCACAATGAGACAATTATGAGATTGCCACGAGCCTGGATAAAAAAGACAAAAAACTACTTTTTTCCACATTATTTTCTGAATTCTACAGTTTGTCTTGGGTTAGTTTAATAATATAGCCTAAGCATCATTGAAAACCCCTTGTTATAAATACAAAGTTATTTAGTTATTATCTCTAATTGGCCTGATTAGCTAAGCCCTTTAAAAACACAAAACAATCAGAGCTGTATCCAACACACACATTGAGGGGACAAGTACCCCATATGTAATGTAACTTTTTTGTAAGCTAACGTTTTATGATGTATAGATGCACTTTTATGATGGATAGATGCACTTTTATGATGAACAGATGCACTTTTATGATGGACAGATGTACTTTTATGATGATAGATGCACATTTATGATGGATAGATGCACTTTTATGATGGATAGATGCACTTTTGCGGCAGCGGGGCGGCAGTGGCTCAGTGGTTCATGTAGGTTGTCTACAAACCGGAAGGTTGGTGGTTCGATCCCCGGTTCCACCTGACCAAGTGTCGAGGTGTCCTTGAGCAAGACACCTAACCCCAGCTGCTCCCGACGAGCTGGATGGCGCCTTGCATGGCTGACACCGCCGTCGGTGTGTGAATGGGTGAATGTGAGGCAAGATGTAAAGCGCTTTGGATGGCCATTGGTCTGTTAAAAGCGCTATATAAATGCAGTCCATTTACCATTTACTTTTATGATGGATGGATGCACTTTTATGATGATGGATGCACTTTTATGATATATAGATGCAGTTTTATGATGGATAGATGCAGTTTTATGATGGATAGATGCACTTTTATGATGGATAGATGCACTTTTATGATGAACAGATGCACTTTTATGATGGACAGATGTAGTTTTATGATGATAGATGCACATTTATGATGGATAGATGCACTTTTATGATGGATAGATGCACTTTTATGATGGATGGATGCACTTTTATGATGATGGATGCACTTTTATGATATATAGATGCAGTTTTATGATGGATAGATGCACTTTTATGATGGACAGATGTACTTTTATGATGATAGATGCACTTTTATGATGGATGGATGCACTTTTATGATGGTTTGATGCACTTTTATGATGATAGATGCACTTTTATGATGGATAGATGCACTTTTATGATGGATTGATGCACTTTTATGATGATAGATGCACTTTTATGGTGGACAGATGCACTTTTATGATTATAGATGCACTTTTATGACGGATGGATGCACTTTTATGATGGATAGATGCACTTTTATGGACTTCAAAACATTATCAGTCATTCACTATCATTATAAAAAAAGCTGGGTAGAGCCAGGATTTAAAAAAAAAAATGTATATATATAACTCTGATTGTATTCGTCTGATATACACATGGGATGACTTGATGGAGAGTAGGCTAAATCATGGGATAATTTTCATTTTTGGGTGAACTCTCCCTTTAAAATACTTGTTGCTGAAATGATTTAAATACATGAGTAAGAATTTTAATATAATTGATTCATTATGAATAGGGGTCTGTTTTTAAAACTAATGAAAAATGTATTCTTTAAGACTATGTCTAAAGTATTTCTTCATCCTCAAACTATCTTTTACTCTTGTTTGCCAGCACACCTACCATTTGACTGAAAAACAGAAGACCAACTCCACAAACTGCGGATCAAGAATGCCCTTGAAATTGTCACTTTATTTCCTTATTTGGAGGACCAATACTTTTAGAATGGGTAAGTAATTCTTTCAGATTAAATATTTATGCAAAATGTAATTATTTTGTTTTTGCTATTTGTGTTTTAGGAGCATTTCTATAATGCATCAAGTAAGGGTCTCTGGCTTGACTGTACAGACTAGAACCTGATGTAAAGATTACAGATAACATACGAGAGAATCATGGGCACAAACATAACAAATAATCATAGCTTTGTTGGTATTTGGCTAACAGAATTGAGTCAAACTAATTATTTTCATGATTTGACAGGTAGATGTTTTCTTGCTGTTTGATTTTAGCAATGTACACGGTCTCAGGATTTCAGGCTCTTATATATATATTTTTTTTTACATATAATTTCTCCAGCCTTTAAAAAAAATCCTCTCACATGGGACACTTGTTGTCCTCTGCACCCTCCAAAATGCCAGGATGAGTGCTCCTCAAATGGTGCATCAAGGCTAGCTGCCTATCAAAATACACACATCTCACAATTATTTGGTGTTTCCAAATGGAAATGGTCCCACACCACAGATGAACGGCATCTCTTGTAATGGACAATAACAAAGATAACTTCCTGATTAACAACATCCTCATGCTGGGAAAATTTTATATACACAAATGCAAGTTCTTAAAGATTAAACCACGATTTTATTAATTTCATAATGAGTTTAACTCTTAGACAAAAGTCCTCAAAGTTATGAAAATGCAATCAGTCTTTTTTCCATTATAGAAGAATGATCTTCAAACAAAACCATAGCCCCTTTAATGTTTTTTGTTTATTTTATTTTGATTTGCCTGATATATTTTTCTACTGTAATTTCAAGCACCTGATCTATATTTTGTAATACAAAAATGTTCTGTTATTGCCATGCTGTTTGTAAATGATTGTTTGTTCGGCAATAAAAAAAATGTACGCATCTCTTATGTGGAGCCTCCATTTTTATCTATTCTATTAATGTTACGTACTGCCCCGAGTCAGAAGGTTGAGAATCCAAATGCAGCTTTTATTAGGGCAATCCAGAATCGTAGTCAAAAGTACAGGCAGGGGTCATACACAGACAAGCAGTCCAAACAGGCAAACAAGGCAGGAGAGACAGGCAAAAGGGTAATTCGGGAGACAGGCAAGAAATCCAAAAACCGACAGACATGAAACCAGGGAAACGCTCAGAATTGCAGTACAAACACGAAACAAGACTTGGCAATGACTGACAGAATGAACAGGCTTATATAGGGTGAGCTAACTAGGAAATGGGGTGCAGGTGGATGTAATCAATGGGTGTTGAAGAGTCCGGGCAAAGGATTATGGGTGATGTAGTCCTAGATGGAGTGACAGTCTGGAGTGGAGTGCCCTCAGGTGGTTCTCATGGGCACTCACACAGGACGAATTGTGACATAGCCCCCCTCCTAAGGAGTGGCTTCCAGACACTCCTATAATAATCCCGGAGGGAGGTGGAGCGGAGGCGGA
Organism: Romanogobio albipinnatus; assembly: GCA_023566225.1. NCBI lineage: Eukaryota > Metazoa > Chordata > Actinopteri > Cypriniformes > Gobionidae > Romanogobio > Romanogobio albipinnatus. The sequence continues at coordinate 43,335,044 of CM042260.1, read as the reverse complement.
CACGGGGGTGGGATGGAGGGCCAGGCCCATGGAGCGGAAGAGGGCCTGGAGACCGAGCAGAAGACCAGGAAGAAGCAGGCTGAACAGATGACCAGGGTGGTGCAGGCCAGACAGATGACCAGGGTGGCGTAGGCGGGACAGATGACCAGGCTGGCGTAGGCAGAGCAGGCAGCCAGGGTGGAGCAGACGACCGACACAGCAGCACAGACGGTCTTTAAGCCCCCCACGGCGGAGGAGATGACCACCACAGCAGTGCAGACGAGGTTGAAGACCCCCACGGCGGAGCAGACGACCACCACATCAGCGCGGACGAGGTTGAAGACCCCCACAGTGGAGCAGACGACCACCACAGCAGTGCAGACGGTCTTGGAGACCCCCACGGTGGAGCAGAAGACCACCACAGCGCAGACGAGGTTGAAGACCCCCACGTCTTGGCAGACGACCACCACAGCAATGCAGGTGAGGTTGAAGACCCCCACGGCGGAGCAGACGACCACCACAGCAGTGCAGGTGAGGTTGAAGACCCCCACGGCGGAGCAGACGACCACCATAGCTGCGCAGACGGTCTTGGAGACCCCCACGACGGTGCAGGCTGAGCAGGTGGCCCGGTTAGAGTCCTCTCTGGACTCGTGACTGGAGGCGGAGCCCTCTCTGGACTCGTGACTGGAGGCGGAGCCCTCTCTGGACTCGTGACTGGAGGCGGAGCCCTCTCTGGACTCGTGACTGGAGGCGGAGCCCTCTCTGGACTCGTGACTGGAGGCGGAGCCCTCTCTGGACTCGGGACACGGGCCGGAGCCCTCTCTGGACTCGTGACACGGGCCGGAGCCCTCTCTGGACTCGTGACACGGGCCGGAGCCCTCTCTGGACTCGGGACACGGGCCGGAGCCCTCTCTGGACTCGGGACACGGGCCGGAGCCCTCTCTGGACTCGGGACACGGGCCGGAGCCCTCTCTGGACTCGGGACACGGGCCGGAGCCCTCTCTGGACTCGGGACACGGGCCGGAGCCATCTCTGGACGCTGGTCAGTGGCTGGAGCCATCTCTGGACGCTGGTCAGTGGCTGAAGCCGTCTCTGGACGCTGGTCAGTGGCTGGAGCAGCCGTCTCTGGACGCTGGTCAGTGGCTGGAGCAGCCGTCTCTGGACGCTGGTCAGTGGCTGGAGCAGCCGTCTCTGGACGCTGGTCAGTGGCTGGAGCAGCCGTCTCTGGACGCTGGTCAGTGGCTGGAGCAGCCGTCTCTGGACGCTGGTCAGTGGCTGGAGCAGCCGTCTCTGGACGCTGGTCAGTGGCTGGAGCAGCCGTCTCTGGACGCTGGTCAGTGGCTGGAGCAGCCGTCTCTGGACGCTGGTCAGTGGCTGGAGCAGCCGTCTCTGGATCGTCAGACATGATGTGAAGCTCAGTCTCTGGATCGGCAGAAGTGACGTGATGCTCAGTCTCTGGATCGGCAGAAGTGACGTGAAGCTCAGTCTCTGGATCGGCAGAAGTGACGTGAAGCTCAGTCTCTGGATCGGCAGAAGTGACGTGAAGCTCAGTCTCTGGATCGGCAGACGTGACGTGAAGCTCAGTCTCTGGATCGGCAGACGTGACGTGAAGCTCTGTCTCTGGATCGGCAGAAGTGACGTGAAGCTCAGTCTCTGGATCGGCAGACGTGACGTGAAGCTCTGTCTCTGGATCGGCAGAAGTGACGTGAAGCTCTGTCTCTGGATCGGCAGACGTGACGTGAAGCTCAGTCTCTGGATCGGCAGAAGTGACGTGAAGCTCAGTCTCTGGATCGGCAGACGTGACGTGAAGCTCAGTCTCTGGATCGGCAGAAGTGACGTGAAGCTCTGTCTCTGGATCGGCAGAAGTGACGTGAAGCTCTGTCTCTGGATCGGCAGAAGTGACGTGAAGCTCAGTCTCTGGGTCGGCAGACGTGACGTGAAGCTCAGTCTCTGGGTCGGCAGACGTGACGTGAAGCTCAGTCTCTGGATCGGCAGATTTGGCGTGAAGTGCAGACGGTGACATGGCGTGAACTGCATAGAGATCACCTTCCTCCACGACACCCACAGTAAAAGCAGAACCGCTCAGTTGCAATGCAATGTCAATATACTTTTCTAGAGAGCCATTAGGATCATGCAAAGGCAGGATAGAACTGAGCGGCTCAGATAGACCTCCTCTGAAAAATATCATGAGGCATACCTCGTCCATTGAAGTCAAATATGCCACCTCAATGAAGTCCTCTACATAGTCCTCGATGGGGCGATCTCCCTGACGGAGACGCATTAACTGTGCTGCTGGATTCATAGTGGCCAAGTCTTCTGTTACGTACTGCCCCAAGTCAGAAGGTTGAGAATCCAAATGCAGCTTTTATTAGAGGGCAATCCAGAATCGTAGTCAAAAGTACAGGCAGGGGTCATACACAGACAAGCAGTCCAAACAGGCAAACAAGGCAGGAGAGACAGGCAAAAGGGTAATTCGGGAGACAGGCAAGAAATCCAAAAACCGACAGACATGAAACCAGGGAAACGCTCAGAATTGCAGTACAAACACGAAACAAGACTTGGCAATGACTGACAGAATGAACAGGCTTATATAGGGTGAGCTAACTAGGAAATGGGGTGCAGGTGGATGTAATCAATGGGTGTTGAAGAGTCCGGGCAAAGGATTATGGGTGATGTAGTCCTAGATGGAGTGACAGTCTGGAGTGGAGTGCCCTCAGGTGGTTCTCATGGGCACTCACACAGGACGAATTGTGACAATTAACATATCTATCTATATATCACCTATGAATCTATATAATTCTATATCTCTCACTTATGCTGTGCTATCTGTCACTATCTAACATATGAATGTGTCACTATATCCATAGGCGTCGATTTCGGAGGGGACGGGGGGGACGCGTACCCACCAGATTTCGTCATGAGTCCTTTTGTACCCACCAATTTAAACCAATTTTTTAAACCAATTTTACGGTGAAGCATTGCTGCAACACACATATTATTTTTTCCACTTAATTGTGTCGTAATAACGATATCTTATGTCGTTTTAACGACATCTTTTTTCGTAAAAACGTTTGAAAAGCAGAAGCAAGCTCCGTAAAACCGGCTCTTCTGCTGCCTGTATCAGTGGCAGTGCCCATAGCACGAAATTGTTGTAATGTATTGATGTAGCCTACAGTTCTTAACAGCCGTGGGTAGCAGTGCCATGGACCGCTCATGATTAGCGTAATGACCCCGGTGCAGCCACAAATATCAGAACTATCTATAGGCTAGGCCTACTGTAATTAAGACATTCAAGACATTCTTTCAGCCTTACTCAAAGTAGAGCCCTACATTTCTGGGGCCGGGCTTTAGGCCAATTTTCCAGTCATAGCCTACCTCAGACGCGGGCCGGGCTTCGGGCCTTTTTAGGCTATAGGACAGCGCTATGCAACACGCATCGCCGCAAATGAGTAAAGCAAGCCAACACGCAAACTGCCACAAGTGAAACTGAAAATAAGCTGAGTCTAGATGCTCAAAAGCACAATCATCTTCATTAAAACTAATGAGGCTAAAGGCTCTTACCAGTGTTTAGGTCGCTCGTTCTCATAATGCAGTCTTTGATGTTGAAATGAGCTGATTAATAAAATGCTCATATCTGTTGCTTTCGCATATAGCACGGGAGATTGAAGATCGGATTTATATTCATTTCGCGGATAGGTGTAGCCTAAGGTAAGACATGCGATCTGCCTGCCTCATCTTGTCAAAAATGCCTTTTTACTGTGATGGTGGTGATAGAGGCTAAACGTTTAAACGATGCTTTAAGTGTTTTATATGGATTTTATAAGCAAGACAAGTCAAGTGTTGATTTCAGAGGCTAAAGCGTTGGGTTAACTCACTGTCGGCCGCTGGCCGCTTGGTCGTCACTTTAAAAAGCAAAAACTTCAATTTAACAAACAAAAAAATGCTTCAAACATTTTTCTAAATTATCTTAATAAAGAAACAAAACGAAATATAACTACTTTGACATTAAAAACAAACTGAACTATTTTAATGGCTGCAACTAATGTGTAATAGAGGGAGGATAAAAACACACAGGCTCCAGTCGGACTCTGATAACGAAGTGGTAAAAAAAAATAGCAAAAATTAAAAATATTAAAGAATTCGCGGGGCGCTTTTGTCGGCATGGGTAAGATAGGCTATAAGACCCGCAATATGTCTCTCAGCTGACATTTTTATTGATTTACATTAGTAAGCTACAGGACATAGTCTTTCAAAACATGACCTGCGCTAAAGAGAAGAAAAAATAATGCATCATGTACCCAGCACTTCTGAAAATGCACTTCTGAAAATGCACTTCTGAATGCGTCTCTGTCCCCAGCACATTTCAAACCAAACTGACGCCCATGACTATATCTATCCTATCTGTCACTGTCTATACCTATCAGTCAATATATCTCATTTAAATCTAGCCTAAATATAGCCTAACTAACCAAAGCACACTATAAATCTCACTTCTGCTATCACAAAATCTCTCTCCTCTCACAAAAACCCACGAGGTGAAGATGGATTTACTTCACTTTTAAACTGTGGTGAATTAGGTTTATACAGATGAGTGTGACTGTGTGGTTTGTTGCGGCCCCCTTTAATCAACGCAGTTTCGGCAGGCGCCACCTGATGAAACACTTCGAAGCTTCATTTAGCCACAGTCACGTGACATGGGTGTTTCGAATCACAGTTCGGAGCAGTGTTTCGAAACATCTGCGCTTCGGGATCTCGACAAAGCCCGGAAACGTCGGTTTCGCGTCAGCCATCCCTACCAGTGGTGCGCGGGTTGATCCAAAATGAGCGGGTGCCTGCGGTCACCCGCGGTTACCCGCGGTTACGAGTCATCCAAAAATATTTTTAATGATATTCGGGTCACGGTCGGTCGGGTCGTCAATAAATCCTTATTTACCTTTTGAATGTTGAGCGTTATTTACTTTTGAATAAATGCTGATGCGGGACCAAATGCCCGATTTCCCAAAACGTTGAACTGAGCAATGCTATTGTACCATTTTAATAGGCTACTTTTAAACGCATATAGCTCAGTAAAGTCAGTTTTATGTATTTTCTGAGAGGATTTTTGCTGGGAAAGTCGGAGGAGATACGCACACTTCGATTAGACTGGATAAACACATGCAGCATCTTAATTGTTAAGAAAATGAAACGAAATAAATGAATAAATCAATCCATTAGGAGCGCAAACTGTTCTTTTTCTGAATGCTGTATGATATAGTCTAGTGTTATGTAATAAACATGTCATTTAGTTGAAGCTTCTACTCAAAAGCAACTACATAAACTAGCTCTTAAGGGCTTTCTCGCTTTTCCAGAAGTGGGCCTTCTCTCAGTTGACCTGCTGATGAATTCTTCAAGCCGGGTCGAAACATAAACATCGCGTTCATCAATAATATGCATCTAGACAGCTGAAATGGAAAATGATGGGCCGCCACAAGAACGGCCTGCTCTCGCCGCTGCACCCCTGAGCGCACCACGTCAGGGCCTGAAACATTTTCTCAATGGCCCAATGACGCTACGATGAGCATTTATTACTTTTAAAAAATGCGGGTCCGGAAGCGGGTCGGGTACAATATTTTCTTCTTTTTTTTTGCGGTCCGAGTTGTGGGCGGGTTAGTTGAAACCGTCGGTCGGGTGCGGGTTGTTTATACATTGACCCGTGCATCACTGATCCCTACCCCTGCCTTCCCATGAACCTTAGAAAATTTGGTTTTGGGAACCTGTTCATTTGAGCAGTAAAAACTTTATATGTCAACGGGAATTCTTCCATTAACCTTAAACATGGTACCTCTCCAAGATTCGAACTGCAGCGGGGAATACGTCAGGGCTGCCCCATTTCGCCATACTTATTTATATTGACTACTCAATTATTAGCCAATTACATTAAGAATAGTGCCTTGCAAGGAGTTGGTATCATGGGAAAGGAAATCATAATCAGTCGATTGGATGATGATACTACCCTTTTCCTTAAAAATTCAGACCAGATTCCCTTGGCTCTTAAAACTATTAAAACGTTCTCCAATGCATCTGGGCTTCATCTCAATGTTCTCAAATGTGAATTAATGGCAATCAAACAACTCTCTGTTTCCAGTATATATAATATCCAAGTCAAAGAGACAATAACCTATCTTGGAATAGTAATCTCCAAAAACTCAAAACTTAGGTGTGATTTAAACTTTTTGCTCGTCCTAGAGAAAGCTAAAAAAAGATATAATCAGTGGCTTCAGAGAGATTTATCTTTAAAAGGAAGGATTCTTCTCTCCAAGACAGAAGGCATCTCACGTCTGACATATGCAGCTATCTCATTAGACCTTGATAAAATAATGTGTAAAAAGATTGATCAATTACTTTGTAATTTTGTATGGAAAAATAAGACTCATTATATCAAAAAATCAGTTTTATCCAACAGCTTCAGTAACGGTGGTCTTAATTTTGTTGATTTTGCAACGTTAAATAATACTTTTAAAATCAACTGGTTTAGGAATTACCTAAAAAATCCCTTCAGTATTTGGAATATTATACCAGGGTATGTTTTTTCTCAGTTGGGAGGTTTGAATTTTCTGTTGATGTGCAATTTCAGCATTGAGAAGATCCCAGTCGCTCTCTCTAATTTCCATAAACAAGCACTATTAGCGTGGTCTTTGATTTTCAAACATAATTTTTCTCCGACCAATTACTTCATTTGGAATAATAGGAATATTTGTTATAAACATAAGTCTTTGTTTTTTGAAAACTGGTTCAAGAATGGGATCAATCGGGTTAGCCAATTATTTAATCAGGATGGTTACTTATTTACTTATCAAGAATTTCTCTCTCACTGTAATATTCCTGTTGCTCCTAAACAGTTTGCCACTGTATTGGGTGCCATCCCTAATGGTGTCGTTATGCTATTTAAAGGCCATAATAGTTCCCTTTCGTTCAGTCACTACGACGTACGTTAGTGACTAACGAATGGGGGTTTCGCTTAGAAGCCAATTATCTTCGAGAATTCAACAGCGCCCAATGGCAGTGCCAATGCCATGGGCATGCGGAATTTGCATGCGTAACTCCGCCCCACCTCGTGGGTATATAAGGAAGTACGCTGGCAACATCGCATTATGTTTCTGCTTTGGAGCCAAGAGTATCTCTTCACTCCTTCAAGCCTGATCCTGAGTCTTCGACAAGCTTTGAGACGAGCAGCTTTCCAGAGGCGTTGGTGTTACGGCGCGTTCCAGTGATCATCATACTGCCTGCCTGCTGATCTGCGCAGTGGTCCGTCTGACAGCTGGTGTGTGGTCGCTGGGCGCTTCGGCGTTCTCTGCGAGGCTTTCCTCTCCTAAAAGAGCTTACACGTGACGCGTCCTTTTCAGGATGTCTCGTCCGTGTACTTCTGGGTGTGGCCGGTTGCTTTCCTCTTCTGATGGGCACAAACACTGTCTGGTATGTTTGGGCTTTCAACATGCCCAGGCAGCGTTTGTGGATGAGTCATGTTCCCACTGCGGGAATATGACCATCGCAGTGTTGCGGTCAAGACTCCATGACCTTCGTAATGAAGTGAGAGTCCCCTCTACCACACCCCGATCTACTGAGTCCCAGAGGCCCAGTACTTCGGCTGGTGGTCAGGGTGACTTGACGGTTACGGTGTGGAACAAAGCCCCGATGCTCATGCCTCGGGCCACACCCCCGTCTTGCACACTGCAACCCGCGAGTGTCCAGACGCAGATCGCGGGGCCTGCTTCGGCCCCCCCGCGCATCTCGTTTGGCGCTCCGGAGGAGGATGCGATGTCGGTCACCGCATCACAAGGTGGGCTCGAGTCCTCTGAGGATGATGACTCGGCTGTGTTGCCGCCTTCGGGCGTTCCAGCATTGCCCGAGTCGGACCCAGAGCTGACAGCCATGCTGTCTCGGGCAGCCGCGAGCTTAGGGATAGAGTGGAACCCTCCGCCCTGTCCCGAACGCTCAAGGCTCGATGATTGGTTTTTGGGAGCGCGCGCTGACAACCGTCAGTCCCCGCCCCCAATACCTTTCTTTCCCGAGCTGCATGAGGAACTCGCGTGGTCCTGGAAGTCCCCGTTGTCTTCCCGTGACCGGTCAGCGACTTCCTCCGCCTTCTCCGCCCTTGATGGGGCGGCGGCTAAAGGGTACACTGGGGTCCCCCCAGTTGAACGTTCTGTTGCGATGCAACTGTGTCCTCAGAGCGCTTGAACTTGGCGCGGCGATCCAAAGCACCCCTCCAAAGCCTGTCGGTTCACATCAACCTTGGTGGCGAAATCGCACAGAGCCGCGGGGCAGGCCGCCGCTTCTTTGCATGCCATGGCGATCCTCCAGGTCTACCAGGCCAGGATCCTCAAGGACATGCACTCAAGGACATGCACGAGGGTGGAGTTGATCCGGGGCTCTTAAATGAGCTGCGTGCCGCCACCGACCTCGCTCTCCGGGCGACGAAGGTGACCGCACGCTCCCTGGGTCAAGTGATGTCCACAAACGTGGTCCAGGAGCGTCACCTGTGGCTGAACCTGGCCGATATGCGGGACACCGAGCGAACCCGGTTCCTCGATGCCCCCATATCCCAGGCCGGCCTCTTCGGCGGGGCGGTTGAGGACTTTGCCCAACAGTTCTCAATCGCCCAGAAACAGACTGAGGCTATAAAACACGTACTGCCCCGGCGGCCAGCTGCTGCCTCCACCCAGCCGCCGGCACAGTCGCCTCAGTCTGCTCCACGCCGAGGACGCCCTCCTAAGGCTCCCGCCCCTCCCACCCGGTCCAAGCAGCAGCCTGCACCGGGCCGGGTCGCGGAGGAAGCCGTAGGAAGGCGTCCAAGTCCCCTCAGGCCGCCCCGCGCCCCCCTAAACGCCAGGCCAAGCGGCGCTCCTGAGACGGACGGCTCAGGGATGGGAAATTCTTTCGAGGAGATGGTAGCAGGACCACTCCTTCCCCCGGTGGAGGGCCGGGGGAGAATCCTTTGTTCAGCTGCTGGCCCACGGGTCAGCAGCACCCTAATTTGGTCAAAGAAAGAATTAACACTCCCATCCCTGAGCCCACAGAGTCCGGTGATGACGGTGCGCGCCACCCACGGGTCCCGCCACTCGCATCCCACTCTGTCGCCAGCCTCCTGGCAGAGCAGACCCCAGTGGAACGTGCGTCCTTCCCTGGTCTCCTCTGTCAGGACGCAGCAGTCAACCGTGCCCCCGCACCGGGACGCCCCTCAGCCTCCCATGTCCGGGCCGGTGACGCTGCATCGCTGCAAGCCCACACCGGGTACGTCTGTGCTCCGAATGACCCCGCTGGCGCAGTTTCTGGGAGTCTGGCTTCAGCTTCCAGGGCTGTCCCGCTGGGTCGCGCGGACCATCAGGCGCGGCTACGCGATTCAGTTCGCGCAGGTTCCTCCCTGCTTCCGGGGAGTCCGTTCCACTATGATCGGGGCCAATGCCCCCGTCATGCGAGCGTAGATTGCCACCCTACTGGCGAAGGGTGCGATCGAACCTGTCCCTCCAGCCGAGATGAACTCCGGGTTTTACAGCCCGTACTTCATCGTACCCAAAAAGACCGGTGGGCTACGACCGATCCTGGACCTGCGCATCTTGAACCGTTACCTTCACCGGTTTCCGTTCAAGATGTTGACAGCGAAACGCCTTTTCGAATGCGTTCGTTCAGACGATTGGTTTGCAGCGATCGACCTGAAGGACGCCTACTTCCATGTCTCCATTCTACCTCGACACAGACCGTTCCTACGGTTTGCTTTCGAGGGGCGGGCATATCAGTACGCAGTTCTACCATTCGGGCTATCTCTGTCCCCTTGCGTCTTTACGAAGATTGCCGAGGCAGCCCTTGCGCCCCTTCGGCAGCATGGGGTTCGCATCCTGAATTACCTCGACGACTGGCTCATACTGGGTCACTCTCGGGAGCAGGTTTGCGGACACAGAGATCTGGTGCTCCATCACCTAGCCCGTCTGGGCCTTCGGGTCAACTGGGAGAAGAGCAAACTTTGCCCCGCGCAGAGGATCTCTTTTCTCGGTATGGATATCGACTCGGTCGCCATGTGCGCGCAGCTTTCGAGCGAGCGCGCACAGTCTCTGCTGACTTCCCTTCGTCAACTCGAGGGCAAGAATGCGGTTCCACTGAAACTATTTCAGAGGCTCCTGGGGCATATGGCATCTGCAGCCGCGGTGACACCGCTCGGATTGCTTCATATGAGACCGCTTCAGCATTGGCTACGCGATCGAGTCCCGAGATGGGCATGGCGGTCTGGCACGCTCCGGGTACAAGTGACTCGGGCCTGCTTACAGACTCTCACCCCGTGGTCGAACCTCAGCTTTCTACGGACCGGAGTGTCCTTAGAACGAGTTTCCCAGCATACTGTTGTATCAAGGCAAGGCAAGGCAAGTTTAATTGTATAGCACATTTCATACACAGGGGCAATTCAAAGTGCTTTACACAGAAATGAAGTTAAAATATTCATAAGTGAATACAATAAAAATATACATAGTATATCAGTTATAGTGGGAATTAAAAGAAAATATAAAATAAAGATGAAATCCCCTATCTGGGGTGGAAGAAAATGGAGAGTCAGGTTTACTTTAAAAATATTTGTCAGGTAACTGTGCGTTTAGACAGTACCCTTACAGACAAATCTTCTTGGCCTAACTTGAGGGCGTTCTCTAGATGTTTTACCCGTCAGAGCAGATCTAAACGGGTCTTCCTCGGCAACAGATGCGTCATCCACGGGTTGGGGTGCCATGTGCAATGGACAAGCAGCCGCGGGCTCCTGGACAGGACCCCAGCGCCTTCTGCATGTCAATTGCCTCGAGTTACTGGCAGTACGGTTCACCCTGCACCGCTTCCGAGCGTTGCTGAGGGGTCAACATGTACTAGTCAGGACAGACAACACGGCCGTAGTAGCGTACATCAACCACCAGGGCGGTCTACGCTCCCGCCGTATGTCTCAACTCGCCCACCATCTCATTCTATGGAGTCAGAAGCACCTGAGGTCCCTTCGTGCTGTCCACATCCCAGGAGAGTTGAACTGTGCAGCCGACGAGCTGTCACGGATTCAGCCTTTCCCCGGAGAGTGGAGACTCCATCCCCAGACGGTTCAGCTGATATGGGAACGGTTCGGCGACGCACAGGTAGACCTGTTTGCCTCCCAGGACTCTTCCCATTGCTCCCTGTATTATTCTCTGACCGAGGGCACCCTCGGCACGGATGCACTGGCGCACAGCTGGCCGTCAGGGCTACGCAAGTATGCGTTTCCCCCAGTGAGCCTTCTTGCACGGGTACTGTGCAAGATCAGGGAGGACAAGGAGCAGGTCACGTTGGTCGCCCCGTATTGGCACGGCCAGACCTGGTTCTCAGAACTTCTACTCCTTGCGACAGCCCCTCCCTGGCCTATCCCTCTGAGACCGGACCTTCTCTCTCAGAGACGGGGCACTCTTTGGCACCCGCGTCCTGCGTTCTGGAAGCTCCACGTGTGGCTTCTGGACGGGATGTGGCAGGTTTGAGTAGTCTTCCACCTGCGGTGGTCGCTACCATCACTTCCGCTAGAGCTGAGTCTACTCGACGTCTCTATGCGTTGAAGTGGAACCTCTTCGTCACATGGTGCTCTTCCCGCCAAGAAGACCCCTGGAAATGCCCGATCGGGTCCGTGCTATCGTTTCTCCAGGAGGGGGTGGAAAGAAGGCTGTCTCCTTCCACCCTTAAAGTGTATGTGGCCGCAATATCTGCCTACCACGATCTCCTGGGGGACAAAAAGGTAAGTCAGCACGACCTGATCATCAGGTTCCTGAGGGGAGCGAGGAGACTGAATCCTCCTCGCTCTCCTCTCGTACCCTCTTGGGACCTCTCAGTAGTCTTAAGTGCTCTGCAGAGGCCTCCCTTTGAGCCTTTGCGGTCAGCCGAGATTAAATTCTTGTCTATGAAGACGGCTCTGCTGACCGCATTGGCCTCGCTTAAGAGGGTCGGGGACCTGCAAGCATTTTCGGTTGACGAAGCGTGCCTTGAGTTCGGGCTGGCTAACTCTCACGTGATCCTGAGACCCCGGCCCGGATATGTGCCCAAGGTTCCTACCACTCCGTTCCGAGATCAGGTGGTGAACCTGCAAGCGCTGCCTTTGGAGGAGGCAGACCCAGCCTTGGCATTGCTCTGTCCAGTACGCGCTCTCCGCGCCTATGTAGACAGTACGCGGTGTTTCAGGACCTCAGACCAGCTCTTTGTCTGTTATGGTGGAGAGCGGAAGGGAAGTGCTCTCTCAAAGCAGAGGTTGTCTCACTGGATAGTGGACACCATTGTTTTGGCTTACCAGCAGCAAGGTCAACCATGTCCCCTTGGGGTTAGGGCACACTCTACCAGGAGTGTGGCCTCTTCTTGGGCTTTAGCGCATGGCGCCTCGCTGCAGGCTGGGCGACACCAAACACATTCGCCAGATTCTACAATCTCCGAGTGGAGCCAGTGTCCGACTATGTACTCGCCCCTACGGGTGGCCGGTAATGGGCCAGGCTCAGGTGTCTTCGCTTGCTCGCCATTCCACTCCACGGACTGGATACGTGCGATATTTTCCCTCAGGTGAGCTCCCCGAGAGCCCTGAGCTCCTCCAGCACTGCTTACGCCGACATCAGTTCAGTCTGCCCTTTCGAGCCCAGACCCTCATGTCCGGCCAGGTGCCCCGTGTGCATGGTTCCCCTCCGGCGACCCCCACACGAGTATTCCCACCGTAAGCCTCCTCAGCGAGCAGGTGTCTTTCCCTCGGCAAGTCCCTGCCACCCCTAGGGTTAAAAATCCACCTTCGGCTGGTACCCTAGAGATCTTCCATATGCAGCCCTTAGCGGGTCATATGTGTATTCTTAAGTCCTCCCTACGGGTAGGCATCTTGGCATTCCCTCACTGGGATATGCTTCCCAGTGTACCTTGGTATTCCTGTGATAAGTGGGAGTCCTTCGTCCGTACTAGTCTTACGACAGGGTACTCTCACTTACGCAGGGCACTGGATGACGGCTGAGTGGCGTTGTTGTATTGGAACCCCCATTCGTTAGTCACTAACGTACGTCGTAGTGACTGAACGAAAGGGAACGTCTCGGTTACGTATGTAACCCTCGTTCCCTGAGGAGGGAACGGAGACGTACGTTTCCTCTGCCACGTCAGCCGTGCTGCCTGGAACGCGGAGTTCAGTCTTGGCTCCTGCAGCAGTAACATAATGCGATGTTGCCAGCGTACTTCCTTATATACCCACGAGGTGGGGCGGAGTTACGCATGCAAATTCCGCATGCCCATGGCATTGGCACTGCCATTGGGCGCTGTTGAATTCTCGAAGATAATTGGCTTCTAAGCGAAACCCCCATTCGTTAGTCACTAACGTACGTCTCCGTTCCCTCCTCAGGGAACGAGGGTTACATACGTAACCGAGACGTTTTTTGACTAGTTCTGAAATGCCTCTCCCAGACCCGGCTGACACGTATGTAGGCAGGATATGTTTTAAATCTACATTAAAAAATAATAGAGATATTCGTTTTCTTTTTCTCAATGACTGTGTTTCCACTCCTCATGTTGTTACAAAATGGAATACATTAGTGGAAAATATCTCATGAAGAAGGTTTGGACTCTCTCTAACAAGTACCTTTTGGTAAATAAGGTAAAAGAGATTTCTTTTAAACTTATTCATCGATATTACCCAGTCAAAACTTTCATGGTGTCAAAGTTTAAATTAAGTATAGATGCAAATTGTACTTTTTGTGATTCACAACCAGAAACTATCTTGCATCTTTTTTGGCATTGTGGCCATACAAGAAAACTTTGGCAAGAGATTTGCCAGTTCATTGTAAACAAAATATATAAAGATTTTGAGCTTTATTTCAAGGATGTTTTGTTTGGGTTTTTCAGTTATGAGAAGCAAGATGAAAATATTTTTTTTCTTTGCAACCTAATAATTTTTCTTTCTAAATATTTTATCCACAAATGTAAAACAATTAAAGTTACCCCCAATTTTTCTCACTTTCAAGAAGATGTTAAGATCTATATTAAATCCATATCTACCTCTTTTAACAAAAAGGCTACTAAAACTCTGAATGTATGCTCAAATGTTGTTGATTTTTTTTTGTTTAATTAATGTATTGTATAAGGTAATTAGTGTAATGTTGTTTCTTTCTGTTTTTTTTTTTTTTTTTTTTTTTTTCATTTCATTATTATTATTTAATATTTTGTGGGAAGGCTTGTGTTTAATTGATGCTTCCTCATCTGTTTATTTATCTTCATTTTTATTTATTTATTTTTCTCCAAACTCAGATGTGATGTAATGTTTGTCCGTCCCTGAACCTCTGGCTATGTTTTCTGGTTTATGGCTTCACTTTTGCGTATTGTGAGTGAATGTTAAATAATAAAAAAAAATAAAAAATGTATTTAAAAAAAGTTAACGAGTGAAGGGCCTAATAAAAATGAACTGGAACACAGCACATGAGGCAAACCAAACTGGATCTGATTCTTCTTCTGCTGTTTGTCAAACTTATACAAAACATGGAGTACTACTAGTGACCCCTAGTGGTGAGGATGAACATAGCCCCCAGAAAAGATAGTATGCTTTGTAATAGGCTGTGACTGTTACATCATGTGTATAAAATGAAGCTCTCTTTCTCTTATCTAATTGAACATATGACTCACATGGAAGTTCAGTTCCAGTTAGCAGTCACACTCAATGTTTCTTTGGAAGTCATTCTCTCTAAAGGCCGGAGGCAAGTCATAGCTTTAGTATAAAAACACCAGATACCTTGTTCTCCACATCACTTGCTAAAGCAAAGGTAAGTCAATCTCACTTATCATTTTTATAATGATTGTATAGATATCATTCCAGTTACATATTGTATTTTCTGAGGCATGTTTAAAACCAAACAGAACTGTTCTGCTTTCAGTGCATTCAGGAGAACACATTGCACACCTTTCTCTGTAAAACTACTAAGGATGGCTGAAAGCGAAAGCAAGTATTAGCTTATTTCATCGAACAGATTTGAAATACCAGCCATCAATGTGATCTTTTCAGTCTTTACAAATATACAATGTTTTTATTCTCCAGTGGCTATGTCCCAGTGGAGCCCAGACTTTGTAAAAGAGCTTCTCCCTGCTGCCGAAAAGACAGCCCTTCTCTACAATCTCTCTTACCTGTGCCTGGCCAACTTCCCCAACCTGGAGAGAATCATCAGGAGTCGGGCTGTGGAAACCCAGCTTCTGTTCGGATCCTCTGATGCAGCCATGCTGAAGGTATGTTTCACATTTCTCTTGATTTCAGTAATTTCTTATCTTGTCACCTAGAAAGACAAAAAAATAGAAATGTGTGTCAATTCACCAAACATGAAGGGTCTGTAGTAAATAGCTAAATTGGCTATGAGACTCTCAGCCTTAACTGGAAATAAATACATAATAATATCATAATGTGAGCCATGAAAAGTTTAAAAAGTTTGTACTTGAGTAGTGTCTGTGACGTCACCCATAGGATTCTGTAGCGCAGTTTTGAAGTGTAAAGTCAGGTCGAGCTGGCCGTCGCCATCTTGGCAGCGCGACACACCCGGATAACAGAAAATGGGCAAAGAGGCGGGACGTGGGCGGAGCTGAGGTGACGCGATGACTAACAGACAGCAGACCAATGGCAATCCACCAGCCACTCAAAGTGGCCACGCCCTTAATTATGCAGAACTTTAAGGCTTTATATAATGTAAACGAATACGCGGCTGGGGTGCCACGTACAACGGGCTTGCAGTTTCGGGTCTGTGGACGGGGCCTCAACTGCAATGGCATATCAATTGCCACGAGTTGTTAGCAGTTCATCTTGCACTCAGCCGCTTCAAAGTTCCGCTCAGAGGCAAGCACGTTCTGGTCCGTACGGTCCATCTTAAAGCTGAAGTCCGTAACTTCTTTGTATTAAAAATTATCCAAAATAATTTTTGGAGCAAGTACATAACCAGCTAGTGTTCAAAACGATCTTCTTACCTTAGCTCGATTTACAACGGTAAGCTTGTAACAATGTTTTTAATTCCAGTGGTACTGGTGGATTTCCATGGGAAATTCAAGCATGTCTTTGCGTCATTACATCACATCTGTACACATAAAGATTGTGTCCTGGCTAGTAGGCTATATTGCGTGTGAGGCTGTTGGAGGTGGAGATATATAGCCTTTTCTCACAGCACTTGATATAATTAAACTTATCAATTTAATTGCGGATCCAGAAAGGTTCAAACGACAATCACCAGTGATAGCTGGAGATTTACCCGTTGTAAAATGTAGAAGACGTCAGACTTTCGGGGTGCGTCTCAATCAGCTCTCTAGTTCAGTAGTCAGGGCACTGATCAGGACATAAGTCAATGGGCTGATCCATGATCAGTGCCCTGACTGCTGAGCTAAGGGGCTCATTGAGACACACCCTCGGAGTGGCTACAGAAAAAAAGAGACTGCAACCGGGCCCTTGCGAAAACAAGGATAAAAATGGCTTTTGAAAGGTGGCGTGAACTCCGTGTTTTAAAGGGGTTCAAAACGGACGCAGAGACCGCTTTTTTTCTGCTGGACAATTTCAATGGTTAAATTATGTAATAGAAGCACACTTCGCTTAATTCATACAGTTACAGAGTTTTCTTTGTTGTGCCTTTCTCGTTTGGCTATGTGCATTATGGTAAATATCAATTATTTTGTGCTAGCTATGAGACGGAGCAATTCACCTCCACATTCATTTGTTGGTATGACAGTCAGAAATTAGACTGCACAGAAATGGAAACTAAACTACAGGTAGCCCTAATACACATTAAGTGTAGTCACGCTATGCTGATGTTGTTAACATTAACAATTTGAAAACTAGGTATAATTTACACGGTTTGACGTGATATGATAATCGATCGTTAGATTTAATCCTCGCGATGTACTGCAATGCTTTTTTCCCCTTAGTTGGTCAACACAAAAGTGGATGTTATCTATTTACTTGTTCAGATGACTTTTTCAGATGATTTTCTGGTGAAAATTATTATGTTGGTCATGCTTTCAAAAAGTATAATCTGATTCTGAATGACCGCACAGCCGCACATGCTCCTCAAAACACTGGATTCCTCCGTGCTGTGCCGTGCCGAGGCACAAATCACGTAAAGTTGATAATTCCGCGAATAACTGCAATTGCAGATTTCGAACAGAGATGGCGACAAAGAGGAAAAACTACGGACTGCAGCTTTAACGTAACATACATTTAAAATTAATTTCTTACATTATTATAACTTTAAACTTTAACAACAAATAAAGCCACAGCATTATGAACAGCATTTACAGGACAAATACAGGCAATGAGAGTTCTGAATGTTTAGTCATTTTTAAAGTCTTCGATTCTTGATCTTATGTCTCTTCCTTCTCACAGTGTATTATGACCAGTATAAACCTGGTTGAGACGCTGTTTCCCATGTTGATGACAGCTGTGGAGAAAAATAAGGCGACTTTAGCAGTCAAATACCTAGCAAAGGCACGAGAATGGATCAAAGACATTATCACTGATGTGGACAGGATAGTGGAAGAGTAAGAATACCTTGAGTAATAATTTAATTATTCTACATGCTATTACTGCTATAATGTGCTAAAAGTATGAAGCTAGTTACACCAGCCCATTGCTATAAAATGCTATTTTCACTGCAACATTTCTTCAACATTGTGTAGGTTTGATTTACACAACAAAGATGTAGCATCGTCCACCAGTGATGTTATCAAGGAAAAACAAGAAACAGATGAAAAGATTAAAGAAAAAGACGAGGAGTTGAAGCAGACTGAAAAAACCTTGGATGATCTGAACTCTGAACTCCAAAAAACTACAAAAGAGCTTGAGGAAACTGAGAAAAAGATCAACAGCAAAACCCAAGAGATTCAAGATTTTGCCAAATCCAAATCACAAACAAGTAAAGGCCTCGGCATCTTTGCTGCAATCGTGCCATTCGTTGGGCTAATTGTTAATAGCATTTATGATGCTGTAAATGATCCTAAGGATGTTGCACATATGAAGGCTCTTGAAGCAGAATTGAATCGCTTCACCGCTGACAAGACTGCTCTGAAACAGAAAGAGTGGCAGCTCGAAGTCCAGATCATTGATTTGCAGATGACGGCTGCCAAAGCCAGTATTGAACTGAGTGAGTCTGTTTTATTTCATGTTTAAAGTATAAATGACAAGCCATGCCAAGATTCAAGTCTAGTTTAACACAGGCTATCCACCCTATCTGCCCTAAATCGTATTGAAAATGGCTAATGTCACATACTATTTAGGATGGATAGTGACGCAGGCAGGGAGTGAACGTGTGGCTTGTTGTAACATGTATTTCCTCTCTGCAGATTCCATACCCGACCCCATCTATCTAAATCAAGTTCAGAAGAGCTTGACAAAAATTCAGGCAATTCTTATTGAGCTCAAAAACTTCTGGGAGAATGTTGCTCAAATGCTGGGCTACCTGGAACAAAAGACCTTTGTTGAAGAAAATATTATCGACCTTCCCGAACTAAAAGATACATTTCTAAAATCAATCGAAATTGCCTCAGAGGTAAATGCATGTTTACATGATTACAAAAAGATATTCTCTTTATTTGCACCAGTGAACGCTGGTTTCCTCCTATTTTGTCCAGCCGTTACTAAGGTTTCATCTGAAAGTCTAATGTGGCTTGTACATGTTTTAATTTCTCAGGCTTGGAGCTGTTTTGGTGAAGGCTGTGAAAAATGTTCTGTCATCTTTAAGCTCCAAACCAAAGATGCCTACAAGTTTCTGGAGGTCAGTCCTTCCTCTCTCTCCAAGGAGGAGTGGGAAAAAGAGTACGAAAGTGTAAAGAAACAACTGGAGGATATAGACCCACTACAATATGTGACATCCTCTGGTACAGCTGCCATTTCTGAATGATCTACAGAGAGCTGACCCGCACGAGTGCCTCATCCTGTATGTTTTCTGTCTCATGATGCTGGGATGATGATGTTTAGTGTAATGGCAAAAATGTATTCATTGACATCACTAATAAGAGACAAACCTCAATCCAATTGTCTTTTTAAAGATTTATTTTTCTTGCAAGAAAGAGCCATGGTCAGTGCAGCCATCCGAGGCTGCCTTGAGTGGGAACTGAGGCCACAAAGAAGCCACAAGCTTCTTATACCACCAATGTCTAAACACCCCTTCTCAGTAGTTTTCCATTTCCACACAGGGTAAAAGCAACAAAAAAGAAAAAAACAAACACACAAATGGTCCCTCTTTGTCTTAGAATTAATTTAAATTATCCGACACCTTTGGTTCAGGAAGGCTCTCAATTTAGATGTCCCGCTGCTACCCCCCTGGGTTTCCATAGACACTGTGTCTGTTGAGCTTAGAGAGGTGTTTTGTATGGCCGAAACAGATATTGACTCCTGAGTGAACTCAAACATAAATCTTATTCTGTGATTAAATTTTTCCCCAACGTTAGCTTCTTAAATACTCTACTAGAGTTCTGTATTCCCTTCTACTTAACGCCTAAACACTCTTTATATGTACTCCTCTCCATATGTATCATCTCTTTATGAGCTCTTGCAAAAAAACTCTTAGCTAAAGAAATGGATAAAAATGGATGAATGCTTCTCTGAATAAAGTTTGATAACATCATTATTGACTTTTGTTTTTCTTTTAAATAATCTTACATGCCTGGTTTTTATTTGAAGTCATAGATTTTCTTCAACCGTGTTTCTGCAATATTTCTTAATTTTAAACTCCTTTTGATGTCACTGGATACACACAAATTGTCTCATTACACAGTCTACGAAATGTGTTCTTGTTTCATTCTGATCATGAATAAGCTCTTATGCGGATGATTTTAACACAGTTTACCAGACTGTAGATCACAACATTCACCGGTTCTATTACGGCTGTGAATCAGAGACAATGGATCCAATAGCGAAGTGAGAGAATGCTCATTTATTTAGGTAAGACACCAGCTCAAAAGTAGATCAATGTCAAAAGAGATGAAGAGAACAACAGGTCTGGCAGAGTACTGCGTGCAGCAGACAGGCAGGCAAAACCCAGGCGATGAAGTGCAGGCAGCGAAGCAGGGAATGCAGCGGGCAAATGGCCGGGCAGAATCCAGGAAACCGGAACGAAGAAGACACACGGAGAACAGGAACTACAGCCACGAACACAACACCAGGGAAGCCTGTAACGAACTGACAGTGAGTGTGGGTGAGAGAGCTGCAAATAAAGCCTGGTGATAACGTGCTGCAGGTGGAGGTGATGAGCACTGTAATCAGTGACCACGCCTCCACAAAACCTCACAAACACAGAGAAAAGAGACCATGAATTATGAACCGTGACAGGTTCAAGGTCATACTGTCAGAGTCAATAAAGAATGGATCCAAGAGCAGAGGTTGACAGGATAACAACAGTCTTTAATGAGAATATAAACAGGATACATAAAAACACAGAATTGGTAAAACAAACAGAGAAGGAGCTGAGATGATCCTGTCTCGAAGAGGTGAGAGATCGGGACACCAGTAGAGGTGGAGGCAGTTCTTGAGAATTAATCACAGTCAGGAACAGAGGACCGCGAAGGTACTCTTGCAGCAAATGCAGAACTCAGACTAAACTTAGGCGCAAGGCTGTATCAGACAAACAAGACCAGGTGAGCACTTCCAAAGCAAATCAGACATGAAGAAAGCAGCAGTCATAACGCATGACATGAGACAATGATCCAACAAGAGGCAGTAAGAACAAACACTAGATAAAGGGTAAGCACTCAAACAAAAGTGGGAACAGGTGATTGCGATGACTAACAGGTGCAGGTAGACAGAGAGAAGATGAGCCTAACGAGCGAGTGAGTAAGTGTGTGTGTGTGTGTGTGTGTGTGTGTGTGTGTGTCTGAAACAATCAGGAAGGAGAGTGAGTGAAGAAAAGTATAGTGAGAAGCAAAGAGAAAGAACCTGACACATGACAGTACCCCTCACTCAACGAGCGCCCCCAGGCGCTCCCGAGGGAGGAGCCTGACGAGACCGGTAGAAGTCATCAATCAACGAGCGATCCAGGACTTCCCAGGCTGGAATCCACCGCCTCTTCTCAGGACCGTACCCCTCCCAATCCACACAATGTGTGTGTGTGTGTGTGTGTGTGTGTGTGTGTGTGTGTGTGTGTGTGTGTGTGTGTGTGTGTGTGTGTCTGAAACAATCAGGAAGGAGAGTGAGTGAAGAAAAGGATAGTGAGAAGCAAAGAGAAAGAACCTGACACATAACAGATATGTATGATTTTTCATCCATTTTGTCTACATCTTAATGTCTTAAATTGCTCATTGTGGCAGTTGGTCTGACACACCCAGCCATGTTGGCATGTCTTCTTCCTTGTGCTTGGCTCTGATAATTGCTGCTTGCAGCTATATTTACATAGATGTATATTTATTTATTTATTTATTTATTTATTTATTTATTTATTTATTTATTTATTTATTTATTTATTTAAATAGGGACAGTGCATATTAAAGGTCCCATGGCATGGCATTTTTCTATTATTTTATAATGTTTCCTGAGGTGTACTTATATTGTTAGTATGACTTTTACATCATAAAATGTCATAATTTAGAAATAAAAGGCATTTTTTCAATGCTGCTGTTTGCCCTGTGGCTGAATGCCCTGCTTCAAGAGGCGTGTCTGCTGTGAGACTTCAGTAAAAACTCCCACTGTTGTGATTGGCTGACATCTTTGTATTTTAAATGAGCGGAGGGGGCGTGGTTTAACTTGGTCTACGAGGCACGAGCAGGCAGGAGCTGCTGCCAGAGAGACGGATGGACCGGAGTTCACTTCACATCAGTTCTCAGCATGTCTGAACTGTTGTAGTTACAGCATATACTTCAGGTTATTAGTCTATTTCTAGTCGGAGGGACTGTCACTCATGTCAGAAAGTTAGTAACTTTAGTAAATTATGGATCAGCGCTGACTGGAGACGCGAACCGTTTAGAACGATTCAGTCCGATTTGGTGAACTGATTCGGTTCACTAAAAAGAACAGGTTCAAAAGAAAGATCGTTCGCGAACCGGACATCACTAACGTACCAGAGACGGAGCTCAGCGATCGCTAACAAAGTTATTTATAGTACCTTCTGAGTTATGAGAGCGCTGTCAGTCAGCGCTGTGAGTTTATTGTGTTTGTATCTGAGAGTTCTGAATAAACACGAGTCCCAATCACACCGAGTCCGTCTTCATCATTATTACCAACTGTGTAACACATGCAAAGTACCATTACAGCTGTCGAGATGAACGAGTTAAAAGTAAGTGTTGATAATAGCATTATTTTTAAAATAAAATAAAAGCGTCAGTGACGCGCGTTGAGTACACAGCGCAAACAAAGACACAACAGCAGTAATCGAATGTAATCCAGTTTATTGTGGGGCTAGGCTGGCTAGCCCGAATATGCTCACGCTTACCCCCCTTCTGCTTAATCTCACGCCGCGTTTGGTGCCTCCGCTGTGGGCCAGATGCAGTACTGGGGGTCGGGGATGTTGAAGGCCAACGGCCAGTGCAGCCCGAGCTTCGGCGTGTGTGAGGCCGATGTTGAGCAGAAACTCATGACTGTATGCACATTTTAGAACCGGTAGACGCGACGAGGACGTACAAAAACACTGACTCACAAGATAGAAAACACGAAAACACCGTTCTGTCTGGAGAGAGAGAAGCCGCATTGTGTGCACGAATAATAAATAATTAGCTACACATCAGAAATTACTGATCACAGATCAGAAGGAACTGAAAAAAGACTTCTGTTTTCATTTGTACATCCAAACACTGAGAAACTGCCAGCATTCACTCGTTCACAAGGAATGATCTCTCGAGCGTTTGCATGGGCGTGCCAGATTCTCTGGGCGGAGGAAAGGGAGGTAACCGCTCCTGCTTGGACGTCAAACCAGGAGACTTCAGGATTGGCTCGTCTGGCCTGTCATTTTCTCAAAGGCAGAGAGAGACAGCCAGAACTCGGGTTTACACCGATCAACATTTCTATCCACTTGGGGACAATATTCAGGCTAGGGGAACTCATATTAATGATGAAAAACCTCATAAAATGAAAATTTCATGCCATGGGACCTTTAATGAACATCAGTACAAGTACACAATGTAAATATGCTAGAGTTAGCACCACAGCTAATTTTCATCTATTGTCCCTAGGCAGATAAAAAACAAAAACAAGGATAAACATGCATACACACCCTCAACAGTTTGAGGGACACAATACACACTAACAGAAATACACTGACAACAATAATAACAAAAGAATATACGAACAAGTAA
Organism: Romanogobio albipinnatus; assembly: GCA_023566225.1. Taxonomy (NCBI): domain Eukaryota; kingdom Metazoa; phylum Chordata; class Actinopteri; order Cypriniformes; family Gobionidae; genus Romanogobio; species Romanogobio albipinnatus. The sequence continues at coordinate 43,311,794 of CM042260.1, read as the reverse complement.
TTAAGTAATCGTCACACATAAGAAGTTCATGAGGCAGTTTAAAAATGCGTGCAACTTTGGTTTTCTAAAAGCCATATTTTTAAATGAGTTTTAAAAGTAGTGTATGAGGGACAATCCCTTATTGTATGGGGTAGGCTATTCCAATATTTACTTCCCTTTACTGACAAGACAGTTTGTCCAAATGTAGTGCGCCTAAAAGGTATTACACAGTCTCCTTTTTTAGAGGCCCTTGTTCTACCATCACCAGGGACGTCACTAGGATTGGAAGACAGGGGGGGCTTAGCCCCCAGGGTATTTGTAACTTGTGTTTGCAAAATCTTTGCACTCACATCTAGAGCTACAATTATGTCAACAACCAGTCAAGAAACCATTTGGAGTAACTGTATTACTGTATATGTACTGTATGTAGGATTGCTTTCATTTTAGTTTCACATGTGTATCTGTGGGCATTTGCTCATCTTTAGCCTACATTTAGGTAACATCGTATTTATTTAATTTATCACAGCCAATGAATGCAGAAAGTTAAATTGGTTAGAGAATATAGCTAGCATATATAATAAATATAATTCAATAATTTTGTTTAGGCTATGCATATTTCCTAGACCTGCCAACAAAAGCGTATTGTTAGAAGAAAACAAAACAATCCTTAGACCTATAGACCATTACTGACCTCAATCACACCGGCTCCCTCAGAATCAACTGGCCTGCTAATCTCCTGCGGCTGCTTCTCTTTCTCTCTGCTAAAATATCTTCGAATATCCATCTCATCTGCTCAATGAATTGAAGAATACAACAGTAATAGCATTAACAGGGACCCTCTGACATTTCGTTTTCAGTGACAACAACATTCTATGGGGATTGATATTGTTTTAGAATATGCCTATTATAGAGATAGCTTGTATTATTGGCAAAGAATACAGAGTTTTGATTAGCTTGCTAAGTTAACCATTTCTTGTATTTTGCTTGTTCACTCTAGCTAGACTACAGGTTATTATAGTTTTGCATTTTTCATTAGTTTTTATTTTTATTTCGTTTTTTGTTTTCAAATTCAGTTTAGTTTTATTTAGCTTTTAAAGTGGGTTTGCTAGTTTAGTTTAGTTTAAATTTTTTTTAAATGCTTAGTTTTAGTTTAGTTTTTATTAGTTTTAGTCTTTTTTTGTAATTTGGGTTATTTGTCAGGGGCAAGATTCAAAAAGGTCAGAAAAAGTATTGTGTAATAATAACTCAACAAAAAAATCACACAATTTTAGAAAATATTCATTCAAAAATAAAACCAGTAACTTACATAAAATGTACATATGGGCACAAATATGTAAACAGTCACACTTGTAAGTGCAAAATGTGTAAGTGTGCCACTAAAAAAAACCTAAAGAGCCAACAGACTAAAGAAGACATACATGACCCGCATGTATTCAACCCATTTTTGAGCTAAAATACAAATAGCTTAACCTAAACCTAAATTGAGCTAAACCTCCTACACAAATAGGCCCTACCACAGCTGTACAATTTTAACACCCTATACTAAATTTACCCTATACAATAGCCCACTCATCTAGACTGAAGCAGCAAACATTCAGTGTAAGAGTAAACTAATGACATTACATTATTTAATATTTGAATCACAGCTTATATCGTGTTTTGACATCGACAACCCAAGTGCATTTTACCTCAAATTTGCGACTAATTAACTTTCTAAAGTAGCCATCGCTTCTCAGGTCGATATTAACACACTGACAAAATTATATTCAGAATTAAAAATATTTTTATACCACTTTTTAATGTGTGATTGTGTGAAGGTGTTCACGAGATACCAACCTTTCGCGAACTTGCTTTCTACGTCGAACGTCGAACACTCGTTCTCATGGAGACGGCGGGCGGGTGTGCAGGGAGGGGAGGGGCTGTGTGTGTGTGTGTGTGTGTGTGTGTGTGTGTGTGTGTGTGGTGTGTGTGTGTGGGGCGCGCGTGTATGTGAGAGAAACTCGTGAGTGAGAGACGCAGGGAAAGGAAATGTAGCTGAACGTTATATGCTCTATGAAATACATTGACAAAGACGAAAACTAAGGACATTTAATCTTCATTTAAACTTCCGACTTCTCGGCTATTTTTTGTACCTGGATATTGTTGCGTCTAAATATGAATGAGGATATGGTTATTGATAAATCGAATTATGTTGTTCTTTTTATCATTTAGGGGGGCTTAGGAACATTTTGGGGTAGCTTCAGCCCCCCTAAAATAGGCCTAACGACGTCCCTGACCATCACTCTCAGTTCTCTTAAAAAAATCATTCAGTGAGGGAGGGGCAAGATGATGTATAGTCTTATAAACAAAGCAGGCGTACTTAAAATTTATAAAATTTTCAAAACTCAATAATTTATGTTTTTCCAGTATGGTACAAGGATGAACTGATAGCGGTTTTTAATCAAAAATTTTAATTGCTCTCTTGAAGAGTATTTCAATAGGCTTAAGTGTTGTTATATTAGTTAGTGACCAATTTGTAAAACAGTACTCAAAATGTGAGAATATCATTGTGTGTAAGTACATTCTGGCAGCACTTAAGTTGAGGAAGGGCCTTATTTGTTTGAAATTCTGTAAATTGAATTTAACTTTATTTGCCACCCTTTTTATGTGGCTTTTGAATGTTAAATTACTGTCCATTGTCACCCCCAAATATTTAAATTCCTTTACAATTTTTAACTCCTCTCCTCTAAGAAACACGTTAGACTGTGTCACCTTTGTGTTTTGTTTTGAAAATACCATGCAAACAGTCTTGTTGGTGTTCAAATGAAGACAAGGCCTAGTAAGCCAATCATCAATACGGAACATTGCAGTTGTAAGAATAGATGAAACCTCCTGATAATTTTTGCCATACGTGTAAATTACAGCATCATCTGCATACATCTGGATGATAACATTTTGACATACATCAGGCAAGTCATTAATATAGAGTGAGAATAAAATTGGACCAAGTATGGAGCCTTGAGGGACCCCTACCGGACAATCAATAAGGGGGGATTTGGTGTTACTAACACAGACACACTGCTTTCTACTGGATAGGTATGATTTCATCCAGCAGAGAGCTTGCTCAGAAAAATTAAAATATGTTAATTTTGACAAAAGCACTTGATGGTTTACAGTGTCGAACGCCCTCTTTAGATCCAAAAACACAGCACCGACATAAGAGCTTATATCCAAATAGCATTTGATTTTTTCTAAAAAAAGGCAGTTTGCCGTTTCTGTGGAATGTTGGGCTCGAAACCCAAATTGCATCGGGTGTAATGGATTACAGCTTGTGTTTAGATGTTCAATCATTAGCTTAGCAACCCATTTTTCAACTACCTTAGACACAAAAGGTAGGAGGCTAATTGGCCGGTAGTTAGCCATTTCTGTTCTTTCTCCTGATTTAAAAATGGGACTGACCATGGCCACCTTCCAAGCTGATGGCATGATTGAATATCTAACGGACAGGTTGACCAAATGTGTGATCGGGTGTAAGAGAGAGTCCTTGTGCCTTTTTATGAAATTTGTGTCAAGGCCATAGAAGTCCTTAGCCTTGGAGTTTTTCAGAGATCCTATGATATTTGCCACTTCTGTTTCTGTTATTTGGTCTATAATGAAACCCGGTTGTGTATGATTTACACTACAAGGGGGGGGGGGGGGGGGGGGGGGGGGGTAATTAGGTTGTTTGTAAAGTTGGGCAATTTCATTGACTGAGTTTATAAAAAAGCTATTTAATTCTGTAGCTATAATGTTAGGATCAGTTACCAGTTCAGTTTTAATTTTCAGTTCTAACTATTTATTATTGTAATTCTGTTTTTTACCAATCAATTTATTTATGTTTTGCCAAATTTTTTTCCCATTCCCTTTGGCATCCTCAATAATTTTGATAAAAAAGTTAGCTTTAGCTTGCCTTATTGTCTTCATTACTTTGTTTCTCATTGAAGTAAATTTTTGTCTGTCTGTTGTGAGACCTGATTTTAAAGATCGTTTCAGTAGCTGATCTCTATCCTTCATGAGGTGTCTACATTCTTCATTTAACCAGGGCAGAGAGTCCTTCCTAAATTTAGGTTGGCTCCGCCTTTTAACAAAGGGTCTCATAGTTTCCTTGATTTTCGAAGTGAATTGGTTACTGTCACTCTCTATATCACCTGTAGAGAGGACTTTTTCCCAGTCCACCTCTCCTAAAGCTATACCAAGGTTCTGCTGTAGACCAGTTGGTACTGTTTCACAATTATAACTAGATTTTACTTGTAACGAGGTATCCACTGGAGGCAAGTTGTTGGACCCAAATGCAGCTTTATTCCAAACAAGAACATAAAACAAGGACTTGGCAAAAACAAACTATACAGAGCTTTAACTAACTGAACTCACCGACAGCGGGTTACAACATTCAATACTTGACAAAGACACATGGCAAACATGAGGGCTTAAATACACACAGACTAATTTTAACACGCTCGTTAAAATCACAAATGATTTACTTCTAGCTTCTGACCAAGGCTGTATCTCAATACTAGTTCTACTCGATCTTAGTGCTGCGTTCGATACTATAGATCATAAAATACTCATAGATCGACTTCAAAATTATACTGGTGTTCAGGGACAGGCATTAAACTGGTTTAGATCGTACTTATCAGACCGCTACCATTTTGTCTGTCTAAATGGGGAAAAATCCAGGATGATGTCAGTAGACTATGGGGTGCCGCAAGGATCCGTATTAGGCCCTCTGCTATTCTCAATATATATGCTGCCACTTGGTAATATTATAAGAAAACATGGAATTAATTTCCACTGTTATGCTGATGACACTCAATTATATATTTCAACACGACCGGACGAAAACGCTAAATTATCTAAACTGACAGCATGTGTTGTAGATATTAAATACTGGATGACGTGTAATTTTCTGCTATTAAATTCAGATAAAACGGAGGTATTACTTATTGGTCCAAAAAACTGCCCACAAAACCTCGCACAATACAACTTTACCTTGGAAGGATGTCCTGTCACTTTATCCACTACAGTAAAAGACCTGGGTGTTATACTAGACCGCAACCTGACATTCGAAAATCATATTTCATATGTTACAAGAACGGCATTTTTCCACCTTAGAAACATTGCTAAGCTACGTAACATGCTATCTATTCCTGATGCAGAAAAGTTAGTTCATGCATTCATGACCTCGAGATTAGATTACTGTAATGCTTTATTAGCTGGTTGTCCTGCATCCTCAAAAACAAACTACAGTTAGTCCAAAACGCAGCTGCTAGAGTTCTTACTAGGTCAAGAAAATATGATCATATAACACCAATTTTATCATCTCTACACTGGTTACCTATTAAGTTCCGTATCAATTACAAAGTATTGCTACTAACCTATAAAGCCCTAAATGGTTTAGCTCCAGTGTATCTAACGGATCTTCTATCGCCCTACAATCCATCGCGCTCTTTAAGGTCACTAAACTCTAGGCTTCTGGTCATTCCTAGGATATCTAAGTCCACTAAAGGAGGGAGGGCTTTCTCACATTTGGCTCCTAAACTCTGGAATAGTCTTCCTGATATTCCGCTGTCCCAGTTTAAAACTAGATTAAAGACGCATCTCTTCAGCCAAGCATTCACATTATAATTACCTTTTATACTACAGTTAAATCGGATCAAAAGCATTAATATAATATTCTGAACAGCAGCTACGCTAATTATTTCCCATCTGCTTTTCTGTTGTTATCTCGGGACACTAGTCCCGAGGTAAATAGTTTGTCAGCTCCAGTTTGTATCCAGCCTCTCATGGAGACTTTGGATGCCCCAACACCTGTGATGAGACGACTCCACGCCTGTGAAGAGACGACTCAACGCCAGCGTTGTTATGGCCTAAATTAATACACGACTGATTAACTTTTTCGAACATTATTCTTTAACATTGTCTTTCTAACATTTTTACTGTTCATCTATGAAATTCACTTTCTGTAAAGCTGCTTTGAAACAATGTGTATTGTGAAAAGCGCTATACAAATAAATTTGAATTGAATTGAATTGAACTAATGACAAGACAAGTGACACCTGTGAACAGTGATGAGACAATGAACCAATGACATGACAACACATGAGGGCATGGGAATCACATGACAAAACCAGGAAGTGCATGACAAGACTGTGAACATGACACTAAAACATAAGCAAGAACATGATGAACTTAAAAACATGAACAGGGAACAATGAATATGAACCAACACCAAGACACCCTGTGACATTACTGAAGAATGAAAACGTTGTCTTGCTAATTTTCTGGAAAATAAGATTATGTTATGATCCGACAAGCCAGTCATAAGATTGAGCGTCTTTATGACTCTTTCAGGTCTGTTTGTAAACACTAAATCTATTTTGGTTTCTGATCGATGAGTTATTCTAGTAGGTTGTTCTATTAACTGTGTGAGATTATAATAATCTGTAATGTTCTTAAAGTTTCTTCTTCCACACTTATCATTCCAGTTGATGTTAAAATCACCCATTATGATAACCTCTTTGTTAAAGTTACAGTTTTTAAGAAGAGCTTTTAACTGATCATAGAAATCTAATTTTGCTGAAGGTTTTCTATACATACAAATCAGGGTAAATGACATTTCGACAGACAATGATATATTAACACCAACACATTCAATATCAATCCCCATAGGAAATTCGATTTATATTTTATATTTACATAGATGTATTATAGATCTATAATTAATCTTGATGACCCTTCCCTGCCATACCACCAAACATGTCGCTGACCTTACACATATTCCACCTCAATAGCTGCAAAAGTGTTTTGCGATACAATATGAGCACATGTACATTGTACTTATTTTTTTTATGTAAGTACATAGTAGTTAAGGACACCTAACATAAAGTGTGACCACAATTACTTTAAGCAAATTTCTGGAGGATGCTGCCTTAGGTTATGTTATGTTTAGTTTAATTCACCTGCATTTTAATTTTGCACCAGACTGCTGAATGTCCAGTGTGCAAGAACACGTTCGATAGTGATATCATTGAGATTCATGCATCAGACTGTGGATTACGGTAATCACATCTACTAGGCCAGGGGTCAGTAAACTTTTTTGTCAAAAAGTGCCATTTTTAAGGTGTTTAGTTATTCACTGTGCCTGGAGAGCTACTCGTCTGCGGCAAGCCATAGCCCATCTGTGGCAATGTGTGTTGCATTATAGTACTGTCATATCTGTATAACATTGCTCACACTCCTTTTATTTATTTGTACATTTTTGGGAGAAGTAAAAGTTACATGTGGCTTCAACAAGATGCTTTTATACTTGTCTAGTTTAATTTGGAATTTGTCTCAAAACACCTCTTGAAGTGGTTTGAGTGATCGGATTTAAATATAAGCTGTAAGATGTCATTCGTGTGTGTGTGTGTGTGTGCGTGTGTGTGTGTGTGTGTGTGTGCGTGCGTGCGTGCGTTCCTCATCGATCACACTAACTGTTTGCCAGAGGAATTTGACTTGAACCATGGTCTGTCTGAATACTTGATTCTGATTGGCTGGAAGGTGTGCAATAAAATAATTGAATGCACAGCTAGCTGTGGATTATACCTAACTTAAAGTTCCTAACTTTAAACAAGTAGTGTCTAAATCCTATGAGGAATGATTATATCAAAATGTAGATCTGTATGCAGGTACAAGGTACTTTATCTGAATAAAATGCATACACCTCTATCACTTTTGCTCACGTGCCAGCAATTGACCCTGTGCATGCTAATGTTGACATACATGTCAACCTATAGGTTGCTAACCCCTGTACTAGGCTATTAGTATTCAATATTCTCAATTCATTTGTTTTATGAAATTAGCTAACAATAGTAATTAGTAATATTTCTATTTTTATGTTTGCAGATCTGCAGAACCTGAGGATGACAAGTTAAGTCTTCCTACAGAGACCTTTCAAAGGTGGAATTAGTATATTAAGGAAATTTTAACTTTATTTTTGTTTGGCTGCAAAAATACAGTATAAGTATGTGTGTATATAAATCTGTAATTCAAAACATCTGTAAATTTCTTTCAAATTTCAGAGACACACGCATTTGATCGGTTTCACACGCTCACACGCCACACCCCCGATTTCTCACGCTGAAGTGTCAACCCGGTCAGTCAAATGCTTGAAAGATGAGTTTATCTATAGATCTACATGTTGAGCCGATCATGTTGATCGATTAGTTATGCTCTCGGTGAGGGGGTTCAAGATAAATGGGCAAATAAATACGGTGTTGTTGCGCGACCTAAAGCTACATTCCGCTTTGGGTTCTGACGAGAACGAGCCTGTAATGAGCGAAGTGGAGCGCTGTGACGCTCAGGGGTGCGTTTCCCGAAAGCGTTGTTCGCTAACTATGGTCACAAGTTCTGTCATTATAAGCATTCCGTCATTAACGAGTCGTGTTTCCCGAAACCATAGTTCCAACGAACGTTCGCAAACAGCATCGCAAAGTTGATTTGCATACATTTTGTTCTTGCACTGATGTTAAATGTGTAGCCATTTTGTTAAATGTTAACAAAATGGCTACACATTTTGGGCTTTAAAATGGGCTTTAAACCCATGGCCCGTGAGCCACCGGGTACCTGTCGGGGGTGAGTCTCGCACACGTGCCGAACCGTCCATTTCACCGAGGGGAGGGGGGTTCGGAGCGCGCCGGAGCGCGACCCGAGGCATTTATTTTTTCGGGTTAGAGACTGATCTCTGAGGCCCGGAGACCTGTAATGATCCTTCCGCAGGTTCACCTACGGAAACCTTGTTACGACTTTTACTTCCTCTAGATGGTCAAGTTTGATCGTCTTCTCGACGCTCCGCCAGGTCCCGCGAGGAGCTCCGACGGGGCCGATCCAAGGACCTCTAAACCACCCAATCGGTAGTAGCGACGGGCGGTGTGTACAAAGGGCAGGGATTAAACCAGTGGGTTCAGTGGGTTAAACCACTGAACTGATATGCAGAAGGTTGCTGGTTCGATCCCAGCGGTCACCACCAGTGTGTCCTTGAGCAAGGCACTTTACTCCATGTTGCCCCAGGGGGATTGTCCCTGTAATAAGGGCACTGTAAGTCGCTTTGGATAAAAGCGTCTGCAAAATGCATAAATGTAAACTTAAATGTTTATTATAAAATTGTTATAAATCTGCTTATCCAAATTTACAGCAATGAGATGCTTCATTTCTTACCTTTGATTATGTACGCTTTTGCCAGCGATGAAGCTCCCTCTTCCTGTGCCTTTCACTCTGAACATGGTTTCTGCAACTTTCACATTTTCCACACCTTCATCACCCCTTACCCTAAATAAATGCAACAATAATAACAACAACAACAACAACAACAACATTTAGAACAAAACAACATGAACAGTCACTGAACATTAAGACAGGTAGACCTGCCTTTAAGAGACTTTGACATTACTAAAATGGAAACAAGGGATTGGGGAGCAGCAAAACTAGTTTATACGACTTGCCTTGAAGGCCAGCCATGGTTCTGCACAGACTTAAGAAAGAATGCAAGGGCAGTGCTTGAACAGTTGTTAGATGCTGGTTCCAGGTACATGATCTAAATAAAGACAAGGATAAGGCATATACAAATATATATATATATATATATATATATATATATATATATATATATATATTTTTTTTTTAATTAAACTAAAACAAATGCCGAACTACGAGACTAGACTACCTGTGGCTGTTATTAATATTTTGTTTTAAAATGAACCTAACTTTCATGAGTACCCATCTATCCCTCTGAATATGACAATGTACCTAAAAAGAAAAAAGGTTTGCTTTTTTTTGTTGTTGGTTTGATTTTTTGTTTTGGGAAAAACAATTTGGATTGTATAATATTACAGTTATTAGATATCCTTACACATAAAATAACTGTACCTTATGAGTTTGTGATTGGTGTCAATATGGACCAAGACAAAGGATGTTGCATGAAATATGTCCTCCTGACAATGCACCTCACCTGTGTTTCATCCTTTCTAAAATGCCAGGAGCATCCACTCTATGCATGGCGTCTTTTATGCGGGTCCATTGAACTCGGTGTCCCTCTGCTTGCAGGAAACCTTTTACCATCCTATAGCCTGCATTTGGTACTCTTCTTTTGATGGCCAGAATGACATTGTCCAATTCCTGGTCAGTTAGGGTACTATAAGTACTTTTTGTAGAAAGACCTAATTCACGCATTCGGCGGAAGATGGTTGACTGGCTGACTCCTAAAATGTTTGCAATGCAAGAAATTGGTAAAGACATGTCAATGAGTCGGGACAGCAGTTCCTCAGAAACAATGTACTTAGGCCGACCTCGTCCACCAGCAGATTCTGTTATTAGAATTGGTGAGGCCTCTTGTTCAAGAGCTGCATGAACTTTTCTTTGTAGAGTCAGAAGGATCTCCAAAATGTCACAAGGCACCTCTAAAATTGTGGAGGCAGATGTCAAAATAAAGACTTCCTGGTTTAGGATGTAGTGAAAATAGTCATGGTCCAGCTGATGCCCATTTACAACAGTACTTATTGTTGACCTGAGGCGTTCAAATATTTGTGTCATCAATGGTTCCTGTGAAAGACAGAAGAATGCAATATGTTAAAATATTACTGTCTGGAACCCTGGGGACTGCAGTTTAACTTTTTAAAAGCTTTGTTTTAAAGGTATGCTATGCTTTTTTTACGTCACTATTGGATCACTTGAGCTACACTGACCAAATGATAAACAATGAAAACTTAAGCAATAAATTACATGCTATAGTTGTTGGGCATGACACGCATTGATTATGTTTAAGGCATTATTTTATTCCACAAAGTGACGAAATCTGACATAAAAAAACAGCACTACTGCATCGTGAATTAATAAAGCAGTAGTATAATCTATTAATACAATCATTTTAACAAGTATTTCTCAGAGAAACTGCACTTACTGACTGTAACTGTAAGAACCTGTAAACCCCGCCCACTGGACCAACTCTCGGCGTCCAATGGCAGGGAGAAGGTGTCTGCGCGTTACTGTCTTTCCTGGCAACGCAACTCAACAAGATTAAATCCAATATATTTTCTCACATGTAATAGCTCGTTTCATCTGACTCCAAAAATGAAAAGGTTTTAATGATATCTGTGTATCATTAAAACGTGAACGAAGTTTGATTATTCTCTTAAACTCTGTTCATACTTCACCCACTTAGACCAGGAAAACAATATCGCTCCGAGTTCCTTACCAAGGCCTCCGACGCAAGTGGTCAGTCCCGAAGATCATAAGCTGAGGCAGTTGGCTAAATATCTAGGACTTTGCCGTACACGCGCAACAATCAAAGATATATTCTATAGCCCCCTTGGATGTCCTTCAGGAACTTAATTCAATTGTTTTAACATTAAATCAGAACAGAAGTCATCGGAAGCGCCCAAGCTAGGTTAACTAGATGGACAAACACATCCTCTCACCCAAGTCGCCCGCACACTTACATTTACATTTACATTTAGTCATTTAGCAGACGCTTTTATCCAAAGCGACTTACAAATGGGGGCAATAGAAGCAGCTAGAGCAGTCGAAGGGCAACAATATCAGCAATATGTAAGTGCTGTAACAAGTCTCAGTTAGTCTAGCACAGAAGTATACACATTTTTTTATTTATTTTTTTATTTTTATTTTTTAAATAAATTAGACAGACAGACAATGAATAGAATGATAAGTGCTATTCTCGATCGGTCAGGTGTTGCTGGAAAAGATGTGTCTTTAGACGTTTTTTGAAAATGACTACAGACTCGGCCGCACGAATTGAGATAGGCAGGTCATTCCACCAGGTGGGAACGGTCCAGGAAAAGGTCCGTGACAGCGATTTCATGCCTCTCTGGTATGGCACCACAAGGCGTCGTTCACTGGCAGAACGCAAGTTCCTGGAGGGTGTGTAAGTCTGAACGAGCGAGTTTAGGTATATTGGTGCAGAGCCAGTGGATGTTTTGAAGGCGAGCACCAGTGCCTTGAATTTAATGCGAGCGGCTATTGGTAGCCAGTGCAGACTGATGAGGAGAGGCGTGACGTGTGCTCTCTTCGGCTCACCAAAGACCAACCTCGCCGCTGCATTCTGGATCAGTTGCAAGGGTTTGGTAGTGCATGCCGGAAGGCCCGCAAGAAGAGCATTACAGTAGTCCAGTCTGGAGAGAACAAGAGCTTGGACCAGTAGTTGTGTGGCATGATCTGATAGGAAGGGTCTAACCTTCCTAATGTTGAATAGTGCAAATCTGCAGGACCGGGTTGTTGCAGTGATGTGGTCAGTGAATTTTAGCTGATCATCAATCACAACCCCAAGGTTCCTGGCTGTCCTGGACGGAGTTATGGTTGATGATCCTAGCTGAATGGAGAGATTGGGGTGAAGTGCTGGGTTGGCTGAGACCACAAGCAGTTCTGTCTTTGCAAGGTTGAGTTGCAGGTGATGTTCCTTCATCCAGGCTGAAATGTCTGTTAGGCAGGCAGCGATACGAACACCAACCGATGGATCATCAGGTTGAAATGAGAAGTAGAGTTGAGTGTCGTCGGCATAGCAGTGATAGGAAAAGCCATGTTTCTGAATGACCGATCCCAGTGATGACATGTAGATGGAGAAGAGAAGTGGTCCAAGCACTGAGCCCTGGGGAACTCCAGTAGCTAGATGATGTGACTTAGACACTTCACCTCTCCATGACACCCTGAAGGACCTACCTGAGAGGTAAGACTTGAACCACTGGAGAGCGGTTCCTGAGATGCCCATCTTCATGAGAGTTGCCAGGAGGATCTGGTGATTAACTGTGTCAAAATCAGCAGACAAATCCAGTAAGATAAGTACTGTGGATTTGGAGGCTGCTCTTGCCCGTCTCAGTGCCTCCGTAACTGAGAGCAGGGCAGTTTCAGTTGAGTGGCCGCTTTTGAAACCGGATTGGTTGATGTCCAAGAGATTGTTCTGTTCAAGAAACGTAGAGAGCTGATTAAACACAGCCCGCTCAAGTGTCTTTGCAATGAAAGGTAGAAGGGATACCGGTCTGTAGTTTTCTAAAAGTGCTGGGTTTAGAGAGGGTTTTTTAAGCAGTGGGGTTACCCGAGCCAGCTTAAATGCTGTGGGGAAAGTCCCGGTGTGAAGAGAGGTGTTGACAATGTGAGTGAGTGCAGGAGTAACAGAAGAAGAAATGGCCTGAAGGAGGTGAGTGGGGATAGGATCAAGCGGACATGTAGTGGGATGATTGGAAAGGATGAGTTTGGAGACATCTGCTTCAGAGAGCAGAGAGAAGGAGGGAAGCGTGGGTGTGATGGTCGTTGAGATGTGCGTGTCGGTTTGTGGTGTAGAGAATTGGCTGCTGATGGAAGAGGTTTTGTTTGTAAAGAATGATGCAAAGTCATCAGCTGTAAGGTTTGACGAGGGAGGGGGGGGAGGAGGACAAAGGAGCGAGGAGAATGTTTTGAAAAGTGCACGAGAGTTGGAGCAGTTGTTGATTTTGTTGTGGTAGAATGTAGTTTTAGCAGTGGAGACATTAGTAGAGAAAGAACCGAGAAGAGACTGATACAGGGTTAGGTCAGTAGCGTTTTTAGTTTTGCGCCACTTCCTCTCTGCCGCCCGGAGCCCAGAGCGATGTTCACGAAGAACATCGGACAGCCAGGGGGCAGAGGGGGTGGTGCGGGCTGGCCTGGATGTAAGGGGACAGAGGTTGTCTAAGCAAGATGTTAGAGTGGAGCAAAGAGTGTCAGTAGCACTGTTAGTGTCTAGTGCTGAGAACTGAGCAGGTGGAGGGAGTGAGGATGAAACCATAGTGGATAGACGGGAGGGAGAGAGCGAGCGTAGATTACGCCGAAAGGTGATCTGCGGAGGAGTGTGTGTTGTGTCCGGAGTCAGTATGAGGTTAAGAGTGATGAGAAAGTGATCTGAGGTGTGCAGTGGAGTAACTAAAGTGTTGTCTGTGGAGCAGCAGCGTGTGTAGATCAGGTCCAGATGGTTACCTGATTTGTGAGTAGCTGTAGTAGATACTCGCTTAAGGTCAAATTATGTCAAAAGAGTGGTGAAGTCTGTAGCTTGGGGTTTATCCAGGTGGATGTTGAAGTCACCAAGCAGTACCAGAGGAGTGCCATCCTCAGGGAAGTGAGAGAGGAAAATATCCAACTCCTCCAAAAAGTTCCCCAGTTGACCTGGAGGGCGATAAATAACTACAACATGGATTTTAGCCGGGTGAGTGATAGTGATTGAGTGTGATTCAAATGAGCAGTTGCCAGATAGAGAAGGAATGGGCTCAAATTTCCAATCATTTGAGATGAGCAAACCAGTACCTCCACCCCTCCCAATCGGGCGTGGGGTGTGTGAAAAAGTGAAATTATTTGAGAGAGCTGCAGGAGTGGCAGTGTCTTCGGGTTTGATCCAGGTTTCAGTTAGAGCCATGAGACTGAGACATGAATGAGCGGAAATAGATGGAATAAAGTCTGCTTTGTTTACAGCAGACTGGCAATTCCACAGACCAATTGGAATGGACATTAATGTAGCAGAGGAAATGGGTACACTTTGCAGATTATTCGGATTGCGTCGCCTAGAATGTAACGAGCGTGACTTACGGGTGTATGTGATAATGGTAGCAATTTGGAAGCACATAGTGAATAGGGGTTAGAGAAATAAACAGATGAAAACACAAAGTGGACAAAGTAGAAGGAAAGCTATAGTCAAGTGCCTTGTCGTGTCCTTGCTCGAGTGGAGTCGCGCAGAGTAGAGTCGATGGTCTTTACACTCTTCGGTCTTCACGCGAGGAGGCTGAACGCTCCCGCTGACGCTTCCGCACCAGCGTTAACGAGCGTATGAAATAGACGCTAATCACTACACTCAGAACAGGTGAGGACACTTTTGTAATTCGCTCAGACAATCAAGGTAACAGCCTGTCAATGGCTCAGCTCCAAAACGAAACTATCACTTACACTTACTCGTGCGAATATCCAGAGATAATATTTGAGTGCCGACGGCTAAAACAGCACTGGTTTTAATTCAAATACAATTATCTTAAACAGTAAAATTATAAATCCACAAATAACTACAGAATCGAAATGTATCCACTTGATAGAGTGTAATACGCTGAGCAAATCCAGCAAACTGAGTAATTTGAAAAAACACTTACACACGGCTTCAATGCGTTCCTTCAGTCTCTGCGCGCTTCTCCACTTACTGATATCAGTTATTAGCCATCACTAATCTCTGACGCAACCTTGCGGCGATATACGAAACCGTTAATCTTATTTGGGGAAAAAACAAGTCTCAGAGTCAGTCAGAGTAAAATCAAACGTTTACAATTTATTGACCAGGTAATGAAGCAATAATTCAATCCAATCCACAAGAATAAAATCATCAGTTAATCATAACATAACATAATTCAGAAACGGAATGATTTGTGGAAATTATTACCTGGCAACAAAAATTACACACAGCGCTTGTGTGGGCAGTCAAAACTACAGACTCCACAAACTTTCTGCACCTTTTCCTTAAATACCCAGATAATTCAATATTCTTACCAAATGGCCGTCTATCATTATAATTAGATTGTGGTTCCCTATTCAGGGATTCACACTGGGAGATCAGAATTTGTATTTGAATAGGTTTTTGTTTTACATACAGGAGGTTCAGTCTGAATGGAGGATCTGGGGGAGGAAACACCTTTAGAAGATACATCACTTTCTTATATTATATAACTTCTTTTAGCTTTTCATTATGGTTGGGAAAATGAGACTATTTTACCAGGCACACTGAGACACTTTAAATCAGTGGTCTCCAACATGGTGCCCGCGGGCACCTGGTAGCCCGCGTGGAGTCTCTGAGTCGCCCGCGCAGCACGTTCTATAAATAGCCTAAATTGTGATCTTTTTTTCTTTTTCTTTTTTTTTATGATAAAATGAGAAAATAACTATTGGTGACATTTCATATACCATTAAAACATAATAAAATAATTCAATAATTTAAAATATTTTGAATCTGCACGTCGAGTCATCATACGTTGCCATAGGCAACATTACGTTGTGCAAAAAAAACAAAAAAAAACGTCACTTCTGTGAGTTGAGTTGGTCGGGGGCAAACGGTACATACTCTACATGAGAAATTGAACTATAAAAAAGAAAAAAAAAGATTAATTATGGCTGATGATGCAAGTCATGCAAAAAAGAAGAAGACTTATTATTTCAACGAGGAGTGGCAGTGACAGGGCTGTAGCAACGTTGTTGCGCGACATTCAGCAACTGAGATGACGTTTTGACAATATTTTTATATGGTGTATTTTGTTAGATAATTATATACTTTTTATCGTTTATTATTTATCTATATTATTATCTATATTATTATTTAATGGGGCTATCAACACCTGCAAGTGTAGCCTACACTTTGAAGAGTAAAAATGACAGAAGCTTTCGTTCCCTTTCGAAAGGGAACTCGCACTGCGTCAGCTTTTGCTTACGCTACGGGGAACGCCTCCAGCGTGACAGGTGCCTGAAATCACAATCAAAAAACGTCAATCCTATTGACCAGCGACAGCCTATGATGTCATCAAGGCGCGACCAGGAAGTATATAAGGGCGCCTTGCCAACATGACAGTATCTTTTCGTCTTCAGGGACTGTTTTGCCTGTTTCACCGTTGGGAAATGTCTTCAAAGTGTGCTAGCAAGCAGCGCCACTTCCGCAGGTGCGTGGATCCGTGTAACAGGTATCTTACACCTGATGACACACACTCACTTTGCGTATACTGTCTGGGGGAAGAGCACGCACGGGAGGTTCTCGAGGGAGCCTCCTGTGCGAACTGCGAGTGTTTTCCCATGAGAACGCTCCGCTCTCGTCTGGCTCTCTTCTCGAGGGGAGAGAGCTCAGCAGCTGGGAACGGCCCCGCTCGTGCTGAGGCTGAGCGGCGCATACAATCTTGGGGTTCCCAGCTGGATCTGGCTCGTCGCCTAGAGGCTGGTGTGGTTTTGGTTGACGACGAGCCAGATCGCGAGGGGCGGACCTCGGAGGAGGAACTGGATTTGGGTTCCTCCTCCTCGTCCGCTGCTCTTCCGTTCGATCAGAGGATGGTTGGGGAGGCGAATGAAGCGCCTGAGGCTGAGGCTTCCCAACCACCCTGTCCCATGTATGGGGAGTTGTTGGAGGTCATGGAGCGCGCTGCAGGTAGACTGCAGCTGCCCTGGCAGCGTGTTGGGAGAGATGACGTGCGTCCAAGTAGGTTGGACGACCGTTTTCTCTCCGCCCATGACCAACCAGCTCCTGGGAGTCTTCCATTTTTTCCCGATCTCCACCAAGAGATCTCGAAGGGATGGAAGAAACCTTATTCAGCCCGTATCCATCGACATCAGCGGGCTAATTTCGCTGATGTTGAGGGATTGCCCGAGGCTGGATATGTGTCGTTGCCACCCGTAGACGAGCCGTTTGCACACTATCTCGCCTCCGGGAGGTTATCGACACTAAGGGCTCCCACCCTGCCGACGGAAGCGCTCAGGACCACCGCGCGCTTGAACGGCAGGGCATACATGTCGGCGGGTCATGCCGGGGCGGCCTTACACACAATGGCCGTGTTACAGGCCTACCAGGCAGACCTGCTGGGGGACCTCGATCAGGGGGAGGGAATAACCCCTGAAGCGGTGGCCGAGTTGCGCCGGGCCACGGATTTGTCTCTCCGGGCCACCAAGCAGACTGCTTTCGCCATCGGTCGCTCGATGGCGGCGATGGTGGCCACGGAGAGACATCTGTGGCTCAACCTGGCGGACATTGGGGGGAAGGAGAGATCCTTTCTCCTCGATGCCCCGGTGTCACCCTCTGAGCTTTTCGGCACCTCCGTGGAGGCGGTGGTGGAAAAGTTCAGAGAGGCGAGGGCGCGCTCGGCGGCATTTAAAACATGCATTCCGCAGAGGTCCGGGACCGCGCCCAGGCAGTCGGGTGTCCCTCTCCCGTCTCAGTCTGAGGGCTGGAGACGGGAACAACGAGCCAGCGTTGCCTCTCGAGCGCCCCCGCCGCGGAGGAGCGGGACGCAAAAGAGGCGGGACACCCGCAACCGGAAGAGGAAGGAAGCCGGGGCTGGCGACCGGAACCAGCGTAGGCAGCGGACTCCGCCCCCGAGGGAGCGGACTTGAACGCTGCCTTTTTCCCTTCCTCTGACCTTTTCCCCGGGCGTTTTTACATCAGGCCGGTGGGCCCATGATGAGCAGGAAATGTAAGATTCTGACGGCCCGCCTGGTTTGTTTGTTAAAACGCCCCCCTCAGGAAGCGGTGGGCGGATACTTGCTCGAGGGCTGGTTTGAAGCACCGCGAGGAGCGATTGGTGAGTCCCCCTCTATAGGGCGAAACATTTTCAAACTATGTTTTTCAGGACTTTTTTGTACCGTCGCTCCCCTGAGGGGTTGCTTGGGGAAGTCTGGATCATCGCTGGATTTCGCAGGGCCTGCAGCTCCCCGTGAGTAAGCTAAGAACGATCTTCTTTGCAACATTATGTGGTTGTGTGTGTATGCCTCACTTTTGCTAGTAGAATTTGCTGCCTCTCCGTGTATGTTTTCCCCACTGATGTGGGTAACTGAATTGCGCTCTTGCCCGAGGGTTTGTAGTGTCGGGGGCGAGCTGTGTTTTTCCTAGCGTAAAAGTGTGAAGTAGCTGAAGACCGGGTATGCACTTTTGCATGAGCTGTAGTGAGATCTGCGCCCAGCTCTGCGGGGCTTTGGGAAAGGGTTTTCGGGGGCCTCATTGTGTATTATTAGAGGTGATAATATTTCTTTCCCGAGCCCTGAGTGGATCTAGTGCAGACTTAGGTCGCACCACTTGGTCTAGGTTCCGTCAAGGATGGGGGCGTTCCCTTCTAAGGAAGGTCGTTCGCCCCTGGCCTGTCTTGATATAAACAGGGCTTGTTATGCATCCTTGACCTAACCTCCTCTTGTTACAGAGTTGTCCGGCCAAGGCCCGCCCCCTTCTCTGCGTTCTGGGGTTACGAGTAACGCAGTCGAGGTGTTGCAGGAGACAGCGACAGCGAATGTTTACCCTTGCTTTATGTCTCTGCGCCACCTTCTTTAGGGCTCGGGGTAAGCTGAACATCGGATAAACCGATGTTTACGGTTCTGGTCGGATGCTCCCCTGAGGCCCGAGCATTGCCATTGGCTGACGCCCTCGCATTACGGTTGGCCGCTGCATGGGAAATAAGACAGCCGCCCCGAGGCAGGTGACGTAAGTTGTACTCCCCTCGCTTAGAGGGTTTTTGTTAGCACTTCTGCTGAGTACACTGCTGTTGGCAATGTGATTAGGTCCATGTCTGTAGGCACTGCCCGAGAGACTGCGCCGTCTTGGGGGCCCTAGGGCAAAGTGAGAACTTGTTTCCTAGTTACCTCCTGGAAGGACCAGCCCCAGGTGCGGGTATAAGAGCCAGCTGGTTGTTGGTAGCCAGCTTGGGCGGTCTGGGCAGCAGGACTTCAGGACAGGTAGTAGGCATCAACCGGCCTCCTTGCAAGAAGTCTCGACGCCATGGCACACGAGTGTGCCTGGGAGGATTTTCTCCACCGGTGTCGACGTCAGCAGTAACCTCGTCAACTAGCTCCCTGGGGACGAGTTCCCAGGTGATATCTGGATTTCCAGGCCTTTGTCAGCAGCAGACAGCTGCCGTCAGCCCAGGTGCAGCAGCCAGCCTTCTTAAAGGCCTCCCTGAGGGGTAGGCTCCTGGTTTGGGTTATCTTCGCTCAGGTGGAGGCCACGTTTGGCCTCCCTGAGAGCCTGCTTGGTCAACAGGCGCTGCCTGGTCTCCCCCGAGGGGGCGCCACCGGCTTTAAGCCCCTCGATGGCTGGTACGTGCTGCTAATAGGTGGTAGGCGTTACCTGGCCTCCCTAAGAGCCTGCTGTGGGGTAAGCAGGCTCACCTGACCTCCTCTGTGGGGGCGTTCCTGGGCTCCAGTCACTGGAGGGCTAGCATGAGTGCTAGTAGCCTTCCTGGCTGTGGCGGTGAGCAGGAAGTGCTATGAGTAGCACAGTCTGCTATCAGGTGGTAGGCATTGGGTCTCCCTGAAGGCGAGCTCCCGCTCTGAGACGGGTGGCATGTTCTGCCATCAGGTGGAGGCATTGCGCCTCCCTGAAGTCGTTCCCCGGTCCCCAGTTTCGGTAACGGATCGTAGCATGGGTTGCTATCAGGCAAGCGGCACGGGGCTTCCCTGTGGGATTCGCTTGGAGTAGTAGGCCCCACGGGGCCTCCTCTGAAGGCATGCTCCTGTCTCGTGGTCTCTGGATAGGTCCAGCCACTAAGCGGAGGGCTGTGATGGAGAAATGCCCAACATTCTTGTAGGTGGTAGGCCCGCTAGGCCTCCCTGTTGAAGCGAGTCCCTGGTTTTCCCAGCTACCCCGAGGGCTAGCACGACTGCTATCAGGTATAAGGCCCATATGGCCTTCCTGAGGGCGAGCTCCGCTGTTGGACACGCGAGCAGTCGGCACAGGTTACCGGGTGGAGGTTCCTCTCGGCCTCCCTGGGGAACGAGTTCCCTAGGCGGGAACACACAACTGGCTTTACGCTGACAGCTAGTGGTCACCTGCTATCAGGCGCCGGTCTCTGGCCGTTCGCGAGACCTGAAGGCGGTGTGCTTACCCTAGCACGACGAGAGGTTACTGCTGCTATGCGGTCCCCACAGGAGGGGACTTTCATAGTTTGCCTGCGGCATGGGTACCTACCGGGCAGGCTTATGAGCTCCTCTCAAGTGAGGGTCTGTTATGAGCTTACGGCCGCCTGGCGCTGATTAGGGTTGTAGGCCCCTCGGGGCCTCCCTGGTATGATCAGCCTGTAAGGCCTCTGGCCTCCTAAGCACGTTTTAAAGTAGGTGCTTGGTAGATCCGAGGATTGAGCGGCTGAACTCCCCTCGCTAGCAAGGGTTATAAAGCACTTCGCTGAGCACCGCTCTCCGGGATAACCCGTCTCTGAGATCCGGCTAGTGGATGTCACTGCCTTTCTTGCAGCACCCTAGCGGGATGCCTTTTCATAGGCGTGTACCAGAGGCTCTGTACACTACAGACAGGGTTGACCGTATTACGTGTCCCATAGCAGACTGGGTCACCAGGTCAGGTCTCCCTGGTGGCATTCGGTGAGGACCTCCCGAATAGTGACTGGCATAGGGTTCCCTCGAGTTCCCTTGCCACGTTCCCTTAAAGGGACCCCTTCTAAGTCGAAAGGGTGGTTCCAGGCCTTCGAGCAGGGCCTGGGAAGGACCTCATGTGTGTGAGGGTTCATTCTTGGGCGATAGCTTGGGCTATGACCGTAGGGAGCGCTGTCACTGACAGCCTAATGTGACCAGAAGGGGAGTGATTCAGGCATTTCAGTAGAATTTGCTTGTCTTGACAGTTGTCACTGCCTATGGGCATGCACTCCCGTCGGCATGGCGTAGTGGGTATATCGTTCCCCGTAGCGTAAGCAAAAGCTGACGCAGTGCGAGTTCCCTTTCGAAAGGGAACGTCTCAGGTTACAAATGTAACCATTGTTCCCTGAGAACAGGGAACGAGACACTGCGTCGCTGTGCCATGCCGCAGGGCCTGCCTGCCAAAACAGTCCCTTCAGACGATTAGATACTGTCATGTTGGCAAGGCGCCCTTATATACTTCCTGGTCGCGCCTTGATGACATCATAGGCTGTCGCTGGTCAATAGGATTGACGTTTTTTGATTGTGATTTCAGGCACCTGTCACGCTGGAGGCGTTCCCCGTAGCGTAAGCAAAAGCTGACGCAGTGTCTCGTTCCCTGTTCTCAGGGAACAATGGTTACATTTGTAACCTGAGACGTTAATTCAACTTTATTAAAACTGCATATAATCAAATTGCACTTCCAAGTCATACATTTGTGAAAAAAAAATAAAAAATAAAATAAACGAATATACAAATTTATTTTAAGTATAATAAATAAAACATAAAAAGAAAAGGCAGATCAGAACATTTAATGAACAAAACTGGTTTGGTGGACAGTAGCCGAAAGCAGAAGTCACCGGGGAATCCACAAATCCAGAGGAGCAAAGAAACGAATGAGACTAAATAGCAGAAAAATCAAACGAAAAACTAAACAGTGTGAGCGATGCTACATTAATTACAGTAGAAATTAAAGTTGTAGGTTGTGTTTGATAGCTGGTAGGCTAAACGCAATACTCACGTATCCTTGCTCGATGATGAATGAGAACACAACGAGCCCAACAGGTGGTTGGAATTTAATGCTGATTTTCAGTCTCAGTACCCTTCAAAGTCATATATCCAGTGAGGTGATCCCATTTAATTACCTGATCTTTAACTACCACTCCAATAGAGCGAATACTAGTGGAATTTGGATAAACTTGATCTGGGTGGATTAAAGGAAAAGTGGCAAAAAATCCAATGCAACCAATACATTCATTTCCAGTATACATCATAACTGTGGACAACAGTTCTGAATATTTGACATTTTTCATTTTTTCTGAAGAGTCAAAACATGTCTCGGGGTCTTGTGAAGACGAAGGTACAATAATGGGGATTGTGTGTTCCTGGCAACAGAGTGTGTGTGAGTGTGTGTGAGTCTGAGTGCGTGTGTGTGTGAGTCTGAGTGTCTGTGAGAGTGTGTGTGAGAGTGTGTGTGTGTGTGTGTGTGTGTGTGTGTGTGTGTGTGTGTGTGTGTGTGTGTGTGTGTGTGTGTGTGTGTGTGTGTGCATTTGAGTGCGTGTGTGTGCGTAGGCGTGGGTGTGAGTGTTATGTATGCTGGCTAAGTCACAGTCGATGGCAAAATCAAAATTTTCATTTTGTAATTTGATTTGAGGTGCTCACACTTCAGATTTATCTGTTTTGGATAATGTTTCTGATATAAGCGATGTGTGGAAGAAACCAGGGGCAAGTTTAAACATTTGGAAGTTTAATAGCAGCAGGTCTGCCTCTGCTTGAGAATTTTGCATCATTGACTTGTGATCTGTAGCCATGCATATGTGGAAATGCAGTGTTTTCCCATGAGTAGCGTCTGCTATGTTTCTTTGTTAGATTTCATCATGGGACCTCTACTGCCCTGTGTGTGTGAAGCTATCTGGATCTGTTAGTGTAAAAAGATGGACAATAGATCTTTAGTGAAGTAACACTTTTAGACTCTATGCCATCTTTGTCGTCTATGTGTAGTGTTCAGCCTGAATAGATTTGGTCTATTCCAGGTGATGATGTTGTGAGTGAAGTGTGTGTGTGTTCATGTTTGGGAGATGGGTGAAATCTAATCTATACCAATCTGTGTTGTATAATTTAATTCCAGTTTTTATACTGGGAGGTCATGTAGACATTTTGTGTGGTGTGAATAACCCCATATATATTCACACCCATCTCTCACATCTCAAGTTCTGACAATTTTCCGTTGCCCTGGCTCTGATGCAGGGGGAGGGGGGCCTTCCGGGTGTCCGTCCTCCAAGAACTCCAATTGTCAACCTGAGGTAGAAACAAATTTAGAGAGAAACAGTTAATTTTGACATTAGCAACAGCTTCACATTCAGACCATTTTGCCTGTTTCAATTTTCATCCCAGATGTCATATGAAACAGTGTTTTATCGGTCAGATCTGAATTGCTGCTGTTGTTTCAGTGTTTTAACACTTAAAGCTGCTCTTGCAGTCGAGCCGTCACAATCTGCTGTGTTTGAGCATTATAAACTCCAGTTCTGCTGGATAATTTTTCTGGATTAATCAGAGACTTCTAGTCGCTCTCATTAGTCAGATCTGTGGGCAGAAATTAGTTCATCTGTTTTGACGTTGCCTGCTTAGCATTTGCTGTTTCACAGGATGAGTTGGTTTTCTATTATCTGTGCCACATTTCTAGTTTTGTAAGCAAAAGATAACGCCACAACTCCCCTCCCTTTTGGCACTGGTATTTGAACCAATGAAAAGTATTAGAACTTGCTCAAATTAGAAATTGCAAAGGTCGAAGTTATTGAGTCCTGTTGCAATTTAAACATCTTCATGGTTAATGCAATTGTAATTCACACTGTAGCCAGATGGCAATTCTGTGCTCCTGTACATGGTTTACTACAGCTATATAGGAAATAGCAGCGCTTCCACTATAGGAGACAAACAAATTCAACATTGACACATGCAACTTGAAATTGCTGTACAATTCCAGTATTAAAGTGATTCAAATTTACACAAGATACATGGCCTAGAATGCATAGCATCTACAGCCTTTATCCTAAGTGTTTCATACAACACTTACAGTAAAGCACTTTTCCTTAAATACCCAGATAATTCAATATTCTTACCAAATGGCCGTCCATCATTATAATTAGATTGTGGTTCCCTATTCATGGATTCACACTGGGAGATCAGAATTTGTATTTGAATAGGTTTTTGTTTTACATACAGGAGGTTCAGTCTGAATGGAGGATCTGGGGGAGGAAACACCTTTAGAGGATACATCACTTTCTCATATTTTATAACTTCTTTTAGCTTTTCATTATGTTTGGGAAAATGAGACCATTTTAAATGATATCAAACATATATAGATTCTTCTTGTATATACTTTACATTGCATAGGTTTTTCAGTGTATTTCATGTGAGAAGGAGAGGGAGTGAAGGGAAGATAGTGTATGTGAAGTGTGAACTGCACTGTGTGCTCTGCCTCGAGATCCCTGTTACATATGCAGGAGGTAGTTCAACTGTTAATGTCCAGGGTGGCCTTTTGTTCCATCTAGCGGTCGGCCAGACATGCCGACAGCGGCCTTACAGCTCCCCCGTTTGGCACCGTGGGCCACTCACAGGTTTTCCTGCGGTGTCATTTCAGTCGTTGTAAGGTGGGCAGCTTTAAGGGGCTGAGAGTCAATGTCATGTTGGTGGATGCTTTCACCGATCTAATAAGGTGTCGGAAATAGCAACATTGGACTAGCGTGAAGGAGAAAATGAGTGTGCTTTCAACCGCACACCCTCGAAGTACCCAGTCCCACCAGGGATATGCAGTGTGTGCTGACCGGGTAGATGAGCTAGACAGGATCTGTGCCGTCAAGTTTGTCTCTACTTGCGCCTGAGAGAGGTGGTACTCTGTTTTGAGAATGACGTTCTGTACCAGCTCCATCGTCTCGACCAAAGCTTGTGTTCCGTGTTCATAAAAGGTGTCGTCCCACCATGGGGAGACCTCGGCGTCCATTGGCATCCTTCTGAAGATTGAAATTTTATTGTTTAATGTTATTTTTATTTGGTATTATTATGTTTTATTATTTTTTATAATTATTTGTAGAATGTAAAATGTAAAGTCAGGCTGTTTCTGAACATGTGTCCCAAGGAGAGACATGGATGAGCTATATTTGTTACAGGAATGTGCATACTTATAGAACATGTTTCCACTGATGCACACAGTAGCATGCATCTGTTCCATGATGTATTGTCAACTGATTCTTTATAAGGAAAGTGGATTGTGCAACATATGTAAGCATGATGTATACGCTCTATTTTAAACATAGGACGCATGTTTCTCTTCCTTCTAAGGAAGTTTCCTCCTAGTAAGATCCTCTGCTAATAGTATATAACATTCAAATTGAGTGTCCTGCCTCAGATGGGAGACGAGAGAGAGAGATGGGAGACGGGAGAGAGGGACAGGGGGGGATGGAGAAGGGAGAGGGGAGAGAAATGGAGGAATGGAGAAACATACAGCTGGCATGAGACAGGAACTTTTCAATGTCTCTACTATGTCTGACATATAAAAATAATAAATAAGAGATCTCTTGGCAAATTACTGGTATCCGGTCCTGTGATTCAATCATAACGGGGACAAAGCTGAATTTTCAGATCAACAGTTGGCGTCACACGAACAGGATCTGCATTTCAGGCATTTGTCTCAATCAATTCATCAGGTAAGACATTTTCTTTTTTTTAAAGATTCTAAGTCTGCCTGATGAGATATATACTGTTGAGACAGTGACTGAAACTGCTAAAAAGAACTGTGTTATTTTGAAATACCAGTTGTGTTGCCAATAAATGTGTCAGACATAGTTACATTTTAAGTAATTTAATTTGATGCGATTTATTTAAGTTATTCTGATCAGCATTCTGATCTCCAAAATATTGAATGAAGCTGGGTAAAAGTGGATTCTTTTGTGCAAAAGACCATTTTGACAAATTTTCGGGAGATTAATCCGTAATGCGATTTAGCAATTAGTTCGTTGTGACTGTAAGGTGGTCGGAACACGGCGAGACTGCAGTTTTGTTTTATTTTTAAATTTTGTTATTTTTAGGCAGAGAAATCTCTAAAGTGTCCTTCTCGCAATAGAGCCGTGCTTAGAAGAGGTACGGGGAAGTGCAACGAACTGTGAGATTAGAGCGGTTTAAAGTGGCGGGTCTGCGCTAAAGGTTGCGCAGCTTTAGAAAACCCTAAAACGTTTAAACACGCTAAAGGTATAAGGCGCCTTGATGAATAAAAGTGGCTAGAATCGTTGGCCTTCTGATTTTGACAGTAAAGCTGTTCAATATTTGGGGAGGAGACTGATCTGAGTTCAACTGAAAAGAAAAATGAAAAGAAAAATTATTTGAGTTAAACTGAATTTTAAAGTAAAATACAATTGAAAATATATGAGTTAACTTTTAACTGTTTCTTTTTCCTTTCCTCGAGTTTCTCGAGTGTTCAGAAGCGAGAGCAGCCCCTCCCTTTGGAATTCACCCTATACCCTCCTCTCTACACACACACACACTCTTATAAATAGATATCCTGCTGATTCTCTAGTTCACATAGAGAAACATATACAAATTATTTGCAAAATGGCTGCAAACAAAAAAAGCCCCTGCAAGATACATTTCTAGATGAGATCAAATGACAAAAATATATGGTGTTTAATATATATATAAAAAAGAAAAAAAAAGGAAAAAGAGAAAAGACAAATGTAAACAAAGATGCAATCGAAAACATGCCATTTCTGGTTAAGCCAGAATCGAAAAATTGTAGAATGAAACTATGTTAAAAGTTTATGAAAATGCAGTCCTGGGGCATTGTGGACTTTGCCTCAGTGGTTTCTCTCTCATTCAAAGACAGCTGAATGCTATTTGAGCCTGTGCTATGAGTGATACGTTATTTATAGTAAAGCACAGTGTTTCAGTGGGAAATCATAGACACAGAGATGTTAGAGAAATGAGACTAGGCAATTGGTAATTAAATGTTTCAAGCAAAACTCATTCACTCAATCTTTTAAATAAATACAGACCTTAAATGATATAAGTGATCATTTTGGATTAGTTACTCTATGACCAGTAACTTCTTTGTCTCATCTTTGTCTTCACCATGTACAGGGCGATGGCTCCGGTTACAGATGAAGCAGAGCTTTACTCTGAACGGATGGTTGTAATAACTAATTGATTTAAGTGATTAATAGTGCTGTTATTAATCTGTCTCCATGTTTTGAAACTATTAGGCATTCCAACTGGCTCTGATGGCTCTTGAATGCAATTCCTTGATTCTGTTGAAGAAAACGCCTGTCAAAGGTTTCGTAATGGAAAGAGTGGTTACCAGTGGGCATGAGGTGATTTCTCAATGACGGATAAGATCCACTTTTGGCCAAAAAGGGACAATCTAAGACAGAGATTTTACCGCCGCCATTGGGCATCTCCTGAAGGGAGGTGTGATTGTGAGATGTGTATGAGAGTGAGAAGATGTTTGTAAGGCCAACAGCATCATTGAAGGGAGAGCTGTGAGAAGTTACAGTAGTCTGCCCAAGAAATGTGAGCTCCTCCATACCAGATCACCAGCAACCACATTCCTTTGATGGTTTGTTATGCCAGGGGACGACACCCTGGGAAAGGAGATCATTTATGAAGAGCTAAGGGGAATGGGCTTTCAAGAACCAGCTGAGACCATGAGGGATTGTAATTCATTCCTGTGGAGACCATAACATCTTTTTTAATTTATATCAGAAACATGAAGTTGGTTGCCTTATGTGCAAATATTGTATAGAAGTTTAATATTCAGCATAATGGGAATCTCTGAAAGTGTGATATTGAACTAACATGTCTCTATCATAGTTTTCACTCCTGTAGACCATCAGACATGACAGGATAATTCCAAGACATGGTGGTGGTTAAAGATGAAGACTGCTTTTGCTGATTTAAGAGAAGTTCTGGATAACAAAGGTCAAGAGAATTCAAAATTTAAACTAAAGAAAACCATAGCAAGATCTTAGCATAACTTATTTTGGATTGTTGGAATCATTCTAATACAAAACAACTGAGTTGAATTTTTTAAACAAATGAATAATGAACAGACATGTTTCAAGACATGCTTTGATAAGAGATGAAGATATTCTCAATATAAAATATTGATAAAACTGAGAATGGGAAATAAAGAGTGAAATAGAGGATTTTATACGTACTACACAACTCACAAACAATCAACACCTGCTGACTGATTCACAACCCCAAGGGATAGGATTCTTTAATATCAACGTTTCTTTTAGTTTGTTATTTTAACCAGGAACTGAAGGAATTCAGGTATATTCAGCCGAATGAGTTCAGGTACTGGCGAAGATTCATTAACATTTCCTTTCTTAGATGACTGGGGTACATTTTAAATGCATACACATAGATGATAAATGACACATAGTATGCGGGGACATATCATGGGTCGGGGTTATTTGTTTGTTTGTTTTCTGTTTGTGTTTTTCTTTCTTTTGCCTTTCCTTTTCTTCACTATTGCTCCGCTAGATGGCCACTGGAGGGGTGACGGTGTGGAACTGACTGTCGTAGTTCCAGAGGAGGGACTGAAGATTGAAATTTTATTGTTTAATGTTATTTTTATTTGGTATTATTATGTTTTATTATTTTTTATAATTATTTGTAGAATGTAAAATGTAAAGTCAGGCTGTTTCTGAACATGTGTCCCAAGGAGAGACATGGATGAGCTATATTTGTTACAGGAATGTGCATACTTATAGAACATGTTTCCACTGATGCACACAGTAGCATGCATCTGTTCCATGATGTATTGTCAACTGATTCTTTATAAGGAAAGTGGATTGTGCAACATATGTAAGCATGATGTATACGCTCTATTTTAAACATAGGACGCATGTTTCTCTTCCTTCTAAGGAAGTTTCCTCCTAGTAAGATCCTCTGCTAATAGTATATAACATTCAAATTGAGTGTCCTGCCTCAGATGGGAGACGAGAGAGAGAGATGGGAGACGGGAGAGAGGGACAGGGGGGGATGGAGAAGGGAGAGGGGAGAGAAATGGAGGAATGGAGAAACATACAGCTGGCATGAGACAGGAACTTTTCAATGTCTCTACTATGTCTGACATATAAAAATAATAAATAAGAGATCTCTTGGCAAATTACTGGTATCCGGTCCTGTGATTCAATCATAACGGGGACAAAGCTGAATTTTCAGATCAACACTTCCGAGGATGTCGATCTGGCCCATAGAAAAGTCCTCTGTCACTTCCAAGCAAAAGGAGTGATTAGCAGGACAGGTCAATCCTCCATATGTGAACGAATTCATCTCACTGATGATGCACCACTGTGAATGAGACACCTGAACAGCATTTGAATGGCCATGCAACGATTCAACATTTATGAGTTTGCTGTCATTGTAAGAGAAAGGCTGCAATGTGTTACATGTACAGACAACATAATTATGAGTTTCATGACAACAAGTCTCAGTACCCTTCAAAGTCATATATCCAGTGAGGTGATCCCATTTAATTACCTGATCTTTAACTACCACTCCAATAGAGCGAATACTAGTGGAATTTGGATAAACTTGATCTGGGTGGATTAAAGGAAAAGTGGCAAAAAATCCAATGCAACCAATACATTCATTTCCAGTATACATCATAACTGTGGACAACAGTTCTGAATATTTGACATTTTTCATTTTTTCTGAAGAGTCAAAACATGTCTCGGGGTCTTGTGAAGACGAAGGTACAATAATGGGGATTGTGTGTTCCTGGCAACAGAGTGTGTGTGAGTGTGTGTGAGTCTGAGTGCGTGTGTGTGTGAGTCTGAGTGTCTGTGAGAGTGTGTGTGAGAGTGTGTGTGTGTGTGTGTGTGTGTGTGTGTGTGTGTGTGTGTGTGTGTGTGTGTGTGTGTGTGTGTGTGTGTGTGTGTGTGTGCATTTGAGTGCGTGTGTGTGCGTAGGCGTGGGTGTGAGTGTTATGTATGCTGGCTAAGTCACAGTCGATGGCAAGATCAAAATTTTCATTTTGTAATTTGATTTGAGGTACTCACACTTCAGATTTATCTGTTTTGGATAATGTTTCTGATATTAGCGATGTGTGGAAGAAACCAGGGGCAAGTTTAAACATTTGGAAGTTTAATAGCAGCAGGTCTGCCTCTGCTTGAGAATTTTGCATCATTGACTTGTGATCTGTAGCCATGCATATGTGGAAATGCAGTGTTTTCCCATGAGTAGCGTCTGCTATGTTTCTTTGTTAGATTTCATCATGGGACCTCTACTGCCCTGTGTGTGTGAAGCTATCTGGATCTGTTAGTGTAAAAAGATGGACAATAGATCTTTAGTGAAGTAACACTTTTAGACTCTATGCCATCTTTGTCGTCTATGTGTAGTGTTCAGCCTGAATAGATTTGGTCTATTCCAGGTGATGATGTTGTGAGTGAAGTGTGTGTGTGTTCATGTTTGGGAGATGGGTGAAATCTAATCTATACCAATCTGTGTTGTATAATTTAATTCCAGTTTTTATACTGGGAGGTCATGTAGACATTTTGTGTGGTGTGAATAACCCCATATATATTCACACCCATCTCTCACATCTCAAGTTCTGACAATTTTCCGTTGCCCTGGCTCTGATGCAGGGGGAGGGGGGCCTTCCGGGTGTCCGTCCTCCAAGAACTCCAATTGTCAACCTGAGGTAGAAACAAATTTAGAGAGAAACAGTTAATTTTGACATTAGCAACAGCTTCACATTCAGACCATTTTGCCTGTTTCAATTTTCATCCCAGATGTCATATGAAACAGTGTTTTATCGGTCAGATCTGAATTGCTGCTGTTGTTTCAGTGTTTTAACACTTAAAGCTGCTCTTGCAGTCGAGCCGTCACAATCTGCTGTGTTTGAGCATTATAAACTCCAGTTCTGCTGGATAATTTTTCTGGATTAATCAGAGACTTCTAGTCGCTCTCATTAGTCAGATCTGTGGGCAGAAATTAGTTCATCTGTTTTGACGTTGCCTGCTTAGCATTTGCTGTTTCACAGGATGAGTTGGTTTTCTATTATCTGTGCCACATTTCTAGTTTTGTAAGCAAAAGATAAC
The DNA here is from genome assembly GCA_023566225.1 of Romanogobio albipinnatus. NCBI lineage: Eukaryota > Metazoa > Chordata > Actinopteri > Cypriniformes > Gobionidae > Romanogobio > Romanogobio albipinnatus. The sequence goes on along the minus strand of CM042260.1, from coordinate 43,280,592 downwards.
GCCACAACTCCCCTCCCTTTTGGCACTGGTATTTGAACCAATGAAAAGTATTAGAACTTGCTCAAATTAGAAATTGCAAAGGTCGAAGTTATTGAGTCCTGTTGCAATTTAAACATCTTCATGGTTAATGCAATTGTAATTCACACTGTAGCCAGATGGCAATTCTGTGCTCCTGTACATGGTTTACTACAGCTATATAGGAAATAGCAGCGCTTCCACTATAGGAGACAAACAAATTCAACATTGACACATGCAACTTGAAATTGCTGTACAATTCCAGTATTAAAGTGATTCAAATTTACACAAGATACATGGCCTAGAATGCATAGCATCTACAGCCTTTATCCTAAGTGTTTCATACAACACTTACAGTAAAGCACTTTTCCTTAAATACCCAGATAATTCAATATTCTTACCAAATGGCCGTCCATCATTATAATTAGATTGTGGTTCCCTATTCATGGATTCACACTGGGAGATCAGAATTTGTATTTGAATAGGTTTTTGTTTTACATACAGGAGGTTCAGTCTGAATGGAGGATCTGGGGGAGGAAACACCTTTAGAGGATACATCACTTTCTCATATTTTATAACTTCTTTTAGCTTTTCATTATGTTTGGGAAAATGAGACCATTTTAAATGATATCAAACATATATAGATTCTTCTTGTATATACTTTACATTGCATAGGTTTTTCAGTGTATTTCATGTGAGAAGGAGAGGGAGTGAAGGGAAGATAGTGTATGTGAAGTGTGAACTGCACTGTGTGCTCTGCCTCGAGATCCCTGTTACATATGCAGGAGGTAGTTCAACTGTTAATGTCCAGGGTGGCCTTTTGTTCCATCTAGCGGTCGGCCAGACATGCCGACAGCGGCCTTACAGCTCCCCCGTTTGGCACCGTGGGCCACTCACAGGTTTTCCTGCGGTGTCATTTCAGTCGTTGTAAGGTGGGCAGCTTTAAGGGGCTGAGAGTCAATGTCATGTTGGTGGATGCTTTCACCGATCTAATAAGGTGTCGGAAGTAGCAACATTGGACTAGCGTGAAGGAGAAAATGAGTGTGCTTTCAACCGCACACCCTCGAAGTACCCAGTCCCACCAGGGATATGCAGTGTGTGCTGACCGGGTAGATGAGCTAGACAGGATCTGTGCCGTCAAGTTTGTCTCTACTTGCGCCTGAGAGAGGTGGTACTCTGTTTTGAGAATGACGTTCTGTACCAGCTCCATCGTCTCGACCAAAGCTTGTGTTCCGTGTTCATAAAAGGTGTCGTCCCACCATGGGGAGACCTCGGCGTCCATTGGCATCCTTCCGAGGATGTCGATCTGGCCCATAGAAAAGTCCTCTGTCACTTCCAAGCAAAAGGAGTGATTAGCAGGACAGGTCAATCCTCCATATGTGAACGAATTCATCTCACTGATGATGCACCACTGTGAATGAGACACCTGAACAGCATTTGAATGGCCATGCAACGATTCAACATTTATGAGTTTGCTGTCATTGTAAGAGAAAGGCTGCAATGTGTTACATGTACAGACAACATAATTATGAGTTTCATGACAACAAGTCTCAGTACCCTTCAAAGTCATATATCCAGTGAGGTGATCCCATTTAATTACCTGATCTTTAACTACCACTCCAATAGAGCGAATACTAGTGGAATTTGGATAAACTTGATCTGGGTGGATTAAAGGAAAAGTGGCAAAAAATCCAATGCAACCAATACATTCATTTCCAGTATACATCATAACTGTGGACAACAGTTCTGAATATTTGACATTTTTCATTTTTTCTGAAGAGTCAAAACATGTCTCGGGGTCTTGTGAAGACGAAGGTACAATAATGGGGATTGTGTGTTCCTGGCAACAGAGTGTGTGTGAGTGTGTGTGAGTCTGAGTGCGTGTGTGTGTGAGTCTGAGTGTCTGTTAGAGTGTGTGTGAGAGTGTGTGTGTGTGTGTGTGTGTGTGTGTGTGTGTGTGTGTGTGTGTGTGTGTGTGTGTGTGTGTGTGTGTGTGTGTGTGTGTGTGTGCATTTGAGTGCGTGTGTGTGCGTAGGCGTGGGTGTGAGTGTTATGGATGCTGGCTAAGTCACAGTCGATGGCAAAATCAAAATTTTCATTTTGTAATTTGATTTGAGGTGCTCACACTTCAGATTTATCTGTTTTGGATAATGTTTCTGATATTAGCGATGTGTGGAAGAAACCAGGGGCCCTCTGGTTTGCCAACCATCCCAATACCAGAAAGTTTAAACATTTGGAAGTTTAATAGCAGCAGGTCTGCCTCTGCTTGAGAATTTTGCATCATTGACTTGTGATCTGTAGCCATGCATATGTGGAAATGCAGTGTTTTCCCATGAGTAGCGTCTGCTATGTTTCTTTGTTAGATTTCATCATGGGACCTCTACTGCCCTGTGTGTGTGAAGCTATCTGGATCTATTAGTGTAAAAAGATGGACAATAGATCTTTAGTGAAGTAACACTTTTGGACTCTATGCCATCTTTGTCGTCTATGTGTAGTGTTCAGCCTGAATAGATTTGGTCTATTCCAGGTGATGATGTTGTGAGTGAAGTGTGTGTGTTAAAAAGGCTCTCCAATCTGTATTCTATTTATAAAAGATACACTAATGCCCCCTTGTGGCTAAATAAATATTGCTTTAAGGCATAGAAGACGTGCATTAACGGAACAATCTAGTTATTGGGGCGTGGTCTATAGAGCAAACACAGAGAAAGTTTGATGGAGTTATGCCGCCTGGTTTGATCGATTTGACAGAGTGCGTTCATATACCAGTGAGTAATCTTTGTTAAGTTATGTTATTACCTTTTACGACCACTACTGTTTAAATGTGGCTGCAAAATTAACACCCATTAAAGAAATATACGTCTCTGACCGGACGTCTTGTGACTGCTCATTTTCCACCAGAACATAAGATAGTCTTCATCACAAGTGGCCCTTCGAGCCGGATGAGGAGCTGTCACAAGTAAGATGTATCAAAGTGATCCTGACACCAGACCTGAATCCCCTGTGCCCACTGTCAGACCCCGGCGATCAGTGCGTTTACCTAGTTATCTATCAGACTTTGATGTCACCGGATACCACCCAAGGCTACAGTCACAGTACAGAGCAGACACTTCTTCTCCTGAACTAAGTGACGATTCTGAGCCACCAGGAGCAGCCTCACTCAACATAGCTGCCACCTACCATGAACACAGACAAAGTCCTCAGCATTGGCAGCCACCTGAATGGAGCCCTATCAGTGAAGAGGTACAGCAGCATAAATTCTCCACTCCACATTCTGAATTGTCATCAGTGGTCTTAGCAGAGTTTCAGCAGCTTAGAAAGGAGAATGAGGAACTGCGGTATTTTGCAAATGCGCAGATGAGACGGTTAGAAAAAAGGAATGAGGATCTTGAAGCACAGATGAAACAGCTAGTGGCAAGCAAACAGACCAGTCATAATCTAGCAGGTATGTCCTTACCAATTTCTCAGCCTCGTCTTAATCCCCCTCAGCCTCGTCTTCATTCCACACAAAGGGATAAAGAAGCTAAACCTGTACCCTTACCTCGATCGAAACTGCTTAAAATTGTGAGTGGTGGTGCAGATGATCAGGGTAGACATGACTTCCTTTCCGACCTAGATCAGAGGCTTAAGAGGCTTGAGATGACTTCACAGCAGACCTATTCCAGTCCTATCTCACCTCAACAGTCTTCCCCCCAGAGACCCTCACACTACAGCAGAACCGATGATAGCAGAGGTGTCAATCGTCACACAGAGCAACGTATCCCTCCCAGCCAAGAGAGCACTTACCGTGGACCAGCTCCCACCATCCCAAACTTTGTGAAGCCAGACCCAAGAGAGTCTTCTCGGTTACGAATCGCGTTGGAGAATATTCTACCGGCTGATGCCACTGAGAGATTCAAGTTTCAGATACTTGTCGACCACCTAAAATTGGAAGAAGCTCTGCTTATAGCAGATTCTTACAGCAACTCCTTGTATCCCTTCTCAGATACTATGGAAGCACTTAATCAGCAGTATGGACAACCTCACCAGCTGGCCCTTCAGAGAATCGCAGAACTTATGGATGCCTCGAACATCATCAGTGGAGATGTGAAAGCTTTTAGGATGTTTGCATTAAATGTTCGCTCATTAGTCAGTATGCTTCAGCAGCTGGGCAAGAAGGGTTATGTTGAATTGGAATGCGGATCCCATGTTTTAAGGTTATTGTGTAAGCTTCCACATGATCTGCAGACAAGCTTCAGAAGGTTTATCTATCCACAACAAGTATCTATCCCTACATTACTGGATTTCTCAGACTGGCTAGAGTTCGAGCTGCAGGTCCAAGAAGATAATTCCAGGTTCTCTCTTTCCAAGAGTAAGCCAGTAGCTATGAGCAGAAAGGGACAAAGTAAGGATTTCAAACGTCCAACCAACCCAACAAGTATATTCCTTGGTACAGAGAAATGCACTGTCTCAAGATCCATGCCAGTGAAAGATACTGAGTCTAAGTCCAGAGAGAGAAACATCTTCTGTTCATATTGTGATGGACATGATCACTACTTGAATGGCTGCTCTCATTTCAGTCAGTTGAACAAAGATAAGAAAGTGGCATGGATTCAAACAAACCATCGCTGTTGGCGTTGTGGACGAGGGCACCAAGCGGCAAGATGTAATCTCAGAACTCTTTGCAAGATCTGTAACAGCAGACACTTGTTTGTCCTCCATGAGGTTAATAATCGGCCCACCACAAAGACAAATGACTCTTCTGATCCTGGAATCTCTGAGAGCTGCCTAGTGAGCACTACCACAGAGACTTTGTATCTAGATTGACCCACTGGCAGTCGCCAAGTTTTGTTAAAGCTTTGTAAGGTGCTCTTGAGAAATGGAGATCATTGCTTGGAAACTTACGCCATACTAGATGATGGGTCCGAACGTACAATACTCCTTCACTCAGCAGTTCAACAGCTTAAGTTGATGGGTCAGCCTGAAGAATTAATTTTGCGTACAGTACGTCAAGACCGCCACAATCTACAAGGGGCTACTGTGGCTTTTACTGTGTCACCTGCCTTCCAACCTGAGATTTCCTTCAAGATTCACAAGGCCTTTACCGCTGAACCACTCGGACTGGCTGAACATACACATCCAATCAGTGAGTTACAGAACAAGTATCAGCATCTTCAGGGATTACCGCTGCAACAGATTGATTCCGTACAGCCACTCCTCCTCATAGGTTCTGACTATCCACACCTCATTACACCGGTTGAACCAGTTCTAGGCCCTCCAAATGGACCTGCTGCCATTAGGACCCGACTGGGTTGGACATTGCAGGGTCCCACTCAAGAAATTAAGCATTGCCTCTCAGAACAACAGTGTCTCTTCACTTCTACTTCCTTTCCCCCTACCGACCTGTATAAGCAAGTGGAGAGATTATGGCAATTAGATTACTTCCGTATCGCAGTGAGAAACTCATTACTTGATCCAAGCAAGATCAAGAGGCCATTGCGTTACTTGAGTCAAAGACGACTAGAGTTATGGTAGATGGAGTTGCTCGATATGTCACTCCATTGCTTCGAGTGAAGAACATGCCCATACTGCAAGCTCCAAATGATAGTACTCTGCCTTGTCTCAGAGGAATAGAAAGAAGGTTAGCCAAAGATCCAACTCAAGCAGCATCTTACAGGGCTGAGATGAAAAGGTTGGAGGAGGAAGGATATGCTTCAGTGATATCTCCAGAACATGTGAAACAGACAACTGAATCATGGTATATCCCACGCCATATGACTCAGCATAATGGAAAGAACAGAGTCGTTTTCAACTGTTCCTTTCAGCACAGAGGGGAGAACCTGAACGAACTCCTACTTCCAGGTCCTACATTAGGCCCTACCCTGATGTCTGTTCTGCTGAGGTTCCGTGAGCACACAGTGGCTTTAAGCAGTGACATCAGGGGAATGTTTCACCAGGTGTGTCTACTGCCAGAGGATCGCCCTCTGTTACGTTTCCTGTGGCGAGATCTCAAGAGAGAAGAGCTTCCCCAAGTCTATGAGTGGCAAGTCCTTCCCTTTGGGACGACATGCAGTCCATGTTGTGCAACATTTGCATTACAGAAACACATCATGGATCATAGTCAAACAGGAGAAGATGTACGTGAAAGCATTGAGAAATCCTTCTATGTGGACAACTTCCTCCAAAGTTTCAGTTCCAAGGAAGAAGCAGAGTCACTGGTGACAAAGTTGCGAAACCTCTTAGCTACAGGTGGGTTTGATTTAAGACAATGGGCTAGTAACTTCCCTAATATCCTGAGCCATGTCCCATCTCATGCTAGGTCCACCAGCATTGAGTTGTGGCTGACACAAGGTCAACCAGATGCTCAAGAATCCACACTTGGTCTACACTGGCACTGTATTTCAGACACACTGTCATACAAGTACCGTCCCATTGACTACTAACCATGAGAATGTTTTCATCACAGCAGGATTCGAGAACTCCAAACTTTGCATTTTATCATGCTCTTTAACAAAAACATTGGTGTGAGAAGAATTCGAGCCAGACCACACCTCATGCTGATATTTTATTGCTGGCTGCCTGTTACAACAGGGCTAAAGTTGCATCACAATTGCAGACTTCCTCACCATGTTTGGGCATGATTTACACAGTCACAGCTAAATTCAGTCATATAGATTAAGTTAAATCTACATCTGCCTCACAAAATATCTTTACATATAGACTGTTATAACAGTGTGAATTTCTTCCAGTTATTGTTTTTGTTTTTTTATTTTGATTTACTAAATCAGGTATTATTTATCTCACCAAGTTAAATATTAAAAGGGTATTTCTCATCCTTACCTATAGTGAAAAATATTATTGAATCATTGTATTGTAAGAATGCATTTGATTTTGAACTTTTTTGATTTTGAATTTTGATTTCTGAGTCTTTGTATTTTTCCATTTTACAATGTAACAATGGTTTTGGACATGAATTCAATTGAATTTCTGTATTTGGTTACACAATATTTTGCTGATACTTCTCATGAAAGAGGGGTGTAAACCAACAATGATTATTGTTTTGTTATAATGCAATTTATTTCAATGTTTCAAAGTTTATTTCTATTTCTTTATTTCAAAGAGCTTGTGAGATCTTCTTTTATTCTAAACCTTGACCGCTTTATTAAGTACATCGATTTAAAGGCTTATTGCCAGTGATTAGTTTAATCTGACCATATCAAACTTCTGACCAATGACAAATGCCATGTATGCTATTTTGCTGTTTGTTGGGCAATATGTTACAGGATTCCTGCTGCTCGAGTTCACCTCCTGTGTTCTGCCTCAGAAAGAGAGACAAGCGTTTGTTCTCATCAGTGACTGTTCTTGAGGTGTGAAGGATTCAATGGAAGTTTTGCATATCAATGATCAATGATGTTGATGTTGCACCACACCATTTGGTGAAGTTCTCATGCAGGGCTTCCAGGACAACGAAGACTGAAGACTGACAAACTGCCTTTGCAACATGCCTGGACGACAAGTCTGAAGATGACATCTACACACAACTGAAAGCATGTCTTTGTTGACTGTGTCACCTCTGGACACTTTATGAACGTGGCCAAACGTGCCAAGGGGGGACTGAAGGAATTGAAAATAATCAAAGATATTTGATATTTGAAATCCAACAACGAGATTTGCTTTACTGTTGTCACTCCCCATTTGCTTATCAGAAGCGCCATCTGGAAGACAATAGAGAGGCCTGCAGACCACATGGGGTCCCACCTAGTGGGGGAAGTTTGGTTTGAATGTCATGTTTGAGTTTGGTCTGATTGGTCAGTTTAAATATCTCACATTTGGTTTCAGTCACATGGTCAGAGAAAGGGATAAAAGGAGATTGGAATTATTGCTCTTTCTCTTTTTTCCTCTGGGGCTCTTACTCTCTGGCTCTTGAGGTCATTGGGGCTTCTCTTCTTTGCTCTCTTCTTCTCTCTCTCTCTCTCTCTCTCTCTCTCTCTCTCTCTCTCTCTCTCTCTCTCCCTCTCTCTCCCTCTCTCTCTCTCTCTCTCTCTCTCTCTCTCTCTCTCTCTCTCTCTCTCTCTCTCTATCCCTCAGGTAACATTGTATTCATGCTGTGTATGATTAATGGTATACGTTTATCATCTCATACATCCATTTTGAAACTATTTTAAGTGTAACCATAACCAGATTTTGTCATTAAATCCCTTCTATTACGAATACTGTGCTAACTAGTTTTGATTTGGTATTGACTTTGAAGTGCTCCCTATTGCAATACAATATAGTCACATTATAGCAACGCTCTCCGACATATTTTGCTGTTGTAACTGCACTTATTTCCGTCAATGGTATAAGTTGCAGTGGGTGTAAATAGACGAGAAATGTACAGTTCCCTTTCAGTCGGTCATGTTCGACGTACGTCGGAACTGACCGACGAATTGGGATCTGTTTCAGAGACCATTCTACTTCTAGTGTATTAACAACGAGCCAATGAACATTGGCATGCGGTTCACGCATTCCACGCGCCGCCCCGCGTTGCGGGTATAAATACGGAAGTGGAAGTACCGCATATTGCTTTCAACTTCGGAGCCGAACATTACATGTTCCTACGAAGAGTGTGTTTACACAAACTAAACGAGTCTCTACGAGAAGATCAGCTTACCTGTTCCAGTGTCGGTGTGACGGTGCTTTACAGCGGTGGTCGCGAGCAGAAGAAATCTGTCGGTTCGCTGGGCGTTTCCTCTGAGTGCTTACAGTGGGCTTGCACCTTTAAACCACTGTGAGCCGCGGCTATTCCCCTGTGTGCCTCGGCACTTGTAGGAGCGGGTTGCTCTTCTCTCTATCACTAAAAGAGCAACACGGTTTGACCCTGCGTCTTTTTCAAGATGTCATTCAAACCGTGTGTTTCTGGATGCGGTTGTTTCCTGTCCTGATTTGACGGCCACGATCTCTCTCACATATAAACATGTGAGATTGCTTTCGTGGGTGATTCATGCTCTCTCAGGAGAGCATGGTCACGTCGGCGCGTTGTTCGTCTCACCTTTCTCGTAAGGGCTTGAGCGTTCAGCGCGCCGTGTGCCGTCGAGCGCCGGCTGACAGCGGGGGTTGCCACGGCAACCCAGCGCGTCACTCGGCACTCTCTAGGGGCCCTATTTTAACGATCTGAAACGCAAGTGTCAAAGCGCAAAGCGCAAGTAACTTTGTGGGCGGGTCTCGGCGCTGTTGCTATTTTCCCGGCGGGATAAATGGCTCTTGCGCCCGGCGCAAATCTAAAATGGGTTGGTCTGAAGTAGCTTCATTATTCATAGGTGTGGTTTGGGCGTAACGTGAATAAACCAATCAGAGCGTCATCCAACATTCCCTTTAAAAGCAGGTGCGCAAGTTCCATTATGGATTGCTATTATTATGGCGTATTTACCAGGCGCACGCCAGGAGCGGTTCACAGCCGAGGAGACTGATGTTCTTGTAAGAGCAGTGAAAGACAGAGAAGTTGTGTTGTATGGGGATGGGAGAAACCCACCCAAAATAGCTTCGATTAAATAAATAATTAGCCTGAATAATTTGTAAGCTAGATTTATGCCTATTTTTTCACATCTTCGTGGCACACCACAATGATTTCTGTCATCTCATGTGTTAATATTTTTTTAGTGTAACAATTTATGATTTGCAAAAATAACTGTTGCATCTGTGTAGATTACATGAGCAAAGTGTATGCGCGTTGTGCACGCTATACATTATGGTCAAGCATGCGCCCTTAAAATAGCATAATGAACAACGCGCAACGCGCCACTGACTTTAGACTAGGTTTTTTCTGGTCAGTGGCGCAATTGTTTAATGGAACAGCAAAATAGCACCAGGGTTGTTTGCGCCGGAACACGCCTCCTTTTTTGCGCTGAACCGCCCAGGGAGCGCAAGTTCATTCACTAGTTTAGCGACGTGCTTCTGTGGAGGGAAAAGCGCGCTTTGCGCGGGTGCAAAATAGGAATGACACATGCGTCGGTGTACAAAGTCAATTGCGCTGGGTGCAAGATAGGGCCCTAGATGCGCGGTCCAGACTATGAAACCTCAAACGGGGTTGAGTCCCTTTGCTTATTCCCTGATCTAGTTTCTTTTCTGGTGCACCAGAAAAGGATTATTTTAGTTAATAAGCATTGGTGACCTGAGGATTACAGTGGGGCATCCCCGCCGGGTACATCTCTTCGGGCCCCCACTCCTCTATCGCATCATGAGCATGTTGAGACTTTGTTCGTGGGTGGTTCATGTTCTCTCATGGGAACATGGCCACGTCGGCGCGTTGTTCGCCCTGCCCCTTTAATAGGGGCTTGAGCGTTCAGTGTGCCGTGTGCCGTCGAGTCTGGTGGCCACGCCCACTGTCTCTCATGCCTGCTGGTAGCCCAGATGGGATTGCTGGTCCTTTAAAAAAAAAAAAAAAAAAAAAAGGGGGACCCAGCATTTCATTTGTGGCTCTGGCAGAGGACAGATGTCAATTGCTGCATCGGAGAGAGGGCTGTTATGCGCTGGAGATGATGACGCTGAGTTTCCCACTATAATAGTGTGTGCTCATGCTGAATCAGATTCAGTGTTGACAGCCATGCCTTCCAGGGTGGCTGCCTGGATGTGCATTGGAAGAATTTAGCAGTGTGGAGCTATTGGTGTCAAAATATGGAACACCAAAAGTGCCATAATCTGTATAAATTTTTTCGCTCTCTCACTACCCTCTCTCCTGCATGCACGAGGGTAGTCTTGACTCAGGGGTTATGCAGGAACTGCGTGCAGTGGTGGACCTCACTCTCCGGGTGATGGAAGTCACTGCACGCTCCCTGGGTCAGGCGATGTCCACGTTAGTGGTCCAGGAAGCCGGAGCTAAGCCTGGCAGATATGCGTGAGCCTGACAAAGTTCGGTTCCTCAACGCCCCTGTCTGTCAGGCTAGCCTCTTCGGCGACGCTGTCGAGAACTCGCCCAGCAGTTCTCGGTGGCCCAGAAGTGGATGGAGGTTTAAAAAAAGGTTTAAAAAAAAAAAAAAAAAAATCCTGCCCCGACGACTAGCTGCTGCCTCCACCCAGTCGTCGGCTACAGCACCTCCATCTGCTTGTCGCCGAGGGTGCCCCCCCTGCGTCCGCCTCCGCCCCTGCTAAGCCAAGCAGCAGCCTCCATCCGGGCAGCAGGTGGCCGGGCGCAGGGTATGTGCCCAACCCGTCCAGGATACCGCGAGTCCGCTAGCAAGCACATGGGCGAGCGGCCCTGGAACGGGCAGCCCAGCGAGATGGCAAGCTGCTCGGGGAGACGGTGTCCACACCCCTCCCTCCCCCGGAGGAGGACCGGGGGGAGAATATTTTTCTGGTTCGGTCCTGCCGCTGGCTCTCCGGAGTCCAGCGGTACCCACATTCTCAGAGCAGTTTCCTCCCTCCCTGGGCCCTGAGAGGGTCAGGTTGGCAGTGTGTGACGCCCCCGGGCCTTGCCACTCCTTTCCTCCCCTCTCCCCCTTCGCCAGGGGGCAGCAGTGTGGGCACCGAGGACGCCCCCGGGCCTTCTCACCCACACTCTGCCCCACCTGGAGTACTCAGACAACACTCCGGGCCGCCTCCGGGCCTCCCGAGTCGGGTCTGAGTGCTCCACCTCGCTGCCTCACCCCGGGTACGTCTGTGGTGCCGATGATCCCGCTTGTTCGGTCTCTGGGGGCCTGGCTAAAAGGGCCTCCCCGGACCGTCATGCTGGCTCATCCGTACCATCAGACTCGGCTATGCGATTCGTCGCACGCCGGCCTCCCAAGTACAGGGGCATCCTCTTCACCTCAGTGCGGAGCTCGGATGCCCATGTCTTGCGGTCAGAGATCGATGTCCTGCTGGCGAAGGGCGCGATCGAGCCGGTTCCTCCAGCCGATATGAGGTCGGGGTTCTCAGCCCCTACTTCATTGTACCCAAGAAAGGTGGGTGGTTAAGACCAATCTTGGACCTGCGCATTTTGAATCGGGCCCTGCACAAGCTCCCGTTCAAGATGTTAATGCAGAAACGCAATTTTCAGTGCATCCGTCCCCAAGATTGGTTCGCAGCGATCGACCTGAAGCCCTTCGGGCTGTCCCTGTCGCCTCGCGTCTTCACGAAAGGCGTAGAGGCAGCCATTGTTCCGCTCAGAGAACGCGGCGTTCGCTTACTCAACTATCTTGACGACTGGCTTATTCTCGCCCAGTCTCGGGAGCAGTTGTGCGAACACAGGGGCATGGTGCTCAGTCACCTCAGCCTGTTGGGACTTCGGGTCAACCGAGAAAAGAGCAAACTCTGTCCCACGCAGAGGATCTCTTATCTTGGTATGGAGCTGGATTCGGTCAGCCGGACGGCGCGCCTCACTCCGGAGCGCGTCCGGTCAGTGTTGAACTGCTTGAATACGTTCAATGGCAGGACAGCTGTCCCACTGAATTTTTTTTCAGAGGCTCCTGGGGCATATGGCATCTGCAGCCGCGGTAACGCCGCTCAAATTGCTTCATATGAGACCGCTTCAACGCTGGTTACACGACCGAGTCCCGAGGTGGGCGTGGCGCAGCGGTCTGTACCGGGTCTCAGTTACTCCTTACTTTCGCCAAACCTTCAGCCCGTGGTCGGATGCCTCGTTTCTCCGGGCCGGTGTGTCCTTAGAACAGGTGTCAAGGCATGCTGTGGTCTTCACGGATGCCTCGTCCACGGGCTGGGGGGCCACGTACAACGGGCACGTAGTTTCGGGTCTGTGGACGGGACCCCAACTGCGTTGGCATATCAATTGCCTAGAGCTTCTGGCGGTACGTCTTGCCCTGGCTCGGTTCAAGAAACCGCTCCAGGGCAAACACGTACTGGTCCGTTCGGACAGCACTGCGGCCGTTGCGTACATCAACCGACAGGGTGGTCTACGCTTCCGTTGCATGCTCCAGCTCGCCCGCCATCTCCTCCTGTGGAGTCAGAAGTTTGTGAGGTCACTTCGTGCCATTCACATCTCAGGTGTGCTGGACCAGACAGCCGACGAGCTCTCTCGCCAGTCGACACCTCCGACGAATGGCGACTCCACCCCCGGAGCGTCCAGCTGATATGGGACCACTTCGGGGTTGCACAGGTAGACCTGTTCGCTTCCCCGGAGTCGACCCATTGCCAGTGGTACTACTCCCTGACCGGAGGTACCTTAGGCACAGATGCACTGGCGCACAGCTGGCCCCGGGACCTACGCAAATATGCGTTTCCCCCAGTGAGCCTTCTTGCACAGACACTGTGCAAGGTCAGGGAGGACGAGGAGCAGGTCTTGTTAGTTGCGCCCTATTGGCCCAACCGGACCTGGTTCCCCGAACTAGCACTCCTCGCGACAGCCCCTCCCTGGCCAATTCCCCTGAGTAAGTACATTTAGTGGGTTCGTGGAGTTTTGCCCATGTTAATCGATTGCCATTGGGCGCATAGTGGGTGCGAGGGATCGAAGTGCCAATTGGGAGTCCAAATGCCCGCTTTTTAATTTACCAAATGGACGTTTCGTGATTACCCCTGTCCCGCAGATTACCCCGGAACAGGGGGTATTTGGACCATGTAGGGGGCGCTCTGGAGGGCAAATACCACCCCCCCCCTACATCCACAAACCCACTATTTGTCCAATTACCCACTAAAGTGGGCAAATGACCCCAGGGCCCCCTCTGATAGGGGGCGCTGAGGCGTAGATATGAGCACAAGAATGGTGGCCCTAGACCCTTCCAGACCCCAATGGGAGCCCAAAACACAAGACGTCCAATTCCCAATTAAGTAGGGGCCACCAAATAAGTGGTCCACGGAGACTGTCATTTCTATACAAATTAAGCACTCAAATGAGTTGAAAGTTACATGAATGTGTTCAGTTGAGTGTGTCAAGTACAGTAGAGGTGTTTAATTGACAATACATGTTAATTATCATCCATAAACACTGACTCCACGGACCACTTATTTGGCGCCCACTACTTCAATGAGAAGTGGGACTTCTGTGTTTTGGGCTCCCGTTCGTACCGTGATTCTCCGAATGACTTGACATTTTGCACAGTGGCTCGTGGGGGCCCCCCGAGCGGCATACCAAAAGGGCGTGGCCATAGGGCGTAGGGAAAAAAATTTGAATGTCGCAGAGCTCCGCGATTCGGGGCCCCGAGTTGGGGGCCCACTGAGCCTCGGGATCTCAGATCTCAAGATCCAACGACCTTCCGTGTCCGAACGGGGGCGGTCCGTAAAAATAGAGGGTAATCGGACAAATAGTGGTTCCATGGGAGGGGGCGTGGCCCGGGGGGGGGGCACCGGGGGTCCGGGGGTCATTTGCCCACTTTAGTGGGTAATCGGACAAATAGTGGGTTCGTGGATGTGGGGGGGGCGGGGGGGGGAGGTCAGAGGGGGCCCTGGGGTCATTTGCCCAATTTAGTGGGTAATCGGACAAATAGTGGGTTCGTGGATGTGGGGGGGGGGGTGGTTGGGGTCAGAGGGGGTCCGGGAATGGGGGGGAATCAGGAAAGCATCCACTTGCAGCCTAAACGAATGGCCAGAGATCCCATTGAACTAATGGGGCCGTGGACCTGGTGGTGGCGGCACACTGTGGGTGAAGGCAGTACTGCATCTGTAAGCCTCAGACTTGGGGGGGGCTCCCGTCCAGCACCCGGTGGGGTCAGGCCCCCCAAAACCCCATCAGGGTCATCGAGCGGCCGAGGAGGGTCGTCGGGCATCGTCGGCCGAACCCCCAAAAATTTTGGGGGGGCGGCGCGCAGCGTCCATGAACAGGCCACCACGAACCCACTATCTAATGGACCGTTTGGACGCTTCACGAATCTATGGACTATGTGGAAGGACCTTCTTTCTCAGGGACGGGGCACTCTATGGCACCCGCGTCCAGACCTCTGGAAACTCCATGTCTGGTCCCTGGACGGGACGCGGAGGTTCTAGATGGCCTACCGCAAGCTGTGGTAGACACCATCGCTTCAGCTAGAGCCCCCTCTACGAGGCGCCTCTATGCTCTGAAGTGGAACCTGTTCGTCGTTTGGTGCTCTTCCCACCAGAAGGAAGACCCCCGGAAGTGTTCGATTAACGCCGTGCTTTCCTTCCTGCAGGATGGGTTGGAGCGAAGGCTGTCTCCCTCCACCCTCAAAGTGGCCAATGCAGTCAGGAGGACTGTCTACATGGACAGGATTTTTAACTCGACTGACTGCAAAGGCTCAAATGGAGGACCCTGGAGCGCTCTAAGCACCAGAGATAAGTCCCAAGAGGGTACCGAGGTAGAACGAGGAGGATTTAGTCTCCTCGCACCTCTGAGGAACCTGACGATTAAGTCGTGCTTACCTACGGATTTACCGTCTACTGCATCGTGATACGCCGCAATTGCAGCGACGTACACTTTGAGGTATGTAGCACCATTCTTGTGCTCATATCTACGCCTCAGCGCCCCCTATCAGAATCCAGAGTTTGGAGACAATCGGAGCAACTTTATTTTCCCACCCAAAAGAAATGTAAGGGGTATCCCTTTGGTATTTTTGGAGGGTAATTTTTGAGTTTCCCGATCTTCTCCAAACTCTGGATTCTGGTAGAGGGCATCGTGACATAGATAGGAGCGCAAGTTTGGGGGCCCTAGTACCTTCCAGAGCCGAACGGGAGCCCAAAACACAGACGTCCCACTTCTCATTGAAGTAGTGGGCGCCAAATAAGTGGTCCATGGAGTCAGTGTTTATGGATGATAATTAACATTTATTGTCAATTAAACACCTCTACTGTACTTGACACACTCAACTGAACACATTCATGTAACTTTCAACTCATTTGAGTGCTTAATTTGCATAGAAATGACAGTCTCCGTGGACCACTTATTTGGTGGCCCCTACTTAATTGGGAATTGGACGTCTTGTGTTTTGGGCTCCCATTGGGGTCTGGAAGGGTCTAGGGCCACCATTCTTGTGCTCATATCTACGCCTCAGCGCCCCCTATCAGAATCCAGAGTTTGGAGACAATCGGAGCAACTTTATTTTCCCACCCAAAAGAACTGTAAGGTTTGATGGCAGGGGAGGGGCACTTTTTTTCAGAAAGGTCCTAGAGTTTCGCGCTTCAGGTCCATCAGTCGGGGGCCCCTGGAGAGTCGGAATCTCAAATCTCAAGTCGCCACGACCTTCCTCCTCCGTACGGCAGACAGAGGCCTTCTAATGGTTTGATGGCGGGGGAGGGGCGCTTTTTCAGGAAGGTCCTAGAGTTTCGCGCTCTGGCCCCATCAGTCGGGGGCCCCTGGAGAGTCGGAATCTCAAATCTCAAGTCGCCACGACCTTCCTCCTCCGTACGGCAGACAGAGGCCTTCTAATGGTTTGATGGCGGGGGAGGGGCGCTTTTTCAGGAAGGTCCTAGAGTTTCGCGCTCTGGCCCCATCAGTCGGGGGCGAAGTCGCCACGACCTTCCTCCTCCGTATGGGAGCCCCGCCTCGCTCCCATTAAACACGTAGGCTATTGGTGGACGTTCGTCCCTTTTTTGACCTTTTGACCCCTGAACGAGGTCGAAGGGCCACCAAACTTTACCGCCCGACTCAGGGCAACGTGACGAGAACAAAAATGGCGTCCCCTAGTCGATCGGCCCTTCCCAAGCCGTTTCGTTCACATCCGTGAACCCACTGTGGCAAACGCATTAGTTTAATGGGTAGGTGGGAGTTTTACAGAAAGGTCCCAGGGGCCCCAGATTTGGCACAGTGGCTCCTGGGGGGGCCCTGAGCAACATACCCAAAGGGCGTGGCCCTAGATCAAAGAGAAATCCTTTTAAACTTCTAACCCTAATATGGTGGACGTTCGTCCCTTTTTTGACCTTTTGACCCCTGAACGAGGTCGAAGGGCCACCAAACTTTACCGCCCGACTCAGGGCAACGTGGCAAGAACAAAAATGGTGTCCCCTAGTCGATGGGCCCTTCCCAAGCCGTTTCGTACACATCCGTGAACCCACTGTGAAAAACGCATTAGTTTAATGGGTAGGTGGGAGTTTTACAGAAAGGTCCCAGGGGCCCCAGATTTGAAACATTGGCTCCTGGGGGGGCCCTGAGCAACATACCCAAAGGGTGTGGCCCTAGAGCAAAGAGAACCCGTAGGTAAGCACGATTTAATCGTCAGGTTCCTCAGAGGTGCGAGGAGACTAAATCCTCCTCGTTCTACCTCGGTACCCTCTTGGGACTTATCTCTGGTGCTTAGAGCGCTCCAGGGTCCTCCATTTGAGCCTTTGCAGTCAGTCGAGTTAAAAATCCTGTCCATGTAGACAGTCCTCCTGACTGCATTGGCCTCAATCAAGAGGGTAGGGGACCTGCATGCACTTTCGGTCGACGATTCGTGCCTAGAATTCGGGCCGGCCAACTCTCACGTTGTCCTGAGACCCCGGCCTGGATACGTGCCCAAGGTTCCTACCACTCCCTTCCGGGACCAGGTAGTGAACCTGCAAGCGCTGCCTTCGGAGGAGGCAGACCCAGCCCTAGCTTTATGTCCCGTCCGCGCTCTTCGCGCTTACGTTGACCGGATACAAAGCTTCAGATCCTCACAGCAGCTCTTCGTCTGTTACGGAGGTCAGCAGAAGGGAAAGGCTGTCTCCAAGCAGAGGTTGGCCCACTGGATAGTGGGTGTCATTGTCTTGGCTTACCAGTCCCAAGACGTACCTTCCCCGTTCGGGGTGCGGGCACACTCAATAAGGAGTGTCGCTTCATCCTGGGCGCTGGCTCAAGGTGCCTCGCTGACAGACATTTGTAGAGCTGCGGGCTGGGCGACACCTAACACGTTCGCTAGATTTTATAGCCTCCGTGTAGAGCCGGTATCTTCCCGCATCCTCGCCCCCCGGGGCCAGTAGCGCTAAGTACCCGTTCTAGTGTCGGCTTGCAACGCCACTCCCGCCTCCGGGCCGGATACGTGTGTCTATTCTTGCTCCAGTTGTGTTCCCCGGAAATGGCTAACCCTGTCGAGTTCCTCCGTCACCCTTACGGTGTCAGACGTTGCGGACCGTCTGACGCCAGGCCTGCACCCGTATGCTTGTGGAACGTGTGTGTAGGCTGGGTTCCATATGTTGCGGTCCCCTCACGGCTACCCCATATGTGTATTCTCCACGGTATCTGCTACCCTACTCGGTTAGCCCCGTGTCTTTCCCTCGACAGAGCCCGCTCTGTCATCTCTGGGCGTGTTCTTCCCCCCCTGGGATCAGGTTGGGTCCACCCCAGAGATTTCCATAGTTGCACTACCCTAGGTTAGGTTAGTCCTGATGCGTATTTCCACCTCTCCTTCCATTGAAGGATGTGGCTCCGCAGCGTACCATCTCCCGAGACGGGCACGCTTTCCCAGCGTTATCCAATAGTCACGCTGAGTGGGTCTTGCAGGAACAGCAGTGACTGTCCTTCCCTGCCCGGAGCCCTGACTTCCACTCCAACAGAGGAGTGATTCAGCGTGCTTAGGCAGGGCGCTGGAAGGGCCAGCTACCTGGCGTGTTGGTAGGGATCCCAATTCGTCGGTCAGTTCCGACGTACGTCGAACGTGACCGACTGAAAGGGAACGTCTCGGTTACGTATGTAACCCTCGTTCCCTGAAGGAGGGAACGGAGACGTACGTCCCGTCGCCAGGGGCTGTGCTTCAGCTGAAGGCCCGAGCCACACTTCTCGGCTCCTCAGTTGAAAACAATATGCGGTACTTCCACTTCCGTATTTATACCCGCAACGCGGGGCGGCGCGTGGAATGCGTGAACCGCATGCCAATGTTCATTGGCTCGTTGTTAATACACTCGAAGTAGAATGGTCTCTGAAACAGATCCCAATTCGTCGGTCAGTTCCGACGTACGTCTCCGTTCCCTCCTTCAGGGAACGAGGGTTACATACGTAACCGAGACGTTTTCTTCCAAATCAATCAAATCAAATCAAATCACTTTATTGTCACACAGCCATGTACACAAGTGCAACAGCAGGTGAAATTCTTGGTGCAGTTCCAAGCAACATAGTAGTCACGACATGACATGTACAACATTTAAAGCAACATCAGATTACACATCTGATGCGCCCACAATTACTCACAGCACAGTAAACACTACAATAAACAATAAATAATTTACACAATGTGAGTGTAGTTCTCACAGCTTTAAACAATATACACATACTTACAATATACATATACTTTAAACAATATACACTAAACATACATTAAACAGTATACATTAAGCTATAGTAATAATAATATACAATGTACAGTATACATTATTATTCACAGTAGAGATCCAATGTACAATAGGTGCTATATGATAAATAATAAATGATAAATAAATGTGTATATAATGTGTGTGTATCTACAGTGGGTTGTGCTGAGTGATATTCTGTCCAGTGTGTGTTATGATACTGATGGATCAGGAGTTAAGTAGTCTGATTGCTTGTGGGAAGAAGCTGTTCTGGAGTCGGCTGGTGCGTGTTCTGATGCTGCGGTACCGTCTGCCTGATGGCAGCAGTGAGAGCAGCCCATGGTTCGGGTGGCTAGAGTCTCTGATGATCCTCTGAGCTCTCTTCACACACCGCCTGGCGTAAATGTCCTGGAGGGAGGGAAGCTCACCTCCGATGATGCAGCTGGCCGTGCGCACTAGCCTTTGCAGGGCTTTGCGGCTGCGGGCGGTACTGTTGCCGTACCAGGTGGTGATGCAGCCAGTCAGCTGGCTCTCTATGGTGCTGCTGTAGAAGCGTGTGAGGATGTGGCGGTTCATTCCAAACCTCCTCAGCCGTCGCAGGAAGAAAAAGCGCTGATGAGCCTTCTTCACAACGGCCTCGGTGTGGAAGGACCATGAGAGTTCCTCTGTGATGTGGACACCGAGGAACTTGAAGCTGCTGACTCTCTCCACCGGTGCTCCATCGATGGTGATGGGGCGGTGTTCACTCTCATTCCTCCTGAAGTCGACCACCAGCTCCTTGGTCTTGCTGACGTTGAGGGAGAGGTTGTGCTCCTGACACCATCGTGTCAGAGTGTGCACCTCCTCTCTGTAGGCCGTTTCATCATTGTCAGTGATGAGACCTACCACCGTCGTATCGTCAGCAAACTTCCATCTTACTGATAACGTTTTTTAGTCTTCTGGCAACCCTGCAGATTGAACCATCTGCAGGAGTCCACTCTTACAAACTAATAACAGGAATGGAATGTTTCTGTAACGTTCACATAAACCAAGAAAAAACATTCTTAATACATTAAAAAAACTGGACATTTTAAACATTTAAAGAACATTCCGTAATAACGTTTTCGTAATGTTTTCAAAATAATTGAATGGAATGTTCCTGTAACGTTCGCAGAGACCCCACAAAAAACGTTCTTAATACATTGAAAAAAACTGGCCGTTTTCAACGTGTACAAAACATTCCCAAATAACGTTTTCATAACTTAAAGGGAATGTTAACAAAATGTTCTGACAACAACTTTTTGTTAGCTGGGTTCCCGCTTACAGTCTATGCAAGATCAGTTTGGAACACCAATAAAACGGTTCCACCAAGACGTGAGTATGCGGTGGAACAGCACTTTTAACATGTTGCAAAGCATCTTTGCGCAAAAGCGAGTCTTGGCTGCATATAGCGCAGACCACGAGCTCCCCGCGACATTCACTTCACACCAGTGGGTCTTAAAAGAATAGTTAGAAAATTATCCCATAATTCACTCCCCCTCAAGTCATCCGAGGTGTGTATGACATTCTTCTTTCAGCGAATAAAATCTGAGTTATATTACAAAAGTCCAGGCCAATCCAAGCATTAGAATTTGATTCATAGTTGCTCCGTTTTTGAAGTCCATAAAAAGTGCATCTGTCCGTCATATAACTAGAGGTCGACCGATAGTGGATTTTACCGATACCGATAACTAGGTTGGACCGCACATGCCGATAACCGATTAATCGACCGACAGTTTAAAAAAAAAAACAGTACTGATCCATGAAAATGTGCTAAATTAAAAACATATAAATATGAATATTAAAATGAGAAGTTTTTAAGTGAACAAATTCTGTAGAAAATAATTTAAACATTAAAATATTACAGGTCAAATTTGTTATTTTTTACCTATAACCTAGAAACATGCATGTACATTTCAAAGGTAACACTAAGCAAGTCCCTATGCAACAAGGATGTGTTAGCTCACATGAACTATATGCATTATGAATACATTTTTACAGCATGTATTAATATGAGCAATACAACTGTACCTTGATCATTCATGTTAGTTCATAGTGCATTAACCAAGGTTAACAGATACAAATTCAAACAGTTTAATGTTGAAATGAACATACTAAAGATGAACAATACTTCCACAGCATTTATTAGCCTTAGTTAATGTTACAAATGGAATCTTATCGTAGTGTTACTATTTCATATAAATCCAAACAGTCTGCTTTTTTAGAAGGCGGTTATCTAATAAAAAAACAAATGCTCTTCTACTTTGTTTTAGGTTTCTGTGGGCAGCATGACGATTCAGTTTGCTTTCTCACATCACTCATTTTATATGTGCAACATTTAGGTCTGACTTGCGTGTGTTTTCATCACATTGTTTTAACTTCTTGAGGTAGCGTTAATGTTAGTGTTCTCTCCGCCTCGTTGACAAACACACACACACTGCTGTTCTTTACCTGTTAATGCAGCGTCTAGTCAAGAAATGAATTACTTTATAATGATTTGGAAACAAGAACTGTAGTGTTCTGTATTCATACCATTTCGCAGTCATGTTTTAAACATCTGAAGTGTCCGCGCTCTCTGTGCAGCACTACGCGCTGCCTCACGTGGTAATGTAAACACAAGGCTTCAGTGAGTTTATTCGCCTCTAGAGGTCGCTCTCGTGCTATATAATGCCAGCAGCAGGCAGTGTAATAACAGCGCACACGTCTCCAACAACGGACACAACACGGAAAAACTATCGGTGTGGATTTTTGCCGATAACCTATTGCTCCACCAATCAACTATCGGTTCCATTTAATCGGCAAAACCGATGAATCGGTCGACCTCTACATATAACTGCTCCACACGGCTCTGGGGTGTTAATAAAGGCCTTCTGAAGCGAATCGACACGTTTGTGTAAGAAAAATATCCATATTTAATACTTTATTAAGTAAAGTTTCGGCCGACCACCTTCCGTGGAAAAGTGTTGAATGTTGAAAGTAAAACTTTCAACAATTTTTCCATAAATTGAACAGGGAAGGAGGTTGCAAAAGGTTGACAAATAAAATTTGAAAATATATTAAAATATGAAAAATGTTTGTGTAGTGTCTTACAGTTTTTGGTATTGACAAATATAAGTAGTAATGTTTTATCAAATGTTATGTTTGAATTGATATTTGTTTATAAAAAATGTTCCCAGGGCAGTGTTTGGAGGATGTTTGAACGTTTAAAAGTTTTTCCTAGCATTCTCAAGATGACAGAATTGAATGTTCCTTTAACGTTTACACAAACCTAGAACAACACATTCATACATGAAAAATCTGGACATTTTAAACATTTAAAGAACATTCCGTAATAACGTTTTCTTAATGTTTTCACAATGCTTGAATCGAATGTTCCTGTAACGTTCGCAGAGACCCCCCCAAAAAAAACGTACTAAATACATTAAAAAAACAAAACATTCCCAAATAACGTTTTCATATCTTAAAGGGAATGTTAACCAAACATTCTGACAACAACTTTTTGTTCAATCAAATCAAATCAAATCAAATCACTTTATTGTCACACAGCTAGCTATATGTACAAGTGCAACAGCAGGTGAAATTCTTGGTGCAGTTCCGAGCAACATAGCAGTCAAGACATGACATGTAAAACATTTAAAGCAACATCAGATTACACATATTGGGGCAGGTCAGATACCTGTGTCTCTTCTTTTATACACCTATCCTTCTCAATTCTTTTTATTATTTCCATAACCTGAATAATTAAGTAATAACCATTTTCTACGTTTGATAAATCAGTTCATCTATAACCTCTCTATATTTAATGAGTGATTTTAGTATTATATTTGCTGTGTGCTTGTGGAAACACATTTCTTTAGGTGCTGCTCTGATGTCTGTGTTAACTGTGCTGACAGGCGAATGTCCTTGGTGTGTGTGTGTGTGTGTGTGTGTGTCAACGCCCCGGGAGAACCCCTCTCTGCATGTGTCATGCTATATGTCATCCTAAAGTGACCTTAGGGCCACATAGGTTACAGGTCTACGTGACTTTTTGGGGACTCAGAGAAATCTACCTCTTTTATGTGCCTTTCTTGCTAAAAGAATAAATTCACTTCTGTACTAAGATGTAATATCAGTATGTTTTGGAAAAGTGCCTTGTTTATAGTTAGTTAAGATGTTTCTCAACCTTGAGCAAACTGTTACTCTTTTGAGCTTTTGTGTGTATGTGCGTTGTATGATCTTTGCAGATCCAGTATTGGAGATGGAGTTTCTGCAGACGATTGCAGACCTGAAGACGCCTTTCTGTGACCTCCGAGGTCATTGTGATCTAAATCTAGGACTGGGCGACAACGAGTCTACGCATTTTTAGTGATATGCTCCTATCTGTTTACGTGTGGAAAGTTGCTTATGTTGCATGTTGTTAGAGCCAATCAGAATCATTCCACATGACAATAATGACGTGGTTAGACCTTGAAAACAGTATAACTCTTCAGAAATTGTATGTACGTTAGGCAAAAGCGGGGAGACTGTTAGAGGGAGTGCGGCCTACGAACTCCTTGTGAGACTTGAAGCTGCTTCTGCTGATGAAACTGCAAACTATTCTTCAGTAAATTTTTCTTTAATTAATCTAACTCCTGACTCTTGGTCTTCATTTCTCACTACTGGTCCTGGTTCCTAAGCGGTTACCCCAACACACATCTGATGCGATCACAATTACTTACAGCACAGTATACACTACAATAAACAATAAATAATTTACACAATGTGAGAGCAGTTCTCACAGCTTTAACAATATACACATACTTATTAAAGCTGCGAGAACTGCTCTCACATTGTGTAAATTATTTAATGTTGTACATGTCATGTCTTGACTGCTATGTTGCTCGGAACTGCACCTAAGAATTAGCTGGGTTGCTCTCGCAATCAGCCAATGAGTCCTGTATTGACAACCTGCCATTGCTAATACAGTACATGTGGCTTATGTACATTTCAGAAAACCACTTGCTCACAAATATTGCATGCAAATATTGCATAGCCATGCCACGACGGGACTACCCATAGCTCATGTTGTATGGCTGATATATATGTTCCCATGCTGGCTGGTATTGTAAATAAAAATTAGAGAGTACTTGATCATGTGTATCAAATGAAGCTCTCTTTCTCTTATCTAATTGAACATATGACTCACATGGAAGTTCAGTTCCAGTTGGCAGTCACACTCAGTGTTTCTTTGGAAGTCAATCTCTCTAAAGGCCGGAGGCAGGTCATAGCTTTAGTATAAAAACACCAGATACCTTGTTCTCCACATCACTTGCTAAAGCAAAGGTA
Organism: Romanogobio albipinnatus; assembly: GCA_023566225.1. NCBI lineage: Eukaryota > Metazoa > Chordata > Actinopteri > Cypriniformes > Gobionidae > Romanogobio > Romanogobio albipinnatus. The sequence goes on along the minus strand of CM042260.1, from coordinate 43,256,181 downwards.
AGTCAATCTCACTTAACATTTTTATAATAATTGTATAGATATCATTCCAGTTACATTTTGTATTTTCTGAGGCATGTTTAAAACCAAACAGAACTGTTCTGCTTTCAGTATATTGAAGGAGAACACATTGCACACATTTCTGTGTAAAACTACTAAGGATGGCTGATAGCGAAAGCAAGTATTAGCTTATTTCATCAAACAGATTTGAAAACAATACCAGCTATCAATGTGATCTTTTCAGTCTTTACAAATATACAATGTTTTTATTCTCCAGTGGCTATGTCCCAGTGGAGCGCAGACTTTGTACAAGAGCTTCTCCCTGCTGCCGAAAAGACAGCCCTTCTCTACAATCTCTCTTACCTGTGCCTGGCCAACTTCACCAACCTGGAGAGAATCCTCAGGAGTCGGGCTGTGGAAACCCAGCTTCTGTTCGGATCCTCTGATGCAACCATGCTGAAAGTATGTTTCACTTTTCTCTTGATTTCAGTAATTTCTTATCTTGTCACCTAGAAAGAAAAATTTGACAAAGCGGTTTAATAAAGGATAATAAATATTGTGAATTAGCAAATTTTATTATACTATTTTTAAATTGGCCGTTGAAGTTTTATATGGGACAATTACACACTGATCCTTTAACAATGCATTAGCGCAAAAACACACACACCTTTGGAGGTGCAAGTAAGAGAAGAAAGCTTAATAGAGTCTAAATATAATGATATCATGAAATGCTAAAGTGAGTGTGGTTAGCCTACATCTTGCCTCTATAATACACACTGAGCAATATTACACTATCTGCCCATTACAGAGCGTGATTTCTCGACTGCCACAAATACGGCCCTAACAAAATACAGATCTGTGCACTTTTTATTGTACCTGTTTCTTTAATTGGCCTTTGAATTTAGCTTTATTGTGTGGTTAAAAAAAGCATTACCTTGCCAAAGCTTTGACCGAGCTCTTTGATCTAATGGTGTTGAGCTCCAAATGCAAACTTTACATGCAACGTTCAGACAGTAATTGACTCTGATCCAATAGTGTTAGGGGAACCAGTGGGGGCGGCAATCATATTTCAGGATGGCCTTGACACCCTTTACACACACTCAGTGTTGCAAGCACCAATCTGGTTCGGTTTTTTTTTCTATAGACAGTACTCACAAAGGTATAACGATCAAGATTAACTTAAACATCCAACAGAGTTCTCCTTTAACTGACATTTTAGGTAAAATCTTTTATAACCTTAGAGTTTGTACTTGAGTAGTGTCCGTGACGTCACCCATAGGATTCTGTAGCGCAGTTTTGAAGTGTAAAGTCGGGTCGAGCTGGCCGTCGCCATCTTGGCAGCGCGACACACCCGGATAACAGAAAATGGGCAAAGAGGCGGGACGTGGGCGGAGCTGAGGTGACGCGATGACTAACAGACAGCAGACCAATGGCAATCCACCAGCCACTCAAAGCCCTTAATTATGCAGAACTTTAAGGCTTTATATAATGTAAACGAATGAGTTATAAAAAAATACGCCCCCCTCACAGTCATCATGAAGGGCAACATTAGCCGTACAGACCAAAAGCACAGTTTGTCCCAGACTGTACACATGTGTTCTTCTGCTGTAAAGTTGGGCATTTTAACATGAGCTCAATGAGATTCTGCTCCTTCTGGAGTCTGTCTCTAGTGGCCAGTCCATGAACTGCAGTTTAAGTCACTTCAAGAGAAACTGCGGGATGGGCCGCTTGGTTTGTACACATCATCTTGACGTAACATACATTTTTAATTAATTTCTTACATTATTATAACTTTAAACTTTAACAACAAAAAAAGCCACGGCATTATGAACAGCATTTACAGGACAAATACAGGCAATGAGAGTTCTGAATGTTTAGTCATTTTTAAAGTCTTCGATTCTTGATCTTATGTCTCTTCCTTCTCACAGTGTATTTTGACCAGTAAAAACCTGGTTGAGACGCTGTTTCCCATGTTGATCAAAGCTGTGGAGAAAAATAATCCGACTTTGGCAGTCAAATACCTAGAAAAAGCACGAGTCTGGATCAAAGACATTATCACTGATGTGGACAGGATAGTGGAAAAGTAAGAATACTTGAGTAATAATTTAATTATTCTTCTACATGTAGCTGCTATAATGTGCTAAAAGTATGAACATGTTTATGTTATAAAATGCTATTATCACTGCAACATTTCTTCAACATTGTGTAGGTATGATTTACACAACAAAGATGTAGCATCGTCCACCAGTGATGTTATCAAGGAAAAACAAGAAACAGATGAAAAGATTAAAGAAAAAGACGAGGAGTTGAAGCAGATTGAAGAAACCCTGGATGTTCTGAACTCTGAACTCCAAAAAATAACAGAAGAGCTTGTGGAAATTGAGAATAAGATAAACAGCAAAACCCAAGAGATTCAAGATTTTGCCAGATCCAAATCAGAAACCAGTACAGGCCTCAGCATACTCACTGCAATTGTGCCATTCGTTGGGCTAATTGTTAATAGCTTTTATAATGTTGTAAATGATCCTAAGGATGTTGCACATATGAAGGCTCTTGAAGCAGAATTGAACCTCTTAATCGCTGACAAGGTTATTCTGAAACAGAAAGAGTGGCAGCTCGAAGTCAAGATCATTGATTTGCAGATGACGGCTGCCAAAGCCAGTATTGAACTGAGTGAGTCTGTTTTATTTCATGTTTAAAGTATACCTAAAAAGATTTAAGTCTAGTTTAACACAGGCTATCCACCCTATCTGCCCTAAATCGTATTGAAAATGGCTAATGTCACATACTATTTAGGATGGATAGTGACGCAGGCAGGGAGTGACCGTGTGGCTTGTTGTAACATGTATTTCCTCTCTGCAGATTCCATACCCGACCCCATCTATCTAAATGAAGTTCAGAAGAGCTTGACAAAAATTCAGTCAATTCTGATTGAGCTCAAAAACTTCTGGGAGAATGTTGCTCAAATGCTGGACTACCTGGAACAAAAGACTTTTGTTGGAGAAGATCTTATCGACCTTCCCGAACTAAAAGATGAATTTATAGAATCAATCGAAATAGCCTCAGAGGTAAATGCATTTACATGATTACAAAAAGATATTCTCTTTATTTGCACCAGTGAACGCTGGTTTCCTCCTATTTTGTCCAGCCGTTACTAAGGTTTCATCTGAAAGTCTAATGTGACTTGTACATGTTTTAATTTCTCAGGCTTGGGGCTGTTTTGGTGAAGGCTGTAGAAAATGTTCTGTCATCTTTAAGCTCCAAAACAAAGATGCCTACAAGTTTCTGGAGGTCAGTCCTTCCTCTCTCTCCAAGGAGGAGTGGGAAAAAGAGTACGAACGTGTAAAGAAACAACTGGAGAATATAGACCCACCACAAAATGTGACATCCCCTGGTACAGCTGCCATTTCTGAATGATCTACAGAGCGCTGACCCTCACGAGTGCCTCATCCTGTACGTTTTCTGATGCTGGGATGATGATGTCTTAAATACTCTACTAGAGTTCTGTATTCCCTTCTACTTAATGCCTAAACACTCTTTATATATACTCCTCTCCATATGTATCATCTCTTTATGAGCTCTTGCAAAAAACACTCTTAGCTAAAGAAATGGATAAAAATGGATGAACGCTTCTCTGAATAAAGTTTGATAACATCATTATTGACTTTTGTTTTTCTTTTAAATGATCTTACATGTCTGATATTTTTATGTCTGTAGTCATTGATTTAAGTTTCTGCAGCAAATAATTTTTAATATTTTGTTATTAATTTTTCAATAAAGTATGGGATATGAACAGGGCTGCATTAAGACCTCACTGGGCCCCGGGGCTATGAGTTACTACAGGGCCCCATCACAATAATAGTATATACTGTATGTATACATACAGTGAGGAAAATAAGTATTTGAACAACCTGCTATTTTGCAAGTTCTCCCACTTGGAAATCATGGAGGGTCTGAAATTGTCATCGTTGGTGCATGTCCACTGTGAGAGACATAATCAAAAAAAAACAAAAAAAAACAGAAATCACAATATATGATTTTCGGCTATGAGCAATCATTAGAAAATGGAAGAAGCTCAACATGACTGTCAATCTCCCTCGGACTGGGGCTTCATGCAAGATCTCACCTCGTGGGGTCTCAATGATCCTAAGACAGGGTGACAGCACTGTATTAAGGAGAGGATGACCGGGGCCATGTATTGCCAGATTTTGGGGAACAACCTCCTTCCCTCAGTTAGAGCATTGAAGATGGGTCGAGGCTGGGTCTTCCAACATGACAATGACCCGAAGCACACAGCCAGGATAACCAAGGAGTGGCTCTGTAAGAAGCATATCAAGGTTCTGGCGTGGCCTAGCCAGTCTCCAGACCTAAACCCAATAGAGAATCTTTGGAGGAGCTCAAACTCCGTGTTTCTCAGCGACAGGCCAGAAACCTGACTGATCTAGAGAAGATCTGTGTGGAGGAGTGGGCCAAAATCCCTCCTGCAGTGCAAACCTGCTGAAAAACTACAGGAAACCTTTGACCTCTGTAATTGCAAACAAAGGCAACTGTACCAAATATTAACATTGATTTTCTCAGGTGTTCAAATACTTATTTGCAGCTGTATCATACAAATAAATTGTTAAAAAATCATACATTGTGATTTCTGGATTTTGTTTTTAGATTATGTCTCTCACAGTGGACATGCACCTACGATGACAATTTCAGACCCCTCCATGATTTCTAAGTGGGAGAACTTGCAAAATAGCAGGGTGTTCAAATACTGATTTTCCTCACTGTATATATCACAATATAGTTACTTTTGCTTTAAATAAGATTTATTTTTATTTTGTTTACATATCAACATTTTTTATGTACTTGTCACCAATTTCAGTATCACAAAAAATAAAGTAAAAAATAAAACAAACCTTCAAAACAAGCTTACTGAAGACAAGTTAACAGGCACAAATTACAATAGCGCAAAGAAACATAAGAAATTGACCTACTTGAAAAATGTAAAGCACTAAATAAGAAAAATTGGTAACGCTACAATAGGGGTGCACTAATATGCATTTATTCATACTTAACTAATGCACAAATAATCATATGTTAATGCATCAGAAACGTCTCGGTTACGTATGTAACCCTCGTTCCCTGAGAGAGGGAACAGAGACGTAACATCAGTGACTGACGAATGGGGGTTTCGCTTAGAATCCAATCGCCTTTGAGCTCTAACAAAACGAGCCAATGGCATGAAAATGCCATGGGTCTGCGGAATTTGCATAATGCAAACCCGCCCAACCACGTGGGTATAAAGGGCGTCGTATAGCAATCTCGCATCATGTTACCTGCTGAAGAGCCGATGCCTAAGCGGCCGGCCGTTCCAGCGGTACAGCTGAAGTGGCTGAGGGACGTTAAGTCTCCGTTCCCACTTTCAGAGAACGAGGGTTACATACGTAACCGAGACGTTCTCTTTCGTTCAGTCACTCCGAGTAACATCAGTTCTGCCAGAAAGACTCGGGAGAATAAATACTGTGACAATTATCCATTTATTAACAACCCAGCAAGCAATAAAGTATATTTGGCATAGGCCCCGTCCGTAGCTCGCAATCTGAGGGTCCGGACTCTGCATATCCTGCCTGAAGACGAAGGCAGAGGCGCAGCCGACCCCCCCGTGAGGTATGGAAGGGACCATCCTGGTGGTGGTGGGGTGGATGTAGGGAAGGATTTGACTTGGAGGTGGTGGGGAGGATGGCGGTGAATTGGAGCGTCAGCATCTGCGAACTCAGACGAGCGTAAGTACCGATCTTTTATACCCAGTATTAGAATGTGATTGGATAGATACATTTAAAGTGACATGACAATTAAGTCTTCCCGGCAGAACTTATGCTAAAGCTTCCATTTCTGCCAGAAAGACTCGGGAGAATAAATACTGTGACAATTATCCATTTATTAACAACCCAGCAAGCAATAAAGTATATTTGGCATAGGCCCCGTCCGTAGCTCGCAATCTGAGGGTCCGGACTCTGCATATCCTGCCTGAAGACGAAGGCAGAGGCGCAGCCGACCCCCAAAAATTAGGTGGAAGAATTCTTCCACCCGGACGGAGCCTATCCTATCCCCCAAAAATGGTAAATAAAATAGACCCACCGGTCTTGTATCCTCGAGTTCCTACAAAGAAGAACAAGAGTTAACATGTTAAGCGTGAACATGAAACGCCGCCTGCTGATGGCTAAAAGGCCACTTCATGATTAAACAGAACTTGAAGTTATCATTTGTAGAGAGTACTACGCATGAGCAAATCATATCTGCTGCATAAATGTAAACATTTGGCTGTTGTTGTTGTTTTTTGTTTTGTTTTGTTTTTTTTTGTGTTTTTTTTTAAATATATATTATATATAAAACGCATGTATAAACCACCGAGACAAGGCCGCAGGGCCACACGGTCTGCAAGACCACAGAGACAAGGCCGCAGGGCCACACAGTCTGCTAGACCACAGAGACAAGGCCGCAGGGCCACACGGTCTGCTAGACCATGGAGACGAGGCCGCAGGGCCGCGCGGTCTGCTAGACCATGGAGACAAGGCCGCAGGGCCGCACGGACTGCTAGACCACAGAGACAAGGCCGCAGGGCCACACGGTCTGCAAGACCACAGAGACGAGGCCGCAGGGCCACACGGTCTGCTAGACCACAGAGACAAGGCCGCAGGGCCACACGGTCTGCAAGACCACAGAGACGAGGCCGCAGGGCCACACGGTCTGCTAGACCACAGAGACAAGGCCGCAGGGCCACACGGTCTGCTAGACCATGGAGACGAGGCCGCAGGGCCGCGCGGTCTGCTAGACCATGGAGACAAGGCCGCAGGGCCGCACGGACTGCTAGACCACAGAGACAAGGCCGCAGGGCCACAAAGACGAGGCCGCAGGGCCACACGGTCTGCTAGACCACGGAGACAAGGCCGCAGGGCCGCACGGACTGCTAGACCACGGAGACAAGGCCGCAGGGCCACAAAGACGAGGCCGCAGGGCCACACGGTCTGCTAGACCACAGAGACAAGGCCGCAGGGCCACACGGTCTGCTAGACCACAGAGACAAGGCCGCAGGGCCGCACGGACTGCTAGACCACGGAGACAAGGCCGCAGGGCCGCGCGGTCTGCTAGACCACGGAGACAAGGCCGCAGGGCCACACGGTCTGCTAGACCAGAGAGACAAGGCCGCAGGGCCGCACGGACTGCTAGACCACGGAGACAAGGCCGCAGGGCCGCGCGGTCTGCTAGACCACGGAGACAAGGCCGCAGGGCCGCGCGGTCTGCTAGACCACATAGACAAGGCCGCAGGGCCGCACGGTCTGTTAGACCACATAGACAAGGCCGCAGGGCCACACGGTCTGTTAGATCACATAGACAAGGCCGCAGGGCCACATACACCACCACCAGTAGTTGCATAGGGATTTACTTAGATTTTAGACCATGTACGATTTGGGTTAAGATGCGAACCCACCGGCCATCGTAGTTCCTGACACGAGATTCACAGCTACCATGACGTACAGATATATGGGCCACAGCCATCTTTTGATATAGTAGGAAGACCATGCAATCATAACGTACCGAGCCGAATTGGCCGGAACACCACCACCAGTAGTTGCATAGGGATTTACCTGAACCATTACTGGAGAGCTTGCTGAGCTTCAAGATGATTTTAGAATCGGTCTTGTATAAGACTTGAATGCAGAAAAACACCATCTCCCCAGTAGCTAATGCTGGCCTGGAATTTCCGCGGTCGTAGCTGTAGGAAAGTCTGATACGAGAGAAGGAGGTAAACTGCAGCTTTTAAGGTCAGTATAAAAGTGGGTCGGAAACCAGGCCTTAGAGAGAGGTGCTCCATTAGATAAAATATTGTTGTAAGTGGAAGAGCGACCTTTACGATTTAAGTTTTAGGAATTGAATTAAAAGCTTTGAACTTTCCTGATGTTTGTTAAGACAAGTAGGTAATCTTAGTTTTACCTTTGGAATTATGGGAGCGTTTACTGAACATGCCTGATGGTTTGAGCATTGCTGAAGAAAACCATCTTGACCATCATGGAATCCCGCATTCAGATGCTTCTTGATAGGGGAGACCTTGGTAAAGGATGCCAACTCCGCGGGTTGAGCTATGTTCGTAGCAACTCCAATCTGAAAGAATGGCCCATGCACAGGTGAGTTGGAGTTCACATTTCTTTCCATCTGCAGTTAGGAGGATTCTAAACCCCTGGCGTAGCTCCCACTCACATCTTAAGAGAACACCATCTAACCGTCAACCTGCTGAGAGAACCCCCAAAAGAAAATTAACCAGAACAGCATGACAAATACATAACATGCGCATGTGGTTGAGAACTCCGGACGATGCCCTTGCAAAAGGAAAATAATGTTTTATATGGTTTAGCTTTACTAGCTAATAAAACCATAACTAGCTATATAGGACCCGACACAGCTACCGAACCTATGAAAGAGATCAAAGCGAGATTCATTATTTGATAACCCAAGCCAGGATAATACTGTGATTTTTTTGCCACGTTTGGCAGTATGAGACAATATCGCAATCCTAAAAATTCCTTTGACCCTAGAATAAAATCTGATTTCTTTAATAGTTAGTTGACATGTTCACCAACGCCATGATAAAAGTTTTGCCTGAATGATTTCGCCAAGTGAATGGTTGATGTAAAACTCCAGACAAGTCCTTGTGCGTCTGATTAACATACAGCCTGCCGTAAATGCCCTGAGATCCCGCAGGGTGGCATCAGGATCGCAGTCTGAAAAGCAACAAATCACAATGTCTATAAGCACACCGTGTGTGCCAGCTTTAGTGAAGAGAAAAAAACTTACTGCGAGACCTCGCTGTTTGCGGTGCAGCCAGGAATCAATACGCATATGCAGACTGTGTCAACAGTCAATGTTATATTTATCCCACTGTATATTGTGTTAGTAACGATAGAATTCAATGCGAGTGTAACCGATCATGGACATGCATTTTCTGTAGCTCAAACAGTAGAGCGCGGCACCAGCAACGCCAAGCCACAGGCTCGACTCCCAGGGAAAGCAAGACCCGAAAAATGCAGAATGCAACTCAAGGTGCCCTGGACAAAAGCATCCGCCAAATCACAAATGTCAACGTCTGTTGAGCACCCGAATGCAATGCCCAATTGAAGGCGCCATACAACACAGAAAACACTCAATCAGGATTGAACGGTCCAGAGCTTGTTTACTGCTAATTCTGCCTTCTAGTGCATACGTTTGAACAATGAATAGTAGAATATGCAATAGATTCATGATCCGGTGCGGTCAGATTGACCACAGCAGTTTCCACTGGAGTTTATCTGAACTGAAGCATTTGACAGTTTAATGCGTTTATAAGGGGAGCGCATTCTGCTCACTGTATTCATAAAAGATTTGAATAATTGTGTTCCCGTGCTACGATTTAGATGCTGTACGATCCAATCTTTATGTAAACGGGTCGGATTGAGTATGGAATTAAATTAGTGCTGCTATCGAATATCAAGGCAAACCTTGTTTTGTATGCAAACCTTACCCGACATATGGTGCTGAGAGTACAAGTGAGATACAAATTTGTTTTATTCATAAATGTAGCCATGGCGTCCTAGCACGGAAGGACCAAATGGGACGTAACACTAAATTCTAGTTTTCTAGAAATAAAGAGGTATCCAGATATCAGTAGCTGAATAAATTACGAAGAGCCAAATAACTGGAGTAAAGCATAGACAAAGCACACAATTACTAATATGTATACACTTTTTGATTAACTAATATGTTGCGCATTTTATAATGCAATAAGCAAAGCACCTTTATATGAGCCAGAACTACAGTTCTTCCTCATAGGGAAGGAAGCCATATCGAGTCACGAAAGGAAGCCATTCCAACACTTGGTGCCCCATATGTTTGAGCAAAAATATGTACTCTGCTGGATGACAGCCAAAAACACTTCTAAGCTTGAAACAGTTGTGTCAGTTAAATTGCATATGTGAACTCACAGCGCTTGAAAGATGAATCTAACGCCATTGAATCAGAACGGATCAAAGCACTGATGTCGGTGCTGTACCTAAATATGCTAATTTGCTCAGCATAGTTTTTTAAATTGAATTTTAGCGATCTGATAACTGAACCAATCGCGATTTCAGCTTAACTTCAGTTCAACATGAAGCCCCGATTAAATAGGTGCATGTTGCTTTAAAACAAACCGGTGTTGATTTCCTTGCATTCGTAGGGAAAATGATAGAGTCTAGATATGCTGTGCATATCTGTTCTGTTTCAGTTTTTCTAACAAAATACTATCTATAATGGTAACCGGTGTCTTGCGAATCATTTACGAGCACTATGGACACAAGCGAGTCACAACGAGCGATCACGTTGCACCGCACAATCAGACCGGCAAACACCTGTGCGCGTCTCACACGATGCATGTGTGTGCTCTATACAGACATGCTTGAGACACAGTTGAAAAAAGAGTAAGATACTACACCCAATCGCCATCGGAATGCATAACCATATGCATATCACTCAGATAAATGCTGATGTAGTGATGTCGCCAGAATGGTGATGAAAACCACAGCCGTGTCTTTGATAACATGACCAGATAGTCCTCCATGAAAGCGATTGATCTGAGGCTGACGTGAGATTTGCTCTTGTTAGTGAAGCACTTGCGTCTGTTACTGCGGTAACCCATTGAACAGAATGATAGGCTGACGTGGACTTAGAATGCCACTGTATGCACATTATTAGTTATCATAGGACCAGCGATCGACCACTACGGAACATCCGGTTCGTCAACTGAATTGGAGCGTCAGCATCTGCGAACTCAGACGAGCGTAAGTACCGATCTTTTATACCCAGTATTAGAATGTGATTGGATAGATACATTTAAAGTGACATGACAATTAAGTCTTCCCGGCAGAACTTATGCTAAAGCTTCCATTTCTGCCAGAAAGACTCGGGAGAATAAATACTGTGACAATTATCCATTTATTAACAACCCAGCAAGCAATAGTCAGTCAGAAACATTTGATGACCAGCTGTCCTTCAGAGAACACATTTCTAAGACAGCTCGCTCATGCCGGTTTGCGCTCCACAACATCAGGAAGATTAGACCGTTCCAAACAGAGCACGCAACACAGCTTCTTGTCCAGGCCCTGGTTATTTCTAGACTTGACTACTGCAATGCGCTTCTGGTTGGACTCCCCTCTTGTGCGATCCAATCACTTCGAATGATCCAGAATGCAGCAGCACGTCTTGTCTTCAACAAAGCCCAAAAGGACCCACGTCACACCTCTCTTCATCTCCCTGCACTGCTACCACTCACTGCTCGCATCAAGTTTAAGGCGCTGACGCTTGCATACAGAGCCACCACACGCTCAGCTCCGACTTAGTTTGACCCCATTCTACAAATCCACACCCCACCAGAAGCCTTCGCTCAGCAAAGGAACGACGGCTTGTGGTACCATCACAGAGGGGGGAAAAAATCCCTTTCCAGAACATTTGCACTCAACGTTCCCAGCTGGTGGAACGATCTTCCCAACGCCATCCGAAACGCAGAATCATTGACATCATTCAAAAGTCAACTTAAAACTCAGCTCTTCCGTGAGCACTTAACCTCATAAAAAAAAGAAAAAAAAAGAAGAAAAAAAAAGTCCTCTCCTCTTCCTCTTTCTTCTTCCTTCCCCACTCTAGCCTGTGCTACACTGAGCAATGTACACGGTCTCAGGATTTCAGGCTCTTATTGCGCTTCTCGATTCTTCATGACCAATCGCTTCATGTTCCCCCAAGTTGTAAGTCGCTTTGGATAAAAGCGTCTGCTAAATGCATAAATGTAAATGTAAATGTAGCAATAAAGTACATTGGCATAGGCCCCGTCCGTAGCTCGCAATCTGAGGGTCCGGACTCTGCATATCCTGCCTGAAGATGAAGGCAGAGGCGCAGCCGACCCCCAAAAATAAGTGGAAGAATGCTTCCACCTGGACGGAGCCCATCCTATCCCCCAAGAATGGTAAATAAAATAGACCCACCAGTCTTGTATCCTGGAGTTCCTACAAAGAAGAAGAACAAGAGTTAACATGTTAAGCGTGAACATGGAACTCCGCCTGCTGATGGCTAAAAACGTCTCGGTTACGTATGTAACCCTCGTTCCCTGAGGAGGGAACGGAGACGTACGTTAGTGACTAACGAATGGGGGGTTTCGCTTAGAAGCCTATCATCTTCGAGAATTCAACAGCGCCCAATGGCAGTGCCAATGCCATGGGCATGCGGAATTTGCATGCGTAACTCCGCCCCACCCTGTGGGTATATAAGGAAGTACGCTGGCAACATCGCATTATGTTACTGCTGCAGGAGCCAAGACTGAACTCCGCATACCAGCAACACAGCTGACGTGGCAAAGGAAACGTACGTCTCCGTTCCCTCCTCAGGGAACGAGGGTTACATACGTAACCGAGACGTTCCCTTTCGTTCAGTCACTACGACGTACGTTAGTGACTAACGAATGGGGGTTCCAATACAACAACGCCACTCAGCTGTCATCCAGTGCCCTGCGTAAGTGTGAGTACCCTGTCGTAAGACTAGTACGGACGAAGGACTCCCACTTAACACAGGATTACCAAGGTACACTGGGAAGCATATCCCAGTGAGGGAATGCCAAGATGCCTACCCGTGGGGAGGACTTAGAGAAAACACATATGACCCGCTAAGGGCTGCATATGGAAGATCTCTAGGGTACCAGCCGAAGGTGGATTTTTAACCCTAGGGGTGGCAGGGACTTGCCGAGGGAAAGACACCTGCTCGCTGAGGAGGCTTACGGTGGGAATACTCGTGTGGGGGTCGCCGGAGGGGAACCATGCACACGGGGCACCTGGCTGGACATGAGGGTCTGGGCTCGAAAGGGCAGACTGAACTGATGTCGGCGTAAGCAGTGCTGGAGGAGCTCAGGGCTCTCGGGGAGCTCACCTGAGGGAAAATATCGCACGTATCCAGTCCGTGGAGTGGAATGGCGAGCAAGCGAAGACACCTGAGCCTGGCCCATTATCGGCCACCCGTAGGGGCGAGTACATAGTCGGACACTGGCTCCACTCGGAGATTGTAGAATCTGGCGAATGTGTTGGGTGTCGCCCAGCCTGCAGCTCTGCAGATGTCTGTTAGCGAGGCGCCATGCGCTAAGCCCAAGAGGAGGCCACACTCCGGGTGGAGTGTGCCCCGACCCCAAGGGGACATGGTCGACCTTGCTGCTGGTAAGCCAAAACAACGGTGTCCACTACCCAGTGAGACAACCTCTGCTTTGAGAGAGCACTTCCCTTCCGCTCTCCACCATAACAGACAAAGAGCTGGTCTGAGGTCCTGAAACATTGCGTACTGTCTACATAAGCGCGGAGAGCGCGTACTGGACAGAGCAATGCCAAGGCTGGGTCTGCCTCCTCCAAAGGCAGCGCTTGCAGGTTCACCACCTGGCTTCTTGGAACGGAGTGGTGGGAACCTTGGGCACATATCCGGGCCGGGGTCTCAGGATCACGTGAGAGTTAGCCGGCCCGAACTCAAGGCACGCTTCGTCAACCGAAAATGCTTGCAGGTCCCCGACCCTCTTAAGCGAGGCCAATGCGGTCAGCAGAGCCGTCTTCATAGACAAGAATTTAATCTCGGCTGACCGCAAAGGCTCAAAGGGAGACCTCTGCAGAGCACTTAAGACTACTGAGAGGTCCCAAGAGGGTACGAGAGGAGAGCGAGGAGGATTCAGTGTCCTCGCCCCCCTCAGGAACCTGATGATCAGGTCGTGCTGACTTACCTTTTTGTCTCCCAGGAGATGTGGTGGGCAGATATTGCGGCCACATACACTTTAAGGGTGGAAGGAGACAGCATTCTTTTCCACCCCCTCCTGGAGAGACGATAGCACGGACCCAATCGGGCATTTCCAGGGGTCTTCTTGGCGGGAAGAGCACCATGTGACGAAGAGGTTCCACTTCAACGCATAGAGGTGTCGTGTAGACTCTGCCCTAGCGGAAGTGATGGTAGCGACCACCGCAGGTGGAGGGCTACTCAAACCAGCCCGTGGAGCTTCCAGAGCGCTGGACGCGGGTGCCAAACGGTGCCCCGTCTCTGAGTGAGGAGGTCCGGTCTCAGAGGAATAGGCCAGGGAGGGGCTGTCGCAAGGAGTAGAAGTTCTGAGAACCAGGTCTGGCCGTGCCAATACGGGGCGACCAACATGACCTGCTCCTTGTCCTCCCTGATCTTGCACAGTACCCGTGCAAGGAGGCTCACTGGGGGAAACGCATACTTGCGTAGCCCGGGCGGCCAGCTGTGCGCCAGTGCATCCGTGCTGAGGGTGCCCTCGGTCAGGGAATAAAACAGGGAGCAATGGGAAGAGTCCTGGGAGGCAAACAGATCTACCTGTGCGTCGCCGAACCGTTCCCATATCAGCTGGACCGTCTGGGGGTGGAGTCTCCACTCCCCGGGGAGAGGCTGAAACCGTGAGAGCTCGTCGGCTGCACAGTTCAGGTCTCCCGGGATGTGGACAGCACGAAGGGACCTCAGGCGCTTCTGACTCCACAAAACGAGATGGCGGGCGAGTTGAGACATACGGCGGGAGCGTAGACCGCCCTGGTGGTTGATGTACGCTACTACAGCCGTGTTGTCTGTCCTGACTAGTACATGTTGACCCCTCAGCAACGCTCGGAAGCGGTGCAGGGCGAACCGTACTGCCAGTAACTCGAGGCAATTGACATGCAGAAGACGCTGGGGTCCTGTCCAGGAGCCCGCGGCTGCTTGTCCATTGCACATGGCACCCCAGCCCGTGGATGATGCATCTGTTGATACAACAACATGCCTGGAAACTCGTTCTAAGGACACTCCGGTCCGTAGAAAACTGAGGTTCGACCACGGGGTGAGAGTCTGTAAGCAGGCCCGAGTCACTTGTACCCGGAGCGTGCCAGACCGCCATGCCCATCTCGGGACTCGATCGCGTAGCCAGTGCTGAAGCGGTCTCATATGAAGCAATCCGAGCGGCGTCACCGCGGCTGCAGATGCCATATGCCCCAGGAGCCTCTGAAATAGTTTCAGTGGAACCGCATTCTTGCCCTCGAGTTGACGAAGGGAAGTCAGCAGAGACTGCGCGCGCTCGCTCGAAAGCTGCGCGCACATGGCGACCGAGTCAATATCCATACCGAGAAAAGAGATCCTCTGCGCGGGGCAAAGTTTGCTCTTCTCCCAGTTGACCCGAAGGCCCAGACGGGCTAGGTGATGGAGCACCTGATCTCTGTGTCCGCAAACCTGCTCCCGAGAGTGACCCAGTATGAGCCAGTCGTCGAGGTAATTCAGGATGCGAACCCCGTGCTGCCGAAGGGGCGCAAGGGCTCCCTCTGCAATCTTCGTAAAGACGCGAGGGGACAGAGATAGCCGAATAGTAGAACTGCGTACTGATATGCCCGCCCCTCGAAAGCAAACCGTAGGAACGGTCTGTGTCGAGGTAGAATGGAGACATGGAAGTAGGCGTCCTTTAGGTCGATCGCTGCAAACCAATCGTCTGGACGAACGCATTCGAAAAGGCGTTTCGCTGTCAACATCCTGAACGGAAACCGGTGAAGGTAACGGTTCAAGACGCGCAGGTCCAGGATTGGCCGTAGCCCACCGGTCTTTTTGGGTACGATGAAGTACGGGCTGTAAAACCCGGAGTTCATCTCGGCTGGAGGGACAGGTTCGATCGCACCCTTCGCCAGTAGGGTGGCAATCTCCGCTCACATGACGCGGGCATTGGCCCCGATCATAGTGGAACGGACTCCCCGGAAGCAGGGAGGAACCTGCGCGAACTGAATCGCGTAGCCGCGCCTGATGGTCCGCGCGACCCAGCGGGACAGCCCTGGAAGCTGAAGCCAGACTCCCAGAAACTGCGCCAGCGGGGTCATTCGGAGCACAGACGTACCCGGTGTGGGCTTGCTGCGATGCAGCGTCACCGGCCCGGACATGGGAGGCTGAGGGGCGTCCCGGTGCGGGGGCACGGTTGACTGCTGCGTCCTGACAGAGGAGACCAGGGAAGGACGCACGTTCCACTGGGGTCTGCTCTGCCAGGAGGCTGGCGACAGAGTGGGATGCGAGTGGCGGGACCCGTGGGTGGCGCACACCGTCATCACCGGACTCTGTGGGCTCAGGGATGGGAGTGTTAATTCTTTCTTTGACCGAATTAGGGTGCTGCTGACCCGTGGGCCAGCAGCTGAACAAAGGATTCTCCCCCGGCCCTCCACCGGGGGAAGGAGTGGTCCTGCTACCATCCATACCATGGGATATGGGCGAGTTGAGGAGGCGGGCTCAGTCAACCCCCCCCATATCACCAGGTAAGGCCAGGAAATTCTCCCAGACCACAGCTGTGGACAACGCCCGACCGAGGGAGCGTGTGGCCACCTTCACCACCCAGAGGGCGGGATCAGTGGCGGCACGCAGCTCAACAAAGAGCCCTGGGTCAGCTCCACCCTTGTGCATGTGCAAAGGGGTGGCGGCCTACCCCATAGCACTGCAGGACCACGCCACCGAAGTAGACGAGCCCACAGGCTTAAGGAGGGTGCTTAGGACAGCCACACCACGTCAAAGCCCTCTGTGGACACCGTAGTGCGCAACAGAGTTGTTTAACAGTGGGGAGGGGGCCCCAGTGTACCCTAGGCCGTGGCCCCATCAAGGGCAGAGAAGGCGGAGGAGGCCACCAAACGGTCACGGGAAGCACGGGGACTTCCAGGACCGCGTGATCTCCTCATGCACCTCGGGAGCGAAAGGCATTGGGGGCGGGGCCCAACAGCTGTCGGGTGCCGCCCACAAAAACCGATCGCGCAACCACGAGCACTCGCGACTGGGCGGAGTTCCACACCAGCGCGAGGCTCGCGGCTGCCCGAGATAACATGGCTATCAACTCTAGGTCAGATCAGGCAGTGCTGACACACCCGGAGGCGGAGCACAACCTAATCGTCATCCCCAAAGGATCTAGCCCACCTTGGGATGCGGCGATCGACATCTCGCCGCTATCTGGAGTGTGAACGAAACGAACGAGGCGTCAGAGACGGGCCGCTGTTTCAGTCCAGCACTCGCGGGAAGCGATGTGCGAGAGGGGGGCGTGGCCCGAGGAATGATCGTCGGGGTTCTTATACCACGCACCGCCCTCAGGTCACCCTGGCCACCAGCCAAAGTACCACCTCTCTCAGAGACGGTAGATTGGGGTGTGGCAGAGGGGACTCTCTCTCCTCGCGGAGATCACTGAGTCTCGACCGCGACATCGCGATGGTCACGTTCCCGCAGTGGGAACATGACACATCCACAATCACTGCCCGAACATGCTGAAGCCCAAACACGTCGAGCGAATGTGCCCATAGACAGCAACGGAGAACGATAGCACCCGGAAGTGCACGGGCGAACCGTCTTGAAAAAGACGTGTTACGCGCAAGCTCTTTTTGTGAGAGGGAAGCTCTGCAGAGTGCCGAAGCGCCCAGGGAAAACACACACAGCTGTTCAAGTTCAAGTTCAATTTTATTTGTATAGCACATTTCCAACAGCCCCCAGGCTGACCAAAGTGCTTTACAGAAGAGCAAGAATATCACACATACAGAAAAATAAAAATAAATAAACCACATAAGAATATAAAAAACACCTATAAAAAAGTTTAACAAATCACCATAATCAGTACACTAGGGAAAATAAAAAAGTTTTTAGCAGGGACTTGAAAATAGACAAGGAAGGGGCCAGCCTAATCTCTAAAGGCAGGGTATTCCAAAGTCGTGGCCCTGCCACCGCAAATGCACGCTCACCTCTACGCTTTAGTCTAGCGCGAGGAACGACCAACAAAGCCTGATCACAAGAACGGAGGCTTCTAGGTGGAGTATAGGAGTGAAGGAGTTCAGATAAATAGACAGGAGCTTTGTTATGTAGGGATTTATACACGAAGAGTAGGATTTTGAAGTCTATTCTCTGACGAATCGGCAACCAGTGAAGGGATCTAAGAATCGGAGTGATGTGATCATGTTTACGACACTTTGAAAGCAGTCTGGCAGCAGCATTTTGGACAAGCTGAAGTCGCGCAATTTGAGATTTAGATATACCGCAATATAGGGAATTGCAATAATCTAAACGCGACGTAACAAACGCATGAACAGCCATTTCGAGTGTTTTTGGGGAGAGAAAGTTTTTAATTTTTGACAGTAGACGAAGCTGATAAAAACTGGATCCAACAACAGAGGAGATATGTCTGTCAAATTTTAAAAGCTGGTCAAAAATAATACCCAAGTTCGTCACCCGTGTCGATCTAAAAGCGGATAAACTTTCTAGCTCAGGACCTATACACTGAGAGTTTTCATTTGGACTGAATACAATCACCTCTGTCTTGTCCTCGTTTAAGAAGAGGAAGTTCTGGGCTAGCCATATTTTAACCTCCTCTAAGCATTGGAGAAGAGAGGTGATCGCAGTGGAGTTGTTTTTCTTTACTGGAATGTAGATTTGGGTGTCATCTGCATAGAAATGAAAGGACACACCATGCTTTCTTAAAATAGAGCCCAAAGGCAGCATGTACAAAGAGAATAGAGAGGGAGCTAAAATAGAGCCTTGAGGAAGGCCACAGGTCAGAGGAGCGGCGGAAGATGAAAAGTTACTCAATTTCACTAAAAATTTTCTGTCAGATAGGTATGAATGAAACCATTTCAGAGCTTTTGCTTTTAGACCTACCCAAGACTCTAGTCTAGATAATAGTAAGGAGTGGTCAATGGTATCAAAAGCAGCTGATAAATCTAAAAGAATAAGAACCACAGAGTCCCCTGAGTCAGTGGAGATGTAGATGTCATTTACAACTCTCAGAAGGGCGGACTCAGTGCTGTGAGCGGACTTAAAGCCAGACTGAAAAACCTCATAAATAGAATTGCTAGTCATAAAGTTTTGAAGTTGATTCAGCACAATTTTTTCTAAAACTTTTGAAATAAAAGGCAAAACCGAAATGGGGCGAAAATTTTTTAGGACAGTGGGGTCCAGAGAGGGCTTCTTGAGCAGAGGAGTGACTGTAGCGACTTTAAGGTCAGCAGGAACAGAGCCCGTTTGGAGACACTTATTAACAAGAGATAACAGACCAGGCCCAATCGAATCAATAATTAGTTTTAAAAATTTGGGGTGAATAATTTCACTAGGACAGGATGAGGGTTTAAGATTGTCAATCACCTCCTTCAATTCCTGGAGATTGACGGGTTCAAAAGCGTCCAAAAATGCAGAGGCGGGTGACATGATAGGAGAATTGGCTAATGTTAAGGTGGGACAGACATCAAGTCTTAAGTTCGTAATCTTGTCACTAAAGTATCTCAAGAAGTTTTCACAGAGAGCATCAGAAACCACAGGCAGGGTGTTCACAGAAGGATTGGTAACAGATTGAATAATTGAAAACAAAACCTTCGGTTTAGAGTGATTAGCTTCAATTAGGTTGGAGAAGTATGCAGCTTTTGCAGACTTGGCTGCAGTCTGGTAGGATGTAAGAGAGTCTCTGAACATTTGAAGAGAGATATGCAGCCTGTCTTGTTTCCATTTACGTTCTGCCTTCCTGCAGTTTTGTCTTAAGAGACGGGTAGCGGAGTTTTGCCACAGTATAGATTTAGTTTTCTGTTTATAAGGCTTAAGGGGGGCAGTTGCATTTGCTACCATAAGCCAGGCAGAGTTCAGGAGGCTCAGATGTTGATCGGCATCCAAGTCAGATAATGGTTGATCCAAGTTCAATTGTGAGCAACATTCATCAAAACACAAGTTGAAATTTGTGCTAAACTGAGGAGAGTAGAAGCGAGAAAGACTTACAGTTGTACTAGGAGAATGAGAGAGCTCTGGAAGGGATAGTGTGAATAATATAGGCTTATGATCAGATATCATAAAATCTGAGAGCACAACATCAGTCACATCAAACCCATATGAGAGTACAAGGTCCAACGTATGACCCAAAATGTGTGTAGAGTCACTGATCCACTGGGAGAGATTAAAAGCATTGATAATATTAAGAAACTCATGTGATAGGGGGTTAGACGGACAGCAGACATGAATATTAAAGTCGCCCACCAATAGGAAGCGGTCGTAATTTGTCGCAATATTGCCAATCAGTTCAGTGAAATGCTGTAAGAAGTCCTTAGAGGAGTGCGGGGGACGATAAATCACCACTAGACATACAGGACCGTTCCAGTCCAAGTGAAGAAACTGAGCTTCGAAGCTGGAAAAGGCCGTTCCAGGGACCAATCGACAGCGTGCAGAGAGAGAGTTCTTCAAGATAGTTACTATGCCACCCCCGCGTCCACTCGGACGAGGAGAGTTAAAAAATGTACAGTCAGCGGGTATCAGTTCAGAAAACGGAGTTAGATCACCAACCTTTAACCAGGATTCCGTGATAAACATAAAATCCAATTTGTGAGCTGAGTAAAAGTCATTTAGTAAGAAGGTCTTGTTCACCACAGAACGGGCATTTAATAATGCCATCTTCGGTGGAGGGATGATAGCAGGCGATGAGGACGCTCTTTTCAGCGTGCGCAGATTACTGTGAGTAACCCCCCGATGTCTGGAGCCGAGGCCGGTGCGGTAGAGACCGGAACGAAAAACAGGACTCGGGTGCACGGGGAGAACATGACGAAGCCACCGGTATGCCACGTCCCGCGGGCGCCAGGTAGTAGAACCGCCGTGAAGCGATTCATGGGAAGGATCCGAGAGAAAACGAGCCCGCAGGTGAGCTTTTAGCTTCACGATGTAACCTCCGCGGTTTCCTCGTTTCCTCCTTCGCTTTCTCCGCGGGATGCTGAGGGGCCACCGGCGAAAATGCCCCGGGACAGCCGATGTGGACGACTCATCAGTCTTGTTAAAAAAACAGTCCACCTCTAAAATGTAGGAGTTTGAAAATGTGGTCGCAACCGAGTTGCGGATATCCAAAAGTGCTTGGCGGTCGTAGGTTAAAAGCGTGTAGCAATTTAAAAATAGAGCAGACAACCAGACAAGCAACCACAAGAGCGACAGACGGCAAGCCCAGCACACAGGCGCCATCACGTCTGTTGCAGATCACTGCACAGATCAGCAGGCAGGCAATGCGAGATCGCTGGAATGCGCCGTCACACCAACACCCTGGAGAACCGCTCGTCTCGAAGACTGAAGAGAGGACTTCAGAATTCAGGCTTGTAGGAGTGAAGAGATGCTCTTGGCTCCAAAGCAGAAACATAATGCGATGTTGCCAGCATACTTCCTTATATACCCACAGGGTGGGGCGGAGTTACGCATGCAAATTCCGCATGCCCATGGCATTGGCACTGCCATTGGGCGCTGTTGAATTCTCGAAGATGATAGGCTTCTAAGCGAAACCCCCCATTCGTTAGTCACTAACGTACGTCGTAGTGACTGAACGAAAGGGAAAGGCCACTTCATGATTAAACAGAACTTGAAGTTATAATTTGTAGATGAGTACTACACATGAGAAATTCATATCTGCTGCAGCATACATGTAAACTTTTGGCCTTTGTGTGTTTTTTTTATTTTTATTTTTTTTATATATATAAAACATGTATAAACCACAGAGACAAGGCCGCAGGGCCACACGGTCTGCTAGACCACAGAGACAAGGCCGCAGGGCCACAGAGACAAGGCCGCAGGGCCACACGGTCTGCTAGACCACAGAGACAAGGCCGCAGGGCCACAGAGACAAGGCCGCAGGGCCACACGGTCTGCTAGACCACAGAGACAAGGCCGCAGGGCCACAGAGACAAGGCCGCAGGGCCACACGGTCTGCTAGACCACAGAGACAAGGCCGCAGGGCCACACGGTCTGCTAGACCACAGAGACAAGGCCTCAGGGCCACACGGTCTGCTAGACCACAGAGACGAGGCCACAGGGCCACAGAGACAAGGCCGCAGGGCCACACACTTTGTTTTTTTTTTTTTTACCACCACCAGTAGTTGCATAGGGATTTACCTGAACCATTACTGGAGAGCTTGCTGAGCTTCGAGGATGATTTTTGTATCAGGTCTTATACAAGACTCAAATGCAGAAGAACACAGTCTTAGCTTGAATGCTGGCCTAGAAATTCCACGGTCGTAGCTGTAGGAAAGTCCATTACGAAGAGAAGAAGGTAAACTGCAGCTTTTAAGGTCAGTATAAAAGTGGGTCTGAAACCAGTCCTTAGAGAGAGGTGCTCCAATAGATAAAATAAATAGGGGGGAGTGGTCGGAAGTCTTAGAACGAACGTGAAGATATTTAACCGTGGAAGTGAAGGGACAGAGATTATTCTTCATCTTAGAAATTGTTAATGTGATACCAGAACCTTTAGAGTCATTCTAGAATGCTTAAGTAAAAGAGTAAAGAAATTGAGTGAGAAGTGAAGATCAGAATAGGAAAGAAATCAAACTGATTAGTTTCTAAAGTGAATTTCCCTGGACACATGAAGCCGAAAGGCTGATAAACATTGCTTCTAGCAGAATATCAGTGTAAGTGGAAGATCAACCTTAAAAGCTTTGAATTTACCTGATGTTTGTTAAGACAAGTAGGTAATCTTAGTTTTACCTTTGGAATTATGGCAGAGTTTACTGAACATGCCTGATGGTTTGAGCATTGCTGAAGAAAACCATGTTGACCATCATGGAATCCCACATTCATGGATGCCAACTCCGCGCGTTGAGCTATGTTCATAGCAACACCAATCTGAAAGAATGGCCCATGCACAGGTGAGTTGGAGATCACATTTCTTTCCATCTGCAGTTAGGAGGATTCTAAACCCCTGGCGTAGCTCCCGCTCACATCTTAATAGAACACCATCTAACCGTCAACCTGCTGAGAGAACCCCCAAAAGAAAATAAACCAGAACAGCATGACGAATACATAACATGTGCATGTGATTGAGAACACCGGACGATGCCCTTGCAAAAGAAAGTTTTATAAGGTTAAGCTTTACATGCTAATAAAACCATAACTAGCTATATAGGACCTGACACAGTTAACGAACCTATTAAAGAGATCAAAACGAGATTCATCATTTGATAACCTAAGCCAGGATAATACTGTGTGATTTTTTGGACACGTTTGGCAATATGAGAACAATATCGCAATCCTAAAAAATTCCTTTGACCCTAGAATGAAATCTGATGTCTTTAATAGTTAGTTTGACATGTTCCCCAACGCCATGATAAAATTTTGGCCTGAATGATTTCGCTAAGTGAATGGATTGATGTAAAACTCCGGACAAGTCCTTGTGCGTCTGATTAACATACAACCTGCTGTAATGCACTGAGATCCCACAGGTTAGCATCAGGATCGCAGTCTGAAAAGCAACAAATCACAAGTCTATAAGTGCACCGTGTGCCAGCTTTAGTGAAGAGAAAAAGCTTACTGCAAGAGACCTTGCAGATTGCGGTGCAGCCAGGAATCAATACGCATGTGCAGACTGTGTCAACAGTCAACACTATTTACTCCCTTGTATATTGTGTTAGTCACAATAGGATTCGATGCAAGTGTAGCTGATCACAGACATGTCTTTTCAGTAGCTCAAACAGCACAGCGCAGCACCAGCAACGCCGAGCCACGGGCTCGACTCCCAGGAAAAGCAAGACCCGGAAAATGCCAAATGTGCACCCCGAATGCAACTCAAGGTGCCCCGGACAAAAGCGTCCGCCAAATGCACAAATGTAATGTAAAGTCTGTTGAGCACTCGAATGCAATCCCCAATTGGAGCGCCACACAACACAGAAACACAGGATTGAATGGCCCAGAGCTTATCACTGCCAACTCTGCCTACCAGCGCATACGCTTTACCAACGAATAGTAGAACATGCAATAGATTCATGATTCGGTGTAGTCAGATTGACCACAGCAGTTTCCACTGGAGTTCATCCAGTGATGGGAATAACGGCGTTATAGATAAACGGCGTTACTAACGGAATTATTTTTTTCAGTAACGAGTAATCAAATGAATTACTGTTTCTCCCGTTACAACGCCGTTAGCGTTACTGAGAAAAAAATGCGGCGTTACTATAATTGAGCTCACTGAAGCGGTTTTCATCCGAACAGGCTCTCTGTCAGTCGGACCTGCAACGTGTGTGTGTGTGTGTGTGTGTGTGTGTGTGTGTGTGTGTGTGTGTGTGTGTGTGCGTGCGTGCGTGCGCGCTCGCGTGGTACACATAACTGACGATGATTGGTGGGTGGGAGACAAGGTTGAGGTTGATAGGTTGAGTTCACACACACACACACACACACACACACACACACACACACACACACACACACACACACACACACACACACACACACACACACACACACACACACACACACACACACACACACACACCTATGACACACACACACACACACACGCCTATGACGCACACGCATATGCACAGTCAGCGATGGCAAGTCCAACAACTTCAAATGTAACTTTCGCAAACTGGAAGTATAAGCGCTACTCTTCCCTCGTTGAGGTGAAAGGTAAGAGAATGTTTATGTAACGTGCAACTTATGCCTAGGAAGAAAGAGTCTCTCCACGCCTGTGGCCAGTAATTATAATCTAATGAAGTCACATCATCACAGCCACCACAAAATGAGCGGCTAAAAACCCAGGTGATAATGTGAGCTCCACTACCAGAGGAGTAGGCTAGTACTGATAATATTTACACATATTTACACTATAGTAGGTCTACTGATAATATTTACAATATATTGAATTTGATAGGTCTCTCACATTGTCCCACAGCAACATTACAATAGTGTACATTAATGTACAATGTTTAGTGTCTAATTCATTCATTTAACATATTTAAATTGGGGGCATCCAAGTTATTTGACATATTTGAACTTTTGACAAAAAAAAAAAGTAACGCAGTAGTTACTTTCCCTGGTAATTAGTTGCTTTTATAATGATGTAACTCAGTTACTAACTCAGTTACTATTTGTAAGAAGTAACTAGTGACTATAACTAATTACTTTTTTAAAGTAACGTGCCCAACACTGAGTTTATCTGAACAGAAGCATTTGACAGTTTCATACGTTTATAAAGGGAGTGCACTCTGCTCACTGTATTCATAAAAGTTTTGAATAATTGTTTTCAAATCAAAAATTGTGATTTAGATGCTGTACGATGCAATCTTTATGTAAACGGGTCAGATTGAGTACGGAATCAAATTAGTGCTGCTATCGAATCTCAAGTCAAACATTGTTTTGTATGCAAACCTTACCCGACATATGGTGCTGAGAGTACAAGCAAGATACACATTTGTTTTATCATAAATGTAGCCATGGCGTCCTAGCCGGAAGGACCAAGTAAGACGTAACGCTAAAATCTAAGTTTCTCGAAATATAAGAGGTATCCAGATATCAGTAGCTGAATAAAAAATGAATAGAGTCAAATTAACTGGAGTAAAGCGAAGACAAACGCACACAATTACTAATATATATGACGTGTTTGTTTTGATTAACTAATTTATTAATATGTTGCGCATTTTTATAATACAATAAGCAAAGCACCTTAATGTGAGCACAGAACGCTACAGTTCTTACTCATAGGGAAGGAAGCCATATCGAATCACGAAAGGAAGCCATTCCAACACTTGGTGCCCCATATGTTTGAGCAAATATGTACTCTGCTGGATGACAGGCCAAAACACTTCTAAGCTTGAAACTATGTTGTGTCAGTTAAATTGCATATGTGACGAACTCACAGCGCTTGGAAGATGAATCTAAAGCCATTGAATAAGAACAGATTAAAGCACTGATGTCGGTCCTGTACCTAAATATGCTATTTTGCTCAGCATAGTTTTTTAAATTGAATTTTAGCGATCTGATAACACTGAACCAATCGCGATTTCAGCTTAACTTCAGTTCAACATGAAGCCCCGATTAAATAGGTGCATGTTGCTTTAAAACCCGTGTTGTTTTCCTTGCACTCGTGGGGAGAATGATAGAGTCTAGATATGCTGTGCATATCTGTTCTGTTTCAGTTTTCTAACAAAATACTATCTATAACGGTAACTGGTGTCATGCGAATCATTTACGAGCACTATGGACACAAGCGAGTCACAACGAGCGATCACGTTGCACAAGCAGACCGTCAAACACCTGTGCGCGTCTCATACGATGCATGTGTGTGCTCTATACAGACATGCTTGCGACAAAATTGAAAAAGAGTAAGATACTACACCCAATCGCATCGGAATGCATAACCATATGCATATCACTGTGATAAATGCCGATGTTGTAATGTCGCCAGAATGGTGATGAAAACCACAGCCGTGTATTTGATAACATGCCCAGATACTCCTCCATGAAAGCGATTGATCTGAGTCTGACGTGAGACTTGCTCTTGTTAGTGAAGTACTCGCGTCTGTTACCGCGGTAACCCATAGAACAGAATGATAGGCTGACGTGGACTTAGAACGCCACTGTATGCACATTATTAGTTATCATAGACCAGCGATCGACCGCTACGGAACGCCCGGATCGTCAACTGAATTGGAGCGTCATCATCTGCGAACTCAGACATGCGTAAGTACCGATCTTTTATACCCAGGTATTGGAATGTGATTGGATAGATAAAGTTAAAGTGACATGACAATTAAGTCTTCCCGGCAGAACTTATGCTGAAGCTTCCATTGATGTTATCAAGGAAAAACAAGAAACAGAGAAAAAGATTAAAGAAAAAGACGAGGAGTTGAAGCAGACTGAAAAAAACGTGAATGATCTGAACTCTGAACTCCAAAAAAACACAAAAGAGCTTGAGGAAACTGAGAAAAAGATAAACCACAAAAGCCAAGAGATTCAAGAGTTTGCCAGATCCAAATCACAAACAAGTAAAGGCCTCAGCATCTTCGCTGCAATCGTGCCATTCGTTGGGCTTATTGTTAAAAGCATTTATGATGCTGTAAATGATCCTAAGGATGTTGCACATATGAAGGCTCTTGAAGCAGAATTGAACCGCTTCATCGCTGACAAGACTGCTCTGAAACAGAAAGAGTGGCAGATCCAACTCCAGCTCATTGATTGGCAGATGAAGGCGGCCAAAGCCAGTTTTGACCGGAGTGAGTCTGTTTTCTTTCATGTTTAAAGTATAAATGACAAGCCATGCCAATATTCAAGTCTAGTTTAAGACAGGCTATCCACCTTATCTGCCCTAAATCGTATTGAAAATTACTATTGTCGTAATAACGTGTGGCTTGTTGTAACATGTATTTCCTCTCTGCAGATTCCATACCCGACCCCATCTATCTAAATGAAGTTCAGAAGAGCTTGACAAAAATTCAGGAAATTCTGATTGAGCTCAAAAACTTCTGGGAGAATGTTGCTCAAATGCTGGACTACCTGGAACAAAATACCTTTAGTGGAGAAGATCTTATTGAAGACCTTGCCGATCTAAAAGATGAATTTCTCAAATCAATCGAAATAGCCAAAGAGGTAAAATTCTCTTTATTTGCACCAGTGAACGCTGGTTTCCTCCTATTTTGTCCAGCCATTACTAAGGTTTCATCTGAAAGTCTAATGTGACTTGTACATGTTTTAATTCCTCAGGCTTGGAACAGTTTTGGTGAAGGCTGTAAAAAAGCATCTGTCCTCTTTAAGCTCCAAAACAAAGATGCCTACAAGTTTCTGGAGGTCAGTCCTTCTTCTCTCTCCAAGGAGGAGTGGCAAAAAGAGTACGAAAGTGTAAAGAAACGACTGGAGAATATAGACCCACCACAACGTGTGACATCCTCTGGTACAGCTGCCATTTCTGAATGATCTACAGAGCGCTGACCCGCACGAGTGCCTCATCCTGTATGTTTTCTGTCTCATGATGCTGAGATGATGATGTTTAGCTTCTTAAATACTCTACTAGAGTTCTGTATTCCCTTCTACTTAACACCTAAACACTCTTTATATATACTCCTCTCCATATGTATCATCTCTTTATGAGCTCTTGCAAAAACACTCAGAGCTAAAGAAATGGATAATGAATAAAGTTTGATAACATCATTATTGACTACTGTTTTTCTTTTAAATGATCTTACATGCCTGATATTTTTATGTCTGAAGTCATAGATTTAAGTTTTCTGCAGCAAATCTTTTTTATATTTTGTTATTAATTTTTCAATAAAGTATGGGATATGAAGAATGAAAGTAAATCAGTGAATGTTTTCAGACAGCAATTTTATTCTCACATGCCCCCTAGGGGTCAGTGTTTCCTAACTCAACAGGTTGTGAAAGTTAAACTGAGATGAATGTGAAATGTATCACTTTTCAAGAATTGTCCATATGCAAAATATACAATACGTGTTGATTGATCTGTTATGAGGACAAAATATCTGAAAGAAATCCATCAGACCCTCACAAACAGAACTTGTTGCTTTGTAGTGAGTTGTTGTTGCCATGGTGAATTTAAGGAATGGAATCCCTCTATAAGGCACTTTACCGCTCCATCTCTGTCCTGCTCGATCGCTAGACTCTTTAACATACACTGTAAAATCTGGACAAACAGTTTTACAGAAAAGAATGTCTTATTGGTCACCAGCAGTCACATGAAAAATCAGACTAATATTGATTTATACCACTGGTTTGGCCATGGGACCCACATTTTCACATGGTCATTAAGGCGACTATCTGACAACAAAGCTAAATGCAAACCGAAAGCTCTCTTTTCTGAAATAAACAAACTGGTTAAAACCTCACCCGTAGCTATAACTGGCGCTGTCGATCTCTGTGAAAGTTTTCAGTCATTTTTTCAACAAAAAATTGATAACATTTATAAATCGTTTTCTCCAACTTCCTCTTCCTGTTTAACTCCATGTCTGATAGGTCATCCCTTGGACACTTTTTTTACTCACTAATACATCTGTGGTTGAACAACTGATTATCAAATCTAATTCTACCACCTGCACACTTGATCCTATCCCAACATACCTTCTAAAAACCCTTCTGCCTTCACTTATTCAACCCATTACTCATATTATAAATAGATCTCTTGCAACTGGTTATGTTCCGCATGATCTAAAAGTAGCAGCTGTCACCCCAATACTAAAGAAGTCCGGCCTTGATAACACCATTCAGAACAATTACAGACCAATATCAAACCTCCCGTTCATTGCCAAATTGCTTGAGAAGGTAGTCGTAGCACAACTGCAATCTCTTCTGGAGCAAAATAATCTTTTTGAATCACTTCAATCTGGTTTTCGTCCCTATCACAGTACAGAAACAGCACTTTTAAAAGTGCTAAACGATCTCC
This sequence comes from Romanogobio albipinnatus, assembly GCA_023566225.1. NCBI lineage: Eukaryota > Metazoa > Chordata > Actinopteri > Cypriniformes > Gobionidae > Romanogobio > Romanogobio albipinnatus. The sequence goes on along the minus strand of CM042260.1, from coordinate 43,226,975 downwards.
TTCTTTTTTCTGATTCTGGTGCACACAGTGTCCTAGTTCTGCTCGATCTCAGTGCAGCCTTTGACACTGTGTGTCATTCCTCACTCCTTTCTCGACTCTCTGCAATAGGCATCACTGGTGCTGCTTTTCAGTGGTTGACCTCGTATCTATCTGATAGACAGCAGTTTGTAAGGATAGGTAAAGATCGATCCAGTACCGTGACTATCACTCATGGTGTACCTCAAGGTTCTGTACTTGGTCCACTTTTATTTTTCATTTATGTGCTGCCACTAGGTCAGATAATCAGACGACATGGTCTTGCCTTTCATAGTTACGCTGATGATATTCAGATTGATTTCACAGTTAAACCTAACTCAGCTTATCCTCTCGCTTCTGTTAACTCCTGCCTTCAGGAACTTAAAACCTGGATGACTGATAACTTCTTACAGCTTAATACTGATAAAACTGAAATCCTGTTGATTGGCCCTAAATCACAAAATTTGCCACGTGATGACGTTTTTATTGACATTGATGGTGTCCAGATTACACCTTCAAAAACTGCGAAATCTGGGAGTATTGTTTGACTCCACGGGCCCTATTTTAACGATCTGAAACGCAAGTGTAAAAATGCAAAGCGCAAGTAACTTTGTGGGCGGGTCTCGGCGCTGTTGCTATTTTCCCGGCGGGATAAATGGCTCTTGCGCCCGGCGCAAATCTAAAATGGGTTGGTCTGAAGTAGCTTCATTATTCATAGGTGTGGTTTGGGCGTAACGTGAATAAACCAATCCGAGCGTCATCCAACATTCCCTTTAAAAGCAGGTGCGCAAGTTCCATAATGGATTGCTATTATTATGGCGTATTTACCAGGCGCACGCCAGGAGCGGTTCACAGCCGAGGAGACTGATGTGCTTGTAAGAGCAGTGAAAGACAGAGAAGTGAAGTTGTAATGTTGTACATTATGGTAAAGGTGATTTCACAGTCTTTTTTTTTTCAGTCTTTCAGTTTTTTCAGTTTTTCAGTCGATTTTTTTTCCTGGTTCTTGACGGACAAACCAATTTGTCAGATGTCCTTATATACATATATGTCTTGCCACTATTGGGCAAACAGGTCTTATCCTTAATTATTACAATTAGCCTGAATCATTTGTAAGCTAGATTTATGCCTATTTTTTCACATCTTCGTGGCACACCACAATGATTTCCGTCATCTCATGTGTTAATATTTTTTTAGTGTAACAATTTATGATTTGCAAAAATAACTGTTGCATCTGTGTAGATTACATGAGCAAAGTGTATGCGCGTTGTGCACGCTATACATTATGGTCAAGCATGCGCCCTTAAAATAGCATAATGAACAACGCGCAACGCGCCACTGACTTTAGACTAGGTTTTTTCTGGTCAGTGGCGCAATTGTTTAATGGAACAGCAAAATAGCACCAGGGATTGTTTGCGCCGGAACACGCCTCCTTTTTGCGCTGAACCGCCCAGGGAGCGCAAGTTCATTCACTAGTTTAGCGACGTGCTTCTGTGGAGGGAAAAGCGCGCTTTGCGCGGGTGCAAAATAGGAATGACACATGCGTCGGTGTACAAAGTCAATTGCGCTGGGTGCAAGATAGGGCCCCACGTTATCTTTTGACTCACATATTGGTCAGACAGTTAAGTCATGCTTTTTCCACCTGCAAAATATTGTTCGTATCCGTCGATCCCTCAACTTTAACGATGTTGAAACTGTTATTCACGCTTTTATACCCTCCAGATTAGACTACTGTAACGCCTTATACATTGGCTTACCAACTAAGGCTATACATCGCCTCCAAATGGTGCAAAACTCTGCTGCTCGAGCCCTAACATTTAATAAAAAATCTGCACACATCACTCCCATCCTCAACCAACTTCACTGGCTTCCTGTGGCCAGTCGCATTGAGTTTAAACTGTTTATTTAAGTCTATAAAGCCAGTCACGGCCCTGTATGCTCCAGCCCGGACCCTCAGATCCAGCAATGAAAACCTGCTTGTCGTCCCCAAGTTTAAACGCTCAACTGTGGGAGGAAGGGCTTTTAGTATTATTGGCCCTAAATTATGGAATACGCTGCCCTCGACTATCCGTAACGCACCTACTCTCCAGATTTTTAAATCCCAACTTAAAACTCATCTTTTTTCTCTGTGCAGTAAATAAATAATTATTTTTCTCTCACCGCCTCTGCCTTCAAGTGATCTCACACCGCTTCATGTTATACTACATGATCAGCTACTGTTTTCTTTTTGTTTTTTTTCTATTCTATAACTTCTATAATCTTCTTTGTTGTTGTTAGAGTCATTTGTTGTACACCTGCTTGTTTATTTGCTATAATGAACATTCTGACTGTCTGATTGTATTTGATTGTACTCTTGTACTCCATTGTGAAAGGCACTATAAAAAATAAACATATTATTATTATTATTATTATTATTATTATTATTATTATGATTATTAGAGGGAGTGCGGCCTACAAACTCCTTGTGAGCTGGCTTCTGATGAAACTGCAAACTATTCTTCAGTAAATTGTTCTTGAATTAATCTAACTCCTGACTCTTGGTCTTTATTTCTCACTACTGGTCCTGGGTCCTAAGCTGTTACCCCAACAGAATATTCCTATCTAATAATTGCCTCACCGAAATGGCATGATGCAACCCCCCCACTTCCCCCCCGACTTTTCTCCATTATGCCCCTGATGGAGTTTTGGTTCATTGCCACTTTTGCCTTTGGCTTGGCGTGCTCAGTTGGGGACACTAAATATTCAACTAAATTTTCAACTAAATTACTGATCTGCCCACATTGTCACTATATGATAATTGAAATGAGCTGATGACATCACCTTTTTCTCCAGAGCGGCTGTTGCATTATTTTGTGAAGCTGCTTTGAAACACTCAGCATTGTAAAAAGTGTTATATAAATAAAGGAGATTGATTGATTGTGTGTGTGTGTGTGTGTGTGGGGGGGGGGGGGGTTGCTGTGGCTGATTGGCATTTTTTATTTTATTTGCTCAGTTATTGGCTCAAAAATATAAAATACAATAAATATAATAATAAAAAATAAATAAAATAAAACTCACTCTGTTATAGGCTCTTTCAATGGCTTTCAATGCAATGCTTTTGTGGATGTGTGTGTGAGTGTTTGCCACATTGAGTATGTTGTATAGATGAGTCTTTCATTTGTGAGTATGATCTGCATTGTGTTGGATGTATTGATGCTGCTCTGTCAAGTCCTCGTGGTCAGTGAGGAACCTGTGTGTGCTCTTTGATACCAATCTTTCATTTGAAAGCCACGTTTCTAGCATCTGTAAAACTGCATTCTACCATCTTACAAATATCTCTAAATTACGGCACATGCTCTCAATGCATAATGCTGAACAGTTAGTTCATGCGTTCATGACCTCAAGGCTAGATTATTGTAATGCTCTACTATTGCTCGCTTAATAAATAAACTCCAGCTGGTCCAAAACACAGCAGCTCCAGTTCTTTTCGGATTTATTGATTTTTATTGGACAAAATGCTCAGAATTACAGTTTTTCCATTTCATTCCTATGGGTGCCCATTTTTGTCTATGAAGGACCAATTTTTTTTTTTCAAACTCTTAACATTGTTGAATCGAGGATTTTGAAAACAGATTTTGCCCACATTTGCCCCAAAAGTCCCTTTACTGTTAAATACTTAAATACTCAAGTTTTTTACTATTACTTGAGTAATATTTTAATAGAATATCAGTACTAATACTCCAGTATTTGCAGTATTTGATTTGTGTACTTCGTTCAGTACTGCCTTCCAGTAAGTTATAGCTCTACAATTGGCAGCCCGGATGTAATGTTGAACATTTTGGCAAACCTAAACCCCTTAGCAACCCAGGATTACACACATATGTTACGATATAGGTGAGCCAATAGATAGCGCCATTGAGCTACCATAGGATGGGGCTTCACAACTGATGTGAGTACACAAACGAGAGTGAGCTGCTTGAAGATAGCAATGTAAAGGAAGTGGAATAAAAATCAAGTGTTTGACACATCACAAGTTTCCTTTCGTACTGAACATGAAACATGGTGTCAGAAGTCAGAACCAAAAAAGACCGCTCAAGCGGACCAAGCAAGTAAATAACAATTATACTAAAGGACAATGTATTTTGTTAATTAAGTTACATGTGCAGCTAGCAACCATGGCATACAGCATCCCGGGTTTCAGAACACGTGGACATGAACGGTGACACAAAATACTTTCTGAGCACAATGAGACAATTATGAGATTGCCACGAGCCTGGATAAAAAAATATTTTTCCACATTATTTTCTGAATTCTACAGTTTGTCTTGGGTTAGTTTAATAATATAGCCTAAGCATCATTGAAAACCCCTTGTTATAAATAAAAAGTTATTTAGTTATTATCTCTAATTGGCCTGATTAGCTAAGCCCTTTAAAAACACAAAACAATCAGAGTTGTATCCAACACACATTGAGGGGACAAGTACCCCATATGTAATGTAACTTTTTTGTAAGCTAATGTTTTATGATGATGGATGCACTTTTATGATGGACAGATGCACTTTTATGATGGATTGATGCACTTTTATGATGGACAGATGCACTTTTATGATGGACAGATGCACTTTTATGATGGACAGATGCACTTTTATGATGGACAGATGTACTTTTATGATGGATGGATGCACTTTTATGATGGATAGATGCACTTTTATGATGGATAGATGCACTTTTATGATGGATTGATGCACTTTTATGATGGACAGATGCACTTTTATGATGGACAGATGTACTTTTATGATGGATGGATGCACTTTTATGATGGATAGATGCACTTTTATGATGGATAGATGCACTTTTATGATGATAGATACCCTTTTATGATGGATGGATGCACTTTTATGATGGACAGATGCACTTTTATGATGATAGATGCACTTTTATGATGATATATGCACTTTTGTGATGGATAGATGCACTTTTATGATGGACAGATACACTTTTATGATGATAAATGCACTTTTATGATGGATTGATGCACTTTTGTGATAGATAGATGCACTTTTATGTTGGATAAATGCACTTTTATGACGGATGGATGCACTTTTATGATGGATAGATGCACTTTTATGGACTTCAAAACATTATCAGTCATTCACTATCATTATAAAAAAAGCTGGGTAGAGCCAGGATTTAAAAAAAAAATTTATATATATAACTCTGATTGTATTCGTCTGATATACACATGGGATGACTTGAGGGAGAGTAGGCTAAATCATGGGATAATTTTCATTTTTGGGTGAACTCTCCCTTTAAAATACTTGTTGCTGAAATGATTTAAATACATGAGTAAGAATTTTAATATAATTGATTCATTATGAATGGGGGTCTGTATTTAAAACTAATGAAAAATGTATTCTTTAAGACTATGTCTAAAGTATTTCTTCATCCTCAAACTATCTTTTACTCTTGTTTGCCAGCACACCTACCATTTGACTGAAAAACAGAAGACCAACTCCACAAACTGCGGATCAAGAATGCCCTTGAAATTGTCACTTTATTTCCTTATTTGGAGGACCAATACTTTTAGAATGGGTAAGTAATTCTTTCAGATTAAATATTTATGCAAAATGTAATTATTTTGTTTTTGCTATTTGTGTTTTAGGAGCATTTCTATAATGCATCAAGTAAGGGTCTCTGGCTTGACTGTACAGACTAGAACCTGATGTAAAGATTACAGATAACATACGAGAGAATCATGGGCACAAACATAACAAATAATCATAGCTTTGTTGGTATTTGGCTAACAGAATTGAGTCAAACTAATTATTTTCATGATTTGACAGGTAGATGTTTTCTTGCTGTTTGATTTTAGACTCAACAGATTGGGAAATCTCTGTCTATCTGCCCCCAACATAACAAAGTCAGGAAGAAGGGAACAAGAGTCGTTCCAGCAGATGACTAGTAAGTGAGATTTCTTAAAGTGTGTTTCTTAATTTATTCTTAAAGCTGCAGTCCATAAACTTTTTGGTTAAAATTATCCAAAATAAATTTGAGCAAGTAAATAACCAGCCAGTGTTCAAAATGATCTTCTTACTGTACCTTAGTCCAATTCACAATGTTAAGCTTGTAATAATGTTTTATAATTTGAGTGGTACTGGTAGGATTTCATGGGAAATATGAGCTTCCATTTGTCTTTGCGTCCTTACGTCGCCTGTGTGTGGATGCTGCAGGTGGCGGATTGTTTGTCGTCTCTTCTTACTGCAGAAGGAATGTAATTAAACTTGTCATTTTGATGGTGGTTTGTAATAAAGCAAGTTTAAAACGACATTAGACGCTTTAGATTTCAGGGTTCAAAAAGAGATGGCAACAAAGAGGTAAAACTTACAGACTGCAGCTTTAAAGGGTTCGCTCGACCAAAAAAATGGAAATTCTGCTATTAATTACTTGTGTCGATCCAAACATGTAAGACGTTTTTTATCTTCAGAACATAAATTAAGATATTTTTTATGAAATCTGAGAGCTTTCTGTCCCTCCATTGACAGTCCATGCAACTACCACTTTCAAACCCCAGAAAGGTATAAAGGTACATCATTAAAGTACTCCATGCGACTCCAGTGGTTTAACATACATTTTCTTTTATGCTGTGTTTGCAAAAAAAACAAAAAAACATTTACCACTTTAATTATAAAATATGAATTTCTAACATGAGAAAATACTCATTCATGTTGTTGATGCGAGAGTAAATTGTGTGAAAGACAATGAAGATTAATATATTGTATATAAAGTCCTATCTCACAGGTAGGTCTTTCAAGGTTGCCTGGAGAGGAGAGGAATCCCAAGCATATTAACTGACCACTGGGGTTCCCCAGGGCTCAGTGCTTGGTCCTCTCCTCTTCTCCATCTACACTACTTCATTGGGACCCATCATTCAGGGACATGGCTTCTCATACCACTGCTGTGCTGATGACACTCTGCTCTACCTTTCATTTCACCCAGACGACCACACAGTAGCTGCACGAATCTCCAGCTGTCTGGCTGACATCTCTGCATGGATGAGAAAACATCACCTGCAGCTCAACCTGGCAAACACTGAGTTTCTCATCTTCCCCGCCGGTCCCACCATACAACATGACTTCACCATCCAGTTAGGTACATCCTTGATTTCCCCATCAAAGTCAGTCAGAAATCTTGGAGTAACATTTGATGACCAGCTGTCCTTCAGAGAACACATTTCTAAGACAGCTCGCTCATGTCGGTTTGCGCTCCACAACATCAGGAAGATTAGACCGTTCCTAACAGAGCACGCAACACAGCTTCTTGTCCAGGCCCTGGTTATTTCTAGACTTGACTACTGCAATGCTCTTCTGGCTGGACTCCCCTCTTGTGCGATCCAAACACTTTGAATGATCCAGAATGCAGCAGCACGTCTTGTCTTCAACGAGCCCAAAAGGACCCACGTCACACCTCTCTTCATCTCCCTGCACTGGCTACCACTCGCTGCTCGCATCAAGTTTAAGCCACCACGCGCTCAGCTCCTGCTTACCTTGACTCCATTCTACAAATCCACACCCCACCAGAAGCCTTCGCTCAGCAAAGGAACAACGGCTTGTGGTACCATCACAGAGGGGGGAAAAATCCCTTTCCAGAACATTTGCATTCAACGTTTCCAGCTGGTGGAACGATCTTCCCAACGCCATCCGTAACGCAGAATCATTGACATCATTCAAAAGTCACCTTAAAACTCAGCTCTTCCGTGAGCACTTAACCTCATAAAAAAAAAAAAAAAAAAAAAAAAAAAAAATTCTTTCTTCTTCCCTCCCCTAGCCTGTGCTACACTGAGCAATGTACACAGTCTCAGGATTTCAGGCTCTTATTGCGCTTCTCGACTCTTCATGACCAATCGCTTCATGTTCTCCCAAGTTGTAAGTCGCTTTGGATAAAAGCGTCTGCTAAATGCATAAATGTAAATGTAAATGTGAATGTTTGGAAAGCACTTTGGGCAAATGCAGTTGCATTAAATGTGCTATATAAATAAAGAAAATGAAATTAATGAAAATAATATGACCTGCATATTTTTACAGCATTTGTGGAATGAGTAGTTTTTATTGTACTGTACATTACCACTATAACTTAACTACCTTTAAAAACCGTAAAAGACCTGACGGAGCTACAGTGTAACGTGAAGGTCCACTGAAGGCAAGTTTGCTGAACCCAAGTGCAGTTTATTCAGAAAGATATCCAAAACATAAAACAAAGACTTGGCATAAACTAGAAACAAAGACTTGACATGGCATGGCTAAATAGAGAACTCACCAACAATGGATTACACTGACATTCAAATACTAGACCAGGATCATGGCAAACATGAGGGCTTAAAAACACAGAGACTAACGACTGGACAAGACACACCTGTGAACAATGATTAACCAATGACAGCATGACACAAGAACACATGAGGGCATGGAAGGTCATGGGCGGCCGAGGCTCATTGATGCCCGTGGGGAGCGAAGGCTGGCCCGTGTGGTCCGATCAAACAGACGAGCTACTGGAGCTCAAACTGCTCCAGAAGTTAATGCTGGTTCTGATAGAAAGGGCTCAGAATACACAGAGCATCTCAGTTTGAGGAGTATGGGGCGGCACAGCCGCTGACCAGTCAGGGTGCCCATGCTGACCCCTGTCCACCACCCAAAGCACCAACAGTGGCACGAGAGCATCAGAACTGGACCACGGAGCAATGGAAGAAGGTGGCCTGGTCTGATGATCACGTGTTCTTCTACATCACGTGGATGGCCGGGTGTGTGTGCGTGGCTCACCTGGGGAACACATGGCACCAGGTGCACTATGGGAAGAAGGCGTGGCGGTGGAGGCAGTGATGCTTTGGGCAATGTTCTGCTGGGAAACCTTGGGTCCTCCATCCATGTGGATGTTACTTTAACACGTCCCACCTACCTAAGCATTGTTGAGACCATGTCCAGCCTCTCATGGAAACGGTATTCCCTGGTGTCTGTGGCTCTTTCAGCAGATAATGCGCCGCCACAAAGCACTAATGCTTCAGGAATGATTTGAGGAGCACAAAAACGAGTTTGAGGCGTTGACTCGGCCTCCAGATTCCCCAGATCTCAATCCAATCGAGCATCTGTGGGATGAGCTGAACAAACAAGTCCGATCCGAGGAGGCCCCACCTCGCAACTTACAGGACTTAAAGGATCTGCTGCTAACATCTTGGTGGGGACCTTCAGGGGTCTAGTGGAGTCCATGCATCGACGGTCAGCAAAAGTGGGACCAACACTAATATATACACACTCACACACACACACACACACACACACACACACACACACACACACACACACACACACACACACACACACACACACACACACACACACACACACACATATATATATATATATATGTGTGTGTGTGTGTGTGTGTGTGTGTGTGTGTGTATATATATATATATATATATATATATATATATATACACACACACACACACACACACACACACACACACACACACACACACACACACACACACACATATATATATATATATATATATACACACACACACACACACACACACACACACACACATATATACACACACAAAATGTTTTGCAACAAAAATAACTGAATATAATGCATATGTTTACTTTTGGTACTGTAGTTTATCAGACTACTTTGATACTAAAATGCATTTGATCATATAAATATGGTATTATGGTATATGGTACTTTTTGCAAGCATGAGGACAGCTGCTCTACACTCGGTCAGGTAGTTCAATTATAGATGACTATCAACATAAAATAACAAGCAACAGTGTGTGTGTGTGTGTGTGTGTGTGTGTGTGTGTGTGTGTGTGTGTGTGTGTGTGTGTGTGTGTGTGTGTGTGTGTGTGTGTGTGTGTGTGTGTGTGTGTGTGTGTGTGTGTGTGTGTGTGTGTGTGTGTGTGTGTGTGTGTGTGTGTGTGTGTGTGAGAAACCAGCAGCGATCCCATCATTCATTGTACTTAGAAAAGCCTTTGAGTCAAAGCCAGTGTTGTGTGTTGGTTGGATGACTCCTGCCTGACTCATGCCAAATCTGTACTGACCTGCCGAGCAGTTATGGCTAATCTGACAGTACTGAACTGAGTCAGGCTCAACTGTGGGAATATTACGTGTCTAACAAAGGATTTTCATCAAGTTCAGTCTCTCTAGTCTCCAGTTATGATACTGCATATTCTGCTCCAGAATGTTTTATCTAAGCACTTATCCACAGTCATGCCAGTGCGTTTAATGGCTCTGTTGTTACCCGACCGGCACGAGGAAGGGCGCACAGATTTGGCAGCTGTTCAAGAATTAAAGGGGTCAGACAGACCCGGGGCTCCTGGGAGATCCTGCTCTAAGTGCTAGGATGGGAGATTTGCTCCGGTCTGACAGATATACAGTGTCATCTCATGCAGGTAAATACATGGATTTTGTTAACAACTGCCATATATCTTAGGTCATGCCACAGTCTCAACTCTTTCCCCGCCAGCGTTTAAAAAAAAAAGTTGCCAGCCACCTCCAGGGTTTTTGACCATTTTCACCAAACTTTAATAGCCCATAGAATATTTTGTTTTATGAATATCTGAGCATGCAATATATCAAAAGAAAGAGCTGACCCTCGGGTCACGGGACTCCCGCGGGATTCCTGAAAGAATGACAGCCTCCACAGGGGACTAAGAAAAAAAAGCAGCATCGCAGAGACACCAGCAACCTCTACAACATTACGTGCATTGATAATATGTTATAAAATAATAATATAAAAGTGCTATAAAGATTAAAATCAGCATTCTAAAAAAAGTTGGATTTTGAGTGACTGATAAACAATAGTCCACATTCGTCATATAAATATGGTAATGTTAATTATGTGCATCATTTATGATCTTTTTGTTGATTTAATGTTAATCATAATGTAAAAGATATAATTTAAATAAAGCTGAAAAGGTGGCATACTACCTTCCGTATTCAACTTGGGGAAAAAAACGTAACTGGAGTGACATATTACTAGAATGTAGCGTAAGTGGTTTGAACTGCGAGAGGCATTTCACTTTCTCCAAAGCATAGCTTAGTACACAATGTAACCTGGTCTAATCTGATTCAATGATGTATACTAAGCTATGCTAAAAGTGCTACCACCAGATACAGAGATCGGCTGAATGGATTCAAAAATGGTCAAACTCAACTGTTTAACTCTAAGGGACTTGGGAAATGAGCCTATTTTCAAAAAAGTGGAGTGTTCCTTTAAAGGTCCCGTTCTTCGTGATCCCATTGTTCAAACTTTAGTTAGTGTGTAATGTTGCTGTTAGAGCATAAATAATACCTGTAAAATTATAAAGCTCAAAGTTCAATGCCAAACGAGATATTTTATTTAACAGAAGTTCCCTTTCAAAGCCTACAGCGAACGGCCGGCTTGGACTACATCCTGGTACTTCCTTCATTAATGACGTCAGTAGAACAGTAGAACAGACTAACCTCCGCCCACAAGAATACGCGGGAAAGGGGGCGTGGTCTTGTTGCTGTCCCACGTGGAGAAGAGGACGTGTCGCGTGGAGTAAAGGAAGTGTTGCGTTTGAGTGTGTTTGTCGCCATGTCGTCGAGACGCTGTTATTTTCATCCCGGAGTCAAATCACCTTTGTTTGGCTTTACCAGGGACGCTGTAGAGATCATTGAGCGCATACATCTCCCGTTAAGAGGCGTGACCTTTCCACGTGCGCTAAGCTGCTGTCCAATCACAACACAGGAACCGCTGGCACAATCAGAACTCGTTACGTATTTCTGAAGGAGGGACTTCATAGAATAAAGGAACTCATCAGCCGTTTTTAGGACAGTGTAAACAGCGGTGTACAGATGAGTAAATTGTGTGAAAAATACTGTTTTTTTACACGCGAAACATGAACACATGTTATATTGCACACTGTAAACACAATCAAAGCTTCAAAAACATACGAAAAACGGGACCTTTAAGAGTAAAACAAAGTGGATTGTTTAATCAGTCTCATATTTTATGTTTTATACTTTATCTATTCATGTCATTCTTAACTGATGTTGAAAATGTTTAATAAAATCACAAAGCAATATTGTTATATTTTTATATTGAGAATAGCAGAGGCAGAGAGAACTGCTGTGAATGGAGCTGTATCATCACTGAACTCACTATCATCTCTCTTTTCCACTGCTCTGTGTGCAGGAAAATAAATATCATCAAATATCACCTACATTCTGAGTGTGTGTGCTGATGAAGGGTGGGACAAACCGGGTCAGATAAAGCATAGGTCCCTGACTCAGGACTTTAGTCAAAGATCATCCTAACGGCAAACCGGCGGGCCTGTCTTCATTCTTCACTGCAGTGCACAGGACCTTCAGCTAAGCTTTTATTCGTTATTACAGGACTTTGAACAAAGACCTGGAAAGAGACTCTTGAATAGACTCTCTGAAGTGATTTGATATTATTATTGAATCCAGGTATCACAACATTTGGAGCATACACTGTCAGAAAAAAAGGTACATTGCTGTCACTGGGGTGGTACCCTAAGGTACAAATCTGAAAAGGTACTAATATGTACCGTTAAAGTATTAATTTGCACTCTTAAAGTACTGATATGTACCTTTTAAGGTACTATTATGTACCATTTAGGGGTGAGCAAAGTACAAAGATGTACCTTTTTACTTTTGTACCTTAGGGTACCGCCCCAGTGACAGCACTGTACCTTTTTTCCTGAGAGTGTATAGTGCTTTCTCACTTGTATACTCGATATACTTGATTGTGGAGAACATGAGGTTGACTGGATCTCAGTGTCTATAAACTCCAGTTAGTGTTGGTCGAGGAAAAGATCTGTTAGCGACACCCATTCCCTTTCCAAACATTAGACCTAGCTCTATTATGTGTGGTGCCAACAATGGGTTAGAAGCAAATGTATTTCCCACCCCAAATATCAATGAGAACACAACGTATGTAAATTGTAGCAGTTCTGAAACTACACAGCCCATTAGTACATCAGCTCCATGATGATGGGTCAGATGGGTAACATAGTGCAGCAAGTAGGCCCGCAATTGGCGGACAGGTTCCTTGCACATTTGAATCTGCACAGTCTGACAGACATTGCATCGAAGCATGCTCAAAATAACCAGAATATTAAATACATGCCTGAGCAGAGCTCCATGTCAAGTGCATCACAGATTCAAGTGGTGCGTCAGAGGGAAGTTAAAGATCCTCCAATTTTCAGAGGCAACGCATCAGACACTGTTAGCCTCGATGAAGTCTAGTCAAGTCAACTTTATTTATATAGCGCTTTTAACAATGCAGATTGTTTCAAAGCAGCTTCACAGTGTTAAACAGGAAAATAATGCAACATAATTTTATTCAGCCGTAAAGCCGTTCCGGAGAAAGCGGTGATGTCATCAGTTCATTTCAATTATCATACAGTGACAGTGTGGGCTTTAGATCAGTAATTAGATCAGTAATTTAGTTTATATGGTTAATTTAGTTTAATAATTAGATTTATTTGGATATTTCGTTGAAAAATTTAGTGTCCCCAACTGAGCACGCCAAGCCAGAGGCAACAGTGGCAAGGAAACCAAAACCCAATGGAGCCTAATGGAGAAAAATGGGTGGAGCTTGTAAACTTCCATCCATTAGCCCAAAAAAACGGATTCTAACGGCTTGGTCATAAGGAATTCTGCATGTAAGCTTTTTCAGCATTTTGGTGAAGTTCTCTTAATTTATTGATATCTCATTTCAAATCTGACTCCACGAATAATTTTATCTGACTCCAATTTTATGTGACTCCATAAAGTGTGTTACGTTTAGAGTTTATCAGCTGATTTTACGATTAGTTGCGGTTTTAATTTAGATCATTGATTTTTCTTAGTATCACTTATTTTCAAATATTCGTTCCACCATGGGACCCGGAGCCACACAGAGGCTAGTGTCACGATTCACTTGCTCTCACGACACAAATGAGTCAGTTCTGATATTACAGAGGATTGCAGAGTGAACTATTTAACTTTAAGTGAGTCCCACATGTTTACTCATAAAAAAAGTGTAATTTGATTAATAGCCACGATAGCTGCAACTTATAATAACAGCGACAGTCAGAAATCGCATTTCCTCTCATGCTTGGCTCGATGCTCCCACTATGGAGTCCTCAGTTTGATCTGTCCCAACAGAGAGATTTGCGGTAGCTCCTACTTACTCCGCATGCGACACTACTAAAATAATGATTTCAGAAAGATACGGAATAAATCAAGGTTAACATTTATTTTGGCCAGACAAGAAAATAATTAAGCAAGAATCCATGGTACACAACTGATCAGTGTAAAAACATAAACACAATCGCAAAGTAATATGAAAATAATTTCAAAGAGTCATCATGTCTGGCACAAAGACACTCACACAGACTGCATGGGGGTTCTGGCTGCAGAATGTTGCCCCTGACTGCTCTGTTATCCTTCCTTAAATACTCCAACTAGAACAAAAGGGTTGTAAATATTTGCAACACAACCACCTGGTTTTGGGGCAGAGGATCAAATATCTTTGAAGAGACCACTCAAAAGGAGAACAGAATTCTCATTAGTTTTCAATCTTTCTAATACTACTAGTGACTGCAGTGAAACTGAGACCATTTTACCATTCGCACCAAGACCTTTAAAAGGACACCAAACATGAAAGGGATAAAACAATAGATTTACAAGATACATCATCATTGGTATATCTGCATTTGTTGACTTGAAAACAAGGCAAGGAGAGGGCAAAATGGGGAGGGGGTGAAATGTTTGATCAGGGCGGTGTCCCTCAGTTTCTGTGAGATCTTCTCTCAAGATTAGTGACTTTTATTGTTCTATTGCTGGGGTTTGGATCTCAGCTTTTGTCTTAGCAGCAAAACCAATTTTTACAGGCGACCCCTGGCCCCATGGGACAAATTCAGATTAGTTCCCAAGGGGACATATTTGGACATTCCTTGTTTCCATATTTTGGATGTCGTTTCCGAAGTGTTCATGGTGCTGATCCTTGAGTTAACAGCACAAGTCAATGAGTGCAGGAGTCAAGTAGTCACCTGAAATAACAACATTAAGACAGGCTGAACATGAAGATGAAAACACTGCAGAAATACACCTCAGCGGCACAGTCCCTTTAGGTGAGGGCGTACTGTGCTGATTGGATGCTGTAGCAATTAGGCAGGATATCTATGATCCTGTTGGTCAGGGTTCCTTCCACCTCCCCTTGATTGTAATGGTTTTCAGTCTGTAGAATGACTTGTTGTCCCAAGTCGGTTGTGCTAGTCAGCATGAGCAGAAAGTGTCAGTGGAAAGTGTCTTTACACTTTGAGGAAACATCTGTGTCCTCCCCAGGATACTTATCTATAGCTGACCCTTTGAGAAATCCTCGGTCACCTTCGAGCAGAAGGTTTGGTTTGCCAGGCAGGTCAGATCTCCATGGGTGAAGGAATCATTTCACTGATGATGCTCCATTGTGTGCAAGACACCTGAACAAATTCTGAATAACCATGCAATACTTGAACAATGATGACTTTGTGGTTATTGTTAGATGGAAAAAGAGAGTTGTTGGATAATCACAAGAACATCAAAATAACAACACATGATAAACTCAGAAATGCGAGTCGTAAAAAAGGTCTCATTTCGCAGTGTCATATATTTAGTGAGTAGGTCTCATTTGATCGCCAGATTCTTCACTACCACTTGTGATATGGAAGTGAAATTTAAACGTGGTCTGGATGAATTAAAGGAAGGATATCAAAACCGTCAATAAAATAGTGTATTTACCAGCAGTATGCATAATTAAAATATATCACATAATTAAACATGCTTTATATTGCCATTATAAATGGGTCTATTTCAGTTGTTTTAAATGCAAATCATTATTGAATTATTATGTTTCAATCAGATTACTTAGAGAATGAGATTTACAGAAAGAGAGATTTAAAATCTCTAGTTACACTTTGGCACTCATCTTCTGCGCATTTGATGCACAGGCGGAGTCACACTCAATGATGCAGGTCTGACTGAGAAGTGTTTAATTAGTTTATAAAAGTGCCTGCATTCCAGATCTAACTCTTTAGATACATTTTTTATTGTCATTAGTCATATGTTGGAAACTAGGGGCCCTTCCAGTTTACAACACTGCTAAGGACTGGACATGTTAAACATTTTGTCCATCATTTCACTGATCAATTAATTGTCAATCATTTAATGTGTGACAAAGCCATGCACATGTTTTATGCATCTTGCAGTGTTTACATACAGGAAGTTGTCATGGCTGTAAGCCGTAAAATTGTTCAAACCAAATAAAAAGGAATTATGAAAATAATTGATTTTGTCCTGTATGTGTGAAGATTAATAGTGTATGATACATTTGCATTATGTGAATGATTTTGGCCTGGAAAGTCCCATGATCTATGCCAGGAAAAATATGTTGTGAGGTGATAGCATAAGGGTGTGTGTTGTGTATGTGTGTATGTGTATAGGAGATGGGTGGTGTCTATCCTACCATAATCTGTGTTGCATAATTTTGTTCCAGTTTTTACCCTGGGAAGCTATGTAACTATGTGTGCTGTGAGGTGTGAATGGCTTCATGAAGTCTCTGTTCACTCCCATCTCCTAGATGTTGAGTTGTGTGTGTGTCCTGAGCTTCAGACCCAGTGGAATCTGGGTCTGAAGGGTCGCAGCCATTAGCCTAAAAGGAAAACAAAACCCACAGAGAGAAATACAGTTTAATATTGAACCTTTACACAAATTTAATTAAGATAGATGGTGCTATCTTATTTTTTCTTTAATGGTCTTAGCCCGACAGCTTTTGTAGATGGCTTTAACCTGTTAAGGTTTTATGCCATTATGATACAATTTGTTTTACTTTACAACGACATGTATCATCATGATAATGTTTCTGTAAGGAAAAAGCTCAGATAAACTGATCTATACTGGTCAGGTCTGACTGTGTGTAAATGCAGTCAGATCAGTTGCACCTTAAGTTGCTACTGCAATTGCGTTTACACAATGTGCTGTATAGTGATCATTATCACACCCAGGTCCCCTGGGGCAATCTCTTTAAATGATGCTGTTTATACAAGCCAGATCTGTGTTTAGCGCATCAGGTCATTTGGTATTTATGGTGCCATTTGAACTCTTGACCATTTGGGTCTCTGTGGTATGTAACCCCTGTAGAGTGAAGGCCTTAAGTTAACATAACACACAACTTTCATTACATTCCCAGTAAAATAACTTCCCCAATCAGGTCCCATGTAATCTGACACTCCCAGAAAGGAATTTACTAACACTTTCTGGTTTCGATGCAATGGAAAACTTGTACCTCCCCTTTCTCATTGGGTTGCAGATCAATGAAATGTAAATTGTTAGACCTATTCAAGTTACAGCAATCAGGTTAATCATTTAACTGGGCGTTGTAATTTTTCTCATTTAAATTATTGCACAAATAGAAGGTACAGAAGTTCATTCTCTTTAGGTTATTCACTTCAGTTTTCTTCCTTAACAGTTCTTTATTTAACCATCTATATTCTCCTTCCCATCATTTCAACACTAATAGCGCTCTTGCCGTCTTGTTCCCTACTTGCATATCCCATCTTTCTACCTTCTAATCCTTCTCATACTTTCCCAACATTCTTTCCTCTTCTAAATACTGCTGAATCATCATGAGATTAAAAAGCATTCCTGGCCATTATAATATAATTTACATTTTAATCATAATATAAATCATATTATATTAAAATAGTTACATATTATATTAAAATCTCCTCCATGAACTGCCACCTTAACGTGGTGGAGGGGTTTGAGTACCCGAATGACCCTAGGAGCTATGTTGTCCGGGGCTATATGCCCCTGGTAGGGTCTCCCAAGGCAAACAGGTCCTAGGTGACGGGTCAGACTAAGAGCAGTTCAACAACCCTTATGATGACAAAAAAAAGGAGGACCGTGACGTCGCCCGGTACGGCGCAGCCAGGGCCCCACCCTGGAGCCAGGCCTGGGGTTGGGGCTCGTATGCGAGCGCCTGGTGGCCGGGCCTTCCCCCATGGGGTCCGGCCGGGCTCAGCCCAAAGGAGCGACGTGGGGACACCTTCCCGTGGGCTCACCACGCACAGGAGGGACCGTAAGGGGCCGGTGCAAAGTGAATCGGGCAGCAGTCGAGGCCGGGGGCCTAGACGACCCGATCCCTGGACACGGAAACTGGCTCTTGGGACATGGAATGTCACCTCGCTGGCGGGGAAAGAGCCTGAGATTGTGCGTGAGGTTGAGAGGTTCCGACTAGAGATAGTCGGAATCACCTCCACGCACGGCTTGGGCTCTGGAACCACACTCCTCGAGAGGGGATGGACTCTTCACCACTCTGGAGTTGCCCATGGTGAGAGGCGGCGGGCTGGTGTGGGTTTGCTTATAGCCCCCCAGCTATATGCGGCTTCGGCTCGGGGATAGGTCTCTCACTGTTGTGTGTGCCTACGGGCCAAACAGCAGTGCAGAGTACCCAACCTTCTTGGTGTCCCTGGGTGCTGGAGAGTGCTCCGACTGGGGACTCCGTCGTTCTACTGGGGGACTTCAACGCCCACGTGGGCAATGACAGTGAAACCTGGAGGGGCGTGATTGGGAGGAACGGCCCCCCTGATCTGAACCCGAGTGGTGTTCAGTTATTGGACTTCTGTGCTAGTTACAGTTTGTCCATAACGAACACCATGTTCAAGCATAAGGGTGTCCATCAGTGCACATGGCACCAGGACACCCTAGGTCGTAGGTCAATGATCGACTTTGTGGTCGTTTCATCTGACCTGCGGCCGTATGTCTTGGACACTCGGGTGAAGAGAGGGGCGGAGCTGTCAACTGATCACCACCTGGTGGTGAGTTGGATCCGATGGCGGGGGAGGAAGCTGGATAGACTCGGTAGACCCAAACGTACTGTGAGGGTCTGCTGGGAACGTTTGGCCGAGTCTCCTGTCAGAGAGATCTTCAACTCCTGCCTCCGGCAGAGCTTCGACCGGATCCCGAGGGAGGCTGGAGATATTGAGTCCGAGTGGACCATGTTCTCCACCTCCATTGTCAAAGCGGCTGCTCGGAGCTGTGGACGCAAGGTCTCCGGTGCCTGTCGAGGCGGCAATCCCCGAACCCGGTGGTGGACACCGGAAGTAAGGGATGCCGTCAAGCTGAAGAAGGAGTCCTATCGGGCCTGGTTGGCTTGTGGGACTCCTGAGGCAGCTGACAGGTACCGGCAGGCTAAACGGACTGCAGCCCGGGTGGTTGTGGAGGCAAAAACTCGGGCCTGGGAGGAGTTCGGTGAGGCCATGGAAAAGGACTATCGGCTGGCCTCGAAGAGATTCTGGCAAACCGTCCGGCGCCTCAGGAGGGGGAAGCAGTGCCCTACCAACGCTGTTTACAGTGGCGATGGGCGGCTGTTGATCTCAACTGGGGTTGTTGTCGGACGGTGGAAGGAATACTTCGAGGATCTCCTCAATCCCGCCGTCACGTCTTCCATTGAGGGAGCAGAGGTTGGGGGCTCAGAGGAGGACTCGTCCATCACCCAAGCTGAAGTCACCGAGGTGGTCAAGAAACTCCTCGGTGGCAAGGCACCGGGGGTGGATGAGATCCGCCCTGAGTACCTCAAGTCTCTGGATGTTGTGGGGCTGTCTTGGCTGACACGCCTCTGCAGCATCGCGTGGCGGTCGGGGACAGTGCCTCTGGGATGGCAGACCGGGGTGGTGGTCCCTCTTTTTAAGAAGGGGGACCGGAGGGTGTGTTCCAACTATAGGGGGATCACACTTCTCAGCCTCCCCGGGAAAGTCTATGCCAGGGTACTGGAGAGGAGAATTCGGCCGATAGTGGAACCTCGGATTCAGGAGGAACAGTGTGGTTTTCGTCCTGGTCGTGGAACACTGGACCAGCTCTATACCCTCTACAGGGTGCTGGAGGGTTCATGGGAGTTTGCCCAACCAGTCCACATTTGTTTTGTGGATTTGGAGAAGGCATTCGACGTGTCCCTCGCGGCGTCCTGTGGAGGGTGCTGGGGGAATATGGGGTCCGGGGTCCTTTGCTGAGGGCTGTCCGGTCCCTGTATGACCGAAGCAGGAGTTTGGTCCGCATTGCCGGCAGTAAGTCAGACTTGTTCCCGGTGCATGTTGGACTCCGGCAGGGCTGCCCTTTGTCGCCGGTTCTGTTCATAATTTTTATGGACAGAATTTCTAGGCGCAGCCAAGGGCCGGAGGGTGTCAGGTTTGGGGACCACACGGTTTCGTCTCTGCTCTTTGCGGATGACGTTGTCGTGTTGGCCCCTTCTAACCAGGACCTCCAGCATGCACTGGGACGGTTTGCAGCCGAGTGTGAAGCGGCTGGGATGGGAATCAGCACCTCCAAATCCGAGGCCATGGTCCTCAGTCGGAAAAGGGTGGCTTGCCCACTTCAGGTTGGTGGAGAGTTCCTGCCCCAAGTGGAGGAGTTCAAGTATCTAGGGGTCTTGTTCACGAGTGAGGGGAGGATGGAACGGGAGATTGACAGACGGATCGGTGCAGCTTCTGCAGTAATGCGGTCGATGTACCGGTCTGTCGTGGTGAAGAAAGAGCTAAGCCGTAAGGCGAAGCTCTCGATTTACCGGTCAATCTACGTTCCTACTCTCACCTATGGTCATGAGCTTTGGGTCATGACCGAAAGGACAAGATCCAGGATACAGGCGGCCGAAATGAGCTTTCTCCGCAGGGTGGCTGGGCGCTCCCTTAGAGATAGGGTGAGAAGCTCAGTCACTCGGGAGGAACTCGGAGTAGAGCCGCTGCTCCTCCACATCGAGAGGGGACAGCTGAGGTGGCTCGGGCATCTGTTCCGGATGCCTCCTGAACGCCTTCCCGGGAAGGTGTTTCGGTCATGTCCAACCGGGAGGAGGCCCCGGGGAAGACCAAGGACACGCTGGAGGGACTATGTCTCCCGGCTGGCCTTGGAACGCCTCGGTGTCCCCCCGGAAGAGCTAGAGGAAGTGTCTAGGGAGAGGGAAGTCTGGGCATCTCTGCTTAGACTGCTGCCCCCGCGACCCGGCCCCGGATAAAGCGGAAGAAGATGGATGGATGGATGGATTAAAATAGTATGAATTAAAAAATAATTGTATTTGCTGGTCTCAAGAGGGTCTCTGCTGAGTCATTTGTTCAGAATCCTCTCACTGATCTTTAGATTGGCCCTGCAGCTACTGCTGTGCTGGCCTGATCATTGTGTGCACCGCAACAAGACCAAACTGGAAACCAGTTATAAACTTAGTTGCTGTGGACGTTCAATAAACTGCAAACACTGAGAGCACGGGTCAAATCATTGCTCACTTCAAAGATATTTGTGACTACACAATGTAGAATTGGGCACAATTTTCTTGTTTTGGGCTGAGAAGTTATCAATTGCATTCTTTGGAGAATCTATTTGCATATGAAAAGAAAGGTTTGACAAACACAGGTCTGATGGAGAAAGACACAGATTCTCTTTGGTCTGTTAATTTTCTCAGTCTCTTCTGAGACATTAATAAACACACAAAAGTGCAGCGATTGCAAAGTCTGAAATAAGACCATAGTAAAACGCTATATTTTATAAGACATTTATAATTGTGACATCAGACCTTTACCAGTTTTGTCCACCTTTTGTCCACACAAAGGATTCCAGTGAGATCTTTTCAATTACATTTTAGCTCATCTACTCACAAGATTTCATTCACAAGTTAACGTGACCATTTGTTCTTTTTCTTTGTTGCGTTGTTGCAGCAAAGCAAATAAACAAATGTAACTGGACATTTTCCCTCAGAATTTAGGGTTCACACATGTTCATTAGGAATTGTCCAAATACAGATCTAGTGCTGACGTTTCATTCAAAAACCATTGACAAATGGTCTACTTATGAAGTGCAAGAGATCTTGAACGAGTATCCTTCAGAGAGAAGTCTCAGAGCCACAGGATAAGGAAGTAGACCGATTGAATGTGAAAAGAAAATCACTATAAATGAGATGCGTGTAAGTCCTGGCCCTCACCCAGTGAGAGCTGAACAAGATTCACTCCAGTCAAAAAAGTCAGAAAGTATGGCTCTGGTAAAGGTGATCGATATGCTGGAGAGAGTTCTGATAAATAATAGTGGTAATGCACATGCAAGTAAGGAGTACAGAAAGAGAAGCAACATGTCTAGAATTCCAGGCTTGAATGATGCACCATGCTTAGTGTGCAAGGACACCTCAGGGCTTTTACTCACATTTTTTTTCACCTGACCATCCCAGAATGCGGTGTCCAAAGGAAAGGAAGAATGCTTCCTCTGTCAACCAGCAGTCAAACTAAGTGAGAGGGGATCACATAGATCTTGAGAGTGAATCTCCCATGTCCAGTTCTGATGATGCAATGGATTATGAATCTTTATTCCAAATGCTCAGTGATGTAACTTCAGACAAAACGGTTGTCTTTCAGGGTGTTCAGAGAGTTCCAAAAGCTGATAGCTTGTTTTACACATCCATTTCAATTGAGAAGGACCTCGTTCTTAAAGCTTTAAATGATAGTGGATCGATGGCATGTACTAATAATGAGTCTGCTGGAGAAATGTTGTTGAAAAAAAGTAACCCAGATATGAAAAGCCAGTCAGCACAAGATATTGTCATTGTTAGCTGTAGTGGCCATCATATTGCCCCTACTGCAATCTATGATTGTGCCTGTGCAGACCGAAGAGATGATTTTGGGCACAAACTTCATAAAGAGACTTCTGATGCAATTGAGAGAAACTAACGGTTACTGGAGGCTCATGTCTAAGTCAAGTAACAATGAGAGTGATGAGTACTGTATGCTTCTATCTCTTTTCTCAAATGCAGAAAGATGGAGAGGTGAATCCATACCTGAGAAAGTCGGTACCGTAAAGTTGCAAAGTAGTGTGATGTTAGAGCCACAAACTGAATATCTTGTTTGGGGTAAGCTACCTTCTGTCTTCTTCTTCTTCCATCTTGTCAGTTGGCAGCACTGTTATTGTGGAACCGACAAAGTCTAGATCGAGACCAAGGCAAATATTGGGCGGGAGAGTCATAACAACACTATGGGGAGATGGTTCTATCTCCTTGAAAATCATCAACCCCACTAATCACAGAGTTGTGTTGAAGAGAAATGGAAAGATTGCTGACGTGTCACCTTGTATTGCTGTGCAAGATTTGCCGCTGCTGAAACAGATTCAGTCAAATCTGCAGTGTACTGAGGAACCCTTACCACCTAGATCTAGTGTAGAGATGAAGTCTTGAGTGATTTGAACCTTGGCAAACTTGATTTAGAGTCATGTGAAGTGTCAGCCCACTGGAAAGACAAGTTGTTGCACATTATTGAGAAGTATGAGTCCGTTTTCTCAAGAGACAAAATGGACTGCGGAGCGGCTAAAGGTGTTGTCCATCAGATTAACCTCACTGATGACAGCCCCTTCCGTTTTCCATACAGGTGCATACCACTGAGCCAGTTTGCTAAACTGAGGAAAAGGGAATCACCCACAAGTCTCTGTGACTATGCTTCCCCTCTCATACTAGTTTGGAAAAGAATGGCGATCTCAGGATCTGCACTGACTTTAGGCGGTTAAATGCGAGGACTGTCAGAGATGCCTACCCTTTACTGTCAGAGATGCCTACCCTTTAGTGTGAGATGGTGGTCCAGTGGGTTAAACCATGGAACTGATACGCAGAAGTTTGCTGGTTTGGTCACCACCATGTCACCACCATGTCCTTGAGCAAGGCACTTTACTCCATGTTGCTCTAAGGGGATTGTCCCTGTAATAAGGGCACTGTCGCTTTGGATAAAAGCGTCTGCCAAATGCATAAATATAAAATATACTACACCAGTCCGATGTCTTAGCTGCTTTGGGTGGCAACACATTCTTCTCAACCATGGATCTTACCTCAGGGTATTATAAGGGTGCACAAAAAGTACACTGCATTCTCTTCCC
The DNA here is from genome assembly GCA_023566225.1 of Romanogobio albipinnatus. Lineage (NCBI taxonomy): Eukaryota > Metazoa > Chordata > Actinopteri > Cypriniformes > Gobionidae > Romanogobio > Romanogobio albipinnatus. The sequence goes on along the minus strand of CM042260.1, from coordinate 43,203,031 downwards.
CGTTTGGGCTCCATGAGTATAATAGGTCTCTCTAATAGCCCAGCCACTTTCATGAGAATGAGGATGTCTATCTTTGGAGATGAGAATTTCAGCAGCGTTCTCTGTTACCTTGATGATTTGATGGTGTTTGCCCCTTCTGAGTCAGTAGCCCTTCAACGTCTTGAAATGGTCCTCTTGCGGTTGTCACATCACAATCTAAAGTTGGCTCCAAAGAAATGTTGTTTCACGAGAGTACCCCCGTATATGTAAGTGGTTTAGATTAAAAAAATTGGAGAAGGGGTGGTGGAGGGATGCTGATAACTGTCAACAAATGGAGGTAGGACTGCTGCGTATATACACCTCTATTGTTGATTGGCTGAGCGCTTTCCGCCTGTGTCAATTATCTGAAAGTGCTTCTCCCGAACCTTGTTAAATAAAAACATAATTTCTTGAGACGATCTGTAAAATTCCTTGGACACATTGTATGTGAAGAAGGGATTAAGACTGATCCTGGTAAAGTTGAGGCGATTAAAAATGTTCAAGCTTCTGATTTGATGGAACCTGATGGAAAAACACCATGTCAGAAGAAGATCAGGTCCTTTCTCGGAATGGTTCTGTATTATCAACATTTGATTGAAGGATGTTCAGCGAAAACTAAGCCTTTATTCAAGTTGACATCAGGATCAGTCAAACAGACTCCTTGTAACGGATAAATAAGGCAGGATACAATAGCAAGTAAAAGGTAGTTTATTAGACAGAATGTCGTTGGTTGTAACCAGAAGACACAAGGATCTGAGCAGTGCGTTGACGGCAACCAGCGGACACAAGGATCAGAGCGAGGCGTTGACGGATACGTTAGTGGATGGTCAAGGCAGCACAGGGACGCTGTAGACAACCCAGTCAGGTGAGGACGGTGCAGATGTTGATGGTGGAACTCCAGAGTAAACACGGAACATAGGAAACAGGCAGGGCAGGAACACAACGGGCACAGGCAGGAGAACACGCGACAACATCCAACAACGCTCTGACAAAATCTAGAGCAATGTGGGACCAGGGTCTCGAAGGAACTGCCAGTGGCTGAAGTAACCCATCCGGAGGTCGCTTAGACGTCTTACCAACGGCACAAACTGAACAAGCCAACACGAAACTGCGAATGTTGCAAGCCATACCTGGCCACCAGAATCGTTACTTTATCAAACTGCAAGTACGGTTTACTCCTGGATGGCAAGCGATCTTGGAACAGTGAATGGAACCCCATTGAATGACTTCGGACCTCAAACTCTCCGGTACAAATAATCGACTCGGTGGGCAGCCAGGCGGAGGCATTACCCCTTCTAAGGCCAATTTGACCTTCGATTCGACCTCCCATGTGAGTGTAGAGATAACTATCTTCTCTGGCAAAATGCACTCGGGAGTAACCGGCATTCGGAAGGATCAAAAATACGAGATAAAGAATCGGGTTTGATGTTCTAGGACCCGGGCGGTACGAGAGAGAAAAATCAAAACATCCGAAAAAAAGTGCCCACCGAGCCTGCCTGGAATTGAGTCTTTTAGCAGATCCAATATATTCAAGGTTCTTATGGTCCGTCCATACTATAAAAGATACCCCGACCCTTCTAACCAATGACGCCACTCTTCCAAAGCCAACTTAACTGCCAACAATTCTCTGTTACCAATGTCATAGTTACGTTCAGCAGGTGTCAACCGGTGGGACAAAAACGCGCAAGGATGCATCTTATCATCCGAAGCAGAGCGTTGGGAAATAACCGCGCCTACCCCCACCTCTGACGCATCGACCTCTACCACGAACTGACGTGCTGGATCAGGGGCGACTAAGATGGGAGCCGAAACAAAGCAGCTTTTGAGGTTGGCGAATACAGCCTCAGCTGTATCGGACCACCTGAACGTCACTCTGGGAGAGGTCAAAGCAGTCAGAGGTGCGGCTAGCTGGCTGAAGTTGCGAATAAAACGCCGGTAGAAATTGGCGAATCCCAGAAACCTCTGTAGGGCCTTACGGGAATCTGGACTTGGCCACTCTAACACAGCCTTAACCCTGTCAGGATCCATACGCACTTCCTCGGATGAAACGATGTAACCTAGGAAAGGAACAAACTGTGGATGAAACGCGCATTTCTCCGCCTTGACAAAAAGCCCATTCTCTAGCAACCTCTGAAGCACTCGTCTGACGTGTTGAATGTGTTCCTGGAGAGACGAAGAAAAAAATCAATATGTCATCCAGGTAAACATATATGAACTGATCCACCATGTCTCTCAACACATCATTGAAGAGTGCTTGGAAAACCGCTTGGGAGTTGGACAGCCCGAATGGCATCACCAAATATTCAAAATGGCCCCTGGGGGTATTAAATGCTGTTTTCCATTCATCCCCCTCCCTGATGCGAACCAAATGATAAGCGTTACGCAAGTCCAATTTTGTGAAAACGGATGCTCCCTGCAACCTCTCAAAGGCTGAAGACATCAACGGTAAAGGATAGGTATTCTTGACCGTGATGTTATTCAGCCCTCGATAATCAATGCAAGGTCGCAGAGAACCATCCTTCTTCCCCACCAAAAAGAACCCCGCCCCCGCTGGAGAAGAGGAAGGACGGATGAATTTGGAAGCTAGAGAATCAGAAATATATTTCTCCATGACCTCCCTCTCAGGAACAGAAAGAGAGTAAAGTTTGCCTCTAGGCGGAGACTTACCTGGGAGTAAATCTATAGCACAGTCATAGGGACGATGCGGCGGAAGAGAAGCAGCACGGGACTTACTGAACACTTCCTTCAGGTCGAGGTACTCAGAGGGCACGTTAGACAAATTCACCATCTCCTTCTGAAAAACAGGACTAGAAACAGACGAACAGGCAGAAACAAGACAAGACTGATAACATCTCTCACTCCACGAAGACACAGTGTGATGTCCTCAGTCAACCCTTGGGTTATGTTGGACCAACCAAGGGTGACCGAGGACAACCGGAGCCAGAGGGGAATCCAGGAGTAAAAAAGAAATCTGTTCGGTGTGGTTCCCAGAGGTGATAAGTGTCAGTGGTCTGGTGGTGAGTGTGATGGGAGGTAATTCCTGTCCGTTGAGTGCACTGACAGATAACGTGTCCTTGAGTGAAATGATGGGATTGCCAAGTGTGTGCGCCAGAGTCAAGTCCATAAAATTACCTTCCGCCCCAGAATCCAAGAGTGCTTGACAGTGGTGAGACTGGGTTGTCCACAGCAGTCTTACCAGAAGGAGAGTTGAGGATGAGGTCTTATCCACGGACATCCCGCCCGACAGTAGCCTTTCTTTTACCGCCGGGCTTGGTCTTTTACCGGACAGTTGTTCAGGAAGTGGCCCCCTCCACCACAATAGAGGCAAAGACCACGGGATCTCCGTCTCTCTCTCTCCTCCCGGGAAAGCCGAGCTCGACCCACCTGCATGGGCTCGGGATCGATGTAGGGGCTGACCGCATCACCTCCGCTGACTTGAGGACCCTCGACACCTCCCGACTGGAGAGCTGGTCTGGACCGACGTTCCAGCCGACTCAGATTAGCGTCCAGCCGAAGTGCTAAATCAATGAGTCCGTCGAGTCTCACCGGAAGATCCAGCGGTAACATCTCTCTCTGGATGTGGTCAGCCAGCCCATGCAGGAACATGTCCCACTGTGTCTCCTCGTTCCAGTGGCACTCGGCAGCCAGGGTCCTGAACTCAATGGAATAGTCAGAGACCGAGCGGTAGCGAGTTGACGAGCTGCCTCCTTGCCAGCCACCGCCCGGTCAAACGCTTCATCTCCTCCGAAAGTGCCAGGAACGAGGAGCAGCATTGATGTTGGTTTTCCCACACCGCCGTTCCCCACAGCGCAGCCCATCCTGAAAGCAGCGTGAGCACGAAAGCCACCTTTGACTCCTCCGTGCTGAACGTAAGCGGTTGGAGCGCAAAAAACATAGAACACTTAGTTAGGAATACTCTACAATAGTTTGTCTCACCAGCATAACTCTTCTAAGTAATCTTGGTTCGTGCTGGCGGTTGGTGGTAGATGGTGTGGGGGGAATCGACGGTGGGCTGGGCACAGCGGGACAGACGAGACATTGTATCTGTTGGGTCAGCTCAGACACCTGTGCTACCAATACCTGCACCGCACGTCCTGTGGCAGCCAGATTCTCCTCCTGCTGGTCCATTCTGGAACTGCTGTGTGTCAGGTACTCCTTGATGTCAGCTGAACTTGCTGTATCCATAGTGGTCAGAGCGTTCTGTAACGGATAAATAAGGCAGGATACAATAGCAAGTAATAGGTAGTTTATTAGACAGAATGTTGTTGGTTGTAACCAGAAGACACAAGGATCTGAGCGGTGCGTTGACGGCAACCAGCGGACACATGGATCAGAGCGAGGCGTTGACGATAACCAGCGGACACAAGGATCAGAGCGGTGCGTTGGCGGATACGTTGGCGGATACGTTGGCGGATGGTCCAGGCAGCACAGGGACGCTGTAGACAACCCAGTCAGGTGAGGACGGTGTAGATGTTGATGGTGGAACTCCAGAGTGAACACGGAACACAGGAAACAGGCAGGGCAGGAACACAACGGGCACAGGCAGGAGAACACGCGACAACATCCAACAACGCTCTGACAAATGACAAAGAGAACACAGACAGACAAAATAGGGTGCGCTGATGATCTGCAGCTGGAGCGCTGATCAGCTGCGACAGGTGTAATGATCATCAGCCAACCAGCGGCTCCGCCCCATACAAACACACATACACACACACACAAGAATGAGATGATGAATTCATGAACCGCGACACTCCTGTCACAAGAGAACGCAAAACAAGAAAGAAAGTTAGTTACCTCAAACTTTCACCAGCTGACTGGACGACTGATTGTGAAGAAGCTTTGCACACCCTAAAACAAGAACTAACAATAAATGTGACATTGGCTTACCCAGACTTTGACCAACCTTTCATTCTGGCTGTAGCTGCATCTTTTGATGGAGTAGGAGCTGTATTGTCGCAAGTTCTGCCAGGTGAGGAGTTTGCCAGACCCGTAGCCATTGCAAGTAGAACTTGCTCACAAATAATCTATCCAGCTCACAGATTAGAGTTCTTTGCCTTAAAATGGGCTACCTGTGAGAAGTTTAGCCATTGGCTGAGAGGACGCACTTTAATAATCCGCTTACATATATTCTGACTAAACTGCTGCTTGATGCATGTGAGCAGCAATGGGTGGCAAAACTTGCTTCTTACAGTTTTCATCTGAAGTATTTCCCGGGGACAAAAAATGAGTCTTATCAAATGTCTTATTCAGATAAGACAGAGGTATTACTTATTGGACCAAAAACCTCCTAGAATATAATTTGCACTTAGAAGGATGTACTGTTACTTCATCCATCAGAAAGTATCCAAACATCAGAGACGCTCGAACTGGTCTGCATTGACTTTTGGTCAGCAGAGGTCAGAGAAGGGAAGTCTGATGACGTGCTGATTGTGACGAATCATTTTACAACATTCAATTCAATTCAATGAACTTTATTAGTAGATGGCCCATGCATTTCCATGCCAGAATCAGTCGGCCAAACAAGTTGCGAAAAGGCTCTGGAATGACTTCTTTCTAGTCTGTGGTTTTCCCAAAAGAATTCATTCTGACCAAGGGGCTAATTTCGAGAGCAAGCTAATCAAGAAGCTATTGACCATGGCGGGTGTAGACAAGTCACACACAACACCATACCACCCCATGGGTAATGGCATTGCAGAGAGGTTCAATAGGACTCTTGGAAGCATGATCAGGACATTGCCCCCTAAAGTGAAATCAAAATGGCCACAGATGCTACAGCAACTTACCTTCTGTTACAACTGCACGGAACATGAGACAACATGTTTTGCGCCATTCTTTCTTATGTTTGGCAGAGTTCCTCATCTCCCGATTGATATCCTGTTCCAAAATGTGCTTCTAAATGAGGATGTGGTGGATTACAGAGATTTTGTGTCCAAGCTGAAGAAAGACTTGTGTGACGCTGCATGTCAAGTCAAGTCAAGTCAACTTTATTTATATAGCGCTTTTAACAATGGAGATTGTTTCAAAGCAGCTTTACAGTGTTAAACAGCAAAATAATGCAGCCTAATTTTATTCAGCTGTATAGCCATTTGATGTCATCAGTTCATTTAAATTTCCATACGGTGACAGTGTGGGATTTAGATCAATAATTAGATCAGTAATTTAGTTTATATGGTTAAATTTGTTTATTAATTCGATTTATTTCGATGTTAAGTTGAAAAATATAGTGTCCCCAACTGAGCACGCCAAGCCAGAGGCAACAGTGGCAAGGAAACCAAAACCCCATCAGGTGACCTAATGGAGAAAAATAAACCTTGGAGAAACCAGGCTCAGTCGGGGTGCCAGTTCTCCTCTGGCCAATTAACAAACAGCGTATTATTATTATTATTATTCTGGCTGCTTTACAGGTCAGAGATCATAATAGATCGGAATATTCAAAGGACCGGAGGCAACACGCTGGAGACGGGTTTATTGAGGATGATGTTGATTTAATAATTACTAAAGTGCAATATTCGAACAATCGGAGTCATCACACTGGTGACGGGTTTATTTAGATGCCGTGTCGATGAGGCAGTTGCAGGGGGAGGATAATTGACACGGTCTCTGCAGACACTTCGGGGTCCTCTGTTGGTCTTCTCTGGGCGCAGGTCCACCATCTGATTTGGATACGGCCCGTATCTGGCTGACTGCAGTAAACCTCTGGATAAAACAGAGAGAATATCATTAGCGTAGATGCCATTCTTCTGATGATGTAACGAGTACATCAGGTGTTATGGGAAGTGTTCCCAGTTCTGGCTGACCTAGTTAATGCAGCCTAACAATCAATTAATTGAAAAAGTGTTTTATGTGTATGCCACAGTAAAGAGATGTGTTTTTAGTCTAGATTTAAACTGACAGAGTGTGTCTGCTTCCCGAACAATGCTAGGAAGACTGTTCCAGAGTTTAGGAGCTAAATAGGAAAAGGATCGACCGCCTGCAGTTGATTTGGATATTCTCGGTATGATCAACTGGCCAGAATTTAGAGATCGCAGTAGACGTGATGGAGTATAATATGTTAAGAGCTCGCTCAAGTATTGGGGAGCTAAACCATTTAGTGCTAAGTAAGTAATTTTTAGTGTAAGTAATAAGCAAGATTTTACAATGTATGCGATGTTTAATAGGTAGCCAGTGCAATGTTGACAGAACTGGGCTAATATGGTCATACTTCCTGGTTCTAGTAAGTACTCGAGCTGCTGCATTTTGGACCAGCTGGAGTTTATTTATTAAGCGAGCAGGGCAACCACCCAGTAGAGCATTACAATAATATAGCCTTGAGGTCATGAACGCATGAACTAACTGTTCAGCATTTTGCATTGAGAGCATGTGCCGTAATTTAGATATATTTTTAAGATGGTAGAATGCAGTTTTACAGATGCTAGAAACGTGGCTTTCAAACGAAAGATTGGTATCAAAGAGCACACCCAGGTTCCTCACTGACGACGAAGACTTGACAGAGCAGCCATCAAGTGTTAGACAGTATTCTAGGTTACTAATTGTGGAGCTTTTTTGTCCAATAATTAAAAATTCAGCTTTTTCTGAATTGAGTTGCAGGAAATTACCGGTCATACAATGTTTTATGGCGGCTATGCATTCCGTTAATCTTGTGAATTGGTAAGTTTCTTCAGGGCGTGAAGAAATATAGAGTTGAGTATCGTCAGCATAACAATGAAAACTAATGCCATGCTTCCTAATAATATCTCCCAGTGGTAGCATGTACAGGGTGAAGAGTAGCGGTCCTAGCACTGAGCCTTGTGGTACTCCATACTGAACTTGCGATCGGTGTGACATCTCTTCATTTACTGCTACAAACTGATAACGGTCGCATACGTATGATTTAAACCATGATAAAGCAATTCCACTAATACCTACATAATTTTCGAGTCTATTCAAAAGAATGTTGTGGTCGATGGTATCAAATGCAGCGCTAAGATCGAGTAACACTAATAGAGAGATACAGCCATGATCGGATGATAAGAGTAAATCATTTGTAACTCTGATGAGAGCAGTCTCAGTACTATGATACGGTCTAAATCCTGACTGGAAATCCTCACAGATACCATTTCTTTCTAAAAAAGGAACATAATTGTGAAGACACTGCCTTTTCAAGTATTTTTGACAGAAAGGGTAGATTTGAGATTGGTCTATAATTGACTAATTCTGTAGGATCAAGTTGCGTTTTTTTAATAAGTGGTTTAATAATAGCCAACGAGTAAGGATAAGCGATTTTTCAGGAGTGGACCAGCTCAGCAGAAGGGCATCTGAATGCCTCCGCCTGCTTTTTGGTTTCCTGGAACCTCTCCTGGTAAGAAGTGGCCAGGAGGTACAAAAGCATCATTGATGCAGCGCAAGTTCCCTCGAAAGGGAAATACAGTATTTCCAAGAGTGCAGTTAGATACAAGAGAAGTCCTACTGTGGAATTACTGAGAAAGTAATGCCATTATTAACATCATTAATATACTGTAACTTCACACTTAAACTTTGAAAAGTGTATTGTTTACAACGTGCAATATTATTTATTCATCTTATTGCTTTTTATAATGTGTATCTATTTTAATTAGTCTATTTGTATATTAGGAAATCTATTTGTACATAGTGTCTCTTTGCTACTCTTACTGTTCTTTTAAATTATTATTATTTTTTATCTTTGCATTTTTATAAAAGCTGAGAAACACACAATAAATCCAATGTACCTGTACTGTAATGTACGTATGCAAATTGTAATACAATTGAAATAACTGTGTAAGATTGTACATTGTATATAATTCTAAAGATTAACAAAACATATTTTTGAACAAATAAACTGAATCATATAAACTTCCATGACTCAATGCGCCCCACACACGGAAGTTCAATTCCAGTTATCAAAGTCACACTTAATACTCTCATGTTTCTTAGTCATTTTTTTCTGAAGACGGAGGCAAGGTGTGGTCATAACTTTAGTATAAAAACACCAGATACCTTGTTCTCCACATCACTTGCTAAAGCAAAGGTAAGTCAATTTCACTTATCATTTTTATAATGATTTTATAGATATAATTCCATTACATATTGTATTTTCTGAGGCATGTTTAAAACCAAACAGAACTGTTCTGCTTTCAGTACATTGTAGGAGAACTCACTGCACACATTTCTGTGTAAAACTACTAAGGATGGCTGATAGCAAAAGCAAGTATTAGCTTATTTCATCGAACAGATTTGAAAACAATACCAGCTATCAATGTGATCTTTTCAGTCTTTACAAATATACAATGTTTTTATTCTCCAGTGGCTATGTCCCAATGGAGCGCAGACTTTGTTCAAGATCTTCTCCCTGCTGCCGAAAAGACAGCCCTTCTCTACAATCTCTCTTACCTGTGCCTGGCCAACTTCCCCAACCTGGAGAGAATCATCAGGAGTCGGGCTGTGGAAACCCAGCTTCTGTTCGGATCCTCTGAAGCAGTCATGCTGAAGGTATGTTTCACATTTCTCTTGATTTCAGTGTTTTGGTCACCTAGAAAGAAAAAAAGGTGACATTTGTGTCAATTCACCAATAATGAAGAGTCTGTAGTAAATAGCTTTCAAATAAAATTTGAGTCTCAGCCTTATATGCTGCTTATAAATTTTAAAATAATTTTTAAAATTGTTATTTCTTTAAACTTTTAACTTTAATTATAATAACAACAGATAATTCCAATGCAACAACAATGATAATTTACAACAATGATAATTTACAAGACAAATAGGCAATGAGAATTCTGAATGTTTTGTCGTTTTTAAAGTCTTTGATCTTATGTCTCTTCCTTCTCACAGTGTATTTTGACCAGTAAAAACCTGGTTGAGTCGCTGTTTCCAATGTTGACGGCAGCTGTGGAGAAGAATAAGCCAAATGTGGCAGTCAAATTCCTAGCAAAGGCACGAGTCTGGATCAAAGACATTATCACTGATGTGGACAGGATGGTGGACAAGTAAGAACATTTTCATCATGAAAACATATTTCAAAAGAAATTGAATTATTCTTCTACATGCAGCTGCTATAATCAGGCAAAAGTATGAACATGCTTTAAGCTAGTTACACCTGCCCATTGCTATAAAAATACTATTTTCACTGCAACATTTCTTCAACATTGTGTAGGTATGATTTACATAACAAAGATGTAGCATCGTCCACCAGTGATGTTAGAGAGGAAAAAATTAAAACAGAAGAAAAGATGACAGAGAAAGACAAGGAGTTGAGGCAGATTGAAAAAACCCTGGGTGATCTGAACTCTGAACTCAAAAAAACCACAAAAGAGCTTGAGGAAACTGAGAAAAAGATCAACAGCAAAAGCCAAGAGATTCAAGAGTTTGCCAGATCCGTATCCAAAAAAAGAAAAGGCTTCGGCATCTTCGCTGCAATCGTGCCATTCATCGGGCTACTTGTTAAAAGCATTTATGATGCTATAAAGAATCCTAAGGATGTTGCACATTTGAAGGCTCTTGAAGCAGAATTGAACCGCTTCATCGCTGAAAAGACTGCTCTGAAACAGAAACAGTGGCAGATCCAACTCCAGCTCATTGATTGGCAGATGAAGGCTGCCAAAGCCAGTTTTGAAATGAGTGAGTCTGTTTTCTTTCATGTTTAAAGTATAAATGACAAGCCATGCCAAGATTCAAGTCTAGTTTAACACAGGGAGTGACCGTGTGGCTTGTTGTAACATGTATTTCCTCTATGCAGAATCCATACCCGACCCCATCCATCTAAATGAAGTTCAGAAGAGCTTGACAAAAATTCAGGCAATTCTGATTCAGCTCAGAAACTTCTGGGAGAGTATTGCTCAAATGATGGACTACCTGGAAAAAAAGACCTTTGTTGGAGAAGATCTTATCGAAGAACTTGCCGATCTAAAAGACGAATTTCTAGAATCAATCAAAACAGCCAAAGAGGTAAAATTCATGTTTACATAATTACAAAAACATATCCAGTAAGATATTCTAAAAGGTTTTATTTATTTTTCTCTTTATTTGTACCTGAGGGAATGCTGGAGGTCTCCTTTTGTCCAGCCATTACTAAGGTTTCATCTGAAAGTCTAATGTGACTTGTACATGTTTTAATTCCTCAGGCTTGGAGCTGTTTTGGTGAAGGCTGTAAAAAAGCATCTGTCCTCTTTAAGCTCCAAAACAAAGATGCCTACCAGTTTCTGGAGGTCAGTCCTTCCTCTCTCTCCAAGGTGGAGTGGCATAAAGAGTACGAACGTGTAAAGAAACGACTGGAGAATATAGACCCACCACGACGTTTGACATCCTCTGGTACAGCTGCCATTTCTTAATGATCTACAGAGAGCTGACCCGCACGAGTGCCTCATCCTGTATGTTTTGAATGGATAAAAATGGATTACTGGTTCTCTGAATAAAGTTTGATAACATTATTATTGACTTTTGTTTTTCTTTTAAATAATCTTACATATCTGATATTTTTATATGAAGTCACTGATTTAAGTTTTCTGCAATATTTTGTAATCTCAAACTCCTTTTGATGTCACTGGATACAGACAAATTGTCTCATTATACAGGCTACATAATGTTCTTGTTTCATTCTGATCATGAATAATCTCTCTCATGCGGATGATTTTAACCCTTTAGGTGACAGAGGTTTTTTCCTAAAACATTAGATTTTGACATATTAATTTCAAAAGGCTATATCTTAAAAGTGATAAAAGATAGAGACGTTCTGTAAATTAGAGAAATATTAAGGATGACCCAAAGTTTATGTAGGGATTACATTTTCCCATCTAATTAGCATATTATGACATCATAAGGTGGTGGCCATCGTGGATTATAGAATTATCATGAAAAGTCACATGTTTAAATTATAAAATGCAGAACTTTTTTGCCCCCAAAATGTCCCTCATCTTCTGTATGATATACTGCACAATACTGAATGCTCAGGTAAATAGTAAACAAACTGTAAATCATTACTAATAAATGGTAGATTCAAACCGAATGCATGCAGCGGATTTTCCATTTACTACATACAGTAGGCTCTCTGATTCCATGTATTGGGCACATGTATATTATTCATATGACACACAAACACAAGTAGACAAGACCTGTTTAGTTCAAAAGATCACTCGCCACGGCAAGGCAGAGATCATGAGATGAGACAAGACGAGAGACAGACGCGCGTGCCGAGTGTGCACAGGTCGGACTTCTGTCATTGTCATTGCGACTCCCCACCCTGCCTCCACCCTGCCCCCTAACTGTCCTATGAATACTTTGCCCTCGTCTAACATACCCAGTGGCATTAGACAAAGTCTCCACCACAATACTGTCGCCGGGATTGCGGAGAGGCACACGGTCAGAAGACAAAGCTTCATGGCTAGCACGGTAAAAATCTCCCGTCTCGTTCCCCACAACACTAACACACCTGCTAACTTCGTGATGAACACTCCGACCCCGGGAAACATTGTTTCCACCACTGACATTGGGCAAAGGACCATCTATAGTGGGCAAAGGATTCACCGTTTGTGCTTGGTGTAGGGCTATACTTTCACTTTCAGAATCATGTAATCTTCTGAAGGCAGATATTCCCCTTCAGAATCAGGGTCCGCGAATAAAAGAACCAACACTTCATTGTGGGTAAGCTTTATTGATGCCATTAGAAAATAATAATAATCTAATGCAAATACTCGCTGACGTTGACAATATTGCTCTGATAAAATGGCTCACTTGCACACTAGCTCCGCGTTTGTTCGCACTGATTCAATGCGCTCTTGCTCAAAGATTTTGTATAGAAGCATTACTTTTTTTTGAGTCGGGGATGAAGTATGACATGTCTGCCATCTAGTGGAGGGGAGGTTGAATGAAATTTGACACCCTATTTGACAAAATCGGCCATTTTATTCAGTGACGAATCTTGTTGAGTAAACTCGACCGTGGCGCCTAGAGGGTTAACACAGTTTAGCAGACTGTATATCACAACATTCACCGGTTCAGTGTCATACTGAACATGTTTGAGTGTAACCTTGCTGGCATAGCCTTTAAAATAATTCAGTCATTGGATATAAAGATAGAAAAGCCTTTTATAGTAACACTTTATTTTACAGTGATTGTGTTACAGAGTATATTCTTAATACAAAATGTGATAACATGCAACAAAATGTACTTAATATGTAAGTTATGGAACAGCCTGTACTTACCAATTGCAATTATAAACATATATTGTATATGCATGAACACAAACTGTTCTCTGTCAAAATATACCTCTTAGGAGAAAACATGAAAACATGAAAATAAAAATGGCTTGCAAAATATGTGTTACATGTGAGCAGGGATGAAGCAGAATGAGAATTCAAATGCAGCATGAATGATTTAATAACAAACAACATCAAAAGTTAATCCAAGAACAAGGGAATCCAAAACAGGCAGGAGTGCAACGACCAACAACTGAAGCACTGATAAAAAGATAAAAGCAGATAAAAAGGGGGTGTGGTAAATGGGAAACACCTGGGGAGACTAATCAACAAGAAAAACTACAAATAACTACAAAATAAAGCACAGGAAACAAACACTTCAACGTAAAAGTCCAAGGACAGACACAGAGGATATGTGACAGAGCCTCCGTGGATGGATAGCCCCCTCCCAAATTTCTCTTGGAGCCCTCTCTGTATTCAGGACAGAAGACTGAGCCCTCTCGGGATTCAGTACAAGGATGAGAGACAAAGTCCTCTCTGGATTCTGGTCAGTGGCTGGGGCCTTCTCTGGATGCTGGTCAGTGGCTGGGGCCATCTCTGGATGCTGGTCAGTGGCTGGAGCCATCTCTGGACGCTGGTCAGTGGCTGGGGCCATCTCTGGACGCTGGTCAGTGGCTGGGGCCATCTCTGGATTCTGGTCAGTGGCTGGGGCCTTCTCTGGATGCTGGTCAGTGGCTGGGGCCATCTCTGGATGCTGGTCAGTGGCTGGAGCTATCTCTGGACGCTGGTCAGTGGCTAGGGCCATCTCGGGATGCTGGTCAGTGGCTGGGGTCATCTCTGGATGCAGGTCAGTGGCTGGAGCCATCTCTGGACGCTGGTCAGTGGCTGGAGCCATCTCTGGATGCTTGTCAGTGGCTGGGGCCTTCTCTGGATGCTGGTCAGTGGCTGGGGCCATCTCTGGATGCTGGTCAGTGGCTGGGGCCATCTCTGGATGCTGGTCAGTGGCTGGGGCCATCTCTGGATGCTGGTCAATGGCTGGGGCCATCTCTGGACGCTGGTCTGTGGCCATCTCTGGATGCTGGTAAGGGGCTGGAACCATCGCTGGACTCTGGACAGGAGGCAGAGTCCTCTCTGTACTCAGGACAGGAGGCGGCACCGATGTGTGTGCTGCCCACACACACCACATTGCCGTGGCCACAATGGTCAGTGCTGAAGATGACTCTGGACTGGCGGCCATGATGAGACGAGACTCTGGACTGGTGGCCATGACAGGACGAGACTCTGGACTGGCGGCCATGACGGGACGAGACTCTGGAATGGTGGCCATGAAAGGATGAGACTCTGGTGTGGCGGCCATGGTGTGGCAGCCATGATGGGACGAGACTCTGGTGTGGCGGCCATGATGGGTCGAGACTCTAGACTGGCGGCCATGACAGGACGAGACTCTGGTGTGGCGGCGATGATGGGACGAGACTCTGGTGTGGCTGCCATGACGGGAAGAGACTTTGGAATAGCGGCCATGATGGGACAAGACTCTGGTGTGGCAGCCATGACGGAACTGCTACATTCATCCTCTGCAACTCCCACAGTGAATGCAGAGCCACTTACCTGAAGGGCATTATGAAGGAACTCACTCAGTGACTCTCGAGGACCATCACGGATGAGTTTGCATTGTAGCTGGTTGTTTAGTCCATTGCAAAAAAAATAAATCAAAACATAGTCTGGGAGCTCAGTGATGTTAGCAATGTTCAAAAAGTCTCTGATGTGTCGAGTGAGTGAGTCCCCTGGCATAAAACACATTTTTTAATGTTTAAACATAAACCAGATACAGATGAGAAAATATTAAGGCACTCAATTGCTTATTTTAATTTCAGTTTCTTTTCTTTTTTTAAATGGCAGTGTTGTCCGCTAATTGAGAGCATTTTAACTCTTTCTCCAAAAGTCTAATACCAATACCACGAAATGTATCTCTTTTAATATGTATGGCCATGGTTTATGAAGAAAAGAAACAGCCTTGGTACAGCCTTGTCGAATGCCTCTACTGATTTTAAACCTGGATGACGTTCCATATGATAACTTCATCATCCAGTTAGTGTCCAGATCAGTTCAGTTTTGTTTGTACCAGAAGTCCAAGATGGCTTGCACAATATGTGTTACATGTGAGCAGGGATGAAGCAGAGTGAGAATTCAAATGCAGCATGAATGATTTAATATCAAACAACATCAAAACTGGCAGGAGTGCAACGACCGCCAACCAACAACTGAAGCACTGGGGTATAGATACACAAAGGGAAACATGGTTAAAAAGATAACAAGGGGGTGTGGTAATTGGGAAACACCTGGGGAGACTAATCAACAAGAAAAACTACAAAGAACTACAAAACAAAGCACAGGAAACAAACACTTCAACGTTAAAGTCCAAGGACAGACACAGAGCATATGTGACAGCGCACTCTCTGGATTCAGGACAGAAGACTGAGCCCTCTCGGGATTCAGGACTGAAGACAAAGTACTCTCAGGACTCTGGACAGAAGACGATGTACTCTCTGGATTCAGGACAGAAGACTGAGCCCTCTCGGGATTCAGGACTGAAGACGATCTTCTTTTGGGACTCTGGACAGAAGACAATGTACTCTCTGGATTCAGGACAGAAGACTGAGCCCTCTCGGGATTCAGGACTGAAGACGATGTTCTCTCGGGACTCTGGATAGAAGACTATGTACTCTCTGGATTCAGGACAAAAAACTGAGTCCTCTCTGGATTCAGGACTGAAGACGATGTTCTCTCTGGACTCTGGACTGAAGACGATATTCTCTCTGGATTCAAGACAGAAGACTGAGCCCTCTTGGGATTCAGGACTGAAGACGATGTTCTCTCGGAACTCTAGACAGAAGGCAATGTACTCTCGGGTTTCAGGACAAGGATGGGAGACAAAGTCCTCTCTGGACTCTGGTCAGTGGCTGGATCCATCTCTGGACGCTGGTCAGTAGCTGGTCAGTGGCTGGGGTCATCTCTGGATGCTGGTCAGTGGCTGGAGCCATCTCTGGATGCTAGTCAGTGGCTGGACCCATCTCTGGACGCTGGTCAGTGGCTGGGGCCTTCTCTGGACACTGGTCAGTAACTGGGGCCATCTCTGTACTACAGTTTGGAGAGGATTTAACGACCATGGACAAAGCCATACGCAAACAACAGTGGCCAAAGGTGGAAGCTGCTCAGCAGGTAGGAAAGAAGGCTTACTTCCTCAGTGATAAACGTGTGCATTCGGATGGTGATTTATTCACGGTGGAGGAGAGAGTTTTGTGATCCTGGGAACACACTGCTCACGTGGTCAGTAAAATGATTGTATCCATTATATTTATAAAAGGATTTGTAGTCCAACTGGATTTCTTTCAGTTTACGGACAGAATGGATCTTTGTTATTCGAAATATAGCCTAACTATAATGTGTAATAATTTCACTTTTGGGCCCAAACAAGGGACGCCAATTATGTAGTGATTTTACCTTCGTCCATCCAAGGACGTTAAGTAAGGTAGTGATTGGTACTCACGTCACCGCATACGTTGTGATTTTTGGATCACACGTCACTTAAGGTGTGGTTATGAGTACATCAGATGACCACCTTCCCCCTCTCTTAGTTTGGGACACTAATCAAGGTTTTTTACCTTGGCTCTATGAGAACGCTCCAAACGGGAGGTGGTTCAATCATTTTAGATTGAATGTAAAGTGGGGAGAGTTGGTCAGCTGATTTATCTGAAAGATTGGTGAGATTTCTAACTTGTAGAGCCTTTTCTGTATTATCAGCACAAGTAAGACACAATTGTAATAAAATAGATTTTATTAACAAAAGATAAACAAGAATAACTAGCACCACTACTAAATGAATACAATGAATGATAAAAGAATAAAGTGCATAAAATATATAAAATACAGGTGATTAAGTTGAGTGTGGCTATGGAAGAGTTGCGTTATCTTATGGAAAGATAAATTGTTGTTTCTCTGAAACTAAGGTGAAGAACCTTATTATGTATCAAACAAATAACGAAAGATTATTTGTTATTAACTAGCATCAGTTAAATTACCTCTAATGTAAATTAGAAAATCATATACTGATATATACAACAATGCCAAGGTTTCTGGAAAGAGGTTTGGTTAAGTGATATTTACGTTCCACTTGGTTGAGTAAGCAGTCCGATGGAGGTGACTTCTTCCACTGGTTGTGCTGGGTGACAATGCAGTGGGAAAGGAGCTGGAATCCGTTTCAACAGTCTTGAACACGAAGATCTGTGGGATGCTGATCTCCTGGAGCACCAAAGGGTCCTAAAATCTGGAACACGCAGATGAGGCCCTGAAGTAGGTGCAGAAGGTCCTTAATCTGGAACACGCAGACGAAGGAACCTCGAAGTGAAGGTTTGCTCTCCTGAGCTTAACCTTGTTGCAAATGTCTCTGTGTGTCTTCTGACTCTGTGGGTCAGACACTCAGGACTTGGTCAATCCGCTTTGGTCTCTCTGGCATGGAGACTCGGGACATGCTGTAGTCTCGCTGGACTAAAACTCTGAACGTATTGGTTGTTAATGTCTCTTTCCTCACAGGCTGGAGGCTCAGAATGTGGTCATATCTGTTGCTGCCTCACAAGCTGTAGATTCAGATCCTTGGATCTTTTGTTGTCTCTCTGGATGAACCAGAGGCTCAGAACTTGGTTGCTCTGTCACAGTCTTATCCTCGCGGGACAGACTCAGAACTTGGTGAACTGTTTGTCTCTCTCAAGGAGAAACTCAGAACATTACGGTGTATCTGTTATGTCTCTCTTGAAGGGAGACTCAGAACATTATGTGTCTGTTGAAAGGGTACCTTTATCCTTTTCCGAATAGGAGGAGATTGCAATTTGGCGCTTCTCCATTCCAGTGTTGCAATTGGCTGCTGGCATCAGAGGGGGTCCACAGTGAGACTCACCCTCCTTTCTCCTGTGAAACTCATTTGCATACTGTACACAGTTAGAAGTCTTTAAAGTGTCTTTAAAGTTTACCAATGCATTTCTCACTTTCCAAACCACCATCAGAATACCCTTGGCAATATTCTAAACAAATAGAAACCAAACATGATGGGAAAAGATTGAACTGTTCATTCATTTGTTCATTAACAGCTGATTTGGTGTAAGATGTTGCATTACAAATAGCTGTCACTGAGAATACTTATTTCTCTGAATAAGTATGAAATGGATGTGTGTAGTTTACATCAGTCTTAAGGTTTCCAAACATAGTTATGACTGGATTTGGATAGATCATTTTGGTCTTTCTTTCACCCACTACTGCTGAGGTCCTGTGGAATTTTTATGGCAGTCATAGACCAGGACACTAGGGATTTGGGTGAAGGGCAGAAACTGCATGTGGACCAATGAGATGTCTTGTCCTTCCTAGGCTTGGTACAAGAGGTGGTCCTTTTGGCCTCTAAGAGGTGTCTGGCTGTTGTCCAAGCATCTTTATCTGATGGCGTTGGACAGTTTGTTTGTGTCAGTCTACCAAGATCCAATCAAAATGTAGCAAACCTTTGTCCACTGTTATGGACAGAGAGGAGCCCGGCCATAAACTGGGCCCTGGAATGTGCTGTCCACTACAAATGTTATGTTGCATATTATAGTTTTCGAAAGGTTTTGGGTTAAGTATTATTAAGGTCAATTTGGGATTTAGGCTTCAACAGGCTTCCTGCTTCCTGCTTCGCTACTGTTCGGACGCTCTTGCTTACTGCTCCGCGCTTTTGCTCTATCGCTTCTTTATTTTAGCTCATAATTTCAACTTCAGCAAATCAGCACAGTGCTCAAACGACAAAGCCTGAGTCCAATGATAAAATTAGAAACTCTGTTACTGGATTACTAAACAAAAAGCGGAATATTTCAACCGACCAGCCTCCCACTGCCTTCAGCTTACATTCCGGAGAAGGGAAAACACAGCTGCCTACATTCAAAAGGATAAGAAAATGCCTCTTCTAGAATCTACTTGCTGCACAAACTGCCACAGACTTTTACAAAGGATTGCAGTTCTTGAAACAAAGTTATTTGCGGAACCATCTAACCAGACGAATCACACAGCAGAGCTTCATCATGAACGCCGTCTGCACACTGTCGGTGAGTCCCATAAATGTAGTGCTACTCAACAGCTAGAGAAACAAGTAACTGATCCACACACTAATCGATGGCACAAACAGGGAGCGAGACCCAAAGGCGCTCGAGACATCAGATTGTCACGATCATCACATATTGCTGCAGTAGCATGCTCTACCCCAGACACAAGGATTACAAACACTTGTTTAATAACACCAAATATACATCTTGAAAACAGATTTGAAGTGTTAATGAATGTGGGTGAGGAATCCCCAAACGTGATGAATGTGACTGAACACAGATCGAATCAGCCCGTAGCTAACACTGATGCTAACAGGCGCTCAAGGTCGAGCAGACAGCGGCCCTCAGCTCAGAGCGCAGCCGAGCCCAGGACTCTGATAGTGGGTGACTCCACAGTCAGAAACATTAGCAGCAGGGATACAACTACATGCTGCCTTCCACAAGCAACAGTTTCTGATGTCAACAGGGAACTTAAGAACATTCTGATGAAACATAAGACTGCAAATCGACTTATCATTCATGTGGGGAAGAACGATATTCAGAGAGAGCAGTCAGAACTCCTTAAGAGGGATTTCAATGAACTTTTTGAAACACTAAGAAAACTGAAAGTTCAGCCGTTCATCAGTGGACCACTTCCAGCAAGAGGAACAAATAGGTTCTCACGGCTACTTGGGCTTAATACATGGCTGCAAAAAACCTGCAACATGAAGGGAGTGAACTTTATCGACAACTTTAATCTCTTCTGGAGTCAGAGACAACTGTTTACATCAAATGGCCTCCACCCAAACAAACTCGGTGCAAGAGTACTAAAGGACAATATTTATTTTTCCCTTCATCATCCTTCAGCTGTGTGTGCTAACACACTCAACCTGGATGGCACACACACTCCAGTACAGAGTATGGACGATCACAGGACTTCATTTCAGCATCTGAATGGACATGCGGTTGATACACCCCACAAGGACAATGATAACACCATGCAGCCACAACAACCACTTCTCATGGACACACTCCCATCTGAGCCCCACCCTCAGGGCTCACCACAGACACACTGCGACGGATTAGAACTGCTCCAAGTGACACAGATCGAGGCACTAAACAGTAACATCTCAGCCCAGACTGTGGAGTCTGTGGAGGCACTGGTAAAAATGGGAACCATCGGGGGTGAGACTGGTGAACTCTTACACCTTATGTGTGGTCTGAGAAACAAGCTGGAAGAAATGTCTAAGTCACTCCATGAACTGGACGATAACATATTGCAGCCGCCGGTAACACCAGAGAAACAGCCCCCCTCACCAGACATGTTATTCCTCTCTACAGCATCCCCGTTTCTGCGTCGATCCCCAAAACCACTAAAGACTGTGGGCCCAGCTCGCTCTGCCCCTCCTCCTGTGAGATTTCTCCGATCACAACGCCAGGGCACACACCCTCCTCCATCTGCACCAAAAACAACTGATACCAGCTCTCAGTGACGTGTTCTGGGTCCTCGCAACTTCAACAGCAACCTTATCAAATGTTTACAAAACAAGCGGGAACCCATTGTGCCTGTCTCTGTCCCTATTTCTGTTCTGTTACGTGATAGAAAGACTAAGACCTTCTCAGGCCGTATGGCAAACCCATCTAATCTGCGGCCTGTTACTTGTCAAAATAATATTACTGTGGGGGAAAAAATTTAAATTAATACTATTAAGTTAGCACTTTTAAACATCCATTCCATTAAAAACAAATCATTTCTAGTCAACGACTTAATAACCACAAACAACCTAGATTTTTTTGCTTCTAAATGAAACGTGGCTAGAAGACAGCTGCAGTGCAACAGTTCTCAATGAAACAGCCCCTCCTAACTTTACTTTTATGAGTGTCTGCAGGGCAGTCAGGAGGGGAGGAGGTTTAGCTGCTCTTTTTAAAGATGTCTATCAATGTAAGCAAGTATCATTTGGTGACTATTTGTCTCTAGAATATCTGGGCATTGTGCTAAAAGGTGCTCCACGCATCCTGCTTATCATTATTTACAGGCCTCCAAAATATTGCCCAGCTTTTATTGATGACTTTACAGAGCTGTTATCAGCAATCTCATCTGAGTATGACTGTTTTGCTATTGCTGGGGATTTTAACATTCACATTGACAATCCCGAATCCAGTACAACAAAAGATCTCATGACTGTTCTTAACACTTTTGATTTGACACAACATGTACACGGACCCACACATGATCGTGGACACACTCTAGATTTACTCATCAGTAAGGGTCTAAACATTTCATCGATAGTTATTAAGGATGTGGCACTGTCTGATCATTTCTGTATTTTCTTTGATATATCAATCTCTCCTGCCATTGAAACTAGCACTGTCTCTGTCAAAAAGTGATGCTTAAATGAGAACAGTAGTGTGCTGTTTATGAAGGCTATATCTCTAACACCAAGCATATCTGCAGACTCTGTTGATTTTCTCCTTGACTCTTTTAACTCAAAAGTTAAGAGTGTAATTGATGATATTGCTCCTGTGAAAGTCAGAAAAAAGAGTGGCAAACAAAAAGCACCTTGGAGAAACTCAACAGCAGTGCAATTAATGAAAAGACAATGCAGGAAAGATGAGCGCATGTGGCGAAAGACAAAACTTGTAGTCCATTACAACATCTATAAAGACAGTCTTCGTGCTTTCAATATGGAACTAGACAAAGCTAGACAGACCTTCTTTTCAAATATTATAAACAGAAACATAAACAACACGCACACTCTTTTTGCTACTGTAGAGAGACTAACAAACCCCCCGAGTCACATTCCCAATGAAATGATCTCAGACAGATGTAGTGAGTTTGCTTTCTTCTTCTCCGAGAAAATCAATAATATCAGAAATGCGATCAGCACATCCTTGAGTTGCTCTGGAGTGAGTCAGATCAGACCACAACCTCAGAAAGTTACTATGACTGATTTCGAAGCAATTGATGGTAAAATTATAGAAGAAACGGTACAGCACCTAAAAACCTCAACCTGCGCCCTTGACACACTCCCCACTTCTTTTTTCAAAAGTGTGTTTAACTGTCTAGAAGCAGATCTCCTAGAAGTGGTAAACGCCTCACTTCTTTCTGGGACTTTTCCAAACTCCCTTAAAACCGCAGTAGTTAAGCCGCTCCTGAAAAAGAGAAATCTGGATAACTCCATACTGAGCAACTACAGACCAAACTCAAATCTCCCCTTCATAGGCAAGATCATTGAAAGAGTTGTTTTCAGTCAGCTGAACAAATTCTTGAACTCAAACGGATACTTTGACAATTTTCAATCTGGTTTCCGACCGCATCACAGCACAGAGACAGCACTCATAAAGATAATAAATGATATTCGCCTCAATACAGATACAGGCAAAACATCAATTCTGGTGCTACTCGACCTCAGTGCTGCATTCGACACTGTTGACCACAACATACTTCTTGACAGGCTAGAAAATTGGGTTGGGCTTTCCGGAATGGTCCTTAAATGGTTCAGGTCATACTTAGAGGGAGAGGTTATTATGTGAGTATAGGTGACCATAAGTTTGAGTGGACATCCATGACATGCGGAGTCCCACAAGGGTCAATTCTTGCACCACTCCTATTCAACCTGTACATGCTCCCACTGAGCCAAATAATGAAAAATAACAAAATGGCTTACCACAGCTATGCTGACGACACCCAGATCTACTTAGCCCTATCAACTAATGACTACAGCCCCATTGACTCTCTGTGCAAATGCATTGAAGAAGTTAACAGTTGGATGTGCCAAAACTTTCTTCAGTTAAACAAAGACAAAACTGAAATCACTACATTTGGAAACAAAGATGAAATTCTCAAGGTGAACGCATATCTTGAGGCTAAAGGTCTAATAACAAAAAATCAGGAATCTGGGCGTGATTCTGGAGTCAGACCTGAGTTTCAGTTGTCATGTCAAAGCAATAACTAAATCAGCCTACTATCATCTCAAAAATATTGCAAGAATTAGATGCTTTGTTTCCAGACAAGACTTAGAGAAACTCGTTCATGCTTTTATCACCAGCAGGGTGGACTATTGTAATGGTCTTCTCACCGGCCTTCCCAAAAAGACCATTAGACGGCTGCAGCTCATACAGAACGCTGCTGCAAGGATCCTGAGCAGAACCAGAAAATATGACCATATCACACCAGTTCTCAGGTCTTTACACTGGCTTCCAGTTACATTTAGGATCGATTTTAAAGTACTATTACTTGTATATAAGTCACTCAATGACCTAGGACCTCAATACATTGCAGATATGCTGATTAAATACAAACCCAACAGATCACTCAGATCATCAGTATCAAGTCAATTAGAAATACCAAGAGTTCACTCAAAGCAAGCAGAGTCTGCTTTTAGCTATTATGCCAGCCGCAGCTGGAACCAGCTTCCAGAACAGATCAGATGTGCTCCAACAGTAGCCACTTTCAAATCCAGACTCAAAACACATCTGTGCAGCTGTTCATTTACTGAATGAGCTGTGCTACTGTACATCCGACTGATTGCACCTTATCTTATGCTTTTACTGAATGAGCTCTGTGCTCTGTCCGAACTGCTTGCACTTTAATTATGTTTCAATTTAACCCGGTTTCTATTTTTAGTGCACTTTAATTATGTTTCAATTTAACCCTGTTTTTAATTTTAGTTTTAATTATACTTTTTACTTTATTTTTTATTTCTTTTAATTCCTATTATAACTGTTATACTGCGAATATTTTAACTTAATTTCTGTGTAAAGCACTTTGAATTGCCACTGTGTATGAAATGTGCTATACAAATAAACTTGCCTTGCCTAACGTGTTCACATTTTTTGTTGTATTTTAACTAATTGCAATATTTTATATTTTAAATTATTTCCTAATATATTTTATTTTGTCCATGATACAAAAGTTGGATAATATAGACACATTTAATTAATATTAAAAATATATATTAAAATTTCATTTGATGAACATGTTCAATACTGTCATAAATGATGAATATTTTCAAAATACAAGTAGTATATTGAAATTAACATAATTTCTTCCCCTATATCTCAAAAAGACTGTAATAAAATTATCCATTTGCAATGGAACATATTTTTTTAAAATCAGTTTAAACATTTTACTTAATTAAATTAAAAAAATTTGACAGTATCATGTCTGCTTCAGAGTACTGGTTTACAGTATATTTTATATGTATATATATATATATATATATATATATATATATATATATATATATATATATATATATATATATATATATTTAGTATCAGTGAATATGTTATTTTAATGGGGAATATTTATAAAATGAATTAGTTTGTATGAATTGCTTAATGAAAACAATGAAATAAAAAAAAACATTTTTTTTATTTATTTTAATTAATATTATCTTGGAACCTATGATGATCTGAACCGATCTGAACACGGATCAGCGGCACAGAATGAAGCATCTCGTTTGTGAACCAAATGAGCGACAGGTGTCAGTATTGCTTGTTGAACAGATTGGAAAGATTTGAGTCACTTGCTGCGTCCCAATTCGCCTACTTATACTACGTCCTAAACGTATGTACTCTTTTTGTGAAGAAAAAGTACATACTTTTGAGTGTGCAGCAGAAGAGTATGACATACTACTTCGTCATCTTTAACGGACTCTGTTGTTTAGTTACGTGCGTCCCGTCACCATTTAAACTGCCCTGTCAATCGTCACAGTTCAAATCCTCCACATTTAATTTCCTACCGTATCGGAGAGAAATGAAGTAGCACGTTGATCTGCCATTCGTGGGTCTTTAATGCAGAGACTCCTCTCGTGTTTGCAAAGTTAATGGCCAAACGTATCACTACAAAAGTTCACAATGCTGCTGCAGGTGAAATATAATGTCTAACATTGAATAAATATATTTTTGTCAGGTTAAATACTGACAACTGCTCACTCAAACCCCTTTATCTAATCCTCTCTGCTTAACCGTCAGACTTGCGTAACCGTCATGTTTGTAGTTTTTTAACACTTTTTATCCGCGTTTGTAGTTCTAATCGAATCCTCGTCCATCTCGCAATGGGTTGTGGGCAATATCAGCCGTTAGAGTGCGCATCTATCTGCACTTTGAATTATGACCGGAAATAGTAGACCATCCGGGAATCTTTGGAATACTCTTTTCAACATACTATGATTTGGGACATACTAATTCTTTTTTCGAATACTATTTAGTACGGATAGTATGCGAATTGGGACGCAGCGACTGTGTTGAATCAAAAAAGTCACTGAGATAAAACAAAACTCCATTAAACTCAACATTTGAATTTGTCAATATCTGTCAACAAAGTCGAGTGCATATCGCATTGAGATTTAGGGCGATAATCCACCAAGTACCATTTCAATTATAACACATTACAAGCTTACTGTTGTGAATCGGGCTAAGGTAAGGAGATAGGTTTGTACACTGGCTGGTTATGTACTTGCTCAAATTGATTTTGGATCATTTCTAACCAAAAAAGGTCAAGGACTGCAGCTTTAAATAAAATAAAACAAAAATAAATAAATAAAAAACGTGGTAGGAATCAGCAGCATTGTTTTGTAGGTTAAAAAACATAAGATGGTTTAATTAGATAACAACAAAAATAGCATCACATAACACTGCAATGAAAGTACAAAGTTCTTTATTAAAATCAATAAACTTCTAATATGTTCATTAGGCACGACGAATATGTCTTTTACCAAGCAGAACATCAATTGGATCAACACCTTTTATTTGCTTCTGGGCCAAAATTCCTGTCAGACAAACAGTCAACCTTCAACTAGAGGAAACCTGCATATGAAAAGAATCATGTTTTGTTTAATCATAATAATTACGATATACTAAACAGAAATTAGGACATAAAAAGTCAAAACTGACTTAAGATGTAATTATGACATTCCAAGTCATAATTATGACACTTAATTGAAATTAAAATAACATTAAAAGGTCAAAATTATGACATGCTAAGGCATAACTATGGCAAAAAGTGTCATAATTAAGATTTTTTTCTTAAGTGTTGAAAACATGGACGTCGGAAGCAAAAAAAATGTGGCTGGGTCCTCAGAATTTTTTTACTGGAGTAGATGCCATTAAGTACAAATATACCACTTTGCTTGCTAAGC
Source organism: Romanogobio albipinnatus (assembly GCA_023566225.1). Lineage (NCBI taxonomy): Eukaryota > Metazoa > Chordata > Actinopteri > Cypriniformes > Gobionidae > Romanogobio > Romanogobio albipinnatus. The sequence continues at coordinate 43,176,586 of CM042260.1, read as the reverse complement.
GTATAGTTCGGAAAGACAAAATTATGAGAATCACCATATCATTGAGAGTGGCAGTAGTGTAGGGGTAAGACGCACCGCATCTAGTTTAGACACAAATCGACCCGCGGTTCGAGTCCGCTTTTCGCTGAGCTCAATCCTCTCCCTTTTCCCATCACATATCAGATCGGAAAGGCATTTATTTTCAATAAAAATGACAAAAATATTAGAAAAGTGGAAATAAAGTGTCTAACATGTGTTTAATAATAAGTGTTTATCGATTAGGGGTAGGTAAACAGACATGTGCTGAATGTTAGAGACGATAAAAGTGAGTGGGTCCAATATCATTGATCGTAAAAAGTGGGTGGGTCTTGTCCCACCCACATACAATGGTTCCGACGCCCATGGTTGAAAATGTGTTTAAGTCATAACCCTAACCCTAAAATCAAACTGTTTATAGCAAAGATCCAGCAACACGTCCTACTTGGCAAAACCACAGAAAGCATCTGAATTAATAAGCCACAAATGTGTTTACCATATTAGACTATAATTGGTCTCACAAATCACAAAGTTGATCATTGATTAATGCTCATGTAGAAATGTAAGTAATATTTCCAGGTCGAAAGTTTGTATGCATTTAGAGGTATTATCTTGGTAGTCTGGAGATTTCATGTGCATGTATAAAAAGAACAAATTCTTCTTATTATTGTTGCTAAATTACAGAAAAATGACCAGGGTTGAATCAGCTCTGCGACCCAGTTCATGGGGTTCACACGCAGTGCAGTTTTCGGCATCCCTAATCATGGAGGATGCTTTTCTCGGTGCAATGGCACACACAGATCAGCATGACATGATTATATTCCATGAAGGATTGAAGCTGTTCTATGACCTATCCACTTCTGATATCTCTTTCTCTCACACTTTCTTCAGCCTCGCTCATGTCTACAGGCTGGTGCTGACCACGGTTATCCGCGGCCTGCAGTCCTGGACGTGATGGTTTATTACTGAGCTCTTCGTGACAGAGCTGTAAACTTTCTGCTCTTTCTCTCTCTTGCACATGACGTCACTTCCTGCTCGACTTGCGTTTTTTGTACTGTCCCCAATGACCTCAGTGTGGGACGGTCCAGACTCTTTTATGGTGAGGTTTAATTCCTCTCCACTTGTTTGATTCCTCTTATTCTCGTCAGCCTCTGCGGATATGGGCGGGCTAAACTGGATTTCCTCATAGATGCACAGCTCTGGTTTGGATTGGTCAGAGTTGGATGTCAATTGATTGTCAAATGTGATTGGCTGAGCGTCTGGTGGTTGATCGGGCATTTCTTTGAGGTCAGTGTAGCTTTTTCCATTTGTTTGGCCAATATGTGCCATTTCGTATGTTGTTTTGGGACTTTGTCTCCGCCCACAGTCTCCTCCCACTGGTTTATCAGGCGTTTGATTGGTTCCCTGGTCTAAGTGTTGATTTTCCATTGAAGGGAGGGACACTGCGCCATGAACGTAGACCGGGACTAACTCGCACCGTCGGTTATTTGACAGAAAGCACTCAGATTTCACGTTAGCCGAGGCTGACAGCTTTTGTCTGTCAGAACTTCTGTTCTTTTTATGAGGTTTGTTTGTTTGATTGTTTCCCTGATGTCCCTTAAACACTGTAAGCGTTGAAATATGATTGATGGAGTGGCTTTCTATGACGATGATGTCATTGCAAGATGATTGTTGTGCTGTTTTGTCCTTTATTTCACTGTGCACTTTTGCGACGTCACATTGTGGCGTTATTGGATTGGCCGACTCTCTGTTGTGGCTTTTAAATTTGCGTATATCACTGTTGTAGCCGTTGCTCAAGTGTACAACAGCAGAATCTGGAAAATAAGAGAAACATGACTAGATTATTATTTAACACATCTAAATGCATTAAAATGAAATTCTTGTATTCTTTACAAATTGTGATTGTGCAGCATGTGGCTAATATGAATGTATATTATTGAGAGTTTTGTGGATTAATTAACATTAATTTTTCTTGAAAATTCTTTCTAAATATTTTATAATGCATAATGCAAAACGGATGCTGCATGTAACCTGGTGTGTATTTCTGGACATCTGTCTCTTTTTCATTGGCTGTAATAAGTTTCAAGGGATGAATGTCGTCTATGAAGTGCTCTCTGGCTGCACTGAAAGTAAAAGAAAAACAAGTAAGAATGAGACTGATTAAACAACATAGCAATAGAAAAAATACATGTTCTGTTCTGCTAGTTTAAAACAACCCAGCTTGAATTAAACACGGCATAAAGCTTGAGATTTAAAGACATGCACAACCCTAATGCGTGCACCAGATACAGCGCTCAGAGAAATTAAAGATTAAGTGCAATTTTGAAACCATTCACAGGGAAAGCATGTGTTTATATTCATGCAAATACAGTGAGGAAAATAAGTATTTGAACACTCTGCTATTTTGCAAGTTCTCCCACTTGGAAATCATGGAGGGTCTGAAATTGTCATCGTAGGTGCATGTCCACTGTGAGAGACATAATCTAAAAAAAATTAATCCAGAAATCACAATGTATGATTTTTTAACTATTTATTTGTATGATACAGCTGCAAATAAGTATTTGAACACCTGTCTATCAGCTAGAATTCTGACCCTCAAAGACCTGTTAGTCTGCCATTAAAATGTCCACCTCCACTCCATTTATTATCCTAAATTAGATGCACCTGTTTGAGGTCATTAGCTGCATAAAGACACCTGTCCACCCCATACAATCAGTAAGAATCCAACTACTAACATGGCCAAGACCAAAGAGCTGTCCAAAGACACTAGAGACAAAATTGTACACCTCCACAAGGCTGGAAAGGGCTACGGGGAAATTGCCAAGCAGCTTGGTGAAAAAAGGTCCACTGTTGGAGCAATCATTAGAAAATGGAAGAAGCTAAACATGACTGTCAATCTCCCTCAGACTGGGGCTCCATGCAAGATCTCACCTCGTGGGGTCTCAATGATCCTAAGAAAGGTGAGAAATCAGCCCAGAACTACACGGGAGGAGCTGGTCAATGACCTGAAAAGAGCTGGGACCACCGTTTCCAAGGTTACTGTTGGTAATAAACTAAGACGTCATGGTTTGAAATCATGCATGGCCCGGAAGGTTCCCCTGCTTAAACCAGCACATGTCAAGGCCCGTCTTAAGTTTGCCAATGACCATTTGGATGATCCAGAGGAGTCATGGGAGAAAGTCATGTGGTCAGATGAGACCAAAATAGAACTTTTTGGTCATAATTCCACTAAATGTGTTTGGAGGAAGAAGAATGATGAGTACCATCCCAAGAACACCATCCCTACTGTGAAGCATGGGGGGGTAGCATCATGCTTTGGGTTTTTTTTTCTGCACATGGGACTGTATTAAGGAGAGGATGACCGGGGCCATGTATTGCGAGATTTTGGGGAACAACCTCCTTCCCTCAGTTAGAGCATTGAAGATGGGTCGAGGCTGGGTCTTCCAACATGACAATGACCCGAAGCACACAGCCAGGATAACCAAGGAGTGGCTCTGTAAGAAGCATATCAAGGTTCTGGCGTGGCCTAGCCAGTCTCCAGACCTAAACCCAATAGAGAATCTTTGGAGGGAGCTCAAACTCCGTGTTTCTCAGCGACAGGCCAGAAACCTGACTGATCTAGAGAAGATCTGTGTGGAGGAGTGGGCCAAAATCCCTCCTGCAGTGCAAACCTGCTGAAAAACTACAGGAAACCTTTGACCTCTGTAATTTTGAAGAAACAAAGGCTACTGTACCAAATATTAACATTGATTTTCTCAGGTGTTCAAATACTTATTTGCAGCTGTATCATACAAATAAATAGTTAAAAAATCATACATTGTGATTTCTGGATTTTTTATTATTTAGATTATGTCTCTCACAGTGGACATGCACCTACGATGACAATTTCAGACCCTCCATGAATTCTAAGTGGGAGAACTTGCAAAATAGCAGGGTGTTCAAATACTTATTTTCCTCACTGTATATCTTTCATTACTGTCAATTTAACATTTTTGTTCACGGGTGTAGATGGTGTAAATATCCATACCTCATACTTCTGTCTCTTTTATCCGTTTGTCTGAGTTTAGTCTGGCGTTTCTGAGAGCTCATGGCAGCGTCGCAGTCAGACTCAGAGTTTGTAAGGCACAAGGCTTCAGGCTCGAGCTGTAACATGCATTCATGCACACATGCATATAGTCATCCGTATGTATTAAGATTGCACTCGGACTCATTTAGTTTCTAATTTAACTACATTTCCCAGCAGGCTGTGGGTTATTTCTAAGCTCTTGATAAGATATTTTTCCTAATATCATATGGAGGAATCGCTATACAACAGGAAAATGTGTTGGGGAAAGTGAACAGCATTTTAATATGAAATAAATGATTTCACCTCCTGCTGATGGTGTGTCCAGACCTTTCTATCAGCCAGTGCCTTCTCTCTGGGACTTTGAGGCAGTTTCTTTTGCGACAGCATCTCTTCCGGTCCGTCGGCCCAGTGTAAGTGTCTGTTCTTGTCGGCTGTCTCATGCGTCGTTCTGCTGGGTTTCTTCACAGCGCTCCTCTGGCTGTTCCTCAGTCCTGACTGCAGGGTGATTTGCTCGGGCAACTCAGGATTGGGGTCGTCTACAAAAATGCGCTCTGCGATTAGAGACGTAGGGAGGGTAGTCGTCATGACGCGCGTCAGACGCAGTGGTTCGTGTGGGACTTCGTGTTCAACGCTCGTCCTGCTGTCATTGGCAGGGCTCTCTTGGGCCCATCTCTTATAACTCTGGTGAATCTTCATGTAGTCCTGCTGCTCTGCTTCAGTCACACACTCCTTTTACAGAGAAAGATTGAAATTAAATTGACACAGCAGAGTGTCTGTCCAACTACACTTCAACCACACATTGATCCAAGGCAATTTGGTGTAACTTTTAGCAGTGTTTGTGTACTGGTTAAGACTCAGGGCTGGTAAAGGGAAGTTTGTTGGTTCAATTCTAAGATTTAAAATCACTAAGCTAGTGAAAGTTACACATTTTTATTGAGAATTGGTTATTGAAGGTGACGTGAGAAATGGATACTGGCCCTGTCCCAAATGGCACACTTCATGTGCACTTGTGGACTTATAATGGCTGCCGGACCACAAAACCATAGGGTGTCCCATTTTGTCATTTGGCACTTTTGAGAATGGAGGCGAGCTTCGCAGCAGACCTCTACCCGTCAGTCAAAGCGGCTGTCACGAAAGTGCGGACTCATTGAATGATCACAAGGGCTTAGGGTTCCATTTGGGACAGGGCCAATGTGATAACAACATTGTATATAATTTCCTGAAAATGTAGTATACGGATTACCAGCACTTTGGAAACTTAACTGTTACTTTAGTCAATGCCCCTTTTTAGGGGAAAATAAACTAGACTTCCTATAGACTTCCATACAAAATAGCGGCACAAAACAACGTCCGTACACAGCCGGCAGGCTTGAATAACTTAAGATATCACTCAGATTAAACATGTCAAGTAATTATGTCCAGTCTGCCTGCCAAGAGCGTGAAAGATACATCCACACACTTAACTTGGTCAATTTAAAAACATGTCCCTTCATTCTACCAGCGTCAAATTGGTGTAACAAGTGAATGATTTTACTTCGTTTTTGCTAGTAAACATCTTTAAAAGTATATATTATGTCTTTATATTTAGAGTACTGAGAGCACTTTTCTGTCCAGCCATAGTTAACTAGCCTGACTTAGCTTCCGATAGCATCATCTGTACTTCATGATTCAAAAACGAAGTTAAAGGGGTGGTTAACCACAATTTCACTTTTCTAACTTTAGCTAGTGTGTAATGTTGCTGTTTGAGCATAAACAACATCTGCAAAGTTACAACGTTTAAAGTTTAAAGCAAAGGGAGATATTTGCTTTTAAAGAAATCAATTTCTAAGGACTACAGCAAACGGCCGGTGGGGACTACAGACATTCCTCCAGGGTCTCTGACATCACCAGCCCCAATATTTACATAAACCCCTCCTCCAAGAATATTAAATAGGGGGGGGGGGGGGGGGGGGGCGAGGCCATTTTGTATCGCCGCAGGGAAGCGTTGTTGTGGTAGGCTAGTTAGTAGGCTGGAGTGTTGTTGCCGCAATGCCGATGAAACGCTGTTATTTTCATCCGGATTGCAGGTCCACTTTGTTCAGCCTTCCTACGGACGGGGGTGTGCTGCAGTGCGTTTAACATACAAATGTTATATGCATGTGTGTATGAGACAGAGGGGACAGGTCGCATTTGCAGCAGATATATGCTGCCCATCATAAATCAAAGCACGAGACAGACAGGGGTCAGAGGAGAAGACCGGAAAATGTGACATAATGGACAATATTCGTCTGTATTTGCAATATTTGCTGTATTTGCAGCTGCGTGAGACAAACACTGCCAGTGTGAGACGGGCACGCGCGGCTCCCGCTGCACATCTCACGGAGGAAAGCTTCCACAATCTTCGCGAGTTCAATGCAGGATTCGCACAACGGCTTGTCCTGAGAGATGGATTTAAAAACAGAAGCTGTTTACGGGCCACAACCTGTACATATGATTTATTTTTCGTCGATGTGTTTTCCTGTAATAGTTTGTGTTGTTAATTGTACGTTGTAGCAAGGAAGTAAACATGACAACGCTGTTCGGCTCTGCAAACCAGTTTGTTAAATGCTCATTCATACTTAACATTATCCGACAAACACCTAACGTTACAAACTCTTTAAAATCTCAACAGTGAACTTGGCATTAGTGTAAATGATTCTTTGATTAGAGCTTTTATGTGTTGTTGATCTACAGGCCTGCTAAACATGCTTCTGTGTTTGATTTGGCGACTAGTAAAGCCAATGTTTAGTGTTCGTTCTTGCGACAGATATTTGGCTATAATCGTTCTAAAAATACAAAAGTAACGGTGCCATTCAGGAGTGATCACTATAGATCCGCAGTCTTTACTCTTGAGGACTGAACAGCTTCTGCTCGATCATCTTCACTAAAATTGTCTGGGTCTGATTCGGGCTCAAATTGGTATGGTTTTATTGACGCCATTGTTTCTAATACTACCCAAAGCACAGTCTACCGGTAAAGGGAGGGGGCGTGACGTTTCCGACAAACGTGCACTAGGCGGTTAGCGAATCACAACACACAGGGCCAGCTAACCAATCAGAGCCCATTGCGTATTTTTGAGGGACTGGCTTCACAGAATCCGGAAACCATCAGACCGTTTTTACAAGGAGGGATAGAGCAGTGTAGAATAAAGGTAAAATATATGAAAAATAAGGCAATTTTTTAAAAACGAAGCATGCACACGTTACAGTGCAGCCCACAAACACAATCAAGCCTTCGAAAGAATGTTTTACCACCCCTTTAAATCATTCACTGGCTTACCTGGTGACTCGATGAGGTACGTGTTAATGTCCGGGTAAGACACCTCTGGCCACTGGGTGGGGTTGTTACACCAGTTTGACGTTGGGAGAATGAAGGGACATGTTTTTTAAATTGACCAAATTAAGTGTGTGGATGTATCTTTCACACAGGCAGGGTGGACATATAATTACTTGACATGTTTAATATTAGTGATATTGGATAATATTGGTGAAGTTATTCAAGCCTGCCGGCTGTATACGGACGTTGTTTTGTGTTGTTTTGAAGTCTATGGGAATCTAGTTTTTTTCCCCTAAAAGTGGGCGTGAATCTGTTCAGAGACATTCTATGATGTTGTGCGTATAGTGCATCTCATTACCATGTTGAAGCCTCCTAACTCGCCCTCAAAGTAGGAAACGGGTTTTGGCTGAGGAACTGAAGGACAGAAAGAGAAATGATTTACAACTTTTACGTGTTTAAATGAATGCACATTGACACAGACTGACACGTTTACTCACCCCCCTGTGTCTGGAGACCCAGTAAGGCCATAAAGCGGTTCTTGTTCACCCTCAAACCACACAAGATATCCTCCATCATCCAGAGCTGCCTCTGTGCCTGAATCTGCTCCTGGGGTTATATGGATTTTTTTTTTAAATGAATAGCCATTTAGCAATCTGTAAGTAGCCATTTAGCAGTCTAAAGTCTCTATTCCAAACTCTAAAGAAATCAGATGTTTCTGTATGCTGATGGTGGCACACAAAAGAACATTAAAAGGAGCAGAGTATCTTGTGCTCAAATGTGGCATTACCTGCGGCATTCCAAAGTACAGGATGTGTTGGAGATGAGAATGGAAAACGGACAGCTCGCTCTCCATCCGTTCATAATCACTCCACAATTTGTCCATCTCCTGATGAAGAGAGGTGTCGCTTGATTATTAATGCATGAAATTATGCATTAAAAAGTGATTTTTAAAAAATCTCTGTTTGCTGTGCGGTTGCACGACTTTTATATATCAATATGGCTATAAAATAATAATAATAATAATAATTATCAACATTATTACTAAAAACAAAAGAAATATTACATTTTGTAATTTCACTGTAAAATATTGTCAAAAATATATAATTTTATATTACAACCTCAAATCAGAAAAAGTTGGGACAGTATGGAAAACGCAAATAAAAAACAAAAGAAGTGATTTCTAAATTTACTTTGACTTGTATTTCATTGCAGACAATATGAACACAAAATATTTCATGTTTTGTCTGGTCAACTTCATGTCATTTGTAAATATGCATCCTTTCCTGTCATTCAGACCTGCAACACATTTAAAGTTGGGACAGGAGCAGTTTAGGGCTAGTAATGAGGTAAAATGGTTAAATAATGATGTGATTTGAAACAGGTGATGTCAACAGGTGATTGTAATTATGATTTGGTACAAAAGCAGCATCCAAGAAAGGTCTAATCCTTTAGGAGCAAAGATGGGCCGAGGATCGCCAGTTTGCAAACAAATACGTGAGAAAATTATTGAAATGTTTAAAAACAATGTTCCTCAAAGAAAGATAGGAAGAGCTTTGGATATTTCACATTCAACAGTGCATAACATAATGAAAAGATTCAAGGAATCTGGAGGAATTTCAGTGCGTAAAGGACAAGGGCGCAAGCCTAAGCTGAACAACCGTGATCTCCGATCCCTCAGACGGCACTGCATCAAGAATCGTCATTCATCTATAAGCCATATCACCACATGGGCTCAGGACTTCTTTGGCAAACCTTTGTCAAGTTCCATAATACGTAGTTACATCCACAAATGCCAGTTAAAACTGTACTGTGCCAAAAGGAAGCCCTACGTTAACAGTGTCCAGAAGCGCCGTCGACTTCTCTGGGCTCGGAGGCATCTGGGATGGACCATCACACTGTGGAAACGTGTACTGTGGTCAGATGAATCAGTATTTCAGGTATTTTTTGGGAGGAATGGATGCCGTGTGCTCCGGACCAAAGAAGAAAAGGATCATCCAGACTGTTTCCAGCAACAAGTCCAAAAGCCAGGGTCTGTCATGGTATGGGGTTGTGTCAGTGCCCTTGGCAAAGGTAACTTGCATTTCTGTGAAGGCACCATTAATGCTGAAAAGTACATAGAGATTTTGGAGCATAATATGCTGCCTTCAAGAAGACATCTTTTCCAGGGACGTCCATGCATATTTCAACAAGACAATGCAAAACCACATTCTGCACACATTACAAAGTCCTGGCTGCGGAGGAAGAGGGTACGGGTACTTGACTGGCCTGCCTGCAGTCCCGACCTGTCTCCAATAGAGAATGTGAAGCGCAAAATGCGACAACGAAGACCCCGTACTGTTGCCCACCTTAAGACTTGTTTGCAGGAAGAATGGGACAAAATTACACCTGAAACACTTCATCACTTGGTGTCTTCAGTCCCTAAACGTCTTTTAAGTGTTGTGAAAAGGAATGGCAACATTACAAAGTGGTAAATGCTTTACTGTCCCAACTTTTTTTTAAATGTGTTGCAGGTCTGAATGACAGGAAAGGATGCATATTTACAAATGACATGAAGTTGACCAGACAAAACATGAAATATTTTGTGTTCATATTGTCTGCAATGAAATACAAGTCAAAGTAAATTTAGAAATCACTTCTTTTTTTTTTTTTTTTTGCGTTTTCCATACTGTCCCAACTTTTTCTGATTTGGGGTTGTATATAATACATTACAATTGTAAAGTTACAATACTAATATTTAATGGCTGCCTTAATTTCTTCATTCTCAAACGTTAAACCATCAAAATATATTTTGACTGAAAACCAATTCTCTTTTGTTGATAAGTGTTTCTCATCACAAGTATGTGAAGATGGCCGGGACATTTTGTGTTCACAAATACACATTAAAGCTACTCAAACTCAGAGCAGATGCAGATGGAGTTTGTTTACTGTGAAGAGAGACACTGTAAGAACACAGTGGCACGCTTCACTCTGAAACATGCAGCGCATACATTTATTTCATTAAATCACAGGAGATTAATTATTCAACCATAGAAAACACACACACACAGTACTTTACCAATGACAAATCGCATATTCTGGCTCGTAGTGTAACCAGCTCCTCCTGAAGCAAAGCCTTCTGGGATACTTCCTGCTCTCCAGGAAGTCCGTCTTCCCTCCCCAGCCATTTGATTTCTAAAGCATACTCAACGCTTTTCTAAAGAATGGGAAAGAGCAGGCAGGAATATTTTGTGATGTGTTTGTTTGTTTGTTTGTTTGTATGTATGTGTGCATTATTTCAGTGTACGTGATCTTTGTGTGACAGACCTTATCTGCCTGTAACTGAGCCAGCTGCATAGAGACGGACTGCAGGAGTTTATCACAGCCGCACAGACGAGTGAGAACCACCTGAAGGACAGGAGGAGGAGGACAATGGCTGAGAGAAGCTCAAGGAGCCGGATTCACAAAAATGGGGGGGGTAAACATGAAATTTCTCAAGAGCAATTTTTGAAGGGGACACAAATAATACAGCCAAGGATATGTGTACCACAAAAAAACCAAAACAAAAAAACATTTTGTGCTTATTTGGCTTTTTTGTACACTGAAAAATGATCTAATGTCATATAATGTTATTTTATCTGACCAACATCGACAAAGCGATAGTTGTTTAAATACGATTAAGGTTCACCACGCAGTCATATTATAATTATTAAATTATCTTGCGTCCTCCACACAGTATTTTATACTATGATATTCAGATCTTTAGATATTCAACTGCAGAAGCCTCTGATCTGCCACTTATTATCATATTGAGCAAAACCCTACACAGATCTGGCGGAGCGGCCGTCCGCATATACTTTAGGTTTAGAATTAGCACCAATTTGGGGGCGGGTTGCTTAAATTTTGGGTTCATTAGCCTATTATTCTTAATGAAAAACACAGCAAGAAAACAGTCCAATGACACACTCCCTTAAATAGGCACTTTTACATTTCGCTTTGAAACCAAATCTTCCGCGATCATCTTGTCTGTCAGCTGTTTGCTCGTTCAGCTCGTGCTGTATTGAGCAGACGCGTTCAGTTTTTAATTGTTGTGTCTGTTCTCTAACTGAACAAAATTATTTTATTACTATAACACACACACACACACACACACACACACACACACACACACACACACACACACACACACACACACACACACACACACAACAGTGCACTCACATCTGTATCGTTTTCCAGATCTCTGATTGGCTGTATTTCTCTCTCCATGAGGATGTCTGATTTACCTGCCTGGAGCAAAATAAAATAAAATCTAATTTGCCATAATGACATCATCAATATGCAATATTGTTTTGTTTTTTCTCCAATGACAGCCATTCAAAAGTAAATGACAATTTTTTTACAAGCTACATAAAAATTGCAAAAATGTTTTAAATCAAAGATGTTTAACATCTAACAGCTTGAAATAGGCATGAAATGTGAAAAGCAATTTACTTTAATAGTCAAAGAGCATAAGTCTTATAAACAAAATAGTTTTTTTATTTATAAATAGCTTAATTTCATTAAAGGTCCTGTTCTTCGTGATCCCATTGTTCAAACTTTAGTTAGTGTGTAATGTTGCTGTTAGAGCATAAATAATACCTGTAAAATTATAAAGCTCAAAGTTCAATGCCAAGCGAGATATTTTATTTAACAGAAGTTCCCTTTCAAAGCCTACAGCGAACGGCCGGCTTGGACTACATCCTGGTACTTCCTTCATTAATGACGTCAGTAGAACAGTAGAACAGACTAACCTCCGCCCACAAGAATACGCGAAAAAAGGGGGCGTGGTCTTGTTGCTGTCCCACGTGGAGAAGAGGAAGTGTCGCGTGGAGAAAAGGAAGTGTTGCGTTTGAGTGTGTTTGTCGCCATGTCGTCGAGACGCTGTTATTTTCATCCCGGAGTCAAATCACCTTTGTTTGGCTTTCCCAGGGACGCTGTAGAGATCATTGAGCGCATACATCTCCCGTTAAGAGGCGTGACCTTTCCGTACAACGTGCGCTAAGCTGCTGTCCAATCACAACACGGGAACCGCTGGCACAATCAGAACTCGTTACGTATTTCTGAAGGAGGGACTTCATAGAATAAAGGAACTCATCAGCCGTTTTTAGGACAGTGAGAACAGCGGTGTACAGATGAGTACATTGTGTGAAAAATACTGTTTTTTTACACGTGAACCATGAACACATGTTATATTGCTCACTGTAAACACAATCAAAGCTTCACAAACACACGAAGAACGGGACCTTTAATATAATATTTTAGAGCATGTAATATGCCACACAGGGATGTCAGAGACCATGTGGTAATGTCAATGAATTTCAATGAACCGTTTCAAAAGAACGATTCTATTTTTTAAGTGAACCATTTATAAGAACCGATAACATCAGTTGTGCTGTATTGAAAAAAAGATTGATAACATTACATATCACAGATTTGTCTTACCTTGCACATCGCCATGTGTTCAGCCGTGTGGTAGTTGGAAGAGTAGCACACAGAACATGGAAACTCAGGCTGAAAAGACTGAAACCCAGATAGACAGTTAAAGGAAGTGTGTATTTTGAATATGACCGTATTGGCACATTTGTGTATATTCTTTATTTTCACCTGATCGGGCACATGTCCTCTCTCTGTGTAGATGTATGGTGACAGGGGGGCGCTTGAGCAGTTATCCAAGGGCCAAACGTCCGCTCTGCCCATGGTACTGTGACACGGCAACCCATACAGATCTCTGGGAAATGGAGGCTGCTTGAAGGCTGCTTTTGGATGTAGGAAGGAAAAAGGATCCTCATCTGCGTTTACCAAACTTGGGGAGTGCTCAGTAGCTTCAGCCGCACTGATAGAGAGAAATAGAGAGCCGATCTTAACAATTCAAGTGGCATTTCTGCATGGATTGTCCTGAATTTTTCACAATGTATTGCGGGGATTGCAAAGAGGCCGTTATTGAAGGATGGGACGGACCAAATGGAAGATTTAGATTAATGGTTCGCAACTGGTTTTGCTTGATGGCCTAGATTTTACATTGGATATCAAGTGGTGTCCCAACACAATACCAACCAAAAAAAAAAAAGTCATTAAAATCAATTACTGCATAGGCCCAATAATATGCAATAAGTCTCACTTAATAAGTGTTATGAATTGCATTTTGAATTGTTTTCCCATCAGAACAGACTTGTGATGCATTTTTAGGTTGCAACCCACCAGTTGAGAAACACTGATTTTATGCTTCGAGCTCTTATGAATACATCAGCAACAATAGGCTGTTTAATTCAGAAAGAGGTAGAAGGGTCATTTAACCCTTGTGTGTCAATTAAAAAAAGTTACACATAGGCCCATAGAGGACAACATTTTTAAAGAAGACCCTTGGCAGATTTTTGTTGAAGTAAAAAAGGTTTAAAAAGTGGATAAAAAAGTTATAGATGTTTAAGTATATGAAAATGATTTGTGAACATATTTTAGATAAAATATTTGTTATTATATATTGAACTCTAAAACTGCTAGAAAATCAAAGCCATAAATCTGCATAAGTTGTGTTCCAAATTTGAGGTTAATATCTAAAAAAAATATGTGTGTATATATATATATTACATGCATACCACACTCAGACATCCTTACCAACACACAATTATAGATGCATTATGTATCCAATTGGCTCTATAATATGCAAAAGCAGAAAACAGGAATAAAGCGAGAATTGCTTTATAGGCCAAATCTGAGAAAATGGCACCATCTTGTAAAAAGTCAAAATTTTAATTTTGAAGCCTTGCCAACAAAGATTGCATCATTTTATAATTAAATTGCCCTAGAATTAAACATTTCAATGTGAAATGGGGAAATGGGGGTGAAATAAAGTTCCAATAAAATACACACTTGTGCCAAAATGTATGTGTAACGATCACCAGCTGGAGTGCCCTTGAGAGCCACCAGAGGGCACTCCACACATAAGACTATATTCACTCACTAACTACATTTCGCATAACTCACTGCCGGACTCATCATCACTTATCACTGATCACATTCACCTGTACCTCATTTACTGATTGCATTCACCTGTGTTTCATCATCCTGTTATTTCCTGTCTATTTATACCTTGGTCATTCATTCACTCACCGCTAAGTCTTGTTCAATGTTACATTGCATTTCTGAGCACTCTCCTGGTTTTCTTGTTTCTTGTTTCTTGTTTTTGGATATATTGCCCTGTTCCCTGGAATACTCTCTTGCCTCTGGTCCCTGCTTGTTTTGTTTCTTTGTTTGGACTGCCTGCCTGTGTATGACCCTTGCCTGTACTTTGGATTACGCCTCTGGATTGCCCTCAAATAAAGCTGCATTTGGATTCTCAACCCTTCTGTCTCAGAGCAGTTCGTAACAGTATGCAGTTGGTATTAATAATTATATATTTTTTTAAAACAACAACTGAAAAAGGCAAAAATGTCCATAAGGTCGCACAAGGGTTAAAACCAGGGCCGGCCCAAGCCCTTATGGGGCCCTAAGCAGAATTTTATTTGGGGCCCCCTCTGTGCCACCAATACGATTGACTATTGTTAATTCTTGATAATTCGCACACCCAGTATACATTTTATTAGTTGTAGCTGTGTTGCTTACATCATGTCTATCTGTCCCTTTTACGGTTTTTAATTGTGACAGTAGCAAACCCACAGGAGTGATCAGGTGTTAATATTCAAAGTCTTACAGTAAGTCTTACAGTAATACAGTTCACACTGGGATATGTACTTTTTTTTTTTTTAAGTAGTCTCTTATGCTGAATATGCTCACTTTCCCCCAGGATTATTTGATGAATAGAAGGTTCAAAAGAACAGCATTTCTCTGAAATAGAAAGCTTTCAAAAAAATCCTAAAAACATTGTTCAACACTGACAATCATAGATGTTTGTTGAGCGTCAAATCATCATATCAGAATGATTTGTGAAGGATCATATGACACTGAAGACTGAGTAATGATGATAAATTCTGCTTTGATCACAGGAATACATTACACTTTACTATATATTCACATAGAAAACCTTTTTATTTTCTAAATAAAAACTTCCAAATTGTAGGCTACACAATTTATAATTTCAAGGGAGAAACTGGAAGCTATGCTGTCTACTCTGTCCAAAACATGCAGCACGTCAGACAAGATATTCGCACTAAACCATATAGCGCATTCTCAAATCCATCCATTCGTAAAAACGTTACCGGGCAACTGACTAGTACGTTTTAGCCAATTTTTCCGCACTTTGGACTTTGAACCCTGACTATCAAGCGAATAGTGTCCAGCCGATGGCGCTGCGAGCTCGTGCAGTGCTGTCAGAATCAATCCGTGCATATATTAGAAAACTTTTAGCAATTTCTTGCAATAATTGTTTAAGGCCGTTTCGCGATTTCAATCATCATAAAATAACTTTGCCGGAGAGTCATTTATTGTGCTCTTGGGGGCCCTCTGGTGGCCCTAAGCAGCCGCTTAGTTCACTTATGCCTTGGGCCGGCTCTGGTTAAAACCTACAACTGCTTTCTTAGAAGAAACCTTGATTGACCTTGGCTAACTTAAATGCTAGAAAAGTGTAAGTTGTGGTCCAGTTATAGTGAGTTTAAAGATCATTCATGCAGTATAATTGTGAAGCGTCTCAGATCATTTACATTGGTCTACTCCCATGTCTTCCTCTCAGTTCTGGTGTCTTCATTTTAATCCCGGTCATCTCGTGATCCAGTAGAGTCGGTTCTGTCTGCACCCTGGTCAGTTTTGTTGCGGTCTGGGTGTTTCTTTCTGGAAACGGGGTCATGTGCTGGAGCTCCGTTTCAGAGTTATCTCCCATCTGAGTGAAGTCCTGAAAACTGGCACAGCGTCTAAAGAACAAGAGGTAAGGTGAATTACACAATCCATAAAAAAGAATTTGAAATATAAAAAGTTTGAGGTTCACCTGTTCATTATGTCATCAGCCTCCATGCTTGCTGATTGGCTGAGAGCCCTGACCCAGCCCAACATATCCTCCTGTGTCTCAGCGCTCATGATGTACGGCCTCATGCCCTGATGAACCACCTAAATGTGTATAGTGAGAATATGAGGTATGTACTGTACATTTAGGATTTTTAAGGAGACGTTCACTCTCACCTTGAATGCATATTTGCGGTTCCTGCACTCTCTAGGGGAGCAGTACAGAATCCTGTAGCTGGGAAGAGGAATACTGCCCAGAACCGACTCCTCACGGCTGTCTGGAGAAAGACATTTCAGGGAATAAGAAAATTTTTAATTTCAGTCTTTTTGAAATTGCAAGGAATGCACTTAGATCTAGTATAAAACGATAACATGGTTTTACCTTTATAATAATATAGGCAGTAATTAGAGAGAACAAACCATCTTCTTTTCCACAATTTCAATCCAGTGCTGTCCTATAGAAAGAGATGGTTATGATGACATACAAATATCTGAAATATATAACCCATTGATGTATTTAAAATGCAGTTACACTTCTAAGATGACCATGTTTTTAATTTATGAATCTGTATTTTGTATATTTTTTGTGGGTCTTAAAGTAAAACATTTGTAGGTGGTATAAAATAATGGAGTGTATATTTACATCAAGTACAAATAGCAATGGAAAGTGCTATTCACACTAGCGCCGCCTAAAAATGCCAAAACAAGGTTAAAAAAATTACCCAGGCTCGAATCCGCCTTTTGCAGAGCTCGATCTTCTCTCTTTTCTTATCACATATCACATTGGAAAGGCCTTTACTTTCAATAGAAATGAATAAAATGTTCTTAAAATGGAAATACTGGCCTACTGAAATGTTTAATAATAATAATAAAAGCATTTATTGGGTAGGGTCAGGGCTCAGGGGTAGGTGTAGGGAGGGAGGGCTTTTATTGTCCTATTAAGGTGGCATCCATTTAATAATTTTTATAAATATAATAATCCTGTTTATGTACAACAATATTCAGGTGCAAATAGTGTGTATCTGTCAAAATAAAGTATAAATAGTATCTAATTACTCGCTAATTAATCGCAAAGAACTACTTTTACATGGTGTAAATAGAGTATGTCACTATTTTCACTTAGTAAATAGCATCTACAGCTATTTGCACTTAGTGTAAATATCATCATCGCTAAGAAAATGTTCTTTTCACTTAGTGCAAAAAGTGATAGATGCTAAGGAAATATGCTATTTTCACTTTGTGCAAATAGCCGCTGCCATAACATAAAACAAGGTCTCTTAAAAAATCTGATAATTTGATTTTTTATGCTTTAAAAATAAGTGGTTGTTATTTTAGTATTATTTTTCTATATAGCTTTATTTTTTATTTCTGTCTTAGGTTTAGTCATTTTAATGCTACATTAATAAACATAATTTTTTGAGTTAAAATTTTTCATCTGATATTTATATTGTATTTTATTTCAGCTTTATTTCAATTCCCTAATGTGTCACCAAACGTTTTAGTTTACAATAACAACACATTTACATTTGCACTCAAACTGTAGATATATCAGGGTCTGTATGTCAAAGATTTTGCTGAAAAAGTAGTTATTTTCATGTTTTCCGGCTTTCCTTTAGCTCAAACAGTAGAGCATGGCGCTAGCAACGCCAAGGTCATTGGTTTGATTCCCAGGGAAAGCAAGAACTGACAAAATGTAAAATGTGTACCTTGAATGCAATGTAAGTCGCTTTGGATAAAAACGTTTGCCAAATGCATAAATGTAAATAATGTAGAAAATCACTGCGAATACAAAGATCACATTTAAAAGAACCCTGTATTTAAAGTAAAAACATGTTTTCAGATATTTGTAAAGATTTCTCTGAGATCTTTATTTGTCATGATCTGGTGATGCTGCATTGATGGTCAGTATTATGCGTCAAAGCGTAAAGTTACCCTCTTGTACAGCCATCCTCTGATCACCACAGGGCAGTTGGGGTCTCTTTTTGCCGCTT
This sequence comes from Romanogobio albipinnatus, assembly GCA_023566225.1. Classification (NCBI taxonomy): domain Eukaryota; kingdom Metazoa; phylum Chordata; class Actinopteri; order Cypriniformes; family Gobionidae; genus Romanogobio; species Romanogobio albipinnatus. The sequence goes on along the minus strand of CM042260.1, from coordinate 43,158,274 downwards.
GACATCTCTTTCCAAACGCCTGCACTTTTTCATGACTCTGCACATATATAAATCACACAAATGGTGTCATTGGGTTTGAACGTGTACCTGTGTTTGTGTACAAATGCATAAAGATATGTTTATGTGACTCGCCTTGTCTCTGATTGGCAGAAAGGACACTGTGGCGCTGCTGGAGGCCTGACTGACCCTGTCCTGATCCTCCATCCTAGAGAGACAAGAGAGATGGACACATAATTAATCATCAATAACCGTCAAGCTGTTCAGGTTAGAAGACTTTGCAGTTAAACCACAGTTTTGGATTTAAAGGACACATAGATTTTGATTCATTGAGGTATTAGTTCTGTCAGTCCGTCATTGTTCAATATCAAGTTTAGGAAGGCTTGCCCTGATTGCAGAGGTTTTGGTATGCAATCCAGATTTTGTAAAGCCACAGCCAGAGACTCACTCATCCAACCACCAGAGGGAGCCCTCTCCTGAATATTAACATCGCTCCATTCCTTCTACAGATACTTCCTTTTTTTAGGTTTAAAAGCCATGGGATGCATCCAAAATCATATACTTATATATCACTAACTTTTGTCACATATACTAGTGTGTGACAAAAGAAGTATGTACAAATTCACTCATAAAAGAGTAGGTAAAAAGTCCCAGGATGACTTAATTTGGCATGAGTCTGAAGTGTGCATTGCATATGATGGATACTTTACCATCACATGAAGCCAGGGGAGATGAAAGGCGGTGACATGACGCAACTGATGCTGGTAGGTCACATGATATATTTATATATATTTATTTATGCATTTGGCAGACGCTTTTATCCAAAGCGACTTACAGTGCCCTTATTACAGGGACAATCCCCCTGGAGCAACATGGAGTAAAGTGCCTTGCTCAAGGACACACTGGTGGTGACCGCTGGGATCGAACCAGCAACCTTCTGCATATCAGCTCCATGGTTTAACCCACTGGACCACCATCTACCCACTGGACCACCATCTGATAAGGGGAACATGGCGAATGTAGTACGTCCAGATTACATTCATATTACACACAGGGTTTTTTACGCTTACGAAGTAAAAAGTACCTACTCAAGAGAGTATGCCATTTCAGACTCAGCCATATGCTTTCTTTTGCTCATTGTGAAGTATTGCTAGTTCACCACCTGCCTTACTGAGTGTTTCTCCATTGTACGTACTTCACAAAATACAATATAATTAGTCACAGTCTCTGTAAAATCTAAATGCATACAGATTTCCAACAATTCCCAATCGGTACATTCAAAACATACCATCAACTCTTGAATTGAGTCATCAGACCACACAGGAAGTCTTTTCTCTTTTATTCAAGACAGGTTTATAAACATGATGGTCAGACAGGCCCAAAGGTGCTCTCAAGGATTACTTGTATACCCCTTTAATGGACCCATAACAAAGATCCTGATTAGACATGTGCCGGTAATACGATATACCGCAATAATGAACATGCACAATATTGTTATCGTGGGCACTTCAAAATACCGTGAATAATTATTTATTACGAATGATTCCGATTTTTAGAATGCATGTTAAGAATACTTTACCCATCAACCGTTTAAAATGAACAATAGGTCAAAGAGGAACGCGCACTGATGTAAACAAATCCCAACGTGCATGAGCCGAGCACATGGCGAGTGAAGGACATGCCCTGAATGAAACGCACATTCACTCTCTGACAGCAGAGGGCGCTGACGGAACAGATATACAGCCGTTTCCCCGGTAATCCTCGTAAACAAATCTCATCACATAACCAAATACTTAATACTTAAAGACTTAAAGCTATTCATTTTCAAACTTAAACATTTTATATTTTAATCTGGACTAAATTACATGCCCTAGATATTGTTTGAATATGTTCTGATTGCCATGGGCGTCGGAAGCAAAAAAAAAAGTGGGTGGGTCCTCAGAAATCTTTTACTGAAGTAGATGCCAAATACATTAAGTACAAATATACCACTTTGCTTGCTAAACGTATAGTTCGGAAAGACAAAATTGCAGAAATCGCCATATCATTTAGAGTGGCAGTAGTGTAGGGGTAAGACGCACGGCATAACATTTTTACACAAATCGACCCGCGGTACGAGTCCGCCTTTCGCCAAACTCAATCTTCTCCCTTTTCCCATCACATATGAGATCAAAAAGGCATTTATTTTAAATAAAAATGAAGAAAAAATTAGAAAAGTGGAAATAAAGCGTGTAACATGTGTTTATCGATTAGGGGTAGGTAAACAGACGTGCTGATGATAAAAGTGAGTGGGTCCAATATCATTGATCGTAAAAAGTGGGTTGGTCTTGTCCCACACACATACAATGGTTCCGACGCCCATGCTGATTGCACACTTTACAATAAGGCTCTATTATTTAACATTAGTTAATTCATTAACAAACTGACAATGAAAAATACTTCTAAAACGTGTATTAATCTTAGTTAAAGGTAAATGTCAGCATTTAATAACACATTATTAATATCAAAAGTTGTAACTGTATTATTTAATGGACAACGAATTATTATTTTTTGCAACAAATTTCAATATCGCGATAATAACGTATACCGTGATAAAAGCTTCGGCAATTGATCGCAACACGAAAATTTGATACCGGCACATGCCTAATCCTGATATTTTCCACATCTGTTAGGACAATCCACATATTGATCAAAATGGCTGAGTGATTTCTCCATTTTACAATGATTCAAATCTCCCATTACAATGTTAGTTGCTTAGTTTCACATAAGATGTCAGATGTATTTTTCACATTAGCTTTTGGGTGGATGTATACAACAGAGATGAATATTTGTGGAAACTCATGGGGCAAGTAAAATGGGCGAAGTGATGCCGACAACAGTTCAATATCGCAACCGCACACTAGGCATGTGCCGGTATCAAATTTTCATGTTGCGATTAATTGCTGAAGCTTTTATCACGGTATACGGTTTTAACACGGTATTGAAATTCGTTGCAAAAAAAGGTGGTCGTACTATAACAGGTTTAATAACTTTCTTTTAACAAAAAGAACCAAACATGTATATACAATAAAGCAATACACAAAAATGTATAAAGTAAACAAATATTTTAAACAGATTAAAGTGCTAAAAAATGATAAAGAACAATAGGTAACACTTTACAATAAGGTCTCACTAGTTAATGCATTAACATCAACAAAGAGCGAATAGCTACATTTTTTACAGCGGTTATTCTTCTTTGATAATTTTAGTTAAAAAAGCAACTGTTAGTGATATTAATAATGTGTTATTAAATGCTGAAATTTACATTTAACTAAGATTAATACACCTTTTAGAAGTATTTTTCATTGTCAGTTTGTTAATGAATGAACTTTTGTTCACGAGGATTACCGGGGAAACGGCTGCATTTCTGCTGTTCCGTCAGCGCCCTCTGCTGTCAGAGAGTGAATGTGCGTTTCATACAGGCATGTCCGCCATGTGCTCGGCTCATGCACGTTGGGATTTGTTTACATCAGTGTTCCTCTTTGACATATTGCTCATTTTAAACGGTTGATGGATAAAGTATTCTTAAAATGCATTCTAAAAATCGGAATGATTCGTAAGAAATAATTATTCAATGTATTTTGAAGTGCCCACGATAACAATATTGTGCATGTTCATTATTGCGGTATTTGTATTACCGTTTATCGGCACATGTCTACCGCACACAGATTCCCTCAGAATAACAGACTTGCACCAAATGTTGGTTAAAGTAGATACACCTCCACCCAATGATTTTGTATCATTTGCTGCATTAAAAAAAATTGAAAGCTTCCCTACGTTAAAGTATGAAAAAAAACAGTACGCCAAAAGAGTAGCATGTCAGAATTCGTATGTCAGCTTGATAACCTACTACTTCCACAGAGATTCTGAAGTTCAGATTCAATGGACACTTTACTGTCCCATGAGGCCACAGTTTTATGAATGGCAGTGAAGCTGATGCTAGTAGGTCATATGACAGATGTAGTATGTCCGAATTTCATTTTATATATTAACCATTACCCATTACTTGTGAAATGGATTTTATTCGCATATAAACATCAATTATAAAACAGAAAATTCATTGTAATAATTTTTTGGACAGTCCTGTAAAACTGAAATCAATTAAATCTATGTACAGTTTTGTAAAATATGAAGTATGACATGTATGTAAATGCCTTTTTAGTTATGGAAACATTTTACTTTGTAAAAAATATTTTTATGATTCAATAATTAGATTAAAAATAAAATAATTCAAAATAGATTATTATTATTAATTTTTTTACACAACTGTGGTTTTACGCAACTATTGCTCAAGTTCAGTCATGACTGATGTGTGCGTGTAGCCTGGCTCCACCCTCCTACGTACTTCCGCTCAATTTTCATTTTCCTTCAGTACTCCGTCTGGGATTGCAGTATATTCTTAGGTTTTCTCTGGTCAAATTTTAACCGGCCCAATCAGCGAACAGAGGGAGTGGCTGAGAACGATGACGTTGATGTTGTGTGCTAGTTTGAGATGACGTATATCATGACCAGACGTTAGCCATTGGTTATGGCAGATCCAGAGTGGCTCTGGACCGATCCAATAGTTTTAAACTTCAACAGAGTACCCGCCTTCATGGAAGTTAATGCTTGTCGTCAATGGAGAGTGGCCAGACTCTCTGTACAAAAAATGTACGAGAGTCTGGTGGGACTAGGCTAGTGTATGTGTAGAGTGGTGTGAAACAGGGTCCGTTGTTTAGAGACACAGCTTCTGTTAACCATTTGCCTTGTTTTATCACACTTTAACATATGCCGAGTCCTTTCTGGCCACATTTGCTTTGTGAAACACGCATTTTCTCACAGTCTTACACTCATTTATTCTCTTGCTGTTATTGTGCACATACACCTCATCCATACTGTCCTCTGTCCTCTCTAGCAACTCTGAAAACTACTGCTGCCATCACTGGACACTGATTGTTGGGAAAGTCCAGTCCATTTTGTTCTTCACGTCATTCCTTTATGTGCCCACTGACATTCTTTAATCATTTATCAGAATAACAGATCTATTGTACTGATGCAAACTAGATATTTACATTTGAAGAAATTTTTAGTGGCGCTTTCCTGTGCAATACTCAATACTGCTGGGGTCTTCTGAGTGTTTAAATGGGTTGCTATGCTGTTGCTGGGGTGTTCTGAGTGGTTGTTAGTGTGTTGCTATGCTGTTGCTGGGGGGTTCTGAGTGGTTGTTAGTGTGTTGCTATGCTGTTGCTGGGGTGTTCTGAGTGGTTGTTAGTGTGTTGCTATGCAGTTGCTGGGGTGTTCTGAGTGGTTTTCAGTGTGTTGCTATGCTGTTGCTGGAGTGTTCTGCGTGGTTGTTAGTGTGTTCCTATGCAGTTGCTGGGGGGTTCTGAGTGGTTTTCAGTGTGTTGCTATGCTGTTGCTGGAGTGTTCTGCGTGGTTGTTAGTGTGTTGCTATGCAGTTGCTGGGGGGTTCTGAGTGGTTTTCAGTGTGTTGCTATGCAGTTGCTGGGGTGTTCTGAGTGGTTTTCAGTGTGTTGCTATGCTGTTGCTGGAGTGTTCTGCGTGGTTGTTAGTGTGTTGCTATGCAGTTGCTGGGGGGTTCTGAGTGGTTTTCAGTGTGTTGCTATGCAGTTGCTGGGGTGTTCTGAGTGGTTTTCAGTGTGTTGCTATGCTGTTGCTGGAGTGTTCTGCGTGGTTGTTAGTGTGTTCCTATGCAGTTGCTGGGGGGTTCTGAGTGGTTTTCAGTGTGTTGCTATGCAGTTGCTGGGGTGTTCTGAGTGGTTTTCAGTGTGTTGCTATGCAGTTGCTGGGATGTTCTGAATTGTTGTTGTTGTTGTTGGTGGTGTGTTGCTATGCAGTTGCTGGGGTGTTCTGAGTTGTTGTTGGTGTGTTGCTATGCAGTTGCTGGGGTGTTCTGAGTGGTTTTCAGTGTATTGCTATGCAGTTGCTTGGGTGTTCTGAGTGGTTTTCAGTGTGTTGCTACGCAGTTGCTTGGGTGTTCTGAGTGGTTTTCAGTGTGTTGCTATGCAGTTGCTTGGATGTTCTGAATTGTTGTTGTTGTTGTTGGTGTGTTGCTATGCAGTTGCTGGGGTGTTCTGAGTGGTTTTCAGTGTATTGCTATGCAGTTGCTTGGGTGTTCTGAGTGGTTTTCAGTGTGTTGCTATGCAGTTGCTTGGATGTTCTGAATTGTTGTTGTTGTTGTTGGTGTGTTGCTATGCAGTTGCTGGGGTGTTCTGAGTGGTTTTCAGTGTATTGCTATGCAGTTGCTTGGGTGTTCTGAGTGGTTTTCAGTGTATTGCTATGCAGTTGCTGGGGTGTTCTGAATTGTTGTTGTTGTTGTTGGTGTGTTGCTATGCAGTTGCTGGGGTGTTCTGAGTTGTTGTTGGTGTGTTGCTATGCAGTTGCTGGGGTGTTCTGAGTGGTTTTCAGTGTGTTGCTATGCAGTTGCTGGAGTGTTCTGAGTGGTTTTCAGTGTGTTGCTATGCAGTTGCTGGGGTGTTCTGAGTGGTTTTCAGTGTGTTGCTAAGCAGTGCTGTTTTTGAGAGTTTGTGAGTGTGTTGCCATGGTCATTCAAAAGACTCTATCCCTAACTCTGATCAATCTCGCTTGCAGGTGAATCGTAAGCCACACACATCTTTCCTCAACATGCACACAACGTGCACACACTGTTCAGGTGTTATGGTTAAGAGCTTGTTCTAGTCACAAACCCTTTGAGAAATAGTAATGGTGTTAGTCGACTTGGCAAATACCACTAATAGAAAAGTACATTCTCATTCAAAGAACAAAGTAATCACAAGTAACGTGGTGTTAGTTCAGAAACCCACTACATTCACACAAGTTTCACAATATGCAGATGAAGTACTAACCCAGCTCAAGGATTTCAGGTAGTAAAGCGCTCCAGATATAATCGATATCCTTACAAACTTTATATAACGGCTCAAGAAGTCTTGCAGGAGTCTGTCCTCATGCTATTCTGGGTGCTGCTGGTCCTTATCTTAGATTGACACATAACAGCTGTTTTGCCCTGACTGACCACTGGATGGGTTCACGGAGTGCGTGAACGAGAGAGAGTAGAATTAGAAGAATGAATGATCACAGTTGTTGCTGCTCTGCAGGAACTCTGGCAACTGTTGTTGCCAGAAATTCACTTAAAGATATGGCAACAATGTTTTAGGCGTTACAGGAGGCATTTTGGTAATGTAATTTGAAACAAATGTACATAACCAATAACCCCCCCCCCCCCCCCCCCCCACCAAAATAGAAATGTATTATAAAAATTATCAAATAAATCCTACAGTATTTTACAGTTAAATATAATTTATTGGTAAATCTAAAACTATTTTTCAACAATGTCAGGCCTGTTTGGTTTCTGGAGTGTTCTGGGTGGTTGTTAGTGTGTTGCTATGCTGTTGCTGGGGTTTTCTGACTGGTTGTTAGTGTGTTGCTATGCTGTTGCTGGGGTGTTCAGCGTGGTTGATGGGGTGTTCTGACTGGTTGTTAGTGTGTTGCTATGCTGTTGCTGGGGTGTTCAGCGTGGTTGTTGGGGTGTTCTGACTGGTTGTTAGTGTGTTGCTATGCTGTTGCTGGGGTGTTCTGAGTGGTTGTTAGTGTGTTGCTATGCTGTTGCTGGGGTGTTCTGCGTGGTTGTTAGTGTGCTGCTATCCTGTTGCTGGGGTGTTCTAAGTGGTTGTGCACTGCAATGCTGTTGCTGGGGTGTTCTAAGTGGTTGTGCACTGCTATGCTGTTGCTGGAGTGTTCTGAGTGATTGTTAGTGTGTTGCTATGCTGTTGCTGGAGTGTTCTGACTGGTTGTTAGTGTGTTCCTATACTGTTACTGGAGTGTTCTGCGTGGTTGTTAGTGTGTTCCTATGCTGTTGCTGGGGTGTTCTGCGTGGTTGTTAGTGTGTTCCGATGCTGTTGCTGGGGTGTTCTGCGTGGTTGTTAGTGTGTTCCTATGCTGTTGCTGGGGTGTTCTGAGTGATTGTTAGTGTGTTGCTATGCTGTTGCTGGAGTGTTCTGCGTGGTTGTTAGTGTGTTCCTATGCAGTTGCTGGAGTGTTCTGACTGGTTGTTAGTGTGTTCCTATGCTGTTGCTGGGGTGTTCTGAGTGGTTGTTAGTGTCTTCCTATGCTGTTGCTGGGGTGTTTTGAGTGGTTGTTAGTGTGTTGCTATGCTGTTGCTGGAGTGTTCTGACTGGTTGTTAGTGTGTTCCTATACTGTTGCTGGAGTGTTCTGCGTGGTTGTTAGTGTGTTCCTATGATGTTGCTGGGGTGTTCTGAGTGGTTGTTAGTGTGTTCCTATGCTGTTGCTGGGTGTTTTGAGTGGTTGTTAGTGTGTTGCTACACTGTTGCTTGGGTGTTATGCAGTTTCGGTGGTGTTCTGCAGGGTTGTGTGTATGCTGCTATGTGTTTGTGACTGTGTTGCTATGCAGTTTCTTGGGTGTTTTAAGTGGTTGTGCACTGCTATGCTGTTGCTGGGGTGTTCTGAGTGGTTGTTAGTGTGTTGCTATGCTGTTGCTGGGGTGTTCTGAGTGGTTGTTAGTGTGTTGCTACGCTGTTGCCTGGGGTGTTATGCAGTTTCTGTGGTGTTCTGCATGGTTGTGTGTATGTTGCTATGTGATTGTGAGTGTGATGCTTTGCAGTTGCTGGGGTGTATTAAGTGGTTGTTTGTGTTGCTATGTGGTTGCTGGGGTGTTCTGGGTGGTTGTTAATGTTTTTCTATGCAGTTTCTTTGGTATTCTGTGTGGTTGTGTGTTTCTGCAGTTGCTGGGGTGTTCTGAGTGGTGGTGAGTGTGTTGCTATATGTTTGCTTATAACATACTTTTACAATTAACAGGTTTTTACAGTAGCATTTTTATTCTTGAATATTTTGTAAAGTAAAAAAATAATGCAAGAATGCGTGAATACATGTGGGCACTGAGTATTCGAGGTGTAGGAGTGTGTGTGAGTGTCTGAGAAATGGTTGCATAATGTCTGTTGTGCAGCACACATACAAATAGAGTCTGTGCAAAACAAAGCATGAACTGTTAGATGCCTCATGAACAAAACAACAGTCGCTTATTGAGAAATGCTCGCTGCTGATCTGGACAGGATGATCACACTATTTTAGCTTGTGTGTGTGAAGATAAGAGTTCTTTAGAAAGGTTTGTGTTGAGGATTATTATTGCACACTATTTCATGTCATAACCAGGGGCCGGATCCACAAAACATTCTTAAGAATAAAATTCATCCTAACTGCAATTTTCTAACTTAAGAATAAATATAATAATATTTTGTATTGCCAAAAACATTCCTTAAAAATGTCATCCTTTTATAACATTGTTCAAAAGACAAAACTTAAGAACAATTTCTTAAAAATGATTACCTCCTAAAATTAGGATAACCTCCAACTTGTCTTGATGATGTTTAATAAATCATCAGGCAATTATTTCATGTGTCTGAAATAACTCACTCTTTCTCTCATTCACCATTACATACATACTGAATTCCACTTCAAAAAATCTACCAACCCCAAACTTTTAAATGGTGGTGAACTTGAATTCACTCCTTTACACTACCATTCAAAAGTTTGGGTATCATCCAAGTATGCTCACCAAGACTGCATTTTATTTGATCAAAATAGCATTACTTCAGTCCTCAGGGTCATATGATCCTTCAGCAATCATTCTAATATAATTAAGAAACCTTATATTGAACTAAAACTAATGTGTATATAAAACGTTATATATAAATAATATATTATGGGATGTTCAGATTAAGGCCACAAAGACTGTACTATCATAAATAAGATGTATTTTCTTAAACAGTGTTTAAACAAGTACAGTTGTTAAATAAGTACACAAGCACAACAAACAACTACAGACTGCATAAAGAAACCCAATATCAAGTGTAGTAGAAGAAAGAATAAACAGATTTCTTGTACCTGGTCTGTTTTCGGTACCCGACAGCAACTTCCAGCGTCATGGTGTTTTCAGCATCTCTCGCTCTGAGAGACAAACGCTCAACACAGTCGCACAGACGCTGCGGAGGCTCAATCCCTCTTTCATCCCTTTAACACTGAATCCTCTGTTTCATTTCCCCGGTTCCCTCTCAGCTCACACTCTCTTTTTCTTCTGATGACTGTAAAGTGACATTTAGCTTCATCTCTGCCGGCATAGGACAAAAAATAAAAAAAATAAAATGCATCTTATATCTCAGATCGGATGGATAGAGAGCAAATGGAGACTTTTTCTCTGTTTTGTTTGCCAGGAGACATTTGTCTCCTCTAGTTTCAGAAGAGATCTCAAATGTCTCAAAACTAAATTAATTTGATATCTCTGTACGCTGAAAGGCATTTGTCATAAAACACACATAAAACATGATTGTATTGATCTGGTGAGTGTGAGTCGGGGAAATGCTAGCATTATAATGTCAAACATTGTAGATGGTTATTCATCTTTGTCCTCATTAGAGATACTTGAAACGATATCCAATGTTTGTATATTTCAGTTTTGTTTATATTTTGGTTTCCCTCAAAAATAATTTTTTTATTATCTTGACATTTCAGCATTTCCATTTGCTTAACCGTGGCTTTGACAACTAGTAATGTAATGTAATATGGGAAGTACACAACAGAACAATAACCCCCTATCAATATTGCAACTCCTAAAAATAATCCTAATTTAGCAACCCATGCTTCAACCTTTACATTTCTTTTCATGTGCTGAAAAGAAAGTTAGATGTTATACACTGCCACTCTTCCACAACAGTATTGACCAGGAAACTTAACCAAATTCATCCATTGTCATTATTTTATTGGGCACAATTTGCGCTGTGGGTCCACATATTCAAATTTAGATATAGCTGTTTTGGATAAATAATTGATTTGCCTTAGTGTCTCTTCAGACACCATCTCTCACTCACTCAAACATACTCCCATCAGCCATCATATCTTCTTGTTTCTGCTTCAGCAGGTTGTGATCTAAATGGGGAACATATCTGTGCACAAAAAAAATCTGTTTTAGATATCAACCTAAAACTTGGCAAAGAACTTGTTCAGATATTTAGCTTTGATTTTCTTGAAGTTTTAGAGTTGAACATAATAATTGGCATAATGTCAAGACACCTAGATTCTGTGCTTTGCTTTGTGCTATAGTACATTAGGGGTGTCAAGAAATTAAAAAATGACTGTAGTTAAACGTGATTAATCACTTGTGCAGCACACATACAGATAGAGTCTGTGCAAAGCATGAACTGTTAGAACTGAACAAAACAACAGTCACCTATTGAGCAGTGCTCGCTGCTGATCTGGACAGGATGATCACTATTTCAGCTTGTATGTGAAGAAATGTTTATTAGGGATTTTTATTGCACATTACACATTATACATATTGTTAGGACGATTCTAATGGCCATGATTATGCAAGACTTTTTGCTGAAATCATTCTTAAGAAAATATTTGAATAGAAACATTTTAATCAACTTCATAAGAATTTATTTTTTAAGAAGATATTTGTTAATCCAACCTCAGATGCAATGCGATAAGTTTCCAAAGTAAAACAAAGTTTGTTTAATTTAAAGTTACTCTTTGTGGAAAGGGTGAGACACCATGGTTTTTTACTGTGCCATATCTGGATCATGTCTAGATCAACATTGATATTGTGATCCTTCAGAAATTGCCCTTTATCTCAAATGCCTTGCTTGAGTATGCAGTCAGATAACGCCTCCCAAAGACAACAGACACAGGGATTGAATTTCAAACTTTACTGTTGCCCAAGGAATAACGTAAAACTGTAGAAATACAAAATACAGAATTCTACTGTAAGTGTACAGCATCTACATGTTCAAATATTACAACAAAGTCTCTTTATATCACATAGTTAGCATCAACAATATCAGAAATCGATCGCACAATTAACAAAATAAAGAAAAAAATCTACATTTGGCATTTAAGATAACAATTTAAAGTAAATATGCATAGAAATGATAAATGTAGCAATATCTACATACCGAAAGTGCTTCCAATCAACTTAAATCAAGGAGCAATAGTAGCCATGACCACATGCTCTTCCCTGCTGCTGAAACTAGGCTCACATTTGTGATGTCATCATATAAAAGGACTCAAACAATATTATATGCAATACCTAACTTTGAACAGAAGGGGTCACTTTACTACAACTTATTAAAAGAATGTTCATAGAGAACAGCACACTCCCCGTCTGGTTTTCAGGGAATACCAAATCTTCTTACTTGAGTTTAAACCTGACTAGTCTATTCAGAATCTTCATGAAGGAAGAGTACTATCACAGTTTGAGTCCATCTGTCCCAATGATTTTCATTTGTACTTTTCGTACTCACCCATCTTGGCTGGGGTAAGTTTCTGTTACAAATTGAGTGGTACTCCGCGGCAGCCCTTGTGTGAAGCCTGCATCGTGTGAAGACTGAAGAGTGTAAAGACCATTCGACTCTACTCTGCGCGACTCCACTCGAGCAAAGACACCGACAAGGCACTTAAGTATAGCTTTCCTTCTACTTTGTCCACTTTTGTGTTTTGCTTGTTTTCATCTGTTTATTTATCTGACCTGTATTCACGATGTGCTTCCAAATCTCTACTATTACCACAGCAACTCCTCCCCCTTTACCTTTCAGACGCGGCTCATGTTTATAACAATAATCTTGGGGGGTGGACTCTTTTAAGGTAATGTAGTCGTCAGGTTTTAGCCAGGTTTCTGTCAAACAGAGCACATCTAGATTATTATCTGTAATAATATCATTAACAATAAGTGCTTTTGGGGAAAGGGATCTAATATTCAGCAACCCAAGCTTTATCAATTGTTCATCTGTATTATATCTTTTGTTTATTTGTTGGACATCAATTACATTTTTACTGTTGAATGGTTTTGATGTTTTTTTGTATTTACTAATTCGGGGAACAGACACAGTCTCTATATGATAATATCTCAGTGAAAGAGTCTCTATGTGCTGGGATTTATCTGACTCCGGTGACGTGAGACAGCTAGCAGACGGTCGGTTTAGCCAGTTTGTCTGCTTCCTGACCTGGGCCCTAGTGAGTCAAGGTTTAGCTCTAAGACTATGTGCCAAATTACTAGAGAGAAGAGCGGCACCACCCCAGGAGGGATGGATACCATCCTTCTTCAAAAGGTCAGGTCTGCCCCAAAAACTTTTCCTATGTTGAGGTCAGACAGACTCGTCAACAATTTCAGAAATTAGTCACTATGTCTGATTTCGAAGCAATCGCCGTTAAAATCTTTAGAAGAAACGTTACAGCACCTTAAAACATCAACCTGCGCCCTTGATACACTCCCCACCTCGTTTTCTTGTGTGTTTAGAAGCAGATCTCCTAGATGTTGTAAACTCCTCACTTCTTTCTGGGACTTTTCCAAACTCGCTTAAAACCGCAGTACTTAAGCCCCTCCTGAAAAAGAGAAACCTGGATAACACCATGCTAAGCAACTACAGTTGTTTTCAGTCAGCTGAACAAATTCTTGAGCTCAAACGGATACTTTGACAATTTTCAATCTGGTTTCCGACCACATCACAGCACAGAGACAGCGCTCATAAAGATAATAAATGATATTCGCTTAAATACAGATACAGGTAAATTATCAGTTCTGGTGCTACTCGACCTCAGTGCTGCATTCGCCACTGTTGACCACAACATACTTCTTGACAGACTGGAAAACTGGATCTGGCTTTCTGGGATGGTCCTTAAATGGTTCAGGTCATACTTAGAGGGAGAGGATACTTATGTGAGTATAGATGACCATAAGTCTGAGTGGACATCCATGACATGCCGAGTCCACAAGGGTCAATTCTTGTACCACTCCTATTCAACCTGTACATGCTCCCACTGAGCCAAATAATGAGAGAGAACAAAATGGCTTACCACAGCTATGCTGACGACACCCAGATCTACTTAGCCCTATCAACTAATGACTACAGCCCCATTGACTCTCTGTGCAAATGCATTGAAGAAGTTAACAGTTGGATGTGCCAAAACTTTCTTCAGTTAAACAAAGACAAAACTGAAGTCACTAGATTTGGAAATAAAGATGAAATTCTCAAGGTGAACGCATATCTTGAAGCTAGGGGTCAAACAACTAAAGATCAAGCCAGGAATCTGGGTGTCATTTTGGAGTCAGACCTGAGTTTCAGTAGTCATGTCAAAGCAATAACTAAATCAGCAATTAGTAATCAACTATTGTAATGGTCTTCTCACCGGCCTTCCTAAAAAGACCATTAGACAGCTGCAGCTCATACAGAGCAGAACCAGAACATATGACCATATCACACCAGTCCTCAGGTCTTTCCACTGGCTTCCAGTTACATTTAGCAAGTACTATTACTGGTATATAAATCACTAAAATGACCTAGGACCTCAATACATTGCAGATATGCTGATTAAATACAAACCCAACAGATCACTCAGATCATCAGGATCAAGTCAATTAGAAATACCAAGAGTTCACTCAAAGCAAGGAGAGTCTGCTTTTAGCTATTATGCCAGCCGCAGCTGGAACCAGCTTCCTGAACAGATCAGATGTGCTCCAACAGTAGCCACTCTCAGATCCAGACTCAAAACACATCTGTGCACATCTGTCCAGACTCAAAACACATCTGTGCATTTACTGAATGAGCTCTGTGCTTTGTCCGAACTGCTTGCACTTTATTTTATGTTTCATTTTAACCCTGTTTCATCTTTGCATCGTTTTACTCTTTTCATTATTTTATACTTGTATCGTTTTTATTTTTATTTTATTCTTATTATAACGGTTTAAATTAATATTTTAAAGGGATAGTTCACACAAAAATGAAAATTCTGTCATCATTTACTCACCCTCAAGTTGTTTCAAACCTGTATGAGTTTCTTTGTTCTGCTGAACACTAAAGAAGATTGTTTGTAACCAAGCAGAGAGAGCAACCATTGACTACCATAGTAGTAAAACAATACTATGGTAGTCTGTGGTTGCTCTATCTGCTTTGTTACAATCATTGCATCAATCAAATAAAAAAAAAGAACAAAACATTTTGACTTTTCCTATTATTCTGAATGTAGGTCTTTAAGCAGTAAAGTCACAAGCAGTAAGCAGTTTAAAACAGAAATTATATCTATGAATTGAACTTTAGTGAGAAAAGAAACAAAGATATTTTATATTTAAATGTCCACTTCTGTTAGAATGGCTTACCTATAGAGTTGAGAACGTATCAACACTACAGTACATCAAGAGGCTCAAAAAGCACTAAAGTTACTCGAATCTGTTATAACGCAACAGCGTTATAGCGGCATCTTGTGGATGACACAATACACTGCCTTACATCTATATTACAATTAGTGTAGTAATTAAGGTTAAAATAGAGAATTCCAATGCAAAGAGGCAAATTAGAGTAATTTTGTGGCTGGAAAAATTATAATTTTAATTTGTAATGCCATTACCCACTAGTGTCCTGTATAGCTCTTTAATAAATATACATCTAGTAGAGGTAACTTTACACAGCAAAACGTGGCACAGAAACCAAATCTGAAGCGGCATAAAATCACAAAAATGTGCATTTACACAGACCGTTTAATCTTGCTTCTCTGAAGTGGCATAAATGCATTTACACAGGAATTAAAATCGCAGGGAATTTTTTTTTTTTAAACTACAGTTTTAACAAAGTGTTATTACAAAAATTAATTTAATTAAAATTAGCCTAAATGAATGACAAAAATAATTAAATAATATATAATTCATTATAATCCCTATTACACATTGTTGCAGCCATTAAAATTTTGTTTTTAATGTCAAAGTAGTTATATTTTGTTTCATTTCTTTATTAAGGTCATTTAGAAAAAATGTTTGAAGCAGTTTTGTTTGTTAAATTAAAGGGGGGGGTGAAATGCTGTTTCATGCATACTGATCTTTTTGCACTGTTAAAGACTTGGATTCCCATGCTAAACATGGACACAGTTTCAAAAGCTAAGGTGGACGTTTGATGGGAGTATTTCTTTGCCAAAATTTGTACTTCCTGTTAGTCATAAGTTTCGGAAAGTTTTTTTCGATCATGGGTCCGCTTGACGTCAACAGGGCGGAATTTCCTTGTATGGGCCGTACGGACAATTCTACCGGAAGAGCGCGCGCGCGAGAGAGAGAGAGAGAGAGCGCGTGAAAGCAATAGGCTACGCCCATCAAAGCGCTGGCTCGTAGCCAAATAACCCCGCGTTAAGGCAAAAGTGGATGGAATTTGCTTTTCCGGATTTTCAAATCACCTAATACATGAAGGATGGAGCGGTCCCAACGATAAAGGTCTCAACGTTGGAACCGCAGGCAGAGAGTAAGACTGCTTCAAATGTCTGTTTTTGCCTATGCACATCAAGTAGCCCAAACATGACCACGTATTGATCAATGGAGCATGCGCTGTATAGTGTGTACATTTGTTTAGCTGGCCACTATATGTGTATGTTTGTGTATTGTAAAAGCACTCCAAACAACAATACACAAAGAATGGGGAAATATGTTGAACTAAATAAGCGCACTTCTTCATTCAAATGCGCTACTATTCCATGTCTTTCTATGTAAACACTAGCCTGACGCGCAAAACCAGTCCGCTTACTACAAATCATGTCTACACAAACCACGCGTAAACACACACACACACACACACACACACACACACACACACACACACACACACACACACACACACACGATATAATTAAAGTATAAATGTGTAAATAACACAAGCCGCTAAGCATATTATATAGTTAGTGTAACTTATACCACAAAGAGATGTCCTGCTCTAGTCGTTTTTGCTGCTGCTCCTGTTCAACTTCAGCCTCTGGGTCTGATTCCGGATCATAGATGTATGGCTGTATCTGATTAAAAGCCATTTTTTATGTTGAATAAAGTTTTTTCCCGCTTTTAGGGATGACGCAGCTTTCAGGCGCACTCAACACAGTAACAGCGGCGCGCGCTCGACATTCTTTAGCTCCGCCCACACGATACGCCCCCAGCCGCACGGCTTTTTTCGGAAAGACTCGGAACAGCGCATCTTCCTTTTATAATTATAATAAAAATAAAGACTTTTCGGAGATATGCAGGATGCAATGCTACTCTATAGGTACTCAAGATTGACATGAGACTGACTGAAACTGAGTGTGTCCCCCCCCCCTTTAAAGTTTTTGTTTTTTAAAGTGACGACCAAGCGGCCGCGGCCGACAGTGAGTTAACCACATGTTTGATCAATTTAGCCTCTCAAATAAACAGTGCTGTGTACAAAATGCCTTTATGTGCATATTTATTTAGAGCGTTTAGTTCTGACCGATACACCATCCTGTATACTGTCCCTAATGAGCTAGTATAACTGTATAAAATCAAAAAAGCACTCTCAAAAACAAAAACCTGAGACTGTGTAACGCTGAACAACCAAAGGTTTTATTAACAAATGATTATGTACAGTAGTATTTACACTAACAAAAAAATACAGATTTTGCCCCATTGACTTCCATCATAACGACATTTTTTGATTGCAAAGCCATGACACCATATAATCATGCATTCTGATTGTTGGTTTTCCTTGTTTGTAATGTTTACTGTTGATCACCAGATGGCACCATTAACCCTTTAGATATAGGCCTTTGCTAAAAAAAAGCTTAGTGTCTGGCTTTTATATGGAGTATTCCATATCATTTTAGTTTGGCTTTCTCTCGCAGAGCATTATCAAACAAAGCCTCAAGTTCTTGACCCTCCAGAAGATAAATTCGTTCTTCACAACTTTTACTTCAACTATCAGTTTTGGAACATCAGGAGAAACATGAAGATATTAGAAAAGCGATGCTCTCTTTCCTGCTCATGTCCCACATTCAGAGCAAAGCAGCACATGAGCGCCTCTGTAGGGAAATATAAAACCAATATATTAACGAAGATTTAACTTTCTTATATAATTTATATTACCATTATTTACTGATAATTATTTAAATGTTTTACAGTCTCGTTTATATTTTTTATTTTCAAAATGTAGGCTATATATATATATATAACGATTTAAACTAATGTGTTTTATACATAATAACACTTTCCAGATTGTCATTTGCAACCAACATGCGTAGTTTGACGTCGGCTGTAAACGGGTCTATTAGCAAGGTGTGTTGCTAATGTTTATACTGTTGTCTGAGGTCAACTTATGACGTTTGTGTGGTTTTTACATTCAGAAACATTATAATGAATCAGTAATAGGCTATTTTCTGCCCTGGTTTTGAGGCTCTCTGAAAAACACTCGGTTTTGATGGGCGTGCCGAACTGAAGACTTGGAATAAACGCCCACGGCTAGGATTGGATAAGATTTTCATATTTAATTAACTTCAGCTCCCGTCAGTCCCAGGAATCTTCTGGGGGAAATGCTCAGAGGACTCGCAAAATATCAACAAACACAATTAAATCACACACACATGCACTCACTCGCGCGGACACACACACACACACACACACACACACACACACACACACACACACACACACACACACACACACACACACACACACACACACACACACACGGACACACACACGGACACGGACACACACACACACACACACACGGACACACACACACACACTCACTCGCGCGGACACACACACACACACACACACACACACACACACACACACACACACACACACACACACACACGGACACGGACACACACACACACACGGACACACACTCACTCACTCACTCGCTCACTCACTCGCGCGGACACACACACACACGCGCGCGGAGACACACGCGCGGAGAGACACGCGCGGAGAGACACACACACACACACACACACACACACACACACACACACACACACACTCACTCACTCACGCTGACACACACACTCACTCATTTGCACGGACACTCACTCGCTCGCTCGCTCGCTCGCTCGCTCGGCAGACACACCGTTCACGCTGTCAAGTACGGTAATCAATAGATTTCAAACGATTTGTAATGTTATGCAAAACTAACACATATAAAAAACATGTTTTAGCCTACTCACTTTAGTGTGTGTTCAGAAGGAAGCTTATGCAGGAATGGGGGCGGTGCTACAGAAGCATATTTATCTGTAGAGGCGGAGTCTAGGTCCTATAACGCAAGAGATCCGCATATTCTGAGAGCTCTCGTTTTCTGGGCCTGGTGTCAATAAAAGTTTTTCTTTGACTAACAAGGACGTTTTCAGCTCTGAAACGTACAGGGTATTCTACATTTACATTTATGCATTTGGCAGACGCTTTTATCCAAAGCGACTTACATTGCATTCAAGGTACACATTTTTGACATTTTTGTCAATTCTTGCTTTCCCTGGGAATCGAACCCATGACCTTGGCGTTGCTAGTGCCATGCTCTACTGTTTGAGCTATAGGAAAGCTATTCTTATATTACCATGACCTTTTATATATCAAAGGCTCAAGGGAAAGTTGATTTATCAGTTCATCCCCCCTTTAAGCCAATAAGCATGAAGCTGTGTCGTCAGCAAGTCGTTTCCCATCATGCTTTTGATCAGCGCAGTCGGTGGAGAACAACTGCACCCGACTGCAGAATCCGACACGTCCACCTTGCCATCGCGAGAGTTTTTTGACACAGGTCAGGGTGACATCAGAGCAAGTCGGACCACACTCTGACACATTTCTCAAATGAGCCTACTTATGACTGCTCACCCACATGTGATGCCAAACATCGCGATGTGTTCTGAATGCGCAATTTAGGAAAGAATTCACGTCTTTTGATAAAGATTTCCCATTTAAATCAATGGAGTTCCCATTGAGGGACCTGTGGCGTCTTAAGCCTAGTTCAGACTGCACGATTTTCAAACTCGTCGGATCACAGTTCTTTTCACACTGCATGACTATCTGGGGTAGCATTCAGTCACTGCTGTGTTCACACTGACCGATGGATCGGCGACACGGGGTTTCACACTGCATGACTGTACAAGAGGAAAAATCGCAGACAGCTCCCTCTGTCCCGTCCGCGTTTCACAAGCAAACACACGCAAGAAGTGAGAAGGAAACAACGCGAGATCACACGTGCGTCAGACCGGAGTTCTCGCGCGAGACTGGAATTGTTATTAAAAATATAGACTGCAGTTCAGAAACTTGCTATCCAAATTGTCTGTGCGCTGATTTGCAGCAAAAAGGAGAAAAAGAAAAAAGATTATGGTGGAGGACATGGTTGGGAAGACACAGGGAGCAAGGGTAGTGTTCTGCAAACAGAGTTTGAGGTAAATAAATCAGTTTGCAGTTGCTGCTGTTGCGGCGGATCAAGCAAATGTTTGTTTCTGTTTGATATAACTGTACATATATCTATTAAAAATACGGATATTCTGGTCTAAAACTGCTCCCTGTATCTTGCTCTCTCATTGGCTGTCGGTCATCGCAGATGTATTTTCAGTCAGAACACATTTCACACAGCGGGAGTTTGAATCGCCGACAGGTCCAGATATTTAGCATGCCAAATATCTCATGGGCGTCTGCAACTCATTGGCGATTTTCTCTGATCGTGTCTTTTATAATTCACACTGCGTGATTGTCCCTCCTTTGCCTATGATTTCAGGCATTTGTCGGCGATTTCCCAAAACCTGTTGGCGAGTCAAAATCGGGGCTAAAATCGGGCAGTGTGAACTTTGCATTAGTTGGTTTGCCGGGGCACGGCGGATGGAGAGGGTGATTGATTTTGGGTATTTTCTTCGCACAAATCAATCGTTTGACGTCGGAACAGTTGGAATATTTGTACTTTTTCCAATAAAGTGTGCCTGTTGTCTGTTATATCCTATGTTTTATATCATATGGGTAGGTTTAGGCTACTGCATCTGTGTATGATGCCATAGGTTTCACATTGAAATTAGTGGAGTACCCTGTGCGTTAAAAAGTGGCACCGAGGGGTCCTGACCAAGCGTCAATATGTGACAAGTTGGGAGTGAGAACATGTTGATCCATCCATCCATCTCATCCATCCATCCATAGAAGAAGGTGTTTTCAGCTGAATCGTGTTTGTCAAGGAGAGCTGACCAATCAGAGACTTTGTGTTGTTGGGAAAGTCCCTCGGTGGGCGGCACAGTCTAGAGATTATTCTGGTTCTGCAGTTATTTCAACAGTTCACTGAAGAGCCTTTACTGTCTTTACCTGCTTGTGTGTCTTCCTGAGAAGATGTAAGTTAATCTTACTTGGTATATCTGACTTAGTTATTTGATGTGTTTACTGTTTATTACTGTTATGTGTTTATTGTTCAGGCTTGGCTGAGTTATGACTGCACATGTTCATCGAGTCCCCTTTATACAGTATATATTATGTGTGCAATCAATCTCAGTCTCGAAGTCTTAATGTATTTTGATATTGTGATATCCTTAAAACAAGTAATGTGCAATGTAGTTATGATGACTCGGCACTTTCTCAGAAACGCAGAGATTTCCTGAAACCCGTTTAACATGCGGCGTCTAGCGGCCTGTTCAAGTATTACAAGTCCGGCACTGAGGAGTAGATTAGACACATTTACTGGCGTCTGGCAAGTGTACATGTTGTGTTGAGACGGATTATTTATGCTGTAATTCTTCTCTTTAAGGCCACACACACACACTAACCATACCCCTAAACCTAACCATCACACACACACTCACTCACACACTTGCACAAGTCTCTGTCACTTGAATCAGTGTTTGTCTAATTCCCTTTTTCTCATGTAATGGTTTCTGTCTTATTTCCAGACCCTGATATAAAGGAAAATGTCTTTCACTGATTTTTTGTACCCTGGAAATCCTGTAAAAAGAGAGGAGATAATCCGCAGAAGTCAAGAGCTTCTTGATCTGATGAAAAACAACTTTGACTCCACCAACAGTCTCATTGAGATTGTCAA
Organism: Romanogobio albipinnatus; assembly: GCA_023566225.1. Lineage (NCBI taxonomy): Eukaryota > Metazoa > Chordata > Actinopteri > Cypriniformes > Gobionidae > Romanogobio > Romanogobio albipinnatus. Next base: position 43,136,398 of record CM042260.1, on the reverse strand, counting down.
CACGCACTTGGGTTCATCCTTCAGACCAATCGCCCTGGACGAGAAAGCCACTGTGAAGCATAACTGTGAGGTGATGATTGAACGCGTGCATGAGATCCAAGCAAAAGTCCAGGAGGTGGACGAGGACCTGAAGGAGAAGCTGGAACCTGCGATGTATGAGAGACTAAAAAACCAGCCTCTAGGTAGCCATGACTTTAGCAAGGTGAAATTTGGTTTTAAAGTACTTTCCTATGTTTCAGCCGGTGTTTTAGTGGCATTTCTAATACAAAAGCAAATTCTGGCAGCCATAACATGCTCATGCGCTAGCATTGCACGCGGGCTATTTGCCTTTGTTATGGTTGGGGTGTTAATTGATTTGGTTGTTTCAGCCATTATCGGGGCTATTGAGCGTAGTAATCTCGAGAAGACCCTGGCAGAGTATGACGAGGCTTTGAAAGAATTCAGACCAGCATCTGTAGAATACCAGGAAGCCATAATGGAAGTCAAGGTTATGCTTAAATACGTGAAGAAGTGAATTCACTTCCACATTCATATCTGATCTTAAACTTTAGCAAGTCACGGATTTCTGTTTAATTTCTATTAATCTTTCCATTTAAAGAATACTTGTTTCTTTCTGTCTGGAAGAAATATTTGCTGTAATTGAAAATAACATGTAATCACTTTGGTTTATACATTATCTTAGAAAACATGCAGAAATACATGGAATTAAGATGCATGACATTATTTGACTTGTGAAATGGAGGGAATATGCTCAGAATCAGTTTCAAATAAATCTGATTTATTCTCCCTTTCTTGTCTTGTTTATTAAAGAATCTATCTATCTATCTATCTATCTATCTATCTATCTATCTATCTATCTATCTATCTATCTATCTATCTATCTATCTATCTATCTATCTATCTATCTATCTATCTATCCAAGGGTGTAACTTTGGTTTGAGAAGTGGGGGGGGGGGGAAAAATTGGGAAAAAATTCGATTTGAATCCCATTTCCTCCATTTACATACAGTTAGGGACTATGGTGATACAAAATCCAGGAAATAATTAAGTTGTTTATAATGATAAATTAGCGTTTTGTTGGTGAGCTGCTGCACTGCAATGAGCTTCGGGTTAGCATGATTGGGTTCAGCATCCTGCGTGCCTACCTGCACTTCTTCGCTTGCGCCTGTTCCCTGTCTCACCGATGAAATATGAAAATGTGCTAACCTGTTTCTGACATGACATAATTAAAATTAATTACCTGACCCTTTACACAGCACATACCTGCAACTCTGAGCTACTTCTCCCTGTCTCACCCTCCCTGTCTTTAAGCAGCTTCACCTCATCTGTGCTCTGATATGAAAGCATGGCATAAAAAAAAATAAACAAAAGTTCATCACAACTGAAACTATATTATAACAGTCAACAGAAAAATAACAGGGCCTGATTCTGTTTCTGTTTTATCACCAACAAATCAAAATCACCTGGCCTTTCATACAACACATAACCTACCTGTGACGTGCTGCTACTGCTTTTCCCCATCTCACCCTCTCTGTTCTGAAGCAGCTCCACCTCATCTGTGCTCTGATATGAAAACAACGGAGTTATGATCATATTGAGTCCACATAGCCAGAAAAGAGTCTCTGGGTGTACATTTTAAAAACTGGGTGTGCCACATTCATTTTCAGATTAATGTGTAAAAAATATAACCATAACACTATATAAAATATAGACTAACTCAGGCTAGCTCGACATTTTCTTTGAACAAGTAAATCAATTTTTACAAATTAACTTCCATTTTAAATTAACAAATATTGTAAGTGAACAACAATAGCTCAAGTTTAGAAAAACATTTATTATTAAGACTTATTTTATTTCTGCATCTGAGTATAATGAGTTGAGTAGCCTATAACAGCAGCCAGAGTCTGCTTGTCAATACATTGCTGACAGAAAACGCTGCTGTTTAAAGTGGATGTCACAGGTCGGGGGGGTCAAACCAGTCTGCACCCGCCCCTAAAACCCAGTACCACCTCGAGGAGCGTGCCAGAGACCAGACGGACGAAAGAATAAGGGTTAACAAGGTTTTATTTATTAAAATTCAATAAAAAGTCTCGATGGGGCTTCTGGGTCCACCCCACCGATGCGGGGGCCGAACCACCGTCCAGAGGAAGGGAAGGGGACGTCGGTCGACTGTCCGACACGCAGGTGAGTATCCCGGCGAGTCGTTCGCCTTTAGGCGCAGAGCAGAACAGGGTCTCGAGGTCGAGGAGGGCTTCCCTTGGACGGCAGGTGAGTATGCGGGTAAGGATAACTTTTTAGGACATTTGGGGCAGAGCAGAGTCTTTTGATCGGAAGAGGCCTTCCCTTGGCCGGACAGATGAGCCTCCTGGTAAGTAGAATCTTTCAGAACATTGCACAAGACAAAGTCACTTCTACTGATGTAACCCCTCCTGTTCGAACCGCCCCGCTCCAAGCGGGACTCGAACCCGGGTCCGCCGGCATGAGAGTCGGACGCTCTAACAAGGAGGCTAAAGGCTGCAACCTCTAGCGTCAGTTGCTAGAGCATCTCTTGAGATTAGAGGAGTGAGGTTTACTCGCACAGCAACTACTAGCTGGCCTCCGTTACACTCACCCCCCTAAACCTCACTCCCATCCGGGTCACGGCACCAATGTAACCCCTCCTGTTCGAACCGCCCCGCTCCAAGCGGGACTCGAACCCAGGTCCGCCGGCATGAGAGTCGGACGCTCTAACAAGGAGGCTAAAGGCTGCAACCTCTAGCGTCAGTTGCTAGAGCATCTCTTGAGATTAGAGGAGTGAGGTTTACTCGCACAGCAACTACTAGCTGGCCTCCGTTACACTGATACATGCACGTGTCTCTTCAATTCAGCCACAGGCGTTGGCGGAGGGAATGCTGACTGGAGTATGTTTCGATCGAGCCGACAGAAGTAGGTTCACTGGGTGTCTCACTTTAGGCAGACATCACATGGGAGGCCGTTGGTGGCAGAATGCTCTGTTAACAGACAGGATACGTTTTACAACTGTGCATATATTGCTCTGTAGGGCGAAGGAACAGGCTTACAGCTGGAGTGTGCTTCGATCGAGCCGACAGAAGTAGGTTCACTGGGTGTCTCACTTTAGGCAGACATCACATGGGAGGCCGTTGGTGGCGGAATGCTCTGTTAACAGACAGGATGCATTACACAACTGTACACATATCTCTTTGTAGGACAAGGGAACAGGCTTACGGCTGGAGTGTGCTTCGGCTAGCAGGCAGAGGTAGGTTCAGTAGGTGCCTCACTTGCGGGCAGACATCCCATAAAGGACCATTGACGGAGGAATGCTCTGTTAACAGACAGGGTACTTTATACAACGGCATACATACTTCTCCATAGGACAAGGGAACAAGCTTACGGCTGGAGTGTGCTTCGACCAGCAGGCAGAGGTAGGTTCAGTAGGTGCCCCACTTTCGGGCAGACATCCCATAAGGGACCATTTACAGAGAATTCTTCTACTGACAGGCAGAGTACGTTACACAATGCATATATTCTTTTCCACACTTGCATCAAGGAAGTATTCCCATTCAACACCTGACGTCCCTCTTCAGTGACAACGGATCAGGATAGGAAATTGGGGTGTGCAACGGCAGTGAATATAATCCCCACACACTGCAATTTCACTTCAACTCAATACTGTACAACACATTAATTCAGACACTGCATATCCACTCTCTCAGCGCAATTAGGCCAGCACTCACCCATTATAAGGGAGAACTGACAAAAACGTTTGACAGAAATAAAGCCATACAAGGCTTAAAATGAGTGAAATATGTAGCATAAACCAGCGAAAAGTGAGGAAATATGCTCAGTAACATATGTAGAAAAGAATTAGAGAGAAAATACTTAAGAGATAGAGTTTTTCTCCACAACTGAGTGCAAACTCCAAATCTGCCTCCATTTTATTAGCAACGCCCAACTTCCAACGATCCAATCAATTCCCGAAGGACGAAATCAAGCCTCGCCCTACATTTTTTTCTAATTTCAGAAGCCGTTTCACTCGGATATACGTCACAATAAGGAGAAAAAGACGATCTCAACTTCCGTTTCATGCCGACTTTAACGTTAGCTCGTCAACCGGTGTAGACCATAGACTGTAAAAAAAATAAGTAGACAGACATTTTGATTACCCTGACCTGAGCTAATTTACTGAATCAACCAACTCACATCTCCTTTCTTTTTTTCATCCATGAAGACATTAAAGTCATCTGTTGCTGGAGTTTCATGACTGACTGCGATACCGGCTGCTCAGTAGAACTTTCAGTGCGCTTACACTATTGAGAGTGTGCACGAGACGTCCCTGCCTGTACGCGGACGCGCGCATCGACACAGACAGGCAGGATGACGGCGCGCGGTTAAAAAAATAACAACAAACTAATTTGAAAGTGGGGGGACACGAACGTGATTTTGAAAGTGGGGGTGACATGTCCCCCCTGTCCCCATAGGAAATTACGCCCGTCTATCTATCTATCTATCTATCTATCTATCTATCTATCTATCTATCTATCTATCTATCTATCTATCTATCATCTATCTATCTATCTATCTATCTATCTATCTATCTATCTATCTATCTATCTATCTATCTAATGAATTGCTGACTGAAGAGGCTGAGAGAGAATCAACTTACATTTATGCATTTGGCAGACGCTTTAGCCCGCTTGCCCGCACACTTTTAATTACAAGACTCCACATGAAAATACAAGAACATCTGAACCAGAACACCAATACGATCCACAATGGAGAACAGCATAAACAAATACATCCAACCAATAACAAAACATGATTGAAAACCTTAAATAGACAGAACTGTGATTAGATAATTTACTGCAGGTATTAGATGTTATAAATGTCAAAGGTATGGACACGTAGCAGCGATCTGTAAAGGAAAGCAAAGATGTGGAAAATGCGCTGGTGAATGTAGTGAGAAGGATAAGTTGAAATGCTGTAACTGTGGGGGTGAACACAGTGCTGCGTATGGAGGATGTGAAGCTCGGAAAAAAGCAGCTGAAGTACAGAAAGTTAAAGTAGCAACAGGAATATCATACGCAGAAGCAATCAAAAGAGTAAAAAACTCAACTCAAACGACAATAGGATTTGAAAACATAAAAGTAGTGAAACTTCCTGAAAAAGAAATCCATCAGTGCAAACTTAAAGATTCAGTAGTGTTGAATCGTACAGAATTCTTGACCTTTATGGCTGAAGTCAAGTCAAGTCAAGTCAACTTTATTTATATAGCGCTTTTAACAATGTAGATTGTTCCAAAGCAGCTTTACAGTGTTAAACAGGAAAATAATGCAGCATAACTTTATTAAGCTGTATAGTCATTTGATGTCATCAGTTTAAATTTCCATACGGTGACAGTGTGAGCTTTTGATCAATAATTAGATCAGTAATATATGGTTCATTATTATATGGTTCATTTAGTTTATTAATTAGATTTATTTCGATGTTTAGTTGAAAATTTTAGTGTCCCCAACTGAGCACGCCAAGCCAGAGGCAACAGTGGCAAGGAAACCAAAACCCCATCAGGAGCAGAATGGAGGAAAATAAACCTTGGGAGAAACCAGGCTCAGTCGGGGGGGCAGTTCTCCTCTGGCCAATTAACAAACAGCGTATGATTATTATTATTCTGGCAGCTTTACAGGTCAGAGGTCATAATAGATCGGAATATTCGAAGGACCGGAGGCAACACGCTGGAGACGGGATTATTGTGGATGACATATCGATTTAAGTATTATTTAATTTTAATATTTGAACAATCGGAGTCAACACGCTGGAGACGGGATTATTGCGGATGACATATCGATTTAAGTATTATTTAATTGTAATATTCGAACAATCGGACTCATCACACTGGTGACGGGTTTATTAAGATGCCGTGTCGATGAGGCAGTTGCAGGGGGAGGATAATTGACACGGTCTCTGCAGACACTTCGGGGTCCTGTGTTGGTCTTCTCTGGTCCACCATCTGATTAGGATACGGCCCAGATCTGGCTGACTGCAGTAAACCTCGGGATAAAACAGAGAGAATATCATTAGCGTAGATGCCATTCTTCTGATGATGTAACGAGTACATCAAGTGTTATGGGAAGTGTTCCCGATTCCGGCTGACCTAGTTAATGCAGCCTAACAATCAATTAATTGATAAAGTGTTTTATGTGTATGCCACAGTAAAGAGATGTGTTTTTAGTCTAGATTTAAACTGACAGAGTGTGTGTGCTTCCCGAACAATGCTAGGAAGACTGTTCCAGAGTTTAGGAGCTAAATAGGAAAAGGATCGACCGCCTGCAGTTGATTTGGATATTTTCGGTATGATCAACTGGCCAGAATTTAGAGATCACAGTAGACGTGATGGAGTATAATATGTTAAGAGCTCGCTCAAGTATTGGGGAGCTAAACCATTTAGTGCTTTGTAAGTTATAAGCAAGATTTTAAAATGTATGCGATGTTTAATAGGTAGCCAGTGCAGTGTTGACAGAACTGGGCTAATATGGTCATACTTCCTGGTTCTAGTAAGAACTGGAGCTGCTGCGTTTTGGACCAGCTGGAGTTTATTTATTAAGCGAGCAGGGCAACCACCCAGTAGAGCATTACAATAATCTAGCCTTGAGGTCATGAACGCATGAACTAACTGTTCAGCATTTTGCATTGAGAGCATGTGCCGTAATTTTGATATATTTTTAAGATGGTAGAATGCAGTTTTACAGATGCTAGAAACGTGGCTTTCAAATGAAAGATTGGTATCAAAGAGCACACCCAGGTTCCTCACTGACGACGAGGACTTGACAGAGCAGCCATCAAGTGTTAGACAGTATTCTAGGTTACTACTTGTGGAGCTTTTTTGTCCAATAATTAAAAATTCAGTTTTTTCTGAATTGAGTTGTAGGAAATTACCGGTCATCCAATGTTTTATATCAGCTATGCATTCCGTTAATCTTGTGAATTGGTAAGTTTCTTCAGGGCGTGAAGAAATATAGAGCTGAGTATCGTCAGCATAACAATGAAAACTAATGCCATGCTTCCTAATGATATCTCCCAGTGGTAGCATGTACAGGGTGAAGGATTAAGATAATCATTAGAGCAGCAGAGAAATACCTGAAGATAATAGATGTAACAGTAGACTCAATTAATGAAGCACTAAAAGGCGGAATATCAGGAACACAAGGAACGTATGGTGAAGGTATATGAAAGGACTGAATATAATTCAGTGGAATGCCAGAAGTCTAATATCAATTGGACAGGAATTTAAACCTTTTTTTAGAAGATGTACAGCAGAAACCAGATATTATATGTATACAGGAGACATGGCTTAAACCTCATCTTGATTTTATTTATGAGGTAGTACGTAAGGATAGGGAATTAGGAAATGGGGGAGGAGTAGCTACCTTTATCAAACAAGGATTAAATTATAAGGAAATAAATAATAAGGAACTAGAAGTGGTTTCTGTGGAAATATGGTATAGTAATAGGAGTATTATTGTGATAAATTTATATAATCCATGTAAAATCTTAATAAGGAGACACTTGGAAATATTGGGAGATATAATGGAAAGAAGGTTTTTTGGTGTGGGGATTTTAATGCACATAATACCATATGGGGGAGTGTTTATACAGATTTGAATGGTAATATAATTGAAGAAGTAATGGATGAATTAGGATTTGTATGTCTTAATGATGGTAAAGGTACTAGACTGGATGTAGTAAGAGGGAAAGAATCGGTGCTTGACCTTACAATAGTATCTGAGGAATTGGCAAAAAAGAGTGGTAGATATTTTGGTAAAGAACTCCCTAAAAAGCAGAAATGTAGAGATGCAAATTGATATGAGTAAATCTAAAGCAAAAACATGTATTCGTAAGGCTGCACATGACATCTGGCAGAAGAGTTGGGAACGAGAGAGAAAGGGGAGACACCTGTTTCAGATTCAGAAAACAGTGGGAAAAGGAGATTGGAATTCAGTATTAAGAAGGAAAGAGTCATCATTAATTTTTAGACTTCGCATAGGACACACAGGGTTAAATTATAGTTTACATAAAATCAATAAACATCCTACAGGGAGGTGCAATAAGTGTAATGAACCAGAAACAGTTGAACATGTTCTCATTAATTACATAGCATATCAAAATAAAAGACAAGAGTTAAGGGATAAGATGAAGGAAATGGAGTATAATATCATGTCATTAGAAAATATTCTGGTAAAAAAAAGTGGACGAATTCCTATGCAATATGCAATATTGAGGTATTTAAAGGAAATAGGAATTGATGTAAGAATATAGTAAGGAAAGAATAGAAGAAGAAAAAAAAGGAAATATATATATATATATATAAAAATATATTTTATTTTATTTATTTATTTATTTATTTTTATTAATTTTTTTCTCATTTCCCATCGATGCTCCACACTCCAGTTCAGTTGGTGGCGGTAATGCACCGAAAGCTGGTCTGCCAATAAATCAAGAAGAAGAAGAAGAAGGAGAGACAGAAACCAAACAGGAAGAAAACATGGAAACAGTGAAAACAGACAAGACACAGAACTGGGATCATTCCATCTATCTGTCCATCTATCTGTCCATCTATCCATCCATCCATCCACATCCATCCATCTATAGAAGAAGAAGCTGTTTTCAGCTTCAGTTACAGACTGAATAGTGTTTGTCAAGGAGAGCTGACCAATCAGAGACTTTGTGTTGTTGGGAAAGTCCCTCGGTGGGCGGCACAGTCTAGAGATTATTCTGGTTCTGCAGTTATTTCAACAGTTCACTGAAGAGCCTTTACTGTCTTTACCTGCTTGTGTGTCTTCCTGAGAAGATGTAAGTTAATCTTACTTGGTGTGTCTGACTTAGTTATTTGATGTGTTTACTGTTTATTACTGTTATGTGTTTATTGTGCATGCTTGGCTGAGTTATGACTGCACATGTTCATTGAGTCCCCTTTATACCTTATATTAGGGATGGGCCTTTCGATTTGAAGTATCGATATATCGATACTGATGTGAGCATCGAAAAGAATCGATACTCAAATAAAAATATCGATACTAAGGTGTTTTTTTTGTTTGTTTAAAAAGATTTATACGAATAACCTGTTACTGAATAGTTGTGTAGTATAGAACTATTTTCCTGCTCATCTGAACCATGATCTGAATGCACGCATACGCTGTAAGACAGAACCAGCCAATCACAGAGAGAGCGTTCGCACACCGATGACACTGTATTCAAACAGAGCTGCGTTTCCCAAAACTATCATAAGAAACCATTGATGCTTTTGGAGACGCAGTCCAGAACAATACTCATCAGAAGACAAAAAAACATATGTTTGAGTTATTTCACAATAAACAAATAGAAATTGTAGCCTACATAGTGCATTACACTCTTTAAATGTAATGTTAAAAGCTGATATTGATCATCTTCTATTCTTTAACTATAATATCATGTCAGAATAAAAAGGTTGCATTTTATGAGTGCAACGTCCTGTCACTGGCAGTCCTTTATGAAAATTAACCATGGTTTATTTATTTACTACAGTGATCGTAGTTCAACTAGTATTTGTAAATGTCCATGGTTACAACTACAAGTAAACGTATTTTAACCATGTGTAAACAAAAATATGATCTAATAAGTTTCAATTAAGGCATATTGAATGTTAAAATTAAAATATAATGTTAAGTGGGTATATTTTCCCATTTTACTCTTAGTAATTTTAATAATTTAATACATGTAATAATTAAAAGGTTCAGTTAGGAAGTATCGTATCGATATCGGTGATACTGGCCTTGAAAGTATCGGTATCGTATCGAAAACAAAATAAGTGGTATCGCCCATCCCTACCTTATATATTACGTGTGCAATCAATCCCAGTCTCGAAGTCTTAATGTCAGTGGCGTAGCGTCTGGGCATGCAGGGTGTGCACGTGGGAACAGAGATCAGAGATTAGTGGAGAGATATAACAAAGACTTGTCTCCAGCCCTTCCACAACAATTGATTGCATTTCCGTGCAGCCTTTCAAAGACAAATCTCTGGGATGAAAACAGTTCAAGATCTGGCCAGTTTTTTTTTATTGTTGAGAACAACTCTATCACATCTAGCTTCAGTGACGTGCACTTTTTTATTCTCTTTCCTACCATCCCTGTTACTGTTGCTTTAGCGGAGCGCTCGTAATTTTCAAAACTGAAGCTAATAAAACAAATTTTGCGGAGCACCATGTCGAAAAACATCTCGGTTACGTATGGTAGCCCTCGTTCCCTGAAGGAGGGAACGGAGACGTACATTGGACGTACCGACGAATCGGGATCACTTCTGGGAGCCCCTATCATGTTCAAGCTATATAGAACCGACCAATGAATAATTGGCGTGCGAGATTGTCAACGTACGTCGGACGTACCGACGAATTGAGATCCCTTTGGAAAACGCCATAGTTACTACCACTTCCAGCGCCCAGCGATGAGCCCCTCAGACCCCGATCTAATGCGGGCAGGGAAATTCACGCAGGGAGAGTCAAAAAGCTGCTGTTCCGCAAGACCCATTCAGCTGACTTTATTGGATAATGTTGGGAAAGCGTTTCCGTGCAGGCTGCTGCGGAAGCCACATCATGCCCAGAATCAAATCAAATCACTTTATTGTCACTCTACCATATGCACAAGTGCAACAGTAGGTGAGGGAGTTAACATGTGGAGATTACACTTATGGGCTGGCCGTGGGCAGCACAACATATTGAAGTCCCAGAGGTGGCCCCGGCCAATTCAGAGGCAGGGTACACACCTTCCTGAGACGGCAGAGCAGACTCTGCCAAGAGAAAGACACGGGCTTGCCGTAGGGAGCCGTACCGTGGAAGAATACACACATGGGACCGCCGTGGGGGTCACAACATATGGAACCCAGCCTAACACCCGTTCCACCAATGCATATGTGTGTTAGACCTGGCGTCGGACGCTCCGCCACATCCGACTGCAGAGGGTAATGGAGGACTCAACAGGGTTCGCCATTCTGGGGTACTCAACTGGAGCAGTTAGCGTGCGTATCTGGTCCATATGGAGGGGAATGGCGCAGCAAGCCGACACAAGAATGGGCACTTCGGTATTACTGACTATGGGAAGTGAGCACACAGGAAGATACTGGCTCTACACGGAGGCTATAGAATCTAGCGAATGTGTTAGGTGTCGCCCAGCCCGCAGCTATGCAAATATCTGTCAGCGAGGCGCCCAGAGTCAATGCCCAGGAAGAAGCAACACCCCTGGTGGAGTGGGCTCTTAACCCGAGTGGGCAGGGTACGTCTTGGGACTCATACGCCAAGACGATGGCATCCACTATATGGCACGATTCGTCGACCGAAAATGCCTGCAGGTCCCCTACCCTCTTGATGGAGGCCAACGCAGTCAGGAGTATTGTCTTTAACGACAAGATCTTTAACTCTGCTGACTGCAAAGGCTCAAAGGGTGCTCTCTGCAGTGCGGTTAGCACCAGAGACAAGTCTAATAAGGGCACTGTAAGTCGCTTTGGATAAAAGCGTCTGCCAAATGCATAAATGTAAATGTAAATATTAACCCTCTAGGCGCCACAGTCGAGTTTACTCGACAAGATGCGGCACTGAATAAAATGGCCGATTTTGTCAAATAGGGTTTCAAATTTCATTCGACCTCCCCTCCACTAGATGTCAGACATGTCATACTTCATCCCTGACTCAAAAAAACGTCATGCTTCTATACAAAATCTTCGAGCAAGAGTGCACTGAATCAGTGCGAACAAACGCGGCGCTAGTGTGCGAGTGAGTCATTTTATCAGAGCAATATTGTCAATGTCAGCGAGTATTTGCATTAGATTATAATTTTCTAATGGCATCAATAAAGCTTACCCGCAATGAAGTGTTGGGTCTTCTATTCAAACCTGATTCTGAAGGGGAATATCTGCCGTGATTCTGAAAGTGAAAGTATAGTCCTACACCAAGCACAAATGGTGAATCCTTTGCCCAATGTAGATGATCATTTGCCCAATGTCAGTGGTGGGAACACAGTGGTGTTTCGCGGGGTCGGAGTGTTCATTGTGAAGTTAGCAGGCGTGTTACGCCGGCTTCACACCGCACACGTTTTTGCGTTGGCAGGGCAGCGGTGCGTATGGAGAGCGGGAGCCGCACGCGGCCGTTTTGCATTCACACTGGCAGCGTTTGTCTCACGCAGCTGAACCGCGGCTCGTGTATTGCAAATACAGTTAGTGGGCAACGTGGAGGCAGGGTGGGGAGTCACAATGACAGTAGTCCGAACTGTGCACACTCAGCGAGTGCGCGCGTGTGCGTCTGTCTCTCGTCTTGTCTCGTCATCTCACTCATGATCTCTGCCTTGCCGTGGCGAGTGATCTTTTGAACTAAACAGGTCTTGTCTACTTGTGTTTGTGTGTCATATGAATAATATATGTGCCCCATACATGGAATCAGAACTATGTATGTAGTAAATGGAAAGTCTCTACAGCAAAAGGCCAACCGTTACATGCATTCGGTTTGTTTCTACCATTTATTAGTAACGATTTACACAGTTTGTTTACTATTTACTATTCACCTGAGCATTCAGTATTGTGCAATATAGCATACAGAAGGTGAGGGACATTTTGGGGGGCAAAGAAGTGCAGCATTTATCATTTAAACATGTGACTTTTCATGAAAATTCTATAATCCAAGGTGACCATCACCATATGACGTCATAATATGCAAATTAGATGGGACAATGTAATCCCTACATAATCTTTGGGTCATCCTTAATATTTCTCTAATTTACAGAAAGTCTCTATCTTTTATCACATTTAAGATATAGCCTTTTCAATTTAAGATGTCAAAATCGAACGTTTTAGGAAAAAACCTCTGGCGTCTAAAGGGTTAAGAAGGTATAGAGGGAGGGCGAGGCGGATTTAGTCTCCTCACTCCCCTCGGGAACCTGACGATCAGATCGTGCTTACCTAAAGATTTTCCATCTACTAGATCATGATTAGCGGCGATAGCGGCAACATAGACTTTGAGGGTGGAGGGAGACAGCTTTCGCTCCAACCCATCTTGTAGAAAGGAAAGCACAGACCTGATCAAAAATCTTTGGGGGTCTTCTCGGCGAGAAGAGCACCAATCAACGAACAGGTTCCACTTCAATGCATAGAGGCACCTCGTAGAGGGGGCTCTAGCGGAAGCGATGGTGTCAACTACCGCTTGCAGTAGGTCATCTAGAACCTCCGCGTCCCGTCCAGGGACCAAACACAGAGTTTCCAGAAGTCCGGACGTGGGTGCCATAGGGTGCCCCATCTCTGAGTCAGGAAGTCCTTCCTCAGAGGAATGGGCCAAGGAGGTGCTGTCGCGAGGAGCACTAGTTCCGGGAACCAAGTCCGGTTGGGCCAATACGGAGCGACCAACAGGACTTGCTCCTCGTCCTCCCTGACCTTGCACAGTGTCTGTGTGAGAAGGCTCACTGGGGGAAACGCATATTTGCATAGGCCCCGGGGCCAGCGGTGTGCTAAGGCATCCGAGCCGAAGTTCCCCTCGGTCAGGGAATAAAACCACTGGCAATGGGTCGTGTCCGGGGTGGCAAACAGGTCTACCTGTGCGGTCCCGAAGCGACTCCAGATCAGCTGGACCACCTGGGGATGGAGTCTCCACTCTCCCGGGAGCACTGGCTGTCGTGAGAGCTCGTCAGCTGCACGATTGAGCAGGCCCGGAATATGAATGGCACGAAGCGACCTCAGATGCTTCTGACTCCATAAGAGGAGATGGCAGGAGAGTTGTGACATGCGACGGGTGCGTAGACCACCCTGTTTGTTGATGTACGCAACGGCCGCAGTGTTGTCCATACGGACCAGAACGTGCTTGCCTCTGAGCGGAACTTTGAAGCGGTTGAGTGCAAGACGAACTGCTAACAACTTGAGGCAATTGATATGCCATTGCAGTTGAGGCCCCGTCCACAGACCCGAAACTGCAAGCCCGTTGTACATGGCACCACAGCCGGTGAATGAGGCATCCGTGGAGACAACAGAATGCCTGGACACTTGGTCTAGGGGAATTCCCGCCCATAGAAACGAAGGGTCCGACCAGGGGCTGAAGGTTTGGCGGCACCTCTGAGTCACTTGGACACGGAGGGAACCGCTGTGCCACGCCCATCTCGGGACTCGATCGTGTAGCCACCATTGAAGCGGTCTCATATGAAGCAGCCCTAGTGGCGTTACTGTGGCTGCGGATGCCATATGCCCCAGGAGCCTCTGAAAGTGTTTCAGTGGTGCCGCTGTCCTGCCTCTGAACGAATTCAAGCAGTTCAACACTGACTGGACGCGCTCCTCTGTGAGGCGCGCTGTCATGGCGGCCATCTCCATGCCGAGAAAAGACAGAGTTTGCTCTTCTCCCAGTTGACCCGAAGTCCCAACTGGCTGAGGTGACTGAGCACCATGTCCCTGTGTTCGCACAACTGCTCCCGCGACTGGGCAAGTATCAGCCAGTCGTTGAGATAGTTGAGAATGCGAACACCATGCTCTCTCATGGGAGCAATGGCCGCCTCCGCAACCTTCGTAAAGACGCGGGGCGACAGCGACAGGCCGAAGGGTAAGACACGGTACTGATATGCCCGCCCCTCGAACGCAAAGCGCAGAAAGGGCCTGTGTCGAGGGAGAATCGAGACATGAAATTACGCGTCCTTCAGGTCGATCACTACAAACCAATCTTGGGGACGGATGCACCTGAAGATGCGTTTCTGCGTCAGCATTCTGAACGGCAGCCTGTGAAGGGACCGGTTCAAGAATCGCAGATCCAAGATCGGCCGTAACCCGCCCCCTTTCTTGGGTACAATGAAGTACGGGCTGTAGAACCCGGACCTCATATCGGCTGGAAGGTCCGGCTCTATCGCACCCTTCGCCAGTAGGACTGCGATCTCCGCCCGGAGCACGGGGGCGTTCTCCTTCGCTACTGTCGTGAAGTGAACGCCCCTGAACTTGGGGGGACGCCGGGCGAACTGAATCGCATAGCCGAGTCTGATGGTACGGAGGAGCCACCGAGACGGGCTGGGAAGTGCTAGCCAGGCTCCCAGACACCGAGCAAGGGGGATCAACAGCACCACAGACGTACCCGCAGCGGGGCAGCGAGGTGGAATGCAGGGATCCGACCCGGACGGCATGGGAGCGGCCCGGAGTGGGTTCTGAGTGTGCTGTGCAACACTTACCTGCGTCCGCTGAGGGGGCGTGCGAGTGTGGGGAGGCCGCTTGAGTGCGTCCCCACAGCCGGCGTCTCCTGCTGGCGAAGGGAGAGGCACCTGAGGGTGGCGAGGCATGGGAGGGTTGACCACCACCAAGCGCACTCTCTTGTTACCCAGAGATTTTATTAATATTTTATACATATTTAAAGGTTACTTTAATATTTTGGAGCAGTTAACCCAACTTCTACCCTAAACCTACCCACTTATAAACAATATAAAACACGTAACAGGCAAATACAAGTACGGTCACATCTATTTATTGCAAAAACTGACCAAAAACAGTATAAAACTATTAACTCATGTTGCATTCCAAGTCTTCTGAAGTCACACAATGTCTTTATGTAAAGAACAGAGTTGATCTTAATGTTTTAATCACTGAGATGATGATCCCTCCGCTCCGTGAAAGCACTCATTCATATCTCATTCAAATAATACACACGACTCTTTAGCGTGACGCATTCGGTCACAAGACACACGAGAGCCAATGACATTTTTCAATCAAATTTTTCACATCTTCTGCCCCACACGTGCCTCCAAGCTGCCTCCACACCGGCCATGGGACTGTGCTATTGATCTGCTTCCAGGTGAGCCAGTTCCCCGTGGAAAGATTTACCCACTGTCACGTCCGGAGGAGAAGGCCATGGTGGATTACATCAAGGAGGCGCTCGACCAAGGTTACATCCGTCCGTCTACTTCCCCTGCTGCTTCCAGTTTTTTCTTTGTGGCCAAGAAGGACGGAGGCTTGCGGCCCTGCATTGACTATCGAGCACTCAACAACATAACAGTCAAGTTCCTCTATCCACTTCCTCTCGTCCCTGCAGCGCTGGAACCTCTGCAGTGCGTACAACCTCATCCGAATATGTGAGGGGGACGAATGGAAGACCGCCTCCATGACACCTACAGGCCACTATGAGTATCTTGCAATGCCATACGGATTGGCCTCCGTATTCCAGGATTTCATCCACAAGGTGCTCCGGGAGTTCCTCCATAAGTTCGTCCTGGTCTATATCGATGACATCTTGATCTACTCCCGGAGCCTGGCCGACCATCGCCGTCACGGTGCGGAGGTCCTCCAATGCCTGAGGAGCTTCCATCTCTTTCTGAAGAATGAAAAGTGCTTGTTCCACCAGCCATCAGTGCAGTTTCTCGGATACATCATCGATCACAGTGGCTTCCGGATGGACGAGAGGAAGGTGGAAGCCATCCGCTCCTGGCCCACTCCCACAAACATCAAGCAACTCCAACGGTTCCTAGGTTTCGCCAACTTCTATCGACGCTTTATCCAGAATTACAGCTCCATCGCCAGTCCACTCACCTTCTTCATAATCAGCCCAAGTCTCTGTCCTGGTCACCAGCAGCCACAAAAGCCTTCGAGACCCTGAAGACTGCCTTCACCACCGCTCCCCTCCTTGTCCACCCCAACCCAGAGCTCCCTTTCGTTGTGGAGGTGGATGCTTCCACCACCGAAGTGGGAGTGGTTCTTTCGCAGCAGCAGGGGAACCCCAGTAGACTCCATCCATGTGCCTTCTTCTCCCGCAAGCTCAGCCCGGCGGAGGTAAACTATAACATCGGGAACAGGGAACTTCTCGCCATCAAGCTTGCCCTTCAGGAGTGGAGGCATTGGCTGGAGGGATCTCAACATCCGTTTCTCGTTCTCACTGACCATAAGAACCTGGGCTATCTCTGTGAGGCAAGGCGACTGAACCCGAGCCAGGCTCGATGGGTGCTGTTCTTCACCCGGTTTCAATTCACCATCTTGTATCGTCCTGAGTCCAAGAATGTCAAAGCGGATGCTCTGTCCTGCATCTACAGTCCAGAAGAGAAGGTAGAAGACTCCGAGCCCATCCTCCCGAATCAGCTTTTCGTCAGCCCCATCGTCTGGTCCAAGGAGACCCTGTCCTCCTCCAATCCCTCCACCAACACCCCGCTGGGCTGTCCATTGGGCTTGCAGTCACCCGCACTCGTCGCAACCCCCTCATCCACTCCACTCACTCATCTCTGGGCACTGGCCACCCTGGGGTAAATGAAACCCTCTTGCTGCTAAAACAGTGCTTCTGGTGGCCACGCATAGCATCCGACATCAGAAGGTACGTGCAGGGATGCAAAGAATGCGCAGTGTCCAAAAGCCCCCGCCATCTTCCCTCTAGCAAGCTCCATCCTCTGCCCGTTCCTAATCGACCCTGCTCACACCTAGGAGTGGACTTCATCACAGATCTTCCCGTCTCTGAGAACCACACATGCGTCCTGGTAGTGGTTGATCAATTCTCAAAGTCCTGCCGTCTGATCCCCTTGAGAGTGTTGCCCACAGCCATGGAGACCGCAGAACTCATGTTTAACCACGTCTTCCGATATTTCGGCATTCCTGACGACATCGTCATCTCTGGAGTCTGGATAGCTTTCCATCAGCTCCTAGGTGTGACCGCAAGTCTCTCATCCGGATACCGCCCCCAGTCGAACGGGCAGAAGGAGAGGAAGATCCAGGAGATTGGCCGCTTCCTCCGTACCTTCTGTCACGGCCATCAGAACTCCTGGAACCAGTTCCTCGGGTAGGCCGAGTACGCACAAAACTCCTTGCGTCAACCATCCACTGGTCTTACTCCATTTCAGTGCATACTCGGCTACCAACCTCCCCTGTTCCCGTGGTCTGGAGAGCCTTCTGACTACTGGCAGTCGACTACTGGTTCCGGGAGAGTGAGAGGGTCTGGGACTCAGCGCACCATCATGTCACAAGCACGTCAGGCTTCACCCACTCCCAAGCACCATGCACAGCATCTCCCGAGTACTGATCACACACACCTGCAGCTCATCATTACCTCATCACTGCCTGCACTTAAGCCCCACGCTCTCACACAGTGTCTCGTTTGTACAATGCTATACAGTTTGCTTACCTCAAGGACTCTCCCATGCTACTTACCGGTTTCCTCATCTCCAGTGTGTCTTCGTCTCCTGTCTCTATCGTCTCCCTGGCTCCTGTGTCCCGTCCTCCTGGTTCTCCTACAAAAGACATTGAGTATTATCATCCAGTTATCTGCATTACCCTGCCATTCATCACTCTGACTGCTCACCTGATCCACTCTGCACTCTGGTCACTCAATAAACGGTTTATATTCCATTCACCTGTTCTCTGTCTCTCTGTATTATAACACACACAAAGAAGACCAAGATTTTTCAGAAGTGTGCTGACCTGTGTCCTAGATATTTGACACTGGAGGACACACATAAGCTTTGCATTTACTGCCTGGGAGAAGAGCATGCACAGCCAGTACTTGAGGGAGCTGCCTGTGTGAAATGTGAGTGTTTTCCCTCGACAACACTTCATTCTGGTCTGGCTCTCTTCTCAAGGGAGAGTCCAGCATGAAACCAATTGATGGGAAGTTTGACAACTCTCGTATTTGGGTAGGCATCGACACTGAGAGCTCCAACCCTCGTTTAACATCTAGTTTAAATGGCAGGGCATACACACCAACAGGTTGGTCATACATAGCAGCCAGTTTTTAACTAGGCCTCCTGAGTCTGGTCAGAAGCTTGCAGGGCCTCCTGCCTCCTTAGTGCTTTGAAAGATAGGTGCTTTGTAGAGCCTTGGATTAAGCAGATAGACTCCCCTCGTTAGCAAGGGTTGTACAGCTCTGTGTTGAGTATTGCTCTCCAGGATACCCGTCTTTGAGATCCGTTCTGAGTTGGTTACTGCCAGTTTCGCAGTCCCTCTGTCTGGATGCCTTACCTAGAGGAACGTGTCCAGAGGCTCTGTTTCTGAGCAGACAGGTTGTTGGCAAATGTATGTGACAACCGGTCAGGCTTCGCTGGTGGCATTCGGTAAATATGTTCCCAGAGTAGTGATTGGATGAGGCTCTCTTGGGTTCCTTAGCCACATCCCCTTCTGTTGAAGTAGTTGGTTCCAGGCCTTTGAGTGGCCTGGGTAGAAATTCATGTACCGTGTATGAAGGTTTATAGCTTGGGCTATGACCGTAGGGAATGCTGTCACTGACAGCCCAGTGTAACTCAAGAGAGAATGGTTCTGCATTTCAGTTGAATTTTCTGATTCTGACAGTTGTCACTGCCAATGGGCATGCACTCCCTTTAGCATGGCGGTCTGGGTATATCGTTCCCCAAAGCATCCTAGAACGCAGTGAGAGTTCCCTTCAAAGGGAACATCTCAGGTTATGTATGTAAGCTATGTTCCCTGCGAACAGGGAACGAGACACTGCGTCTCGTTGCCATGCCTCGGGGCTTGCCAACCAAACAGTCCCTTCAGACGATAAGGTGAATGTCATGTTTGCAAGGTGCCCTTATATACTTTCGGGTTGCACGTTGATGACATCATGAGTTGTCGCCGGACAATAGGATTGTCATGATTCGATAGTAGTTTCAGATACCTGTCACGCTGAGGCATTTCCCCAAAGTGTCTAAGGATGCAGTAGGTGTGCTCCTTTTGACCGTAAGTGGATTGCGAAGTGGACTTCACAGGGTATTTCGTCATCTTAAGTGAGATTCCGATCCAAAGGGAGCGGACATGTTCAGTTCAAAGAGCACTGCGAACGGCGTAGGGAAGAAGGGAACATCGATACATCACTTCACTGACAGTGGAGAGTGGAAATCACCCAACTGTTCTTCCGCGTCGTGTCACCAGTCTGAACTAACAATGGAGCAGAGCCATTGGAAGAATTTTTAAACAGCTCTGCGATGCCGGAGTTTACTATACAAACTAGAGTACTTATGAATGGTTATGGCATTACCTGTTACATTTGCATATAATATTTTATGAACATGTAAACCAATTAAAAGTGTTGTGGCAGCTGAGGGCTGTAATTTTTAAAAATATTTTACTTTATTTACCTCAGGATTGTTTACTGTGCAGATGTGCGTGGGAAAGAAAGCGTGTGAGATGAGACCGCTACAAAGACCATTGATTAAGAATACAGTTATTCTTCAAGTATTACAAGTCCGGCACTGAGGAGTAGATTAGACACGTGTACTGGCGTCTGGCAAGTGTACATGTTGTGTTGAGACGGACTGATAATAATTCTCTTTTTGGAGGCCACACACACACACAAAAAAATAAATAAAAAATAATAATTGATATATATATATATATATATATATATATATATATATATATATATATATATAAAATACATTAACATGCACACGTGTCTGTCACTTGAATCAGTGTTTGTGTAATTCCAATTTTTTTTATATAATTGTTTCTCTTATTTCCAGACCCTAATATAAAGGAAAAGGTCTTCTCTACTGGATACCTCGGAACAATCTGTTCAGAAATGTTTACTGGCAAGTATGCATATTGTGTTGAAGTGTATTATTTGTTATTAATTATTTATACAGTCTTGCTTTACCAAACAACAAAATTGTCAAGAATAAACCTTAAAAATAATTAATTAAAGGTGCATAACACACAGTTTCTGCCAGTCTCGTGTTAATCTTGAGTATCTATAGACTAGTGTTGATCCTTCATATCTCCCAAGAGTCTTTAGTTTATCATATTTATCAAATAAAGGACAACTGTGCAGATGAGCCATAAAGAACTTATCCAAGGCTGCCGAAAAAGCCTGACGATAGCTGTGGATCCGGAGGGGGATCCATGGAGTAACATGCCACTTGGACACAGGTCGGGGACTGATCACCCCGGGCAGGGTCGCCCGGGCGATCTGTTGATTAAATTCCCGAAACACCTGTTGACCCCAGGATCATCACTGATGATGTGTCTAAGTAGTACCAGGCGATGTATGTTAGAACCAAAAATAAAAGACAGATATGATGTACCGATTCTTTCTGAAAACAGCCAAGCTTGTGAAGGAGAGCAGTGGGCGGAGCTAAAGGAGTGGTTTTAGAATAAGCAAATGGACACTTATGGTGGTCGGCTAAAGAAATGTATTTAAACACTCACAATACACAGTCCTTCCAGAAAAATGCGGCTTTTTTTGTGATTGTTGTGGGCAAAAATCCTTGATTATGCTGCACATTTTCTTAAAAAATGCGATGGAAAATGCGGGATATTTATGCAATTTTATGCAAAAACTGCGGTTTGATGAAAAATAGAAAAAAAGCACTACATCACAGAAAGTGCTGGGAATATTTAAGTTCTCATCTTGTTGTATTGAAGACCTTAATAACACACGGCTCAAATTTACAAAACATTGAGTCAAACAAGTTCTGTAGCTTTACAAAAGGAATATGCTACAACTTCTGAAAAATGAATAAATAACTTCCTGTTTTACAGACATTTGAGTGCTTCCAATGCACAAAGTGCAATCTCTTAAAGGGTTAGTTCACCCAGAAATGTAAATTCTGTCATGAATGCCGTCCCCTCATGTCGCTGGACACCCGTCAGACCGCCGTTCATCTTCAGACACAAATGAAGATATTTTAGTGGAAATCCGATGGCTCAGAAAGGCCTCCATTGGCTCAATGTACTGCACACTGACCCATAGCGCTCTGAACCGCTGAATTGACTCACTGACGCTCTGAACCGCTGAATCGACTCACTGACTCATAACGCTCTGAACCGCTGAATTGACTCACTGACGCTCTGAACCGCTGAATCGACTCACTGACTCATAACGCTCTGAACCGCTGAATTGACTCACTGACTCATAACGCTCTGAACCGCTGAATTGACTCACTGACTCATAACGCTCTGAACCGCTGAATTGACTCACTGACGCTCTGAACCGCTGAATCGACTCACTGACTCATAACGCTCTGAACCGCTGAATTGACTCACTGACTCATAACGCTCTGAACCGCTGAATCGACTCACTGACGCTCTGAACCGCTGAATTGACTCACTGACGCTCTGAACCGCTGAATCGACTCACTGACTCATAACGCTCTGAACCGCTGAATTGACTCACTGACTCATAACGCTCTGAACCGCTGAATTGACTCACTGACTCATAACGCTCTGAACCGCTGAATTGACTCACTGACTCATAACGCTCTGAACCGCTGAATTGACTCACTGACGCTCTGAACCGCTGAATCGACTCACTGACTCATAACGCTCTGAACCGCTGAATTGACTCACTGACTCATAACGCTCTGAACCGCTGAATTGACTCACTGACTCATAACGCTCTGAACTGCTGAATCGACTCACTGACTCATAACGCTCTGAACCGCTGAATTGACTCACTGACTCATAACGCTCTGAACCGCTGAATTGACTCACTGACTCATAACGCTCTGAACCGCTGAATCGACTCACTGACTCATAACGCTCTGAACCGCTGAATCGACTCACTGACGCTCTGAACCGCTGAATCGACTCACTGATGCTCCAAACCGCTGAATTGACTCACTGACTCATAACGCTCTGAAGCTTCATGATGCTGTGTTGTGAAATCGGTCAGCACAGGGAAACTGCTTTGCTCTTTTGCTGTTATTTTTGTTGGCCAATGGGAGTTTGCGCTTCATCATGGTTTCTCTGATATCTATGGTTTCTCCACGGGGGTTTGCAGCTTTTCGATGACGTTCACGTCGGGTAATTACGTCACTTCAAAGCGTTCCCATGGCAACAGGGGGAAATGGCGGCTCTCGTGTGAAGTAAAAACATTTTTCAACTTTCTGCTAATATATATATCTTTTTTTTAAACGAAAATGCGGGGATTATGAAATCATGCTAGCCCCGCATATTTTGCACGCGAAAATAGGCAATTTATGCGGCGTATTTGAAAAAATGTGGCCCCCGCATAAATATGCGGACTTCGGCTGATTATGCGTTAAATCATGTGATCGCATAATCGCGTTTTTCTGGAGGGACTGATAATACACCATTGCATTATCCCTGGATAACTCTTGATTCACTATACAAGGGCTCCTCAAACTCGGTCCTGGAGGGTCACTGTCCTGCAGAGTTTAGCTCCAAGCCTGATCAAACACACCTGAGCAAGGTCTACTCAAGGTCTTCAGGATCCCTAGAAATCCACAGGTAGGTGAGTATGATCAGGGTTGGAGCTAAACTCTGGAGTGCAACCCTGCACTATTCGTTTGTGTTGTTCACATTATATGCACTTATACGCTGCGATTGCCAACAAAACACACACATTTGAAGCTGAACAAGATTATCTCCTCACAACCAGAAACACACTTCTTTAGTGACATTGTTGATTTCATGTCTAAAAATAAAATGTCAGCACTGTCGACGGCTTCTGTAACCTGAACGAATCTCGTTGATGTGTGTGTGTGTGTGTGTGTGTGTGTTTGTGCTCATCCGGAAGAAGAAAATTCTGCCCTTTATGACGTCATACTTTAAAAAAAAACTTTCTGAAACGTATGAACCATGAAGGAGTGCACAGAAATACTCCATCATACGTCCAACTCGTGTTTTGAAACTCTTTAACAGTGTCAATAAGGCAGAATGCAGGAAATGGCTTTAGACATCCCCTTTAAGAATGTGTCTTTAAAGAGGTAGTTGACGCAGAGTATTTGTACACAAACTGTAATTGTGTTGATGTGTTGTTCTTTCCTCTTGACCAACAGGAATAACCACCAGGATGATGTCTTTTTTCTCTACGGAAAATAATGAACAACTGATCAGATCCACTCAGACCCTCCACCACTATGTGCACAGATACTTCACAATCACCAACAGTCTGTTGGACATAATCAATACTCACTTTGGGAAAAGCCTCTCCCCAGTCATAGCAGACGACAGTAAAAGTATTAAGGACAACTGTGCCATAGTAAGACATGCTATGTGCACGATTCTTGAAGTTTCTAAAGGGGAGGAAAAGCTTATCCGTAAGATCATTGAACCGGATCTTTATGATAAGATTGCCTTCACTGGGGTGTCACTGAAAGACAAGGCTGCAGTGATAAGGGACTTTCATGAGGACAAAATGGGAGTCTTTGGAAATATGTTTCTTCCTCTAGTCGCTATTCACCTGGCAAAAAGTGACTTAGAGAATGTAAAGCCTCCAACCGAGGAGCATGACTTGCCTATTCTGTCGTTTAAACTGGGAGACCTAATGAAGAGCGGTGAAAGTATCGCTAAGCTTCTGTGTGAACTAGGGAGCCGGAGAACAAACCTCAGTGAAGCCAAACAGTTGGTGGAAGATGGCATCTCCATTCTGAAGCCACCCTGCCACGCCTACGATGCCATTGCTGGAGAAGTCGGAGCCTACATCAAAATCATATCTGAAAATATCTAGAGCAGAGTCTTTTCTCAGAGAGGATAGCATTTATCAGCGTTTTTGAATTGCATCATTAATATTTTGAGGCTACTTTATTATAGAGCGCAGATCTATCAGGATTCAAATGTTATCTTACGCTTGTTTCATCTTTAGTGACTGTAAAGGTTTACTGACCTCAACTGTTGATGTACGTAACTGCAGACGTTATTGTAGTGTGCAACAAACAGAGAGATGTGTTCCAGTGGTTTGTCTGCTATGTAAATTAAATAAAGAGAAGAAAAAAAAATCACAGTATTTGATTCCTGTTATAACTTTAAAATTATACCTAACTTTGTTCACCATTCAGTAATCCTATAGGGGGTCCTTCACTCCATCACTAACATTATGAGTTTAACATTATAGCATTACCAATAATACCGGTTTTCCGTATCTTCAACTGCTCCAAATCTCCATTTTCAATCACAATAGGATTGACTTTATTTCATGATAATGATGCACATCATGATATAGTTAAAGGGATAGTTCACCCAAAAATGAATATTAGACCATGATTTACTCTCCCTCAAGTCATCCTAGGTGTGTATCAGACGAATACAATCAGAAAAATGTCCTGGCTCTTCCCAGCTTTATAATGACAGTGAATGACTGATAACGTTTTGAAGTCCTAAAAGTGCATCCATCCATCAGAAAAGTGCATCCATCCATCATAAAAGTGCATCTATCAATCATAAAAGTGCATCTATCAATCATAAAAGTGCATCTATTCATCAGAAAAGTGCATCCATCCATCAGAAAAGTGCATCTATCCATCATAAAAGTGCATCTATCAATCATAAAAGTGCATCTATCCATCATACAAGCACATCTATCCATCATAAAAGTGCATCCATTCATCAGAAAAGTGCATCTATCCATCATAAAAGTGCATCCATTCATCATAAAAGTGCATCCATCCATCCATCCATCATAAAAGTGCATCTATCCATCATAAAAGTGCATCTATCCATCATAAAAGTGCATCTATTCATCATAAAAGTGCATCTATCCATCATAAAAGTGCATCCATTCATTAGAAAAGTGCATCCATTATAAAAGTGCATCTATCCATCATAAAAGTGCATCTATTCATCATAAAAGTGCATCTATCCATCATAAAAATGCATCCATCCATCAGAAAAGTGCATCCATCCATCAGAAAAGTGCATCTATCCATCATAAAAGTGCATCTGTTCATCTTAAAAGTGCATCCATCCATCCATCCATCATAAAAGTGCATCTATCCATCATAAAAGTGCATCTATCCATCATAAAAGTGCATCTATTCATCATAAAAGTGCATCTATCCATCATAAAAGTGCATCCATTCATCAGAAAAGTGCATCCATCATAAAAGTGCATCTATCCATCATAAAAGTGCATCTATCAATCATAAAAGTGCATCTATCCATCATAAAAGTGCATCTATTCATCAGAAAAGTGCATCCATCCATCCATCCATCCTAAAAGTGCATCTATCCATCATAAAAGTGCATCTATCAATCATAAAAGTGCATCTATTCATCAGAAAAGTGCATCTATTCATCAGAAAAGTGCATCCATCCATCCATCATAAAAGTGCATCTATCCATCATAAAAGTGCATCTATCAATCACAAAAGTGCATCTATCCATCATAAAAGTGCATCTATTCATCATAAAAGTGCATCTATTCATCATAAAAGTGCATCTATCCATCATAAGTTTATCCATCCATCATAAAAGTGCTCTAAAAGTCACTTGGGGAAAAAAAACGCATGAGATGAGACCGCTACAAAGACCATTGGTTAAGAATAGCCTACATTCAGTGGTGGGCTGTCAGGGCCATCAGGGCCTTCTCTGCTGGCCCTGTCAAAATCAAAAATATATATATTTTTCATAATTAAATTAATGTGTGTCTGAACGAATCTAAATACAATTACTCTCTATTTCAGTACATTACAATTATATTTACAGAAAGAATGTGGGTTGTTTTTTTGTGAGGCTGAGCTGTATTTTCTTCATCCAGACCAGTGGTTCTCAACCTTTTTCAGTGATGTACCCCCAGTGAAATATTTTTTCAGCCAAGTACCCCCTAACCAGCACAAAGCATTTTTGGTTGAAAAAAAAAGACTTAAAACAGAGCACTGTGCCATCAGTGTCTGATTTATTAAACTTTGGAACAGATAAACACTTAGAAAATTCAAACATTTGAAAAAAAAGAAACTATTTTTAACATTTTAAATGATTATAATCCATGACTAATTTATTGCAAATATTTCTCATCACTAAAATGTAGTGATTCAAACTAATGTAGTGAAAACAGTGACCAAATTTCTGAAATGGAAACTGTGTGCAGCTTCAAATCTGTTCATAGTCAATACAGGTAACGTCTCGGTTACATATGTAACCCTCGTTCCCTGAGGAGGGAACGGAGACGTAACGTTAGTGACTGGGGGTTTCGCTTATAAGCCAATTACCTTCGAGGAATTTAACAGCGCCCAATGGCAGTGCCAATGCCATGGGCATGCGGAATTTGTATGTGTAACTCCGCCCCACCTCGTGGGTATATAAGGAAGTACGCTGGCAACATTGCATTATGTTACTGCTGCGGAGCCAAGACTGAACTCCGCGTTCCAGCAGCACAGCGGAAGTGGCAAAGGGACGTTACGTCTCCGTTCCCTCCTCAGGGAACGAGGGTTACATACGTAACCAAGACGTTCCCTTTCGTTCAGTCACTACGACATAACGTTAGTGACTAACGATATAACAACGCCACTCGGCTGTCTTCCAGTGCCCTGCGTAAGTGTGAGTACCCTGTCGTAAAACTAGTACGGACGAAGGACTCATACTTATCACAGGATTACCAAGGTACACCTGAGGAGAATATTGCACGTATCCAGTCCGTGGAGTGGAATGGCGAGCAAGCGAAGACACCTGAGCCTGGTCCATTACCGGCCACTAGTAGAGGCGAGTACATAGTCGGACACTGGCTCCACTCGGAGATTGTAGAATCTGGCGAATGTGTTAAGTGTTGCCCAGCCTGCAGCTCTGCAGATGTCTGTTAGCGAGGCGCCATGCGCTAAAGCCCAAGAGGAGGCCACACTCCGGGTGGAGTGGGCCCTAACCCCAAGGGGACATGGTCGACCTTGCTGCTGGTAAGCCAAAACAATGGTGTCCACTATCCAATGAGACAACCTCTGCTTTGAGAGAACTCTTCCATTCCACTCTCCACCATAACAGACAAAAAGCTGGTCTGAGGTCCTGAAACACTGCGTCCTGTCTACGTAAGCGCGGAGGGCGTGTACTGGACAGAGCAGTGCCAAGGCTGGGTCTGCCTCCTCCAAAGGCAGCGCTTGCAGGTTCACCACCTGGTCTCGGAACGGAGTGGTGGGAACCTTGGGCACATATCCGGGCCGGGGTCTCAGGATCACGTGAGAGTTAGCCGGTCCGAATTCCAGGCACGCTTCGTCAACCGAAAATGCCTGCAGGTCCCCTACCCTCTTAACTGAGGCCAATGCGTCCAGCAGTGCCGTCTTCATCGACAGAAACTTAATATCAACCGACTGCAAAGGCTCAAAGGGAGGCCTCTGCAGAGCACTTAAAACTACAGGTCCCAAGAGGGTACCAGAGGAGAGCGAGGAGGATTCAGTCTCCTCGCTCCCCTCAGGAACCTGATGATCAGGTCATGCTGACTTACCTTTTTGTCCCCCAAGAGATCGTGGTGGGCAGATATTGCGGCCACATACACTTTAAGGGTGGAGGGAGACAGCCTTCGCTCCAACCCCTCTTGGAGGAACGAGAGCACGGACCCGATCTGGCATTTCCAGGGGTCTTCTTGGCGGGAAGAACACCAGGTGACGAAGAGGTTCCACTTAAACGCATAGGCATGCCGAGTGGACTCTGCCCTAGCAGAAGTGATGATAGCGACCACCGCAGGTGGTAGGCTACTCAAACCTGCCGCGTCCCGTCCAGAAGTCACACGTGGAGCTTCCAGAATCCGGGGCGCAGGTGCCATAGGGTGCCCCGTCTTTGAGTGAGGAGGTCCGGTCTCAGAGGAATAGGCCAGGGAGGGGCTGTCGCAAGGAGTAGCAGTTCTGAGAACCAGGTCTGGCCGTGCCAATACAGGGCAACCAACATGACCTCCTTGTCCTCCCTGATCTTGCACAGTACTTGTGCGAGAAGGCTCACTGGGGGGAACGCATATTTGCGTAGGCCCCGCGGCCAGCTGTGCGCCAGTGCGTCCGTACCGAGCGTGCCCTCGGACAGGGAATAATACAGGGTGCAATGGGAAGAGTCGTGGGAGGCAAACAGATCTACCTGTGCGTCGCCGAACCGTTCCCAAATCAGCTGGACCATCTGGGGATGGAGTCTCCATTCTCCAGGAAGTGGCTGAAACCGTGAGAGCTCGTCGGCTGCATGGTTCAGTTCTCCTGGGATGTGGAAGCACGAAGGACCTCAGGTGGCGGGCGAGTTGAGACATACTGCAGGAGCGTAGACCGCCCTGGTGGTTGATGTATACTACTGTGGCCGTGTTGTCTGTCCGGACTAGTACGTGTTGACCCTTCAGCAATGCTCGGAAGCGGTGCAGGGTGAACCGTACTGCCAGCAAATCGAGGCAATTGACATGCAGAAGGCGCTGGGGTCCTGTCCAGGAGCCCGCGGCTGCTTGTCCATTGCACATGGCACCCCAGCCCATGGAGGAGGCATCTGTTGATACAACAACATGCCTGGAAACTCGTTCTAAGGACACTCCGGTCCGTAGAAAGCTGAGGTTCGACCACGGGGTGAGTGTCTGAAGGCAGGACCGAGTTACTAGGACCCGGAGCGTGCCAGACCGCCATGCCCATCTCGGGACTCGATCGCGAAGCCAATGCTGAAGCGGTCTCATATGAAGCAATCGGAGCGGTGTCACCGTGGCTGCAGATGCCATATGCCCCAGGAGCCTCTGAAACAGTTACAGTGGAACCGCGCTCTTGCTCTCGATTTGATGGAGGCAAGTCAGCAGAGACTGTGCATGGCGACCGAGTCGATATCCATACCGAGAAAAGAGATCCTCTGCACGGGGCAAAGTTTGCTCTTCTCCCAGGTGACCCGAAGGCCCAGACGGGCTAAGTGCTGGAGCACTAGGTCTCTGTGTTCGCAAACCTGCACTCGAGAGTGACTCATTATGAGCCAGTTGTCGAGGTAGTTCAGGATGCGAACCCCGTGCTAACGTAGAGGCGCAAGGGCTACCTCGACAATCTTCGTAAAGATGCGAGGGGACAGAGCTAGCCCGAATGGGAGGACCGCGTACTGATATGCCCGCCCCTCGAAAGCAAACCGTAGGAACGGTCTGCGTCGAGGTAGGAAGGAGACATGAAAGTAGGCGCCCTTCAGGTCGACTGCTGCAAACCAATCTACTGGACGAACGCAGTCGACAAGGCGTTCGCCGCCAACATCCTGAACGGAAGCCTGTGAAGGGATCGGTTCAAGACGGGCAGATCCAGGATTGGCCATAACCCACCGGTTTTTCTAGGGTACAATGAAGCCAGGGCTGAGAAGCTGGACTTCACTTCGGCTGGAGGGACAGGCTCGATCGCACCCTTCGCCAGTAGGGTGGCAACCTCCGCACGCATGACTGGGACATTAGGCCCCATCATGGCGGGCGAACTCCCCAGGAGCGGGGAGGAGCCTGCGCGAACAGAATCGCGTAGCCGAGCCTGATGGTCTTCGCGACCCAGTGGACAGTCCCGGAAGCTGTAGCCAGGCTCCCAGGAACTGACCAGCAGGGTCACTCGAACCACAGACGTACCCCGGGTGGGGCAGCGAGGCAGCGTGACTGGCCCAGACGTGGGAGGCGTAGCGTCCCGGTGTGGGGGCACAGTCAGCAGCTGCGTCCTGACAGAGGAGACCATGGAAGGACGCACGTTCCACTGGGGTCTGCTCTGAGAGGAGGCCGGCGAGAGAGAGGGGCGAGAGCGGCGCGGCCCAGAGGTGGCGCACACTGCCATCACTGGTCTCTGGGTCCTCAGAGACAGGAACATGAGTTTTTCCAAGCGCTGCTGGCCCGGGGGCCTCCACCGGGGGAAGGAGAGGCCCTGCTACCCTGGAAAGAACTGGAACCCATCTCTGAGTTGTCCACCTCCAGCCTGGCGTTTAGACTGGCACCCGACTGGCACTTCACCTGACATACCGTGCTCAGGGAGTAGGGAGCAGTGAACAGTGTGTAGGGACCCTGTCGAATGGAATGCACCCAAAGAGATCACACCTTTACAGTGGGGGAAGCTTGGTCTGATTGGTCAGTGAATATCTCACGTTTGGGTTTGGTCACATGATTAGGGAAAAGAATAAAATAACATTGTAACTATTGCTCTGTCTCTTCTATTCTCTCTCTCTCTCTCTCTCTCAACATTCTCTTCATGCTGTGTATGATTAATGGTATAAGTTTATTATCTCATACATCCATTTTGAAACTATTTTAGGTGTAACCATAACCAGATATTGTTATTTAATCTTTACATTTTGATCTATTCTGATTTACTCTGTAATTATTAACTATCTCTAGTAGATTATGAACGGATATAATTTCACCAAAGGGTTAAACAGAATGATTAAATGTGACTAATTATTGAATATAAGTGACCAAACAACCAATTGGCATTCTAATTTAAATTCGAGATTATGATAAATGGAGTCAGATAAAAGATGCATTGGAAATAATCCCTTCTACCCAGCTGAAAAGAATGAATGCGCAGCAACCTTCGAACCGTGATCTTTACCTCCATTAGAACGAATTCAGTGGCCTTACAAGCCATAGCTGTTGTCCAACACACCTGTTGTCATTAGTACTACTTAAACATGTATGTAACATGCAAGTATGTGCAAGTTGTGTTAACTTAACTTCACTTAGTACATATTACATATATCGTGTTACATATATTTTTAAGTGAATAATGTTGAGTGAACTTAAATGTTGGGTTTACTTAAAAAGTGTGATGCAAAAATGGTGCATATATATCTTATGTAAATTCAACACATTGTTTTTACCAGTGAAGGATGTTTCCTTGAAATCTTGACAAGAACGGTCATGCAGGATAACATGACATAACAGCTTATCTTCAGATATTTTCTTGAGAAAGAATTTAAAGGTAATTACACTTTGGAACGTTCTCAAGAATTTCTTAACGCCTTAGGAAGATTTTGTCTGTGATCATGAATGTGGCCCCTGGCCTGGTTCCTTTACATTTTTCACTTGTTTTCAGATGAAATATTATTTGTTACTCATTTGTTGCTTCTTTCACAGTTTTCATCTATTTCTGTGTTGCATTTAATAATTGTGGATGTTCTTAGAACACTTTTTTTAGGAAAAGAAATTACACAATATTACGTTTTACAATAATCCATTACACAAATAAAACATTACACAACATATGATAGCCATGCACCAACATTTTGTCAAAAAAGACACACAACCACCGAGGAAAATCATTAATGTTCCAGCACATTTCACCTTGGATTTAAGGTGGCCAGTAATTCTAATCTAATGAAGCCTCACATCATCACAGCCACAACATTAGTGGCTAAAAACCCAGGTGATAACGTGAGCTCCACTACCAGAGGAGTAGTATAGTACTGATAATATTTACACTATAGTAGGCCTACTGATAATATTTACAATATATTGAATTTGATAGGTGTCTCTCACATTGTCCCACAGCAACATTACAATAGTGTACATTACAGGGAGTGCAGAATTATTAGGCAAGTTGTATTTTTGAGGATTAATTTTACAACATTAATAATTAAACAACAACCATGTTCTCAATGAACACAAAAAACTCATTAATATCAAAGCTGAATATTTTTGGAAGTAGTTTTTAGTTTTAGCTATTTTAGGGGGATATCTGTGTGTGCAGGTGACTATTACTGTGCATAATTATTAGGCAACTTAACAAAAAACAAAGAGTTTCTTCTTTTATACCCTTTCTTGCCAGCCACGCTGTGGAGTACTTGGACGCGTGTGATGGAGCATTGTCCTGCATGAAAATCATGTTTTTCTTGAAGGATGCAGACTTCTTCCTGTACCACTGCTTGAAGAAGGTGTCTTCCAGAAACTGGCAGTAGGACTGGGAGTTGAGCTTGACTCCATCCTCAACCCGAAAAGGCCCCACAAGCTCATCTTTGATGATACCAGCCCAAACCAGTACTCCACCTCCACCTTGCTGGCGTCTGAGTCGGACTGGAGCTCTCTGCCCTTTACCAATCCAGCCACGGGCCCATCCATCTGGCCCATCAAGACTCACTCTCATTTCATCAGTCCATAAAACCTTAGAAAAATCAGTCATGAGATATTTCTTGGCCCAGTCTTGACGTTTCAGCTTGTGTGTCTTGTTCAGTGGTGGTCGACTTTCTGCCTTTCTTACCTTGGCCATGTCTCTGAGTATTGCACACCTTGTGCTTTTGGGCACTCCAGTGATGTTGCAGCTCTGAAATATGGCCAAACTGGTGGCAAGTGGCATCTTGGCAGCTGCACGCTTGACTTTTCTCAGTTCACGGGCAGTTATTTTGCGCCTTGGTTTTTCCACACGCTTCTTGCGACCCTGTTGACTATTTTGAATGAAACGTTTGATTGTTCGATGATCACGCTTCAGAAGCTTGGCTATTTTAAGACTGCTGCATCCCTCTGCAATATATCTCACTATGTTTGACTTTTCTGAGCCTGTCAAGTCCTTCTTTTGACCCATTTTGCCAAAGGAAAGGAAGTTGCCTAATAATTATGCACACCTGATATAGGGTGTTGATGTCATTAGACCACACCCCTTCTCATTACAGAGATGCACATCACCTAATATGCTTAATTGGTAGTAGGCTTTCCAGCCTATACAGCTTGGAGTAAGACAACATGCATAACGAGGATGATGTGGTCAAAATACTCATTTGCCTAATAATTCTGCACTCCCTGTATTGTACAATGTTTTATAATAATAATTTATTCTATTTAGTGTCCAATTCATTCATTTAACACATTTAATATTGGGGGCATCCAAGTTATTTGACATATTTGAACATAAAAAAAGTAACACAGTAGTTACTTTCCCTGGTAATTGGTTACTTTTATAATGATGTAACTCAGTTACTAACTCAGTTACTATTTGTAAGAAGTAACTAGTGACTATAACTAATTACTTTTTTAAAGTAACGTGCCCAACACTGCTGAACGCAGAACGAACCTCGCAAAAGAGATTTAAACATGCTGGTTGAAATAAAATGCAGCGTGAGCTCAACCAATCAGCATGTTCAGCGGCCAAGTCCCACCAGCCCAAAGTTCCTCGTTCCTGGGGAAAGTTCCTGCGGTGGAAACGCGGCTATAGTATCTCAAGGCCATGGCACATTGTGACTTTCCCATAAATCAGTCCAACAGAACGTCTTTGCTTTCTTAATAAGGAAATTCCAGGCGGAGTTGGAATTTCATCTGACACACCTGGGGAAGTTGAGATGGGAAAACACCTGAAAGGCCGGTTTTTGAGCTTCCTGCAGATTAATGTTTTCAACACAAACAGCTTGACGGGTGTTGAACTTCTATGCGCCGTGTATTTTAAATAGTTATTTTTAAAGAGCCTCAGTTGCATTCGTTTGTGCTCCACCATTCTTGCGCTCTCTAGTGAACATGTCCTGTGGACGCTCTTATATGTGCTGAATGCTGCCGAAACTTAGGTCGTAATTATAGTTTCAAATCATAGGGAAATCATATCGTATTGAGCAAAGGAGTCAGAGGGGAAAATATTTTAAATTATTTCATAATAATTATCAAAGGCTCAAGGGAAAGTTGATTTATCAAATACTTCAAGTCCTGCATGTCAGTGAAGTTGGTTCAGTACCTTCAACTTTGCAACAGAACAGCAGTGCTCGAGTCAACACAACATTGAGCAGATGAAAAACAGTGGCAGGATATGTTGGATCAGTTGCTAGCAGTTCAGTTCAGTGCATAGTTGTTGTTTCACAGAGCAGGAAAAGCTGTGCAGATCCAACTCTCTCGAACAATCCTGGAACACAAAACCAGACCAGTTACAATTAATAATATTTGTATTTTATAAATACAGCAAGTTTATGGTGGAAAAAGTTCATCATCTTGGAATTTCGTGGTTAGAATTGACTGATTTCCAAGTAAATTAAAGGCTTACGTCATCCATAAATGTTAATTCTGTCATTGATTACTCACCCTCATGTTGTTCCAAACCTGCAAGATGTTTGTTCATCTTCAGAACACTTAATGAAGATATTTTTAATAAATCTAAGAGATTTTTGTCCTTTCATCGACAGCCTATTCAGCCTCCACTTCTAAAGCCTAGAAAGGTACAAAGGAAATCACAAAGGAAGTGATCTACGTGACTCCAGTGGTTTAACCTCAGTTTTATGAAGCAAGTGCTTTATTTGCTCAAAAAAAAAAAGACTTTATATACAATATTTTAATCTTCATTGTCTTTCACACAATTTACTCTCGCATCAACAACATGAATCAGTATTTTCTCATTTTAGAAATTTATATTTTATAAATAAAGTTGTTTTTTGTTGTTGTTGTTTTTGCAAACACAGCATAAATGAAAATGTTAAACCACTGGAGTCGCATGGAGTACTTTAATGATGTTCCTTTATACCTTTCTGGGGTTTGAAAGTGGTAGTTGCATGGACTGTCAATGGAGGGACAGAAAGCTCTCAGATTTCATGAAAAATATCTTAATTTATGTTCTGAAGATGAAAAACGTCTTACATGTTTGGATCGACACAAGTAATTAATAGCAGAATTTCCATTTTTTGGTTGAGCGAACCCTTTAAAGCTGCAGTCTGTAAGTTTTACCTCTTTGTTGCCATCTCTTTTTGAACCCTGAAATCTAAAGAGTCTAATGTCGTTTTAAACTTGCTTTATTACAAACCACCATCAAAATGACAAGTTTAATTACATTCCTGCTGCAGTAAGAAGAGACGACAAATGATCCGCCACCTGCAGCATCCACACACAGGCGACGTAAGGACGCAAAGACAAATGGAAGCTCATATTTCCCATGAAATCCTACCAGTACCACTCAAATTATAAAACATTATTACAAGCTTAACATTGTGAATTGGACTAAGGTACAGTAAGAAGATCATTTTGAACATTGGCTGGTTATTTACTTGCTCAAATTTATTTTGGATAATTTTAACCAAAAAGTTTATGGACTGCAGCTTTAAGAATAAATTAAGAGACACACTTTAAGAAATCTCACTTACTAGTCATCTGCTGGAACGACTCTTGTTCCCTTCTTCCTGACTTTGTTATGTTGGGGGCAGATAGACAGAGATTTCCCAATCTGTTGAGTCTAAAATCAAACAGCAAGAAAACATCTACCTGTCAAATCATCAAGTCAAGTCAACTTTATTTATATAGCGCTTTTAACAATGTAGATTGTTTCAAAGCAGCTTTACAGTGATAAACAGGAAAATAATGCAGCATCATTTTATTCAGCTGTATAGCCATTTGATGTCATCAGTTCATTTCAATTTCCATACGGTGACAGTGTGGGCTTTAGATCAATAATTAGATCAGTAATTTAGTTTACATGGTTAATTTAGTTTATTATTTAGATTTATTTCGATGTTTAGTTTAAAAATATAGGGTCCCCAACTGAGCACGCCAAGCCAGAGGCAACAGTGGCAAGAAAACCAAAACCCCATCAGGAGCAGAATGGAGGAAAATAAACCTTGGGAGAAACCAGACTCAGTCGGGGGGGGCAGTTCTCCTCTGGCCAATTAACAAACAGTGTGTGATTATTATTATCTATCTATCTATCTATCTATCTATCTATCTATCTATCTATCTATCTATCTATCTATCTATCTATCTATCTATCTATCTATCTATCTATCTATCTATCATAAAAGTGCATCTATCCATCATACAAGTGCATCTATCCATCATAAAAGTGCACCCATCCATCATAAAAGTGCACCTATCCATCATACAAGTGCACCCATCCATCCATCCATCCATCATAAATGTGCATCTATCCATCAAAAAAGTGCATCTATCCATCATAAAAGTGCACCCATCCATCATAAAAGTGCACCCATCCATCATAAAAGTGCACCCATCCATCATAAAAGTGCATCCATCCATCCATCCATCCATCCATCCATCATAAAAGTGCATCTATACATCATAAAAGTGCATCCATCCATCATAAAAGTGCATCTATCAATCATAAAAGTGCATCTATCTATCTATCAAAAAAGTGCATTTATCATCATAAAAGTGCATCCATCCATCATAAAAGTGCACCCATCCATCATAAAAGTGCATCGATACATCATAAAAGTGCATCCATCCATCCATCCATCCATCATAAAAGTGCATCTATCAATCATAAAAGTGCATCTATTCATCATAAAAGTGCATCTATTCATCATAAAAGTGCATCTATTCATCATAAAAGTGCACCCATCCATCATAAAAGTGCATCTATACATCATAAAAGTGCACCCATCCATCATAAAAGTGCATCTATTCATCATAAAACGTTAGCTTACAAAAAAGTTACATTACATATTGGGTACTTGTCCCCTCAGTGTGTGTTGGATACAGCTCTGATTGTTTTGTGTTTTTAAAGGGCTTAGCTAATCAGGCCAATTAGAGATAATAACTAAATAACTTTTTATTTATAACAAGGGGTTTTCAATGATGCTTAGGCTATATTATTAAACTAACCCAAGACAAACTGTAGAATTCAGAAAATAATGTGGAAAAAATTTGTTTTTTGTCTTTTTTATCCAGACTCGTGGCAATCTCATAATTGTCTCATTGTGCACAGAAAGTATTTTGTGTCACCGTTCATGTCCACGTGTTCTGAAACCTGGATGCTGTATGCCATGGTTGCTAGCTGCACATGTAACTTAATTAACAAAATACATTGTCCTTTAGTATAATTGTTATTTACTTGCTTGGTCGGCTTGAGCGGTCTTTTTTGGTTCTGACTTCTGACACCATGTTCAGCACGAAAGGAAACTTGTGATGTGTCAAACACTTGATTTTTATTCCACTTCCTTTACATTGCTATCTTCAAGCAGCTCACTCTCGTTTGTGTACTCACATCAGTTATGACGCCCCATCCTATGGTAGCTCAATGGCGCTATCTATTGGCTCACCTATATCGTAACATATGTGTGTAATCCTGGGTTGCTAAGGGGTTTAGGTTTGCCAAAATGCTCAACATTACATCCGGGCTGCCAATTGTAGAGCTATAACTTACTGGAAGGCAGTACTGAACGAAGTACACAAATCAAATACTGCAAATACTGGAGTATTAGTACTGATATTCTATTAAAATATTACTCAAGTAATAGTAAAAAACTTGAGTATTTAAGTATTTAACAGTAAAGGGACTTTTGGGACAAATGTGGGCAAAATCCTCGATTCAACAATGTTAAGAGTTTGAAAAAAAAAAATTGGCCCTTCATGGACAAAAATGGGCACCCATAGGAATGAAATGGAAAAACTGTAATTCTGAGCATTTTGTCCAATAAAAATCAATAAATCCGAAAAGAACTGGAGCTGCTGTGTTTTGGACCAGCTGGAGTTTATTTATTAAGCGAGCAATAGTAGAGCAATACAATAATCTAGCCTTGAGGTCATGAACGCATGAACTAACTGTTCAGCATTTTGCATTGAGAGCATGTGCCGTAATTTAGATATATTTTTAAGATGATAGAATGCAGTTTTACAGATGCTAGAAACGTGGCTTTCAAATGAAAGATTTGTATCAAAGAGCACACACAGGTTCCTCACTGACGACGAGGACTTGACAGAGCAGCCATCAATACATCCAACACAATGCAGATCATACTCACAAATGAAGGACTCATCTATACAACATACTCAATGTGGCAAACACTCACACACACATCCACAAAAGCATTGCATTGAAAGAGCCTATAACAGTGAGTTTTATTTTATTTATTTTTTATTATTATATTTATTATATTTTATATTTTTGAGCCAATAACTGAGCAAATAAAAAAAAAAAGCCAATCAGCCACTGCAATTTTAGTTGAAAATTTAGTTAAAATTTGGTGTCCCCAACTGAGCAAGCCAAGCCAAAGGCGACAGTGGCAATGAACCAAAACTCCGTCAGGGGCAGAATGGAGAAAAATAAACCTTGGGATAAACCAGGCTCAGTCGGGGTGCCAGTTCTCCTCTGGCCATCATGCCGTGTCGGTGAGGCAATTATTAGATAGGAATATTCTGTTGGGGTAACAGCTTAGGACCCAGGACCAGTAGTGAGAAATGAAGACCAAGAGTCAGGAGTTAGATTAATTCAAGAAAAATTTACTGAAGAATAGTTTGCAGTTTCATCAGCAGAAGACAGCTCACAAGGAGTTCGTAGGCCGCACTCCCTCTAATAATAATAATATGTTTATTTTTTATAGCGCCTTTCAAGAACCCAAGGTCGCTTCACAATGGAGTACAATCACATACAATCAGACAGTCAGAATGTTCATTATAGCAAATAAACAAGCAGGTGTATAACAAATGACTCTAACAACAACAAAGAAGTTATATAAATAAAAATAAAATAAAAAAATGAACAGTAGCTGGTGATGTAGCATAACATGAAGCGGTGTGAGATCACTTGAAGGCAGAGGCGGTGAGAGAAAAATAATTATTTATTTACTGCACAGAGAAAAAAGATGAGTTTTAAATTGGGATTTAAAATTTTCTGGAGAGTAGGTGCGTTACGGATAGTCGAGGGCAGCTTATTCCATAATTTAGGGCCAATAATACTAAAAGCCCTTCCTCCCACAGTTGAGCGTTTAAACATGGGGACGACAAGCAGGTTTTCATTGCTGGATCTCAGAGTCCCGGCTGGAGCATACGGTTGAACTAAATCAGCAAGATATTGTGGTGCAGGGCCGTGACTGGCTTTATAGACTAAAACTAACAGTTTAAACTCAATGCGACTGGCCACAGGAAGCCAGTGAAGTTGGTTGAGGATGGGAGTGATGTGTGCAGATTTTTTATTAAATGTTAGGGCTCGAGCAGCAGAGTTTTGCATTTGGAGGCGATGTATAGCCTTAAGGCCAATTTATACTTCTGCGTCGAGTGTACGCCGTAGTGTACGCCGTAGGCTACGCGCGTAGCCGACGCCGTCGTGAGCATTTATACTTCTGCGCTGTTGTCTGCGTCAATGTGCAGTTACACATGCAGACGCTAGGAGGCAGTGTCCTCGGGCATGTTGGTGTAATCAAGAGAACAGCCGAAGAAGAAGCAGCTTGTTGTGTACTAGCATCTGTACATTCATGTCGGAGTATCAGCAGCAGTGAGAGAGCGGCTTTTCTTGCAGCTTGAGTTGTTGTATCTAAAGCAAATTAAGCATCTCTAGTTGATTAGTAAAGTTAAATAAGGCGATCTGGCGCTGGAATGTGTTTGTGAAATCATGCGGAGCTCGTGGCCGCTGAAAACAGCGGTGGCTCGAGCAATCGATTGCTGTTGCGGAGACTTCATTCACGAAATATACCCTAATGTGTCCCTGTTCTTGATATACAATCACTGATTAACATCTTTGGTTTTAATGAGAAAATAAATAAACTATACTCAGCGGATCTATGTATTTATTTACTACCATAAAGAATCGCTGGACTGCAAAATATTGTGTTATAGCAGACGTAAGGAACTATCATCCAATTTCTGGACACACACACACACTCCTATCGCAGATTTTTTATTTATTTATTGACCTGAGGGAAGGGTTCTGGCAGACCAATCACAGCGCTTGCGCTCCGCGTAGAATTGACGCGTTGTTACATTTTTGGAGAGGTGCGCGTCAGGGTACGGCGTAGGGTACGGCGTAGCCAACGCGTCTATGCGTAGGGTACGCCGTACCCTCTGCGTGCACTCGACGCAGAAGTATAAATTGGCCTTTAGTTGGTAAGACGCTGTATAAGGCGTTACAGTAGTCTAATCTGGAGGTTATAAAAGCGTGAATAACAATTTCAGCATCGTTAAAGTTGAGGGATCGACGGATACAAACAATATTTCGCAGGTGGAAAAAGCATGACTTAACTGTCTGACCAATATGTGAGTCAAAAGATAACGTGGAGTCAAACAATACTCCCAGATTTCGCAGTTTTTGAAGGTGTAATCTGGACACCATCAATGTCAATAAAAACGTCATCACGTGGGAAATTTTGTGATTTAGGGCCAATCAACAGGATTTCAGTTTTATCAGTATTAAGCTGTAAGAAGTTATCAGTCATCCAGGTTTTAAGTTCCTGAAGGCAGGAGTTAACAGAAGCGAGAGGATAAGCTGAGTTAGGTTTAACTGTGAAATAAATCTGAATATCATCAGCGTAACTATGAAAGGCAAGACCATGTCGTCTGATTATCTGACCTAGTGGCAGAACATAAATGAGAAATAAAAGTGGACCAAGTACAGAACCTTGAGGTACACCATGAGTGATAGTCAATGTACTGGATTGATCTTTACCTATCCTTACAAACTGCTGTCCATCAGATAGATACGAGGTCAACCACTGAAAAGCAGCACCAGTGATGCCTATTGCAGAGAGTCGAGAAAGGAGTGAGGAATGACACACAGTGTCAAAGGCTGCACTGAGATCGAGCAGAACTAGGACACTGTGTGCACCAGAATCAGAAACCAGAAGGAGATCGTTTAGCACTTTTAAAAGTTCTGTTTCTGTACTGTGATAGGGACGAAAACCAGATTGAAGTGGTTCAAAAAGATTATTTTGCTCCAAGCAATTAGGCAATGAACGGGAGGTTTGATATTGGTCTGTAATTGTTCTGAATGGTGTTATCAAGGCTGGACTTCTTTAGTATTGGAGTGACAGCTGCTACTTTTAGATCATGCGGAACATAACCAGTTGCAAGAGATCTATTTATAATATGAGTAATGGGTTGAATAAGTGAAGGCAGAAGGGTTTTTAGAAGGTATGTTGGGATAGGATCAAGTGTGCAGGTGGTAGAATCCGATTTGATAATCAGTTGTTCAACCACAGATGTATTAGTGAGTAAAAAAGTGTCCTATCAGACATGGAGTTAAACAGGAAGAGGAAGTTGGAGAAAACGATTTATAAATGGTATCAATTTTGTGTTGAAAAAATGACTGAAAACTTTCACAGAGATCGACAGAGCCAGTTATAGCTACGGGTGAGGGTTTAACCAGTTTGTTTATTTCAGAAAAGAGAGTTTTCGGTTTGCATTTAGCTTTGTTGATGACAGTAGACAGATAGTCAGAACGTGCTATGTTAAGTGCTTCTTTATATTCCACTACTGAGTCTGAAAAAGCCATGGAATGCACAAGAAGGGGTTTTCTTTTGTAAAGTCTTTCGAGACGCCTACATTTTGTTTTCAAAACTCTTAGTTCCGGAGTGAACCAAGGAGAGGAGTGAGTAGACGGAACAGTTTTTAATGGAGAAAGATCATAAAAAACATCACAAATAGATTGATTATAGCTTGAGACTCTCTCATCAGGATTTAGGAGGTTGTGTGATGACGGAAGAACAGAAACAGCAATAGCAGCAGAGAAATCGTCAACGGTTATAGATCTCAGGCTACGGTAAGATATTGTAGTACAACGGTAAGATACTCTAACAGTCTCCCCGCCTCCGCCTAACGTACATACAATTTCTCAACAGTTATACTGTTTTCAAGGTCTAGCCACGTCATTACTGCCATGTTGCCAAGAGCGTTCATTGTTTACATTAAGTTAGAGAGAAGCATCGAACATCAGGGAGAACTACTAGTGTGTGAGTACTGTTTTCATTTTCCTCATTTGATCTGTAGTTCAGCTGCTATTTAGAACGTTGTCTGTGTGGTGTAGCTGGCAGTTTGTTTGTATTGTCGTTTGTTAACAACACGTGCGACCTAGCGTTTCACTGGGAGTAGCCAGCTGTATTCACTAACGACAGTTAATGTGAGAATAAATTGAGTAGTACTCCGCGGCAGCGGAAGCGGCAGCCCATGTGTGAAGCCCTCCTCGTGTGAAGACCGAAGAGTGTAAAGACATCGACTCTACTCTGCGCGACTCCACTCGAGCAAGGACACCGACAAGGCACTTAAGTATAGCTTTCCTTCTACTTTGTCCACTTTTGTGTTTAGCTTGTTTTTTATCTGTTTATTTCTCTGACCCGTATTCACTATGTGCTTCCAAATCTCTACCATTATCACACACACCCGTAAATCACGCTCAGTACATTCTAGACGCCGTAATCCTAATAATCTGCGTACTGTACCTATTTCCTCTGCTACATTAATGTCCATTCCAATTGGTCTCTGGAATTGCCAGTCTGCTGTAAACAAAGCAGACTTTATTTCATCTATTTCCGCTCATTCACATCTCGGTCTCATGGCTCTAACTGAAACCTGGATCAAACCAGAAGACACTGCCACTCCTGCAGCTCTCTCAAATAATTTCTCTTTTTCACACACCTCTCGCCCGATTGGGAGGGGCGGAGGTACTGGTTTGCTCATCTCAAAGGATTGGAAATTTGAGCCCATTCCTTCTCTATCTGGCAAC
The DNA here is from genome assembly GCA_023566225.1 of Romanogobio albipinnatus. Taxonomy (NCBI): domain Eukaryota; kingdom Metazoa; phylum Chordata; class Actinopteri; order Cypriniformes; family Gobionidae; genus Romanogobio; species Romanogobio albipinnatus. The sequence continues at coordinate 43,093,451 of CM042260.1, read as the reverse complement.
TGCTCGTTTGAATCACACTCAATCACGATCACTCACCCTGCTAAAATCCATGTTGTAGTTATTTATCGCCCTCCAGGCCAACTGGGTAACTTCTTGGAGGAATTGCATATTTTACTCTCCCACTTCCCTGAAGATGGCACTCCTCTGGTACTGCTCGGTGACTTCAACATTCACCTTGATAAACCCCAAGCTACAGACTTCACCACTCTTCTGACCTCATTCGACCTTAAGCGAGTATCAACTACAGCTACTCACAAATCCGGTAACCATCTGGACCTTATCTACACACGCTACTGCTCCACAGACGACACTTTAGTTACTCCATTGCACACCTCAGATCACTTTCTCATCACTCTCAACCTCCTACTGACTCCTGACACAACACACACTCCTCCGCTGATCACCTTTCGGCGTAATCTACGCTCACTCTCTCCCTCCCGTCTATCCACTATGGTTTCCTCCTCACTCCCTCCACCTGCTCAGTTCTCAGCACTGGACACTAACAGTGCTACTGACACTCTTTGCTCCACTCTAACATCTTGCTTAGACAACCTCTGTCCCGTTTTAACCAGGCCAGCCCGCACCACTCCCTCTGCCCCCTGGCTGTCTGATGTTCTCCACGAACATCGCTCTGGGCTCCGGGCGGCAGAGAGGAAGTGGCGCAAAACTAAAAACACTACTGACCTGACCCTGTATCAGGCTCTCCTCGCTTCTTTCTCTGCTAACGTCTCCACTGCTAAAACTACATACTACCACAACAAAATCAACAACTGCTCTGACTCTCGTGCACTTTTCAGAACGTTCTCTTCGCTCCTTTGTCCTCCTCCCCCCCCTCCTTCAACGACTCTTGCAGCTGACGACGTTGCATCATTTTTCACACAAAAAACCTCCTCCATCAGCAGCCAATTCTACACACCACAAACTGACACGCACATCTCAACAACCATCACACATACGCTCCCCTCTTTTTCGCTGCTCTCTGAAGCTGAAGTCTCCAAACTCATCCTTTCCAACCACCCCACTACCTGTCCGCTTGACCCTATCCCCACTCACCTCCTTCAAGCCATTTCTTCTTCTGTTACTCCTGCACTCACTCACATTGTCAACACCTCTCTTCACACCGGGACCTTCCCCACAGCATTCAAGCAGGCTCGGGTAACCCCACTGCTTAAGAAACCCTCTCTGAACCCAGCACTTTTAGAAAACTACAGACCGGTATCCCTTCTGCCTTTCATTGCAAAGACACTCGAGCGAGTTGTTTTTAACCAGCTCTCTACGTTTCTTGAACAGAACAACCTCCTGGATATCAACCAATCAGGCTTCAAAAGCGGCCACTCAACTGAGACTGCCCTACTCTCGGTTACGGAGGCACTGAGACAGGCAAGAGCGGCTTCCAAATCCACAGTACTTATCTTACTGGATTTGTCTGCTGCTTTTGACACAGTTAACCACCAGATCCTCCTGTCAACTCTCATGAAGATGGGCATCTCGGGTACTGCTCTCCAGTGGCTCAAGTCCTACCTCTCAGGTAGGTCCTTCAGGGTGTCATGGAGAGGTGAAGTGTCTAAGTCACATCATCTAGCCACTGGAGTTCCACACGGCTCAGTGCTTGGACCACTTCTCTTCTCCATCTACATGTCATCACTGGGATCTGTCATTCAGAAACATGGCTTTTCCTATCACTGCTATGCCGACGACACTCAACTCTACTTCTCATTTCAACCAGATGATCCCACGGTTGGTGTTCGTACCGCTGCCTGCCTAACAGACATTTCTGCCTGGATGAAGGAGCATCACCTGCAACTCAACCCTGCAAAGACAGAACTGCTTGTGGTCTCAGCCAACCCAGCACTTCATCATAATCTCTCCATTCAGCTAGGATCATCAACCATAACTCCGTCCAGGACAGCCAGGAACCTTGGAGTTGTGATTGATGATCAGCTAAAATTCACTGACCACATTACTGCAACAACCCGGTCCTGCAGATTTGCATTATATAACATCAGGAAGATTAGACCCTTCCTATCAGAGCAGGCCACTCAACTCTTGGTCCAAGCTCTTGTTCTCTCCAGACTGGACTACTGTAATGCTCTTCTAGCGGGCCTTCCGGCATGCACTATCAAACCCTTGCAGCTGATCCAGAATGCAGCGGCGAGGGTGATCTTTAACGAGCCAAAGAGAGCGCACGTCACGCCTCTCTTCATCAGTCTCCACTGGCTGCCAATAGCCGCTCGCATCAAATTCAAGACACTGGTGCTCGCCTACAAAGCAACCATTGGCTCTGCACCATTATACCTAAACTCGCTTGTTCAGACTTACACACCCTCCAGGAGCTTACGTTCTGCCAGTGAACGACGCCTTGTGGTGCCATACCAAAGAGGCATGAAATCACTCTCACGGACCTTTTCCTGGACCGCCCCCACCCTGTGGAATGACCTACCTATCTCAATTCGAGCAGCCGAGTCTGTAGCCATTTTCAAAAAACAGCTAAAGACACGTCTTTTCCAGCAGCACCTGACCAATCAAGAATAGCACTTAACATTCTATTCATTTTTTTGTCTGTCTAATTTATTTAAAAAAATAAAAAATTGTCCTGTGTGTTCTGTGCTAGATTAACTGAGACTTGTTACAGCACTTGCATACTGTAGCCTTTGACTGTTCTAGTTGCTTCTATTGCTCTCATTTGTAAGTCGCTTTGGATAAAAGCGTCTGCTAAATGACTAAATGTAAATGTAAATGTAAATGTTGAATGATTCTGATTGGCTCAGAGAAAATTCAGAGTCACGGTAAATTTCCACACAAGGATAGATAGCAGAGCATATCACTAAAATGGGTAGACTAGTTGTCGCCCCATGACTTAGATCACAATGACCCAGTAGGTCATAGAAAGGCATCTTCAGGTCTGGTGTCGTGTGCAGAAAACGTCCATCTTCAATATTGGGCCTGCACCGATCATGCAACGCACACACAAAAGCACTAGGGTATATCGCATTCTAGTTAGTGTCACCGGATCCTGACATTTATCAAAAGAACACCCAATACCTAAACAAAGATACAGCCATCGCTCTCCTTCGCCAGAGAGAGACATACCTACTAGATATTCTTTTATTCTTTAAGGACTGAATATATGAACATTGAGAAGGATAGATGTATAAAAGAAGAGACACAGGTATCTGACCTGCCCCTTCAGTCCCTCGTTTAAGACCAATGGGCGGTCCCATACCGCACGTCCGGTCTACCAGTGAGGTCACTACGGAAGGTGGAGGGGTGGCGCGTGCTCCCCTGGCGGGTCACATTTGTCTCTTCACCTCATTGCGGACAAGCTGGATTCTAAATGTTCCAGTCCCCACGTTGAGGCCCTCGCACCTCCCACTCACAACAGGGCGTTGATGTTTTTCTTTTCTCAAAACTCCTGATCCACATACTGATAACGTGCTTTCTCTCATTGAGAGAGGAACAGACAATATAGTACAATAGTATTCATACAATTCTTTAGGGTTTCAGTAAAAGGAAATATAAAATCAAATCAAATCAAATCAAATGAAAGAAAAATCCATATTTAATCTCTGGAAGCCGGGCTAAATGAGCAATCACTGTCACTGCATTCCCATTGAGTTAGAGGCGTGTGATGCCTCCAAAATCCGAACACATGACTGAAATCCTCAAGGTTAAGGATGATCAGCATGGTCTCAGCTAGCTCTTGAATGCCAATCTCATCCTAGCTCTTTTCTTCAGGGTTTTTCTTCAGGGGCTGCTGCGTCCAGTCTTGACCTTGGCCCATACGAAACACAGCTTCCCCTCCCAACAGTGATGTTGCTGGCCTGACAGACATCTGCCTCACCTCTCATACACAACTCGCATAAAAAAACCCTCCATTTTTTTTTTTTCTTTTGGGGGGGTTCCCAGGGGACTCATCGTGATTTCCCTGGCTTGGGTTGCTACCTGTCAGGCCATAGGAAGTCTTACCCGTCATCGGGAAAAACCACATCGTGCCCACCTGGTCATTGCTTTGAGATCTTTGACCCTCAACAGGATCCGATATTTTTCTGGAGCCTTTTGGAAAGTGCATTCAAGAGTCACCAGAGCAATCTGGTCTGCTTTCAAATTAGCAAAAACATGGAGACAGGTTAATTATAACACAACTTAATCACTAAAATCATCATACTTCTTTAAAGACTCCACCTAACGGTGCGTGGAATTTAGCCATAACAATTGTCCATTCAATTATGAGTTTGACAGTCTCCATGAACAAAGCCAGTTTCTGTACACGGTGGAGGCTAAGATCAGACACTGTGTGTAAAAACACAAAGTTTAGAACTTTAAATGTTTAACTTTCAAATTAGAACCTCATCTTAATGCCATCCCCATGTCTCTGAATTAAGCCTGCTGCAGAAGTAAACTCATAATAACATTAGTTCCTGATCACAGTTTTCCTGATACAAGTGTTCTCGTGAGACATCACACACGTCTAGGACGGACCCTCAATCACCACTCAGAGACCAAATACAAACTTTAGAAAATATAACGGAAGAAACAAAATCATACCTGGAGAGGATCATTAAATTCATGATAATAATATAGAAAGATAAATATTGATTAAGTCTTTGACTTTATTTGACAAATTTAATTAAGATATATACAATTATATTGGAGAGGCAGTGGATTTTAGAACCCACCCTTTAAGTTTCTCCTGAGGCCAATGTTGGGGTATTAATGGTCTGCTTCCTAATTTCCAATGCCCCACTTGTCTAAATATAATTTTGAAAAACAGAAAAGCTCTTTTTCCTTCAAGAATTGAATTGGGATAATTTGATTTTATCATTGGCTTGATTGAACACCAACAAGCATATTCATCATATTCATCCTCACGACGACATACTAAATGAACACCCCATGTCATCATTACCACCAAGATATATATAGGATTGTAATTACTTTTTTTTTTTCAAACCAGATCTTTTTCAGGTACAAAACTCAATAGTGGCCTGAAATAAAAATAAAAAGTAAATAAATAAAAATAAACAACAGAATAGTCCATCCAATTGCATTCAGTCTCTACATAAAACATCCTTCAGTTTACAGTCTACATCCGTGTACCATCTTAGGCCCTGTCCACACGAACACGGGTATTTTCAAAACCGCAGCTTTTTCTATGCGGTTCGGCTGTTCGTCCACACGCAAACGCAGTATCCGGTTACTGAAACCGGACTTTTTTGAAAACTCCGGCCAGGGTGAAGTTTTTTAGAAACTCCGGTTACAGCGTTGTCGTGTAGATGGTGAAACCGGAGATTTAGGCTTGTTAAGTCAAAATGTGCGCCGTTCTCTCCTTTGTTTGACGTCAGTTTGTGCGCCGTTTAACGTTACATGAGTCGAGTCTATGCAAGCGCGGACGTAGCTTTTAATAACTCTGCTAATAGCGCTTATCACATGTAGCCTATACAGATACATGCGCAGTTATCTCATTGTATTGCAGAACAGATGCGCCAGAATGCAATAATACAACATAGTAAGGCAAGTGTGTGAAGCTTCAGTCCACTTTAGCCCTGCCCCTGTATATACAGTTACCTGAGTCCAAAGTAAACTTGTAGAAGGGTTTCACTGAGCCCATAGCATCCCTCCGTGAATGGGACCCATGTGGAAATCAGGCAGCCAATCATAGTGCGGTTTTGCGTTTTCATGTGGACGGAGATTTTTTTTAAACCGTGCTTGTGTGGACGCGATTGTTTTTTTAAACGGAGAAGGAAAAACTCCGGTTATAAAAATACCCGTGTACGTGTGGACTAGGCCTTAATTACCTCACATCCTATATCTTCCTTCTTCAAAGATAGAACCAAACTAGAACATTCATCTCAATCCATCTTATTTTCACATACTCAAGAACCTTCTTGTTAAACTTGCTATTTCCATCAAACCCAACTTTTCACTCATCATCATAGCCCACATCATTTCTAACCATAAATTAACATAACCATAAAAAAAATTGTTAATGTTAAAGCCTTTTCATCAAAATGACTTAATTATCAATTCGTATTACATTCAATCAGCTTGTTCACTCATCTTTATCTTGTTGACATTATGCTTAATCAAAATCACCAAATTATTAGTAAAACATTCAAAATCATTCATCAGGGTTTTCTTAAAAGTACCCTTTTTTATAATTTTCTTTTATTCTCAACGTCTTGTTCATTAAAACTCTTCAGGTGTAAGCTCCAAATGACCAAAATCTTAAACCTCTTAATTCATGTCATTTGCCAGTGATACTTCATCAAATCCTCACTAGCCTTCTCTTACCACTTACACCCAAAAGTGTCATAACCTTACCAAGAATTTACAAATTTCATAATCTCTCATATTACTTTAAATTTGGATTTTAAGTCATCAATTTCTTTAAAGCCGTTTTAAAATTATTTGTTCATTCATATCTATATTAACTCCATTTAACTTTACAGGTGTTCATAAATTCGATTTCTCACAACATTATTCTTTGGGCTGTTTCTCATTATTCCTCCATCAAAAATATGGTCTGCAGATGCACCATATGATCATTATTGTTTCTTATCTCTACTGCTCTGCAGAAACCAAAATATATTCCTCTTATCTCAATCCCAGTCACACAGAAAGACTTGAAGTCACTTGCTTCTTTAACATTAATTGTGGTTCTATATAAATCAAAATATCATGAAAAATTCAAAAGTAAAAATAAAACTTTTCCTTTTTAGAAGTTCTCTTTGGGCGCCCTCTGGCCTTTCAGAAGTCTGAGGGAGTCTCTGGATGATTTAGATAGTGACTTCAGCCAATGTGTCACTTTGTCTCTGCCTTCAAGTCTATAACATTTACATCTAGCATTTAATCAATTGACGTTATTTAAGTTTAGGCCCTCAGTTGAATTTAGACAAGGGTTTTAACCCATGATGGACGGCAGTCTTTAACTTTACAATTCCACTAATCCAGAGAGTAATTCAACTCAACATCATAAATGACAAGTCATTATAACAGACAGAGTGTCACGATCACACACACAGGAAACAGTAAGGTCCAATTGCAGTATCTTTAATAGGGTAATCTGTACTCACATCCAGTCCAGGCAAGGGTAAACCTCCAAACATGAAACAAACACAAGAAAACAGAGCACCAGATCTAGAAAGTGACGTATAACAAGGACTCCATGACAACACAGAACCAAACAGGGTATATATACACACAGATACTAACAAGGTGACAGGAAACAGCTGTGTGCAATGATCAAATGAGTGACAGACAGGATGATGGGAAATGTAGTTTAAGAGTGAATGACACCGTGGGGAAGGAGGACCTCTAGTGGCTACCCGGGGAAACACAAACCCGACACTGTAACATAACCCACCCTCGATGGAGCGGCTACCAGACGCTCCAAGACATAACTATAACCAAAACAAGAGTCCAGGAGGGAGGTGGAATGGTGGAGGATCAGGGGGAGGGATGGTGGGCCAAGTCCCTGAAGGGGAACAGGGGGTGTGCGGCTTAACCGACCGCCAGGGCGAAGACTCCCGTTCGGGAGGCCAGGGCGGCCTGCAGAGTTCGGGAGGCCAGGGCGGCCCGCAGAGTTCGGGAGGCCAGGGCGGCGCAGACACGGCGGGAACCGCCGGGATGGTCTCTGGCCTTGAGACCACCGAAATCTCTCTCCTCCTCCTCCGTTTCAGTACCACTGAGCTCGGATCCACCGGAACCAGGACCACCGGAACGGTGGACTGGAGTCCAGCCGGTCCACAAACTCCCAAAATTTAGGAGTTCCCATCTCCTGAGGACTGAGAGGCATGTCCAGGCATAGGTTGAAAACTTCTGCCTTCTCCATCTCATTGAGGTACAGGTGATGCACCTCAATGAGGAATTGGCAGGCAAACTCTTACATCTGCCCCCTGCTGACGGATGTATTTCGAGTTTACCTGCTGCGTCACCTGTATGTGTCTGTTAAGCTCCATGGTCAAGACAAAAATAAAACCCTCCTGCGGAGTCCTCTAATGGTCGTTATGTTCTGTCACGGGTTGACTGAAGAAAACTGAGGTGAGGACTCAATAGCAGGAAGGAAATTAATTTATTATCAACAAAACATAAACACAAAACAAAAACCCAGAAGGGGGAAAACATAACATAAATGAACCAAACAACATACCAAACAAATCAGGGAGCGGAACACAGGAAAGGGAGACGTAGACATCACAACGTAACGACCAGGACTGAGAACACAAGCAAACTATTTAAAGGGGACAAATGAGGCAGATGATTAGGGAACACAGGTGGGGCAAATTAAACCAATGACAAGATAGGTGGGAGGGTGGGAACTAGACTAGGACGGAAAATAACAAACCACCACATGTGCTACACAGGACAGGACAGGTATGTGACAAACCTTTTCAACAGTCCTCTAAGACTTTAATTTTAATGTTGAATTAATTCTCATTTAAGGTCTGTGTGTAAAAACATCTTATATCTTTTTAAACACTATGTTTTACCTAAAACATGTCTTATTATTTTCAAGAGATGCCCAGTGCTTTTACTGCTCAATATCTTCTATAATCTGTGGCACAGGCTCAGATATCAGTCTTGAGCTGGTTTCGAGAGAGAGAGAGAGAGACTCCTAGGCATTCGGGACTGAGACTGCATTTTCATAAACTTTTAACTTGTCACTCTAGCACAGCATAAGACTTGGCTAGAGATTACATTTGTTTTCCAATAAACATCAGACATTATCCTTTTAACTCTATCCAGAAATCACGTTTTCAAATGATCATAATTTTATATTTCGATACGATTTTGTATCACTGCGGGGAAGCGTTGTTGTGGTGTAGTTAGTAGGCTGGAGTGCTGTTGTGGTATAGTTAGTAGGCTTGAGTGTTGTTGTGGTGTAGTTAGTAGGCTGGAGTGTTGTTGTGGTATAGTTAGTAGGCTGGAGTGTTGTTGTGGTATAGTTAGTAGGCTGGAGTGTTGTTGTGGTGTAGTTAGTAGGCTGGAGTGTTGTTGTGGTATAGTTAGTAGGCTGGAGTGCTGTTGTGGTATAGTTAGTAGGCTGGAGTGCTGTTGTGGTATAGTTAGTAGGCTGGAGTGCTGTTGTGGTATAGTTAGTAGGCTGGAGTGTTGTTGTGGTATAGTTAGTAGGCTGGAGTGTTGTTGTGGTATAGTTAGTAGGCTGGAGTGTTGTTGTGGTATAGTTAGTAGGCTGGAGTGTTGTTGTGGTATAGTTAGTAGCCTGGAGTGCTGTTGTGGTATAGTTAGTAGACTGGAGTGTTGTTGTGTTACCGCCTGCCTGATGGCAGCAGTGAGAGCAGCCCATGGCTCGGGTGGCTAGAGTCTCTGATGATCCTCTGAGCTCTCTTCACACACCGCCTGGCATAAATGTCCTGGAGGGAGGGAAGCTCACCTCCGATGATGCAGCTGGCCGTGCGCACTACCCTTTGCAGGGCTTTGCGGCTGCGGGCGGTACTGTTGCCGTACCAGGTGGTGATGCAGCCAGTCAGCAGACTCTCTATGGTGCAGGAGTAGAAGCGTGTGAGGATGTGGCGGTTCATTCCAAACCTCATCAGCCGTCGCAGGAAGAAAAGGCGCTGATGAGCCTTCTTCACAACGGCCTCGGTGTGGACGGATCATGAGAGTTCCTCTGTGATGTGGACACCGAGGAACTTGAAGCTGCTGACTCTCTCCACCGGTGCTCCATCGATGGTGATGGGGCGGTGTTCTCTCTCATTCCTCCTGAAGTCGACCACCAGCTCCTTGGTCTTGCTGACGTTGAGGGAGAGGTTGTGCTCCTGACACCATCGTGTCAGAGTGTGCACCTCCTCTCTGTAGGCCGTTTCATCATTGTCAGTGATGAGACCTACCACCGTCGTATCGTCAGCAAACTTGATGGTGGTGTTGGAGCTGTGGATTGCCACACAGTCATGTGTGTACAAGGAGTACAGGAGTGGGCTGAGAACACAGCCCTGAGGGGCTCCAGTGTTGAGAGTCAGTGATGATGAGATGTTACTGGCCATTCTGACCACCTGGCGTCTGTTTGACAGGAAGTCCAGGATCCAGCTGCATAACAAGCTGTTTAAGCCTAGAGCCCGGAGTTTCATGTCAAGTATGGAGGGCACAATGGTGTTGAATGCTGAGCTGTAGTCTACAAACAGCATTCTCACATATGTGTTCCTCTTTTCCAGGTGGGAGAGAGCAGTGTGAATTGTTGATGAAATGGCATCATCAGTGGAGCGGTTTGTGCGGTATGCAAACTGCAGTGGGTCCAGTGAGGGGGGGAGAACAGAGCAGATGTGGTTTCTGACTAGTCTCTCAAAGCATTTGCTGATGATGGGGGTCAGAGCAACAGGACGCCAGTCGTTTAAGCAGGTGGTTTTTGACTGCTTAGGTACAGGAACAATGGTGGACGTTTTAAAGCATGTGGGGACCACAGACAGGGAGAGGGACAGGTTAAAAATGTCCGTGAAAACTCCAGCCAGTTGGTGCGCGCACGCTCTGATGACGCGGCCCGGAATGCCGTCTGGACCCGCTGCTTTACGGACGTTCACCCGCCGGAAGGATCGGGTTACATCCGCTACAGATACGGAGAGTGAACTAACCTCTGTATCTTCAGCCACAAGCTCTCTCTCCGCGAGGGCGGTGTTAGTTCCCTCAAAGCGAGCATAGAAGGTGTTGAGCTCGTCCGGGAGAGAGGCAGCGGTGTTCACGGTGGAGTTTGTGTTCCCTTTATAGTCCGTGATTGTGTTAATTCCCCGCCACATGCTTCTGGAGTCGGTGGTGTTGAACTGTCCTTCAATCTTGTCCCTGTACTGGCGTTTTGCTGCTCTGATGGTTTTCCGGAGGGCATAACTTGCTTGTTTATGTTCCTCCGCATTACCGGAGTTAAAAGTGAAGGTCCGCGCATTGAGTGCCGTGCGAACATCCCCATTTAGCCACGGCTTCTGGTTAGGGTACAGCCAAATTGTTTTGGTTGGAACAATGTCTTCTACGCACTTCCTGATGAAACACGTTACGCTATCAGCGTAGACCTCGATGTCGTCATCAGAGGCCGACCGGAACATCTCCCAGTCCGCGTGATCAAAACAGTCCTGTAGCACAGAGTCCGATTGGTCCGACCAGCACTGGATGGTTCTGAGGGCGGGTGCTTCCTGTTTCAGCCTCTGCCTATAAGCGGGAAAAAGTAGAATGGAATGAAGGGGGAGTAGCAGTGATCTAAGACGCGGTTCCCTCGCGTGTTGAAGTTAACATGTTGGTGGTATTTAGGTGCAATGCGTTTGAAGTTGGCTTTGTTAAAGTCTCCGGTCACAATAAACGCAGCCTCAGGATGCGCGGTTTCCTGCTCACTCACTGTCCTATACAGTTCCTTTAGTGCCCGGTCTGTGTCGGCTTGTGGGGGAATATACACAGCTGTGATGATGACCGCTGTGAATTCCCTCGGTAGCCAGAATGGTCGGCACAGAACCATGAGAAGTTCCAGATCAGGAGAACAGAAAGACTTGATAGAATGTACGTTCCTCTGATCACACCAGGATCTGTTGATCATAAAACACACACCCCCGCCTTTGCTTTTCCCTGAGAGATCTTTTTCTCTGTCCATTCGGTGCACGGAGAACCCTGTGGTTTCGATGGCCGAATCTGGAATCTCAGCAGACATCCAAGTTTCTGTAAGGCAGATAATGCAGCAGTCCCTCGTCTCTCGTTGGAAAGAGATCCGTGCTCTCAGCTCGAGTTTATTGTCCAGAGACTGAACATTAGCCAGTAAAATACTGGAAAGCGGGGGTCGGTTTGCGCGGCGTCTTTCTCTGATGAGCACGCCGGCTCTGCTTTCCCGTCTCCGGCGGCGTTTGCGCGGTTGGGCCGCCCAGACAAAAGGTTCCGCTGCCGTGTTTGTAAGCAGCGTGTCGTCGTTGATGAATTTAAAGTCCGGTTTTCAGTGTGCGATTGCCGAACCAATGTCCAAAAGTGTCTGTCTGTCGTACGTAGTAAGGCAGACAACATCCAAGACAAAAAACACAAAAACTGTAAACAGAACAAACAAAAAAACTACAATGATTCAGCGGAGCTTGCGACGTAGGGGCCATCCTCGGCGCCATCTTGAGCTTTTGATGAACCATACGCCGTTCAGATGGACCTAGGGTGGAACATAGTTGGTAGTTCAGAACCCCACCTTGAGACCTTGAGGTATGATGAGCAGCCTCTGTCATCGTGTTATCGTCAAAGAAATTCCCCCAGCTCTTACGTTGGTTTATGATCTGCAAAGAAACTCATTAAAAGGTCACTAAATCATCAGTGTTGGCTGACTTTTTTCGACTGGACGCTACAGTAAGAGCTTGCCCGTTCGCCGCCATGCAACGCGACAAATAGCCAGCAGGTGGCAGAAGTTGGTCGGGAAATTGAAAGGTACATAAAGTCTGCAAATGGAAGACTCACAGATTCCATCTGTAATTTCAAGTGACATCAATGAACACATTCTTGATCTACAAAAGGAAATTGAAGAATGTAAACACCTACTTCAAAACGAAAGTGAGAATAAAAGGCAAGACATAAAGGAAAAAATAAAATGTAAAGAAAAACTGTTGGCTGACCTACAGAATAAAGCCCAGAGCATTATTCTTGCCGCTCTGAAAGAATCAAAACACCAACAGAAAGGATGCTTGAATATCAAAGAGAAGAAGCAAGTAAAAAGGAAAGAAGACTTGTGAATTTGTATGAACAGTGGAAAGCACAAGCACATGCGACAAGAGAAAGATTAAAGTCAGACGTAACTGAAACACAGCTGTCATCACTGGCAGATGATCTGGAGAAAGGAAGGGATGATGTCATGAGACTTTACACTGAGATGAGAAGCTATGTAGCAGCATCAACTGATTTACGGAGAAAAATTGATGCATGCGAATCAGTAACTTGTGACATTGTGAAAATAATCTTAGAAAGATTAACTGGCATTGATGGAGATTTTGATGCAGAACGTGAAAGAGGCCGTCTACGTGAGCTTTTAGATTGTGAATATGCTCTCTCCATATACGGTTCCACTGCTACAAACTCAAGTATCTCCCACCGCTCCTCATCATCATACCTTGCATCAAAACGGGTTGATGCAGCTGCAGAACTAGCGGCAAGAGAAGCTGAATATAAGATAGCCCAAGAAGAAAGGAGGCAAAAAGAAAGGATAAAGGATCTAGAGGAACAACATAAGAAAGAAATAGAAATACAGAAAACTGAGCTAGAACGTCTGCGCGCTGAAATGGATGTAAAGGCAGCCCGAGCCAAGCTGGAAGCCTATGACAGAGAAATAAAACAAATGGATGATGCTCAGCCAATCAAGAGAGAACAGGTGAACCCAAATGACACACCACAACCCTCTGCATCAACCCTGTCTCACTCATCCATGTTGTCAGAGCCTCCCAGTGTCACTCAGCTTGCAAGGGCCGTTCAGGAAAGTATAATGATGAATAGACTTCCTACCCCAGAGCCAGTAGTATTCAACGGTGAACCAATTCATTTTATTGAATGGAAATCCACCTTCATGTCACTAATTGACCAAAAGGGCATCTCTGCTGCAGATAAACTGTACTATTAAAAAAGATATGTGAGCGGTCCGGCGCGTAAATGCCTTGAGGGAACTTTTTATAGAAATGATGAAGAAGCTTACCAAGATGCTTGGGAAAGGCTCAACCAACGATATGGTCAGACATTTGTTATCCAGAAAGCATACAGAGAGAAACTGTCCTGCTGGCCAAAAATATACTCAAAGGATGCTGAAGGATTGAGAAACTTCGCAGATTTTGTAAATGCATGCATGCGTGCCATGCCTCATGTAAAAGGATTGGAAATCCTAAACGACTGCGATGAAAATCAAAAATTGTTACAAAAACTACCCGAATGGACAGCCGCCGGGTGGAATCGTCACGTTACAAAGACACTAATGGAGGGCAAAGACTTTCCCAGCTTCAGTGATTTTGCCACATTCCTGTCCCTAGAAGCAGAAGTTGCCTGCAACCCAGTAACTTCCATCCATGCGATTCGCTCTCTTGAATCAACCAACGATAAAAGGAATTTAAAGGACATTAGAAGGAATAAGGCAAGTGCATTTAACATGAAGACTACAGTGCAAACTGACAAACAACCAGCAACCAAAACGTACATGAGACCTCCATGCATATTCTGCGAAGGCACACACCAGCTTCACAAATGTCCAAACTTCATGAAAATGTCCCTGGAAGATAGAAGGACGTGTTAAAGACAATAAATTGTGTTACGGATGTTTGAGACAAGGTCATAGTGCAAAGGACTGTAGACACCGCCTCACCTGTGACATTTGCACTAAAAGACACCCAACTTACCTTCATGATGAGAACTACTATAAAGATCTGAAAGGACAAAGGCATGTGAACATGGAAGATACAACACAGAATCACACATTAGTGACAACACCCGCCATGTCACTCCATGTTGCCAGAGAAGGACAGTCTGTCAGTACCTCAATGATAGTTCCAGTGTGGGTGTCATCTGCTGCAAACCCATGCCAAGAAAAACTTGTATATGCATTGTTAGACACGCAGAGTGATACTGCTTTTATTGACCAGGATGTTAGTCGTGAACTTCAAGCCAAGGTGTCTCCAGTGAAACTAAAACTAACCACTATGATGGGAAAGAACACTGTTGTAAATAGTGGAAAGGTGTCTGATCTCCTCGTAAGAGGCTACAGTTCAACAACGATCATCAAACTGTCTCATGCATACACAAAGGATTACATACCAGCCAATCATGAAAACATACCAACCTGTGAGACAGCCAAGCGCTGGAGTCACTTTTCACAAATCATAGATGAAATCCCTCCTCTCCTCAACTGTGAAGTGAGTCTCCTCATAGGTTACAACTGCCCCAGAGCTTTGGCACCCAGGCAAACAATATTAGGCGGAGATGATGAACCATACGCCGTTCAGATGGACCTAGGGTGGAGCATAGTTGGTAGTTCAGAACCCCACCTTGAGACCTTGAGGTATGATGAGCAGCCTCTGTCATCGTGTTATCGTCAAAGAAATTCCCCCAGTAACTCCCATGGATGCAATCCGTGCACTGGAAGGTGACTTCAGAGAACTCAGTGTAAATTACATCACAATGTCTCAGGAAAATCTTGTCTTCCTTGATAAACTTCAACAAGGCATAAAGAGAACCAAACAAGGGCATTATGAGATGCCACTGCCATTTAAAGAAAGACCACAAATGCCTGATAACAAACAGCTTGCAGAAATCCGACTTAATCACCTCAAAAGGAAATTCACCCGAGACGAGAAATACAAGGAGGATTATATTAAGTACATGAACGAAATCATTGCAAAGGGTGAAGCAGAAGAAGTCAAAGATGATGGACTCCCTGGTGAGACATGGTATATACCACACCATGGCATCTATCACACAAAGAAACCTGAAAAGTTGCATGTGGTTTTTGACTGCTCGGCCAAACATAAAGGGACCAGTCTCAACGAACATCTCCTGGCTGGTCCAGACATGATTAACAATCTGACAGGTGTCCTTTTACGCTTTCGACGACATCAAATAGCTCTACTGTGTGACATAGAAAAAATGTTCCATCAATTCCAAGTCCAGGAGAGAGATCGTAACAACCTTCGCTTCCTGTGGTGGAGAGATGGAGACACAAGCACACTACCTCGAGTGTACAGGATGACGGTGCATCTCTTTGTTGCTGTCTCTTCGCCAGGCTGTGCTAACTATGCGTTAAAACATCTGGCCAAAGAGAACAACATTACTTTCCAACTAGGCTCTCAGTTCATAGCCAGAGACTTTTATGTGGATGATGGAGTTACGAGTGTGAAAACAGTGGAAGACGGCATGCAGCTAGCTCAAGAGGCACGTGAACTGTGTGCCAGAGGTGGCCTGCGATTGCATAAGTTTGTGTCCAACAGTAGTGCCGTTCTAAGCAGCATACCGAAGTCAGAGCATGCATCTAACATCAAGACTAAAGATCTTGCGTTCTGTGAGACGCAAACCGAAAGAGCACTAGGCATTCACTGGAACATAAAAAAAGACTGTTTCACTTTCAACATCGCCCTGAAGGACCAACCTCCCACACACCGTGGGATATTATCCATGGTTGCAGCGATATACGATCCTCTAGGATTCGTCGCCCCTTATCTCCTCAATGGTAAAAGAATCCTACAAGAAATGTGTCGACAAGGAACCGGGTGGGACGATCTACTACCTGCACATCTGAAATCACGGTGGGAGTGCTGGAAAAGGGATCTAATTAATTTGTAGAAATTGCAGATAGCTAGATGTTATGTGCCTACCAACTTTGGAGAAGTGGTAAAAAGAGAACTGCATCACTTCTCAGATGCAAGCACCACTGGATACGGACAGTGTTCTTATCTAAGAATGATAAATAAGGACAGAGACGTCCACTGCGTTTTTGTCATGGGGAAAGCACGCGTCTCTCCCACAAAGGTCACCACAATCCCAAGATTAGAACTCACAGCAGCAAGTCACAGTGAGTAACATGCTCAGGGAGGAGCTACTGTACAGCGATGTGGAAGAGTTCTTTTGGACAGACTCCAAAGTCACTATAGGATACATAAGTAATGAAGCAAGACATTTCCACACATTTGTTGCAAACAGGGTGCAAAAGATCCGAAACAACACGACCCCTCAACAGTGGTTTTATGTTTCCACCTATGAAAACCCCGAAGACAAGGCATCTAGGGGAACAACGGTAGATGGACTGCTCTCATCCGACTGGTTCACAGGCCCTAAATTCCTGTGGGAAAAGGAAATAAAACTTCCAGCAAATGGGAACACAGAGCTTCCAGTCGGAGATCCTGAGGTGAGAAAGGTGCAAACATTACACACACAAACTGCAGAATATATGAGCCTTACTGACCGTCTGGTAAAGTTCTCATCCTGGTCTCATGCAATTAGTGCCGTAGCACATCTTAGACGCCGTCTACTGAATGACAAATCAAAGGCACACTCTACTTTAAATGAACGGCAAAATGCCAAACTAGGGGTCGTCAAAGATCTGCAAAGACAAGTATATCAAGAGGAAATAAAAATACTGAGCAAAGGTAGACCATTACCAAGGAACAACCAACTTTACCATCTTGATGCCTTTTTAGACAGTGATGGCCTTCTCAAGGTGGGAGGACGACTACACAGTTCATCTCTTCCTAACTCGTTCAAATATCCAACAGTCATTCCAAGAGCACATCATGTCACAAAACTGATAATTGCATATCATCATGAAAGGGTTCATCATCAGGGCAAAGGCTTTACCATGAATCAGATTCGATCCAGTGGCTATTGGATCCCCAGGCTGAGCCAAACAGTTGCATCCTATATTCGCCAGTGTGTGTTTTGTCGGAGACTAAGACGATCTGTGGAAGAACAGAAAATAAGCGATCTCCCCACAGAAAGAGTAGAACCCTCTCCACCTTTTACCTATTGTGGCATGGATGTCTTTGGGCCGTTTATCGTTAAACAAGGACGCAAAGAAAACCAAAGATATGGCCTGCTCTTTACATGCTTTTGTTCTCGTGCAATTCATGTAGAAATGTTGGACGACCTATCAACCGATGCCTTTATCAACGGACTGCGATGCTTCATTGCACTACGTGGCTCAGTCAAGCAAATTAAGTGTGACTAAGGAACCAATTTCGTAGGGGCCAAAAATGAACTCGCTACAGCTCTACAGGAAGTTGATGCGGAGAGACTGAGAACCTTTCTTGCAGAAAAGCAATGTGATTTCGTCTTAAATGCACCTCACGCAAGTCATGCAGGCGGAGTGTGGGAAAGATAAATAAGGACTGTGAGGAATGTTCTCAACGCTACACTCATACTCTCATCTGCTCGACTCAATGATGCTTCCATACGGACCTTTTTGTATGAGGCAGCAGTGATTGTGAATAGTCGCCTTCTTACAACAGAGAACCTGAACGATCCAAACAGTTTGGAACCACTTACTCCTAATCACCTCATCACCATGAAGTCTGCTACTGCTCTACCTCCTCCTGGGAAGTTCGTTAGAGAGGATTTTTATGGAAAGAAGAGATGGCGTCAAATACAGTTCCTAGCAGAGCAATTTTGGAACCGCTGGAGGAAGGAGTATCTCCATAACATAATGGTCAGACAATGGTGGCACAGTCCTAAGAGAAACATTCAAGTAGGTGATGTAGTGATGGACACTGACGAAACACAACCAAGATCTGTGTGGAGGCTTGGAAGAGTCTCGGAGACAGTAACAGACAAAGATGGACTCGTTAGGATGGTCAAAATAATTCTTGGTGACAGAAATCTGAACAAAAAGGGTGAAAGGCAGAGCAGAGTGTCTGTGGTTGAACGTCCAGTTCATAAGTTAGTTCTACTATTAGAATCTTCTTAAGAGAAAACTGTAAGATAACATACAGTTAAACTTATAAGGTTAATAGTTGTTCATTGAAGGGATTGTTTCATTTAAAATTATTTACATTTAAATGTAAGTGTGTTAAAACTGAAAATAATTTGGTGGGAGTGTAAAGGACCTCGAATGTATACGATACACATTTAAATGCTTTTATTTTGACACTTCCTGTTTAGCGGAAACTGGCTTTTATTTTGAAATTACGAGAGGCGCGGGGGATCTAATAAATAAAAAAAAAAGAATAAGGGACAAGGAAAGAATCTCTAGAAATAAAGTGAAGGTGAAACGGCAATAAAGGTTAAAGAGATTAAGAAGATAGCCTCAGTCGAAAGTGGCAACAAAGTATGCTCAATGAAAAAATCTCAATGAAAATGGCTAATGTTTGAGTGAGAGATGTTGTTTTGTTTATTTTGTGTTCAGCTCTTACGTTGGTTTATGATCTGCAAAGAAACTCATTAAAAGGTCACTAAATCATCAGTGTTGGCTGACTTCTTTCGACTGGACGCTACAAGGGCTATCTCGACGACTTCGGTGAAACCGCGAGATGACAGGGCTACCCGATTGGGAAAAATGAGTATTGATATATCTACCCCCCCGCAGGCAGACCAAGAAGTGGCCTGGGTCGGGAGAATGGAGACATAAAAGAACGTGTCCCTTGTCCCTAGAACGCGCTGCAGACCATTCTAGGGACAAACGCATTGAGAAACGCGTTGCACAGTGAGCATCTCAACCATTGCCTAAGAAGGGTTCCACAAGAGATGCACACCCAGAATGGTCATGACTCATCGCTTCTACTAGGTACCATGGAGTCGGGCTGTGGAAACCTGGCTCCATCTCGGCTGGAGGGACGATCTTGACCGCACCCCTCGCCAGTAGGGTGTCGACCTCCGTATGCATGACAAGGGCTTTGCCACCTGACACAACATAACGGACTCCCCGTTAACCGGGGAGGAGATCGAGCTGAATAAACCGCATAGCCGAACCTGTGGCGAGCCGACTGAACAGCCTGGAAGCTTTATACCGTCTCCCAGAGCTGAACAGTGGCTGTGCGAGCCACAGGTGTACCCACGATGAGGCAGCGCAGCGGAATGACCGGCCCAGACGTGGGAGGCATGGGATCGTCCCGAGGTGTGGGCGTGGTCGAATTCCGCGCCCTGGCGGACGAGACCTGGGGAGGACGAGCGTCCCGCTGTGGTATCGTCTGCCTGGGGGCTGGCGACAGAGGGGGCTGAGAGTGGCAAGGCTCGTGGGCGTCGCGCACTGCCAGCCGCGCCCTCTTGGGGCTCGGAAGTGTGTTCAATTCTTCCTTGGGAAAACAAAAGATTCTCCCCCGGCCCTCCACCGGGGAAAGGAGTAGTCCTGCTACCATCTCCTGAGAAAGAATCGACATCACCTCCGAGCTGCCTGTGTCAGGACCGCCGCTTTGACCGCCGTAAAGTGGGCTGCGGTGCTGAGACAGACAGGGCCACCATCCTGCGACGTCCTCCGCGCTCCGGCCCGGGTGAAGGCTGCTGCTGGGGCTGGGCGGGAGGAGCGGGAGTCACTGGAGGGCGGCCTCGGCGGTGAGCAGGCTGAGGCACCTGAGCCGGCGGCTGGGTGGAGGCAGCAGCGGACCGCCAGGGCAGGATATGTTTAATAGCCTCCGTCTGCTCCTGAGCGGATGAGAATTGTTGGGCGATCCTCAACCGCCCCGCCGAATAGCCCAGCCTGGGATATGGGAAAATTGAGGAACCGGGTCCGCTCAGCCTCCCGCACATCGACCAGGTTGAGCCATAGATAGCGCTCCTGGACCACCGTAGTGGACATCACCTGACCTTGAGGGCGCGCGGTCACCTTCGTCGCTTGTAGAGCGAGGTCGGTGGCAGCACGCAGCTCTCGCATTAACGCAGGGTCAGTACCACCCTCGTGCATGTCACGGAGTACCTTGGCCTGGTAGACCTGCAGCACAGCCATGGCATGCAAGGCGGACGCGGCTTGGCCCGCAGCTCTGTAGGTCTCCGCCACCAAAGTAGACGTAAATCCACAGGCTTTGGACGGGTGCTTAAGGTCACCACGCCATGTCAAAGCGCTCTGCGGACACAGTTGCATCACAACAGACCATTTGACAGGGGGCACCCCAGTGTACCCTTTCACCGCGCCACCGTCAAGGGCAGTAAAGGTGGAGGTGGAGGTCGATGACGAGCGGTCGCGGAAAGTCAAGGGAGACTCCCACGATTTCGTCACCTCCTCATGCACTTCCGGAAAGAAAGGTATCGGAGGCTGGTGGGCGCCTTCAGCGTGGGCCGCCCCCAGATACCAATCGTCCAGCCTTGAGTGTTCGGGACAAGGCGGAGGGTTCCACGCAAGCCCGAGGCTCTCAGCTGCCCGGGAGAGCATGGCCGTCAACTCCGGATCCGATTCGGGCAATGCTGACGCTCCCGTAGGAGGCAACACAGCCGAATGATCATCTTCGGAGGTATTAAGCCCGCCCTGTGATGCGGTGATCGGCACAGCATCATCGGCCGGCACAATGAATGACACGCTGGGCCCAGGACAGGAAACACCAGCGCCATCGTCCGACAGCACCACGGGTAACAGTGTGCTAGAAGGGGGTGTGGCCCGAGGAATATTCGTCATAAGTCACCCTGACCACCAGCCAAAGTGGTCCCACACGAGGTGGAAACAGATTGGGGTGTGGTAGAGGGGACCCTCTCTCCTTTATGGAGATCATTGAGTCTCGACCGCAACACTGAGATGGTCATGTTCCCGCAGTGAGAACATGAGTCATCCACGAACGAACGCTCAGCATGCACGAGGCCCAATCATGCTAAACAGCGTCCGTGCCCGCCCGACCGCACCCAGAAAACGTTGCAAGGACGAGCCATCTTGAAAAAGACGTGCCACTTGCGCTCTTTTTGTGAGGAGTTTCGCTGCGCAGATATGCTGAAGCGCCCAGGGAGAAACGCATGCTGTGCTAATCACTGCACAAATCAGACAGGAATACGAGTCTCGCTGGAATGCGCCGTCACACCAACACTCTGGGGAGCTGCTCGTCTTGAAAGAGGTAAACACACTCAGGCTGTAATGTTGGCTCTGAAGCCGAAACATGATGCGAGATTGCTATGCGAAGCCCTTTATACCCACACGGTTGGGTGGGCTTGCATTATGCAAATTCCGCAGACCCATGGCATTTTCATGCCATTGGCTCGTTTTGTTAAAGCTCAAAGGCGATTGGCTTCTAAGCGAAACCATCTCCGGTTACGTATGTAACCTAGGTTCCCTGAGAACAGGGAACGAGACGCTGCGTCAGCTGACGCTACGGGGAACGCCTCCAGCGTGCCTGAAATCACAATCAAAAAACGTCAATCCTATTGACCTGCGACAGCCTCTGATGTCATCAAGGTTTGACCAGGAAGTATAAAAGGGCGCCTTGCCAACATGACAGCATCCAATCGTCTGAAGGGACTGTTTCGGCAGGTAAGCCCTGCGGCATGGCAAAGCGACACAGCGTCTCGTTCCCTGTTCTCAGGGAACCTAGGTTACATACGTAACCGGAGACGTTCCCTTTCGAAAGGGAACTCGCGCTGCGTCAGCAGACGCTACGGGGAATGATATACCCACGCCGCCATGCCGAAGGGAGTGCATGCCCACCGGGCAGTGACAACTGTCAGGACAAGCAAATTCAATTGAAATGCCTGAACCAATCCCCTTCTGGTCACTTTAGGCTGTCAGTGACAGCGCTCCCTACGGTCAAAGCCCAAGCTATAGCCTGAGAAGGAACCTTCGCACACCATGAGGTTCCACCCTGGCCACTCGAAGGCCTGGAACCAGCCCATTCAACAGAAGGGGTTCCTTTAAGGGAACGTGGCGAGGGAACCCGCGCCAGTCACTATTCGGGAGGATTTCACCGAATGCCACCAGGGAGGTCTGACCTAGTGACCCCATATGGGACACGTCAGTACAGCCAACCCTGTCTGTAAGGTACAGAGCCTCTGGTACTCGCCTCCGAAGAGACATCCCGCTAGGGTACTGCAGAAAAGGCAGTGTCCTCCACCAGCCGGACCTCAGAGACGGGTTATTCTGGAGAGCAGCGCTCAGCAAAGTGCTCTCTAACCCTTGCTAGCGAGGGGAGTTTAGCCGCTCGATCCTCGGATCTACCAAGCACTTACTTTAAACCGCATAGCAGCAGCGTCGCCTCGTCATGCTAGGGTATGAACACCGCCTTCAGGTCTCACGAACGGCTAGAGACCGGCGCCTGATAGTAGGTGACCACTAGCTGTCAGCGTAAGGCCAGTTGTGCGTTCCCGCCTAGGGAACTCATTCCCCAGGGAGGCCGAGAGGGGCCTCCACCTGGTAACCTGTGCCGACTGCTCGCGTGTCCAAACAGCGGAGCTCGCCCTCAGGGAGGCCAGACAGGCCTAATACCTGATCGCAGTCGTGCTAGCCCTCGAGGTAGCTGGGAAGAACAGGGACTCGCTCTATCAGGGAGGCCTACCACCTGCCAGACGTCGGGCATTCCTCCATCACAGCTTCCCGCTCAGTGACTGGACTCATCCAGAAACCGCGAAACAGGAGCGTGCCCTCAGAGGAGGCCACTTGAGGCCTACTACTCCATAGCGAATCCCACAGGGAAGCCCCATGCAGCTTGCTACCTGTTAGCAACCCATGCCACGATCCATTATCGAAACTGGGGACCGGGGAACGATCTCAGGGAGGCCCAGGGCCTACCACCTGATAGCAGAATGTGCAACTCATAGCACTTCATGCTCACTGCCACAGCGACTGGGAACCGGGAACTCGCCCTCAGGGAGGCCGGGTGAGGCCTACTACCTACTAGCACCTCATGCTAGCCATCCAGTGACTGGACCCCGGGAACGCCCCCACAGGGGAGGTCAAGTGAGCCTGCTTACCCCACAGCAGGCCCTTAGGGAGGCCTACCACCTATTAGCAGCTCGTGCCAGCCGTCGAGGGACTAATGCCCAGTAATACCCCCTCGGGGGAGACCGGACAGCGCTTGCTACCCATAGCAGGCTCTCAGAGAGACCTGGCAGGGCCTACCTCCAAATAGGAGGCCTGCAGATTCCATGGACCCTGACGTGATTAGGAAGGCTGGCTGCTGCGCCCGGGCTGACGGCAGCTGTCTGCTGCTGACGAAAACCTGGAAATCCAGTTAGCACCTGGGGACTCATCCCCAAGGATGCCAAAAAGGGCCTACTAGTTGACGAGGTTTCTGCTGACGTTGACGCCGGTGACATGAACCTAATCACATTGCCAACAGCAGTGTACTCAGCAACAAATGCTTAACAAACCCTCTAAAGCGAAGGGAGTACAACTTACGTCACCTGCTTCAGGGCGGCTGTCTTACTTTTCATACAGCGGCCTGCCGTACAAGCGAGGGCGTCAGCCATTGGCAATGCTCGGGCCTCAGGGGAGCATCCGACCAAAACCGGCAAACAGAAGGTTGTTCGATGTTCAGCTCAACCCGAGCCCTAAAGAAGGTGGAGCAGAAGACATAGAGCAAGGGTGAAATATCATACAACTATGCAACCCACCGGCCATGCCATCCTCCAGGATGAGGCCGGGGGCCGCCAGAAGGTGGTGGCCACACAAGCTCTGAAAGGCGGAAACAGCAAATAAAGTCTAATCGCAAACAAGCAAAAGACGCTTAAGCCCGCCCCACGACCACTGGCAAAGTCGCTGTCCCTGCTGCAACACCTAGACTGCATTACTCAATAACCCCAGAACGCAGAGAAGGGGGCGGGCCTTTGCCGGATGACTCTGTAACAAGAGGAGGCTGAATCAAGGATGCATAAACAAAGCCCTGTTCTTATACCTAAAGACAGGCCAGGGGCGAACCACCTTCCTTAAAAGGGAACGCCCTCCATCCTTGACGGAGCCTAGGCCAAGTGGTGCGACGCTAAGTCTGCACTAGATCTACTCAAGGCTCGGGAAAGAAATATTATCAACCCTTATAAACACAAGGAGGCCCCGAAAACCCCTTCCCCAAAGCCCCGCAGAGCTGGGCGCAGATCTCACTACAGCTCATGCATGAATGCATACCCGGTCGTCAGCTACTTCACACTTTAAGCTAGGAAAACACAGCTCGCCCCCGACGCTACAAGTCCTCGGGCGAGAGCGCAAATTCAACTACCCACATTAGTGGGAGAGATAACACGGAGAGGCAGCAAATCTCTACTAGCTAAAGTGAGGCACTCATACACAACCATATAATGTTGCAAAAAAGATCGTTCTTAGCTTACTCACGGGGAGCTGCAGGCCCTGCGAAGTCCAGCGATGTTCCATAATTCATAATTTAAAAAAAAAACGGAGAAAAAAAAAACCGCGGAATACTATAATTGAGCTCACTGAAGCGGTTTTCATCCGAACAGGCTCTCTGTCAGTCGGACCTGCAACGTTTTTCTTTCTCTGGTTGGTGTGTGTGTGTGTGTGTGTGTGTGTGTGTGTGTGTGTGTGTGTGTGTGTGTGTGTGTGTGTGTGTGTGTGTGTGTGTGTGTGTGTGTGTGTGTGTGTGTGTGTGTGTGTGTGTGTGTGTGTGTGTGTGTGTGTGTGTGTGTGTGTGTGTGTGTGTGTGCGGGCATGCATGGGTGGGTGGGGTGGTACACATAACTGATGATGATTGGTGGGTGGGAAACAAGGTTGAGGTTGATAGGTTAAGTTAACACACACACACACACACACACAAAGTGAGTTATGGGAAATGTAGTTTGTGAGTAATCATAGTCTTATGTGGAGTGCCCTCTGCCGGCTCTCAAGGGCACTCCAGCTGGTGATCGTTACAGTTATAGCCTACTTCACAGTGGTCTGTTATCAAGACGTAACAGACCCGCATTCTACATTGGAATTCAACCAAGCCATGTAATAAATGCTAATAACATGCTGCATACAATTGGTTTAGTATTATACCATTTGCTGTTAAAGCATTTAACATAACAATATAACCCCAGTTTGGCTTCTTCACTAAAGGGCTAACATTAATTTACTCCTTATGTCCCCTTTCCAGGGGCACTATTAAAGTATTAAAGTATATGCTGCCAGTAAGCAAAGCTCCAGCTGTTGGTGAGTATAAAGGTGCTGTAAAATGATAACCTTTTAAAAATTAAGTCTAACTTTGTATACCGTATAATTATTTTCTTTATTGCAGCTCCATCAACCACTTCTTTTCCTGTTTCACAACACAGTCATGTCACCCAAGAAGCTGACAATGCTGGTAAGTTCTGTCAACTTTATTTATATAGCGCTTTTAACAATGTAGATTGTTCCAAAGCAGCTTTACAGTGTTAAACAGGAAAATAATGCAGCATAATTTTATTAAGCTGTATAGCCATTTGATGTCATCAGTTCATTTCAATTTCCATACGGTGACAGTGTGGGCTTTAGATCAATAATTAGATCAGTAATTTAGTTTATATGGTTAATTTAGTTTAATAATTAGATTTATTTCGATGTTTAGTTGAAAAATTTTAGTGTCCCCAACTGAGCACGCCAAGCCAGAGGCAACAGTGGCAAGGAAACCAAAACCCCATCAGGAGCAGAATGGAGGAAAATAAACCTTGGGAGATAATAAAAATAAACCTCTGTGTTTTAGTTTAACCTATAGAGATACATTTCCCACTTGTTGTAGTGTCCTGTCCATTGCTCATAAATTAAATCTGTCATGAGGGGAGCGTGTAGTAGCTGTTTTCACCAGATCAATCACCAGATAGGCAGCCAGATCTCATATGATGAGGTTATAAATGACTTTGCATCCAGGAAGGCAAGAAGAGAACAATTCTGAGGAATGAGTAAATGGATGCATAGCATCACAGATTTAAAGAACTTCAGAGAGGAAGGCATTTCCCACAAATGTCTTTTTTGAAAATCACATTTGATCAGCATCATTGTAAACTTATGATTATATTTAGTCAATAATACATGGTTAATAGCCTACTTATAAGTCAAGTATTGGCACCTTATTGCACTCTCTTAATTCAATTTTTTGTTTTTAAGCGAATTACTTTTTTACAAGGAGACCATGCATGCATGTGCGTGCACACAAATACACAAGTTTGGATTTTAATAGTTCTATTGAAATGTTACCTAATTCTTATTATTGTTACTTTTAATCTTGTTTGTGGTGTTTTAGATATTGTTAATTTTGTTTATTTGAAAAGTTAAAACATTTAAATGTTCTATTTAATATTTTATTTAAATGTATTAAATGTTATTCTATTTGCTCTATTTCATTTAAATTATATATAGGCTGTTGTTTGTGCCTCTTAAACTCTTGTGTCAATTAAAAATGTTTCTTTGATTGTCAGTGAAAATCACTTTATCAGTCTTTTTATTCAGCAAGTTCATCCGTGTGTTCGTTGCACTGCCATTCAGCTCCGTGGTATCATAATTTTCCTGTTAGACATCAAACATGGAACTCAACTCAAGAACTCAAGGTCTTTTATTGTCATTCTGTACATGTTGCCACATAAGAACGAAATACGTACTCAGGACCAGCAGCGTAAAAAAGATAATTAACATACAGTATACATAGAATAATTAAAACATAATTTAATAGACTAAAAAATAAAAAAATAACATAGTAGATATAATATGTACAGTATAGTTATAAGGTAGTCATTGCTTTTCTTTAGGCCTTACTTAAAACGGTCAAAGGGGCCTCCAACCAAATTTTGCTTAGGGCCCCCAAAGGTCTAGGGCCGGCTCTGCTGCAGCAACTGTAGCAAAAATGTGAGTGTATGAGTTTCTTCACGTGTGATTCGTAGAACAGGATTTGTGCACCTGCAGTGAAGAATGTGCGAAGGTGTAACTGTTGCGTTGTGTTTGTAAGTGAGAAAAAAAGTCTACAAGTTTACACCTCTAAAATATTTTTCTCTGTGACTTCAAATGTATTGGTACACATGTGTGGATATGATCTACAGCTACACATTCCACTCTCACGCCTGTTCAGTTGTTTTGCACCAAAAATACCTTCATAGAAAATGCAACAATTTGAGTGAAGAAAGGACCATTTTATCCTCATTCTTACCTTTTTTTAGTCCATTCAAGACCAGCCTGATAATACAATCAGCAATATATAATATTAGGATGCACCTTTATGTAAAAATATGCAAATAATGACGTTAACCCAGTGGTATGGAATCGTGTGAAGAGGCATCTTATGAATACAGAGGATTGATTGTTATCCCTGAGTAAATGATGAGCAGTGTGTGAAGCAAGATTACCCAGGATTCTGTTTATCTTAGAACTAGTTCAAGTGTGAAAAGCCCTATTGTTACAGAAAGATCAAATCAACATGACAGTTCAGAGTTGATATGAAAGCGAGCAGAAATATTGCTTCAGTAATATTTCCTGGTAAATCTAGATCTCACAGTGTCAGAGCTGCCAACTCTCATGCTTTCGCCGTGTGACACACGGTTTTGCCTGTTTTCACACGCACTCACGCCACACACAATTTCTCACGCAAATTTTATTTATTTTTTTATTCCGATCTTGGGCCGGGACTCGTTCGTTCTTTTCAAACTCCCCGAGGGTATGGCGCTGATGAGCGCCACTGAACCCTAGAACGCATATTGTGATATGTGAACATTAAACCGCAAAAAGACCATTTAAATAGGAATCAGATGCGCTGCTATCCATAGATACAGTGAGGAAAATAAGTATTTGAACACCTGAGAAAATCAATGTTAATATTTGGTACAGTAGCCTTTGTTTGCAATTCCAGAGGTCAAAGGTTTCCTGTAGTTTTTCAGCAGGTTTGCACTGCAGGAGGGATTTTGGCCCACTCCTCCACACAGATCTTCTCTAGATCAGTCAGGTTTCTGGCCTGTCGCTGAGAAACACGGAGTTTGAGCTCCTCCAAAGATTCTCTATTGGGTTTAGGTCTGGAGACTGGCTAGGCCACGCCAGAACCTTGATATGCTTCTTACAGAGCCACTCCTTGGTTATCCTGGCTGTGTGCTTCGGGTCATTGTCATGTTGGAAGACCCAGCCTCGACCCATCTTCAATGCTCTAACTGAGGGAAAGAGGTTGTTCCCCAAAATCTGGCAATACATGGCCCCGGTCATCCTCTCCTTAATATAGTTGCCCTGTCCCATGTGCAGAAAAACACCCTCAAAGCATGACCCCCCCCCCCCATGCTTCACAGTAGGGATGGTGTTCTTGGGATGTTACTCATTATTCTTCTTCCTCCAAACACGTTTAGTGGAATTATGACCAAACAGTTCTATATTTCAGGTCATTGACCAGCTCCTCCCGTGTAGTTCTGGGCTGATTTCTCACCTTTCTTAGGATCATTGAGACCCCACGAGGTGAGATCTTGCATGGAGCCCCAGTCCGAGGGAGACTGACAGTCATGTTTAGCTTCTTCCATTTTCTAATGATTGCTCCAACAGTGGACCTTTTTTCACCGAGCTGCTTGGCAATTTCCCCGTAGCCCTTTACAGCCTTGTGGAGGTGTACAATTTTGTCTCTAGTGTCTTTGGAAAGCTCTTTGGTCTTGGCCATGTTAGTAATTGGATTCTTACTGATTGTATGGGGTGGACAGGTGTCTTTATGCAGCTAACGTCCTCAAACATGTGCATCTAATTTAGGATAATAAATGGAGTGGAGGTGGACATTTTAAAGGCAGACTATCAGGTCTTTGAGGGTCAGAATTCTAGCTAATAGACAGGTGTTTAAATACATATTTGCATGGCTATGCAATATTTGCATGTAATATTTGTGAGCAAGTGGTTTTCTAAAATGTACTTGAGCCACATGTACTGTATTAGCAATGGCAGGTTGTCAATACAGGACTTATTGGCTGATTGCCAGAGCAAGTATCAGACACAACTTCAAAATACAATGGACCTTTTTAACAGCTGCACCCAGATTTCTAAAGAATAAGGAAGGCCAAAATGTGTGTCACACCTTTAGTTCAGTGGGGGAAGTTGTAATTATCTGAATCAACAGTACCTTCCAACTTCCTGGGGGCTTACCTAGTTGTTGCAACATTCCCACCAAGGATCTCACCCTCAGAGAATGCATCCACAATGTTTTGCTGTCTTCAGTGTTGAAGCTCGGTCCCTCCATCAATTCCACTATGCACTATGTAATGCCAATTGCTGTGGATGGCCATAATCAGGTCAGGAATCATAGGAGTAGGTCCACAATATACTCTGACTTGGTCAACCAATGAACTTGGAGAGTGGTGGTGCCTTCTCTTACACTGTTAAAAAAATTGCTGTAGAAATTACAGTAACTTACTGGCAGCAGGTTACCAGTAACTTACTGTAAATTAAACTTACAGTAAAAATACTGCATTACTATTTACAGTACCAATGACCATTTGGATGATCCAGAGGAGTCATGGGAGAAAGTCATGTGGTCAGATGAGACCAAAATATAACTTTTTGGTCATAATTCCACTAAACGTGTTTGGAGGAAGAAGAATGATGAGTACCATCTCAAGAACACCATTCCTACTGTGAAGCATGGGGGGGGGGGGGGGGGTCATGCTTTGAGGGTGTTTTTTCTGCACATGGGACAGGGCGACTATATTAAGGAGAGGATGACCGGGGCCATGTATTGCCAGATTTTGGGGAACAACCTCCTTCCCTCAGTTAGAGCATTGAAGATGGGTCGAGGCTGGGTCTTCCAACATGACAATGACCCGAAGCACACAGCCAGGATAACCAAGGAGTGGCTCTGTAAGAAGCATATCAAGGTTCTGGCGTGGCCTAGCCAGTCTCCAGACCTAAACCCAATAGAGAATCTTTGGAGGAGCTCAAACTCCGTGTTTCTCAGCGACAGGCCAGAAACCTGACTGATCTAGAGAAGATCTGTGTGGAGGAGTGGGCCAAAATCCCTCCTGCAGTGCAAACCTGCTGAAAAACTACAGGAAACCTTTGACCTCTGGAATTGCAAACAAAGGCAACTGTACCAAATATTAACATTGATTTTCTCAGGTGTTCAAATACTTATTTGCAGCTGTATCATACAAATAAATAGTTAAAAAATCATACATTGTGATTTCTGGATATTTTTTTTTTTAGATTATGTCTCTCACAGTGGACATGCACCTACGATGACAATTTCAGACCCCTCCATGATTTCTAATTGGGAGAACTTGCAAAATAGCAGAGTGTTCAAATACTTATTTTCCTCACTGTATATATATATAATAAAATTAAAATAAATTAAAGCAAAAAGTTCCCATGCTGGATGGTATTGTAAATAAAAATGAGAGAGTACTTAAAAATAAAAAGATTTTGATCATGTGTAAATGAAGCTCTCTTTCTCCAGCCGTCATGCTAACAATTAACAAAACATCTTATTGAACATATGACTCATATGGAAGTTCAGTTACATTTAGCACAATCACACTCAGTGTTTTTTTGGAAGTCATCCTCTCTAAAGGGCGGAGGCAGGTCATAGCTTTAGTATAAAAACACCAGATACCTTGTTCTCCACATCACTTGCTAAAGCAAAGGTAAGTCAATCTCACTTAACATTTTTATAATAATTGTATAGATATCATTCCAGTTACATTTTGTATTTTCTGAGGCATGTTTAAAACCAAACAGAACTGTTCTGCTTTCAGTATATTGAAGGAGAACACATTGCACACCTTTCTGTTTAAAACTACTAAGGATGGCTGATAGCAAAAGCAAGTATTAGCTTATTTCATCAAACAGATTTGAAAACAATACCAGCCATCAATGTGATCTTTTCAGTCTTTACAAATATACAATGTTTTTATTCTCCAGTGGCTGTGTCCCAGTGGAGCCCAGACTTTGTACAAGAGCTTCTCCCTGCTGCCGAAAAGACAGCCCTTCTCTACAATCTCTCTTACCTGTGCCTGGCCAACTTCCCCAACCTGGAGAGAATCATCAGGAGTCGGGCTGTGGAAACCCAGCTTCTGTTCGGATCCTCTGATGCAGCCATGCTGAAGGTATGTTTCACATTTCTCTTGATTTCAGTGTTTTCATCTCTGTCACCTAGAAAGAAAAAAAGTTAAAATTTGTGTCAATTCACCAAACATGAAGGGTCTGTAGCCAATAGCTTTTAGATAAAATCTAGCTAAATTGGTTATGAGAGTCTCAGCCTTAACTGGAAATAAATACGTAATATTTGTGAGCCATGAAAAATTAAAAATTTAACTGACATTTTAGGTAAAATCTTTTATAACCTAAGAGTTTGTACTTGAGTAGTGTCCGTGAAGTCACCCATAGGATTCTGAAAAGCAGTTTTGAAGTGTAAAGTCGGGTCGAGCTGGCCGTCGCCATCTTGGCAGCGCGACACACCCGGATAACAGAAAATGGGCAAAGAGGCGGGACGTGGGCGGAGCTGAGGTGACGCGATGACTAACAGACAGCAGACAAACGGCAATCCACCTGTCACTCAAAGTGGCCACGCCACGAGTTATAAAAAATACGTCCCCCTCACAGTCGTCACAAAGGGCAAAATTAGCCGTATAGACCAAAAGCACAGTTTGCCCCAGACTGGAAGCATGTGTTCTTCTGCTGTAAAGTTGGGCATTTTAACATGAGCTCAATGAGATTCTGCTCCTTCTGGAGCCGCTCTCTAGTGGCCAGTCCATGAACTGCAGTTTAAGTCACTTCAAGAGAAACTGCGGGATGGGCCGCTTGGTTTGTACACATCATCTTAACGTAACATACATTTTTAATTAATTTCTTATATTATTATAACTTTAAACTTTAACATCAAATAATGCCATGGCATTATGAACAGCATTTACAAGACAAATACAGGCAATGAGAGTTCTGAATGTTTAGTCATTTTTAAAGTCTTCGATTCTTGATCTTATGTCTCTTCCTTCTCACAGTGTATTTTGACCAGTAAAAACCTGGTTGAGTCGCTGTTTCCCATGTTGATGACAGCTGTGGAGAAAAATAAGGCGCTTTTAGCAGTCAAATACCTAGAAAAAGCACGAGTCTGGATCAAAGACATTATCACTGATGTGGACAGGATAGTGGGAAAGTAAGAATACCTTGAGAAATAATTTAATTATTCTTCTACGTGTAGCTGCTATAATGTGCTAAAAGTATGAACATGTTTATGTTATAAAATGCTATTTTCACTGCAACATTTCTTCAACATTGTGTAGGTATGATTTACACAACAAAGATGTAGCATCATCCACCAGTGATGTTATCAAGGAAAAACAAGAAACAGAGGAAAAGATTAAAGAAAAAGACAAGGAGTTGAAGCAGACTGAAAAAACCGTGGGTGATCTGAACTCTGAACTCCAAAAAACTACAAAAGAGCTTGAGGAAACTGAGAAAAAGATAAACCGCAAAAGCCAAGAGATTCAAGAGTTTGCCAAATCCAAATCACAAACAAGTAAAGGCCTCAGCATCTTTGCTGCAATGGTGCCATTCGTTGGGCTAATTGTTAAAAGCATTTATGATGCTATAAAGGATCCTAAGGATGTTGCACATATGAAGGCTCTTGAAGCAGAATTGAACCGCTTCATCGCTGACAAGACTGCTCTGAAACAGAAAGAGTGGCAGGTCCATCTCCAGCTCATTGATTGGCAGATGAAGGCGGCCAAAGCCAGTTTTGACCGGAGTGAGTCTGTTTTCTTTCATGTTTAAAATGACAAGTCATGGCAATATTCAAGTCTAGTTTAAGACAGGCTATCCACCTTCGAAGTGAAAATTACTATTGTCGTAATAACGTGTGGCTTGTTGTAACATGTATTTCCTCTCTGCAGATTCCATACCCGACCCCATCTATCTAAATGAAGTTCAGAAGAGCTTGACAAAAATTCAGGCAATTCTGATTCAGCTCAAAAACTTCTGGGAGAATGTTGCTCAAATGCTGGGCTACCTGGAACAAAAGACCTTTGTTGGAGAAGATCTTATTGAAGACCTTGCCGATCTAAAAGATGAATTTCTCAAATCAATCGAAACAGCCAAAGAGGTAAAATTCTCTTTATTTGCACCAGTGAACGCTGGTTTCCTCCTATTTTGTCCAGCCGTTACTAAGGTTTCATCTGAAAGTCTAATGTGACTTGTACATGTTTTAATTCCTCAGGCTTGGAGCAGTTTTGGTGAAGGCTGTAAAAAAGCATCTGTCCTCTTTAAGCTCCAAACCAAAGATGCCTACAAGTTTCTGGAGGTCAGTCCTTCCTCTCTCTCCAAGGATGAGTGGCAAAAAGAGTACGAACGTGTAAAGAAACAACTGGAGAATATAGACCCACCACAAAATGTGACATCCTCTGGTACAGCTGCCATTTCTCAATGATCTACAGAGCGCTGACCCGCACGAGTGCCTCATCCTGTATGCTTTCTGTCTCATGATGCTGGGATGATGATGTTTAGCTTCTTAAATACTCTACTAGAGTTCTGTATTCCCTTCTACTTAACGCCTAAACACTCTTTATATATACTCCTCTCCATATGTATCATCTCTTTATGAGCTCTTGCAAAAAAACTCTTAGCTAAAGAAATGGATAACGAATAAAGTTTGATAACATCATTATTGACTACTGTTTTTCTTTTAAATGATCTTACATATTTGATATTTTTATGTCTGTAGTCATTGATTTAAGTTTCTGCAGCAAATCTTTTTTATATTTTGTTATTTTTTCAATAAAGTATGGGATATGAAGGATGAAAGTAAATCAGTGAATGTTTTCAGACAGCAATTTTATTCTCACATGCCCCCTAGGGGTCAGTGTTTCCTAACTCAACAGGTTGTGAAAGTTAAACTGAGATGAATGTGAAATGTATCACTTTTCAAGAATTGTCCATATGCAAAATATACAATAAGTGTTGATTGATCTGTTATGAGGACAAAATATCTGAAATCCTTGTCCTTGTGGGGAGTTTTTGTTGGTCCCCATGGGGAAAACAGCTTATAAATCATACTAAATGATAAGTATGAAATGCAGAAAGTTTTCTGTGATGGGTATGTGTACAGTCCGATCAAACAGACGAGCTACTGGAGCTCAAACTGCTCAAGAAGTTAATGCTGGTTCTGATAGAAAGGGCTCAGAATACACAGAGCATCTCAGTTTGTGGAGTATGGGGCGGCACAGCCGCTGACCAGTCAGGGTGCCCATGCTGACCCCTGTCCACCGCCCAAAGCACCAACAGTGGCACGTGAGCATCAGAACTGGACCACGGAGCAATGGAAGAAGGTGGCCTGGTCTGATGATCACGTGTTCTTCTACATCTCGTGGATGGCCGGGTGCGTGTACGTGGCTTACCTGGGGAACACATGGCACCAGGTGCACTATGGGAAGAAGGCGTGGCGGTGGAGGCAGTGATGCTTTGGGCAATGTTCTGCTGGGAACCCTTGGGTCCTCCATCATGTGGATGTGACTTTGACCCGTCCCACCTACCTAAGCATTGCTGAGCCCATGTCCAGCCTTTCATGGAAACGTTATTCCCTGGTGGCTGTGCCTCTTTCAGCAGATAATGCGCCGCATTTTTGTCTTAACCAATTTTTTAAACGTTTGTACATGTCAAATGATCTAACTAATTCTTTCTTCATTGTGAGGATTAACCCTGACAACAGCAAGTGCTCCTCAAAGTTCCAGGTCAGCAAAAGAAGTTTTTGGATTTCAGCTGGCAAAATTATTAAGCTACTAAGTATGGAAGCTTGTCTCCGCCACCCAAATTTTTTTTAAAAAGATAATGGCAACTTTTTTTATCTCACTATTCAGACTTTTTTTTCTTCCCCTCGCAATTGTGTTATAAAGTCAGAATTGTGAGGGGAGGGGGGGGGGGGGGGTCTGAATTGTGAGAAGTCACAATTACCTTTATTTTTTCTCTGTGGTGGAAACGAGCTTCCATAACGAAAAAAAATATTATATCCATAAAGAGCAAAAATATGTCTACTTTTTTCCTTCTTCAATATTTTGTTATTATTGTGTTCTGTTTTATTTATTTATTTATTTATTTATTTTACTGTACAGCCCTTTGATCTACTTTTGTAATTAAACTGGACATGAGACCTTTTGAAATTGTACGTTTTTATTACGCAATCTGTTCATGAATTGTTTTAAAGTTGCTGCAGGTTTTCAGGAAACAGAGTTTTTCAATTGAATTATTAAAAAAACAAAGAATTAAACAATTTTACAAAAATGTAAACAGTTGTCATTGCTTTTTATTGTTATTTACAGGGACCTGTTGAAATACAGTAAATGAATAAAATGACTGTGTTTTTTTACAGTAAAAAATACTATAGTTAAATGGTACTGTAAATAGTAATGCAGTATTTTTACTGTAAGTTTAATTTACAGTAAGTTACTGGTAACCTGCTGCCAGTAAGTTACTGTAATTTCTACAGGATTTTTTAAGTGTATGAGAAGGCACCACCACTCTCCAAGTTCATTGGTTGACCAAGTCAGAGTATGTTGTGGACCTACTCCTATGATTCCTGACCTGATTATGGCCAGTCACAGCAATTGGCGTTACAGTGCATAGTGGAATTAATGGAGGGACCGAGCTTCAACACTGGAGACAGCAAAACATTGCGGATGTATGCTCTGAGGGTGAGATCCTTGGTGGGAATGTTGCAACAACTAGGTAAGCCTGGCAAAGTGGAATTAAGATGTGGATCTCATGTGTCCAGACTACTGAGTAAATTGCCATATGTTCTGCAAAGCAGTTTCAGAAGATTCATCTATCCATTAAATGTGAAGATTCCTAACCTCCTTGACTTCTCAGACTGGTTAGAATATGAAATCCAAGTAAGTGCAAGAAGATTCCACAAGATATGCAAGCCAATCCACACCAAGGAAGGTAAACCCATTCCACAAAGGGACAGAAGTCCTACTCCGCACTGAGAAATATCCTTCCGCACCCCATCACCTGTCACAGTTAAGACCACAATGGAAAAACCTTACTGCCCTTACTGTGATAACAAACACTCTTTGAATAACTGTGCCAATTTCTACCAGGAAGACTCGGGAGACCAGATAAAGTATGATAACACCACAAGTTTATTAGCAGACCAGCAAGTATTAAATTAGAGGTTCTTTGGCGTAGGCCCCGTCCATAGCGCTCGTCACGAGGGTAACGGACTCTGCATTTCCTGCCTGAAGATGAAGGCAGGGGCGCAGCCACCCCCCAAGAATTGGTAGTGGAAATTAGTTCCTCCAGGACGGGACCTACTCACCCCCAAAAATTGTGAAAGAATTGTATACTCGCCCGTCGTAAATGCTGCGATTCCTTGAACTGCCGTAGATGGGCCTTGATCAGCCAGGTAGAGACGAAAGCCTTGAACGGCCGCAGACGGGCCTTGATGAGCCAGGTAGAGACGAAAGCCTTGAACGGCCGCAGACGGGTCTTGATCAGCCAGGTAGAGACGAAAGCCTTGAACGGCCGCAGACGGGTCTTGATCAGCCAGGTAGAGAAAAGCCTAGAACGGCCGCAGACGGGCCTTGATCAGCCAGGTAGAGACGAAAGCCTTGAACGGCCGCAGACGGGCCTTGATCAGCCAGGTAGAGACAAAAGCCTTGAACAGCCGCAGACGGGCCTTGATCAGCCAGGTAGAGATGAAAGCCACATGGAAATGAAGGCCACGTTAGGCTGCATGTAGACGAAGGCCACCTGAAGACGAAGGCCACGTTAGGCCACCTGGAGACGAAGGCCATCTGGAGACAAAGGCCACATTAGACCACCTGGAGACGAAGGCCACCTGGAGACGAAGGCCACGTTAGGTCACCTGGAGACAAAGGCCACGTTAGACCACCTGGAGACGAAGGCCACGTTAGGCCACCTGGAGACGAAGGCCACGTTAGGCCACCTGGAGACGAAGGCCACCTGGAGACGAAGGCCCCGTTAGGCCACCTGGAGACGAAGGCCACGGAAGGCCAGGGAAGGCCACCTGGAGACGAAGGCCACGTTAGGCCACCAGAAGACGAAGGCCACCTGGAGACGAAGGCCACGTTAGGCCACCTGGAGACGAAGGCCACGTTAGGCCACCTGGAGACGAAGGCCACGTTAGGCCACCTGTAGACGAAGGCCACGTTAGGCCACCTGGAGACGAAGGCCACGTTAGGCCACCTGGAGACGAAGGCCACCTGGAGACGAAGGCCACATTAGGCCACCTGGAGACGAAGGCCACCTGGAGACAAAGGCCACGTTAGGCAATTGACGAAGAATAAGAGCTATAGAGACTGACGAACGGGATGAGTAATAATCTGAGAATGTGATGCTGTGACACCACCACCAGTATTTGCATAAGAATTACTTAGAATATGGACATTGAACATGCAATAGATATGGATATTGACATAGGTGTTAACCAATAAACAGAAGGAATTGTTATGCTACTGCAAAAGCCGCGTAGGCTGTATGGACTGCCACGTTGGCCATATATTCAATGCCTCAATAGGCCATGGTACGAAAAGCTGCGTAGGCTGTATGAACTGCCACATTAGGTCGTATATACTGCCTCAATAGGCCGGGGTACGAAAGCTGCATAGGCTGTATGTTCTGCCACGTTGGCCATATATTCACTGCCTCAATAGGCCGGGGTACGAAAATCCGCGTAGGCTGTATGTTCTGCCACATTAGGTCGTATATACTGCCTCAATAGGCCGGGGTACGAAAAGCCGCGTAGGCTGTATGTTCTGCCGCGTTGGCCATATATTCACTGCCTCAATAGGCCATGGTACAGAGAGCTGCGTAGGCTGTATGACTGCCACGTTAGCCGTGTATACTGCCTCAATAGGTCGGGGTACGAAAAGCCACGTAGGCTGTATGACTGCCACGTTAGGTCGTATATACTGCCACGAGAGGCCGGGGTACGAAAAGCTGTGTAGGCTGTATGGACTGCCAGGTTAGGCCGTGTATACAGCCTTGATAGGAGAGGGTACAAGAAAGACGCAGCGACTGAGAATGATAAGCCGGTGTGCAGAGAAGGCTGCGATAGCCCATAGTGAGGAGAAGACAGCGTGGGTGCATGAGTTGGTCTCGATAGACCCCATGAAAAAGTATTAGGAGTTAAATGATAAACTAACTTACCTGATGCTTGTTAAGACACATAGGTAATCTTAGATTACCTGAAGGTTTGCGCATTCTATAATATTAGAATGCTGACGACCATTTTGACCACCAAACAATCCTGTGTTCAGTTGCTGTTGTAGCAGCACATAGCCCTGAATGAATGTCCGTTATACTGATGAGATGGTCTGCAGTTCTGTAGGTCTGTCTCTAGGTGAGTTAACCACCTTGATATGGGAGACCCGTTGGGGAATATAAATGTAGGGACCCCTTAAAATATGCCTTAAAATACACCTTATTTTGAAATTGCAGAGTATTAAAATATATACTTTTGATATTTAGTTTTTTTGTTTATTTGATTATGTAATGTAACAAAATGTACCAACATTCTTTGTTTCTTCATCATTTGTACTGTTTTCCTTTACTCAAATGAGGTGTTCTGTTGAACTGAAGTGTATTAATGTTGACCAATCAGCATTGAGATTGTTAAAAGTTTATGGACGCAATTTGCGTAAAGTTACAATATAGAGACAACATGGTGAAGAGACTGCAGCACATGTCCTCGCGTTACTGAAAGTGAGCGTCATTATTGGAGACTTCATTACTTATAGTACAGGCCCAAAGTGACAGATAGGACTTTCATCTTCTCGATTGTGTTTGTTTCAAGTGTTATTTGTATTTTTTTACTATAGTATAATTTCAACCCATTCTGCCGTTGGGTTGCGTCATCTGCTGGGTGCATTAACTTAACTGTGAGATATTGCAACGGAGAAATTTGCATCAAGGACGGTAACTGAATCATTGTGTCACAAGAAGCACCTCCAGACGACTGCTTCGTCATTTCCCTGGATGGAATGTAAGTGAATTCGTTTCGACAAATTCTCTGGATGTATTGAGTCTACTTGAATTCGTTTCCCTTTGAAAGTGCACCAACGATTGGGCCCCAACGGCTAGCCAAAAGATTGTTTATTTTCATAAGAGAATGTGACGAAACTAATCTATTGTGTTGTTACTGAGTTAATTTTGTGTTAATTCTGTGAAGTGTGTAAATCGATTCAAAGGAGTAATTGTGAGTTTTCAATAATTATTTGGTGTATTTTATTTTATTTATTTATTTTTTCTCACTTAAAATAAGAAGGGAGAGTGTATATTGTTTTTTTTGAGGGTGATCCTTTAGAATACTCAGAGAGAGATTGAGGCTATTGAGTACCTAAAGGGTGTAAGGAGTGAAAAACTTTTATACAACTGAACAAAACAGATTGTTTACATTTCTTATTTTACGCTTTGAAACACCAGTTGTCATTTTTATTTTAAATTTTCTTTTTCTTCCAGCAAAGAGTGTTTCATATTAGTGTTTAAATAAATCCTTGTTATTCCTTTTCCCTTATTTGGAATTTCTGTATTGATTTATTATTTCAATTGATTGGAAAAAAACTAACAGGAATTTAAAATTCTGGGGAAGTAAATTATAAGTAAATTCATTTTTGCTTTATTATTCCCTGGTGGAGGCACCGTGTGCTTATTAATTTGAGGGGAAAAAGAAAAAAAACCTCCGGCCAATTCAACATTCAACTGCCGGGAATCCAGGGTTTGCTTGATTAGGGAAATTTTAAATTAATTTAGTTGAAAAAAGGGTTACATAAAAATTGCAGAATGATTAGGGGTGCAGGGATGTGCTTAGAGATATCCTCTTTTACCGAGACGAAGGCCACGCTGATGAACCGCAGTAGGCCATAGAGATGAAGGCTACAATAGGCCACCTGGACAGAGACCACGTTAGGCCACAGAGAAATTCATGAAAGGCTTATAGAGACTGACGAAAACGGGATTGATGAGTAGTAATAAAGGAGAAAACATGCCACCACCAGTATTTGCATGAAAATTATTACTTGAAGTTGCTGAGTGTTTGAGTCAGATCTTGCTTGTACTATAATGCTGAGGATGACCATGTACACAGCACCTTGATAGAGTATGCGGAATCCACGCATTGAGCTGCATTCGTAGCAGCCCCAATCCGAAGAATGACCTAGGCATAGAGGAGTTGGGGAACTGCAGTTCTTAGCATCTGCAGGATGGAGGATTCGAAACCATTGGGCGTGACTCCAGCTCACAGCTAGATAGAACACAATCTAACCGTCAGAACCTGTTGAGAGAACCTGCCAGAAGAAAAAAACCAGAACAGCATGACAAACACATAACCGACAATTGAAAACCAAACAATGCCCTTGCGGAAGGATAAGAATGTTTTAGAAGACGCTTTACTAGCTAATAAACCTTAGCTGGCTATAGAGCCCTGCAAAGCAACCGAACCAATGAAAAACCATAATCAATGTGAGAGTCATCGTTTGAGAACCTGAGCCAAGTTCATACTGTATGATTTTTTTTTTTTTTGTCCACGTTTGGCAGTCTGAGACAAATATCGCAATCCTAAATTCTTTTGACCATAGGTTAAAATCTTTTGTCTTTGAGAGCATGTTTGACATACTCACCAACAGCCATGATAAAATTGTAACCTGAAGTAAATTAAACAAATGTGAGTGGGTTGATGTAACCTCCAGACAAATTCTTGTGCGTTTGATTATCATGCAGTCTGACATTAATGCAGCGGAGTTCCCACAGTGTGACATCAGGATCACAGTCTGAAAAGCAACGAATCACAATGATTATAAGCCGCACCGTGTGTGCCAGCTTTGGTGAAGAGAAAAACGAAAAGCTCACAGGAATCAGTACGCATGTGCAGACTTTGTCAAACAGTCACGCTATATTTACTCCCCTGTATATTGTGTTAGTCTCGATAGACTGACGAATGTTGGTGTTTACAATGCGAGTGTAGCCAATCACAGACACGTCTTTCCTGTAGCTCAAACAGTAAAGCGTAGCGCTAGCAACGCCAAGCCATGGGTTCGATTCCCAGGGAAAGCAAGATCCAACAAAATACCAAATGTGCACCCTGAATATGATGCAAGTCACCCTGAACAAAAGCGTCTGCCAAATGCGTAAATGTAAATGTCTGTTGAGCGCTTGAATGCAATGGCCAATTGGAGGAGCCAACACAACACGGAATATACACAATCAGGATTGAATGGTTCAGTGCTTGTTCACTGACCAATTCTGCCTTCTAGTGCATACGTTTGACCTACGAAGAGTAGAACAGGCTATAGATTCATGATTTGGTGTAGTCAGATTGACCGAAACGGTTTCCACTAGTGTCAGAGTTTAGTTGATCTGAAGCATTTGACGGTTTCATGCGTTTATAAAGGGAACGCACTCTGCTCACTTACATGTTTGCTTTAATTAACTAATTTATTAATATGTAGTGCATATTTATAAAGCAATAAGCAACGGCACCTTTATATGAGCACAGAACGCGGTTCTTCCATGTCGAATCACACAAGGAAGCCATTTCAACACTGGGTGCCCCGTATGTTTGAGCAAAATATGTACTCTGCTGGATGACCGGCCCAAAACACTTCTAAGCTTGAAACTATTGTGTCAGTTTCAATTGCATGATGTATGTGATGAACTCACAGAGCTTGCCAGATGAATAGCACGAATGAATGAGAACGGATCAAGCACTGATGTCAGTGCTGTACTTTAAAATCTATGCTGAGCAAATTAGCATAGTTAATTCAACTTTAGCAATCTGATCTGATAACACTGACCCCATTCGCGATTTCAGCTTAACTTCTGTTAATCATGAAGCCCCGATTAACTGGGTGCATGTCGCTTTACAGTTTTTTTCAATTGTTTACACGCAATTTTGAAAACAGAGTTATTTTTGTCAAAATATAATCACAATTATCCAAACACCACACTCAATTAGCAAAATTCCTAGATTGTTTGCAAAATGACACACTTCAGTCAAAACATATACACATATTTGTGAAAATTCTATTTGTTTTCATTTAACCAACACAGTCATCAATGATCATACACTATTGCAGCCAGTTTCACACTGCTGTGATAAATAAAAAACACATTTGTAAAAAAAAAAAATTTATTTTTGGCCAGACATTCTTACTATATGTAAGAGATAATTTAGGTGACAAAAAATAGTGAGAAACTCACAACATTATTCATGATTTGTTTTGAGATAGGAGAATGTAGACAAATACTGTAGGCCTACTATAACCTTACTGCACTGCACAACACTTGATGCTGCAGACTGAATATTTCAAGTATTTATTTCAATACTTACAGTATTGTAAGTTACAGTAATCAACCAACAATGATATCAATTACTGTAAACAAATAAAATCTATAGACAAATAAAAATTACTGCATGAATTACAGTACATACACTTTGCTCTGAAGAAAAGTAAAGTAAAAGTAAACAGAAATGAAAGAAAACCCAAAGCAACAAGAATACTGTAACTATCCATCTCTCCGTCTGGCTGGATCAGGCCATAAGATTTCATCAACATCACAGGCTATGTCTTCATTGGCAAGGCACCGTTGGAAGAATCGCCTTGTGTGACGAATCCACCCCTGCACTGAAGCTGCTTCAATAAGATCACATGCCTGTTCCATGGCCTGAATGTGGGGCAAACGGTCATAAGGCCGCAGGTCATATACCTTCCACCACCACGCTGAAAAAAGTTCTTCTATAGTATGGGGGAAGGTATAAAACTTCAAAATCAGGGTGATCATGGAACCAGTTCTGGGCCAGAGCAGCCAGATGAAATGAGACATTGTCCCAAACGACAATGTACCGCATCTGGTCCACTTGGTGTAATGCTGTGACAATCTCATGCAATCGGTCAAGAAATGCAAGTATCAGATTTGCATTATAGGGTCCCAGATTTGCATGGTGGTGGAGGACCCCATTTTGTGTGATAGCAGCGCAAAGGGTGATGTTACCCCCTCGCTGCCCTGGCACATTGGTGATTGCCCTGTGCCCAATTACATTTCTCCCTCTTCTTCTTGTTTTTGCAAGGTAAAATCCAGCCTCATCCACATATATAAATTCATGTTGAATTTCAGCAGCATCCATTTGCAAGACTCTCTGAAACACATGAAAGAAAATAGGATGCTATTCAATATCTATAGCACAGTATTTTTTTTGTGACAGAACATTATGAGCAGTGCATGATACCACACCATAGTCAGATGAACAATGCATACCTCCACATACTCATTGCGCAGATGTTTCACTCTCTCTGAATTTCTGTCAAATGGTACCCGATACAGTTGCTTCATGTTTATTTGATTTTTCTTTAGGATTCGACCTAATGTTGACAGAGAGACTCGTTGGATGTTATTGAAAATATTGTCATCATTGATGATATTGGCTTGGATTTCTCGTAGCCTGATACAATTATTGGCCAAAACCATGTTCACAATGGCGGCCTCTTGTGCACGATTAAACATAGGGCCCCTTCCACCTTGGTGTCCTCGACCCTCAATCCTATGTAAAAAAAGAAAGATAGATATAGATATATATATATATAGATATATAATCAAATATACTGTCAAATGTCACAGTAAACAATATTGATTATACAAGCTTCAGTTTCAATGTATACTGTGTGGTTAGCTTACCTGTTTTGTCGATGAAATGTCCGAATTACTGACGCAACAGTATTTCCGCTGAGATTTGGTTGAACTCTTTGTCCAGCTTCCATCAGTGTCAGTCCATGGTTGATAACATGGTCAATAAGTGTTGCACGGATTTCTCGAGTCAAATTTGGTCCTCGTCTTCTTTGTTCAGGTTCTATCACCTCTTCAAGTCCTTCTCTACCTCTTCCTCTACCTAGGTGTCCTCCTCTACCTCCTTCTCCTCTTCCTCTTCCTCCTTTTCCTCTTCCTCTACCTTCTTCTCCTCTACCTATGCCTCTACCTCTACCTCTACCTCTACCTCCTTCATCTCCTCTTTGAGCTCCCTCTCATTCTCACTCTTCTTCTTCTTCTAACTCCTTCCATTTTTGTTGAAGACAGGTGAACTCACCTGCTGCCTTTTATAGCACACCTGAGTGCTACGTTTTCAAATTAGCACATGTGTGCTTCCACACCTGGTAGATGTGTTTATCCAATTCGTTCATTAGTGTGGTAATTGGCAATCCGGTGCTTTGTAATTACAAGGAAGTAACCTCACAATCCTTATCTGTGTCTAAGGTGTGAAAATGTGTGTAGAGTTTTACAAATCACTGTGTGTAATGTTTTGCAAAAAGGGTGAAGCAGACATTGTGTGTAATGTTGTGCAAATCTGTGGAGGTGTTTTGCTCATTGGAGTAAAGCTTTGCTAATTGTGTGGAAATTTTAATTTTAGTGTGTAA
Organism: Romanogobio albipinnatus; assembly: GCA_023566225.1. Lineage (NCBI taxonomy): Eukaryota > Metazoa > Chordata > Actinopteri > Cypriniformes > Gobionidae > Romanogobio > Romanogobio albipinnatus. The sequence continues at coordinate 43,048,817 of CM042260.1, read as the reverse complement.
ACAATCGTAAAAAACTGTAAAACCCGTGTTGGTTTTCCTTGCATTCGTGGGGAGAATGAGAGAGGCTAATATGCTGTGCCAGCTGTTCTGTTTCAGCTTTTCTAAACAAAATACAATCGTTAACGGTAACCGGTGTCATGCGAATCTTTTACGAGGCCCTGTGGATAGTTTACAACACGAGCAAGAGATAACGAGCAACGTTGCACGAGCAGGTGCGCGTCTCATACGGTGCATGCATGCGACAATTTGAGAAAGAGTAAAATACTACACCCAATCGACGTCGGAAATGCATAATCATATACATATCACTGTGATGAATGCTGATGAAGTGATGACGCCAGAATGGTGATGAAGATCACAGCCGTGTCTTTGATAACATGCCCAGATAGTCCTCCATTGAAAGTGATTGCTCTTGGATTTAAACGCGTGTCTGTTGCCGCGACAGCCCAATTAACGGAATGATAGGCTGACATGGACTTTGAACGCCACTGTATTGCACATTATTAATTTTTATAATAGGATCAGCGATCGACTTCTACGGAACGTCCGGGTCGTCACTGTAATGCTGGCGTCAGCATCTGTGAACTCAGACATGTGTTAATTACCAATCTTTTATCCTTTGAGAATTATGACTTGATTGGATAGGTCTGAATGTGATAAGTGACCTAACATTGAATCTTCCTGCCAGAACTTGCGCATAAGCTTCATTTCTCTCAACTCTCCAAATCTCAGAGGCAAAATTGGATTAAGGGGACAGGGCCATAAATCATCAGAGTGTAATCTTAAAATGAGCTGCAAAGCATGTAATGTGCCGCCACTTACTTGTTCTTCATGAAGTTAATGTTAGGAACAAGGACAAAGTAGTGGAAGGAGAGAATCCATCTGCAAACCCTATCATGGGTGAGGCCACCAACGATGTATTATTCATTGACAAGCCCCCAGGAAGTTGGAAGGTACTGTTGAATCAGATAATTACAACTTCCCCCACTGTACTAAAGGTGTGACACACATTTTGGCCTACAGGCCTTGGGGACTATCAATTTGTTCATTTTCAAATATCTTTGATTATTTTCAATCCTACAGCTTCGTACAAATCCACAGATACCCACAATGGCCGATCTGCCTCAAGCCAGGCTACGTCTATTCAAACCGGCCTTCTATTCTACTGGCACTGATTGTTTTGGGCCATAATTGGTAAATGGGCACAGAATTGAGAAGTGGTGGGGTATTCTGTTTAAGTGCATGACTACACGTGCAGTATACATTTACCTCCTGCTAAAACTTTATACAGACTCCCCACTTATGGCCCACAGGTGTTTTATAACCAACGTCAGAGACCTTTGGAAGTGTTATCTAATCAGATTACAATTTTAAAGGAGGGGAAAAGGAGCTGCATCAGACACTTGCTGAACTCGTGCCAGAGCTTCAGGAACAGCTTGCCAGTCAGAAGATTATCTTCCGTTTCAACCCACCTCATGCCCCACATGTCGGTGGGTGTTGGGAAAGGGAGATCCGTTCCCTGAAACAAGATCTACAGGTCACTCTGGGAACTCAGCTGATAGAGGAAACTCTTCTCCCTACACTCATTGAGATTGAAGGGATCTTAAATTCTAAACCCCTAGGGTATACCTCCTCTAATGCCTCTGATCCAGATCATATTACTCCTAATTCGCTCCTTATGGGGTGGCCTGATTTGTCCCTTCTTCAAGTGATATACCCTCAAAGTGAACTATTGAGTCGACGTCTGTGGCGTCATAGCCAAGTTCTAGCAGATCACTTTTGGAAGCGGTTTATCAAGTGTTGTTTGCCTGGTCTTCAGACTCCTAGCAAGTGGCAACTAGAGTCACCCGATATCAAGGTGGGAACTACAGTTATGATTGTGGACCCTCAAATGGTAAATGGACTGCATTTATATTGCGCTTTCAACAGACCCATGGCCGCCCAAAGTGCTTTACATATTGCCTCACATTCACCTATTCATTCACTCATACACCGACGGCGGTGTCAGCCATGCAAGGCGCCATCCAGCTCATCGGGAGCAGCTGGGGTTAGGTGTCTTGCTCATGGACACTTGGTCAGGTGGAACCGGGGATTGAATCACCAACCTTCCGGTTTGTAGACAACCTACGTGACACCCCCTCAATTCCCCAGGGCCATGTGGCCCATTGGTCAGATCTCTCAAGTATTCCCTGGGGTGGATAATAGAATCAGAACTGTTGAAGTGAGAATTAAGGACAAGTTTTATGTGCGCCCTGTGGCTAAGGTTATACAGCTACCTGAGATTCCAGACTAAAATTGGACTTTGACCTATTTATAATTGACAGATTTCCTTATTCTTTAGAAATCTGGGTGCAGCTGTTAAAAAGGTCCATTGTATTTTGAAGTTGTGTCTGATACTTGCTCTTGCAATCAGCCAATGAGCTGTATTGGCAACCTGCCATTGCTAATACAGTACATGTGGCTCATGTACATTTCAGAAAACCACTTGCTCACAAATATTGCATAGCCATGCAACAGCGGGATTAAAAACCTATATAATAAAATAAAAATAAATTAAAGCAAAAATTTCCCATGCTGGCTGGTATTGTAAATAAAAATGAGAGAGTACTTAAAAATAAAAAGATTTTGATCATGTGTATCAAATGAAGCTCTCTTTCTCCAGCCGTCATGCTAACGATTAACAAAACATCTTATTGAACATATGACTCATATGGAAGTTCAGTTCCAGTTAGCACAATCACACTCAGTGTTTCTTTGGAAGTCATTCTCTCTAAAGGGCGGAGGCACATCATAGATTTAGTATAAAAACACCAGATACCTTGTTCTCCACATCACTTGCTAAAGCAAAGGTAAGTCAATCTCACTTAACATTTTTATAATAATTGTATAGATATCATTCCAGTTACATTTTGTATTTTCTGAGGCATGTTTAAAACCAAACAGAACTGTTCTGCTTTCAGTACATTGTAGGAGAACACATTGGACACATTTTTGTGTAAAACTACTAAGGATGGCTGATAGCAAAAGCAAGTATTAGCTTATTTCATCAAACAGATTTGAAAACAATACCAGCTATCAATGTGATCTTTTCAGTCTTTACAAATATACAATGTTTTTTTTCTCCAGTGGCTATGTCCCAGTGGAGCCCAGACTTTGTGCAAGATCTTCTCCCTGCTGCCGAAAAGACAGCCCTTCTCTACAATCTCTCTTACCTGTGCCTGGCCAACTTCACCAACCTGGAGAGACTCCTGAGGAGTCGGGCTGTGGAAACCCAGCTTCTGTTCGGATCCTCTCATGCAACCATGCTGAAAGTATGTTTCACATTTCTCTTGATTTCAGTGTTTTCATCTCTGTCACCTAGAAAGAAAAAAAAGTTTACATTTGTGTCAATTCACCAATCATGAAGGGTCTGTAGCCAATAGCTTTTAGATAAAATTTAGCTAAATTGGTTATGAAACTCTCACCCTTAACTGGAAATAAATACGTAATATCATACTGTGAGCCATGAAAAAAAAAAAATTTAACTGACATTTTAGGTAAAATCTTTTATAGTAGTTTATAGTTGTGTCCGTGAAGTCACCCATAGGATTCTGAAGAGCAGTTTTGAAGTGTAAAGTAGGGACGAGCAGACCTTCGCCATCTTGGCAGCGCGTGACACACCCGGATAACAAAAAAATGGGCAAAGAGGCGGGACGTGGGCGGAGCTGAGGTGACGCGATGACTAACAGACAGCAGACAAACGGCAATCCACCTGTCACTCAAAGTGGCCACGCCACGAGTTATAAAAAATACGCCCCCCTCACAGTCATCACAAAGGGCAAAATTAGCCATATAGACCAAAAGCACAGTTTGTCCCAGACTGTACACATGTGTTCTTCTGCTGTAAAGTTGGGCATTTTAACATGAGCTCAATGAGATTCTGCTCCTTCTGGAGCCGCTCTCTAGTGGCCAGTCCATGAACTGCAGTTTAAGTCACTTCAAGAGAAACTGCGGGATGGGCCGCTTGGTTTGTACACATCATCTTAACGTAACATACATTTTTAATTAATTTCTTATATTATTATAACTTTAAACTTTAACAACAAATAATGCCATGGCATTATGAACAGCATTTACAAGACAAATACAGGCAATGAGAGTTCTGAATGTTTAGTCATTTTTAAAGTCTTCGATTCTTGATCTTATGTCTCTTCCTTCTCACAGTGTATTTTGACCAGTAAAAACCTGGTTGAGTCGCTGTTTCCCATGTTGATCACAGCTGTGGAGAAAAATAAGGCGCTTTTAGCAGTCAAATACCTAGCAAAGGCACGAGAATGGATCAAAGACATTATCACTGATGTGGACAGGATAGTGGGAAAGTAAGAATACCTTGAGTAATAATTGAATTATTCTTCTACGTGTAGCTGCTATAATGTGCTAAAAGTATGAACATGTTTATGTAATAAAATGCTATTTTCACCAACATTTCTTCAACATTGTGTAGGTATGATTTACATAACAAAGATGTAGCATCATCCACCAGTGATGTTATCAAGGAAAAACAAGATACAGACAAAAAGATTACAAAACAAGACCACGAGTTGAAGCAGACTGAAAAAGCCCTGGATGATCTGAACTCTAAACTCCAAAAAACTACAGAAGAGCTTGCGGAAATTGAGAAAAAGATCAACAGCAAAAGCCAAGAGATTCAAGAGTTTGCCAAATCCAAATCACAAACAAGTAAAGGCCTCGGCATCTTCGCTGCAATCGTGCCATTCGTTGGGCTAATTGTTAAAAGCATTTATGATGCTGTAAATAATCCTAAGGATGTTGCACAAATTAAGGCTCTTGAAGCAGAATTGAACCGCTTCATCGCTGACAAGACTGCTCTGAAACAGAAAGAGTGGCAGCTCGAACTCCAGCTCATTGATTGGCAGATGAAGGCGGCCAAAGCCAGTTTTGAACGGAGTGAGTCTGTTTTCTTTCATGTTTAAAATGACAAGTCATGCCAATATTCAAGTCTAGTTTAAGACAGGCTATCCACCTTATCTGCCCTAAATCGTATTGAAAATGACTAATGTCGTAATAACGTGTGGCTTGTTGAAACATTTCTTTCCTCTCTGCAGATTCCATACCCGACCCCATTCATCTAAATGAAGTTCAGAAGAGCTTGACAAAAATTCAGGAAATTCTGATTCAGCTCAAAAACTTCTGGGAGAATGTTGCTCAAATGCTGGACTACTTGGAACAAAAGACCTTTGTTGGAGAAGATCTTATTGAAGACCTTTGTGAACTAAAATATGAATTTCTCAAATCAATCGAAATAGCCAAAGAGGTAAAATTCTCTTTATTTGCACCAGTGAACGCTGGTTTCCTCCTATTTTGTCCAGCCGTTACTAAGGTTTCATCTGAAAGTCTAATGTGGCTTGTACATGTTTTAATTCCTCAGGCATGGAGCTGTTTTGGTGAAGGCTGTAAAAAAGCATCTGTCCTCTTTAAGCTCCAAAACAAAGATGCCTACAAGTTTCTGGAGGTCAGTCCTTCCTCTCTCTCCAAGGAGGAGTGGCAAAAAGAGTACGAAAGTGTAAAGAAACAACTGGAGAATATAGACAAACCACCACAACGTGTGACATCCTCTGGTACAGCGGCCATTTCTGAATGATCTACAGAGCGCTGACCCTCACGAGTGCCTCATCCTGTATGTTTTCTGATGCTGGGATGATGATGTTTAGCTTCTTAAATACTCTACTAGAGTTCTGTATTCCCTTCTACTTAACGCCTAAACACTCTTTATATATACTCCTTTCCATATGTATCATCTCTTCATGAGCGCTTGCAAAAACACTCATAGCTAAAGAAATGGATGAAAATGGATGAATGCTTCTCTGAATAAAGTTTGATAACATCATCAGTATTGACTACTGTTTTTCTTTTAAATGTTTGATATTTTTATGTCTGTAGTCATTGATTTAAGTTTCTGCAGCAAATCTTTTTTATATTTTGTTATTCATTTTTCAATAAAGTATGGGATATTAAGGATGAAAGTAAATCAGTGAATGTTTTCAGACAGCAATATTATTCTCACATGCCCCCTAGGGGATAGTGTTTCCTAACTCAACAGGTTGTGAAAGTTCAAATGAGATGAATGTGAAATGTATCACTTTTCAAGAATTGTCCATGAAACGGAGGGGTTCGTTGAAGTATATGGAAGTTAACTTAGAGGGGTTCGAAACACAGCAGGCAGTCAGTCAGGACTGAATGAGATTCTTAATTGAAGAGATACACTCAGCGAAAGGTAGATGTTGGCGCACATTTAAGTCGTTTTGCACGCGTGTTTTTGACGGGCTGTTTCCTCTTGGCTTAAAAATATTAACAAAACATAAAAATAATAAACTTTCAAGAGTGTGAACTTAAAGTCGGATATGCCAATCCATTTATTATGATAACAAAAAATAAAACAATAAACTTAACTCTCAGTCTCCATGATTAGCCCACACGCCGTCTCACGGTCAAAAACCATATACCTTGCTGTGCGCCACACCTGCAGTAATTAGCCCCCGTCTTAAGAAGACTTGTGGGAGATCACAGCGCCAACCCATGCCAATATACAGAATGGCTCCAAGACATAACAATTATAAACATATTCATGTATGGAGACATTAATACCACAAAAAAACATCTTACAATAAAAACAATAAACAAGTAAACAAACAAATAAACCCCTCTTTTAGTGTATTTGTTCACTTTTACATTGACTGCTCTACCAATAGGCCTAATTTTGTCACTGTTCTTTCAATTACGTTTGTTTTGGTTTGTACTTGCACAGATCTGACTATGCCTGCTTTGTCTGGAAAGGATTTAATAATCCTTCCAATCATCCAAGAATTTCGTGGTGCTGTAGCATCTGCAATCAAAACGATATCTCCTGCTGTAAGATTACGTTTTGCTTTGTTCCATTTTTGTCTTTCCTGTAGAGTAACAAGATATTCTTTTGTCCACCTTTTCCAGAATAAATCTGAAAGATACTGAGCCTGTTTCCACCTTCGTCTTACGTACTGGTCCTTTTGATCAAACAGACCTGGAGGCAAAACTGGTTTCCTTTTCAAAGTAAGAAGATGATTAGGTGTCAATGGCTCTAGATCATTAGGATCCTCAGAAACTCTTGTAATTGGTCGGTCATTCAAGATTGCTTCGGCTTCACATAAGACTGTGACTAAGGTTTCATCAGTTAAAGCCTGTAGATGTAAAACAGATACCAAGACCTTCCTGACTAGTCTGATCATGCTTTCCCAAGCACCGCCATGATGTGAAGCTGCAGGTGGGTTGAAAGTCCACTTGATGTTGTCATGAATTAAAGCTTTCTCAATTGATTTGTTGTTTAACTCTGCAATTGCTCTTTTTAGCTCCTTCTCTGCTCCTGTGAAATTTGTGCCATTGTCCGAGCGAAAGTGTGCAACGGGTCCTCTTCGGCATATGAATCGACGAATAGCACTGATGCAAGCGTCTGTGTCTAATGAGTGTGCCACTTCTAAATGAACTGCCCTGCAGGCCATGCATGTAAAGATAACCCCATAACGTTTAACATAGGAACGTCCTTGTTTTACCTCAATAGGCCCGAAATAGTCCACGCCAACGTTAGTAAATGGAGGTAAGTCTGGAGTAATCCTTTCTTTGGGGAGATCAGCCATTTTTTGATCACACATTTTTCCTTGGTGACGTCTGCAAAAAGCACAACTTGACAAGATTTTCCTTGCTGCTGCATTGGCGTGAGTGACCCAGAACTTTTCTCTCAATTTAGAAAGGATGTAATTTCTCCCACCGTGCCTTGTCTGTTCGTGAATATGTTTAAGAATTAACATGGAGATGTGCTGATCTTTACACAGGATGACTGGGTGTTTGCTCTCTTCAGGCATTGCAGTCCTGGACAATCTTCCACCAACTCTTAACAGTCCATCTTCTAGAACAGGATTCAGCTTGTAGATAGGGCTACACCCTTTTACAGGTTTTCCCGTCTTTAGTGCACAAATCTCATTGTCAAATCTTTCCCTCTGACAGAACTGAAGGATAGCGTTTTCTGCTGCTAATAGATCCTCAGTTGATACACTGTCTCGTTTCAATGATTTTCTGGCCTCCAACATTTTCTTGTCAACATCAAGGTCAGCCATTTCATCCTTCACAAGTTGCTTCCTTCTTTGACTCAACTCCAATAGAGTCTTTTTTACCTTGAGTAACCATGCAACTGCGACCTTCAACCTTTTCCAGTTAGAGAAATATGTGATGAGTTGATTGGTTGCGTTATCCTCTTGAATAATTATTGTGTTTGTAGAGATCTCCAGTTTGACCTCTGGATCATCCTCTTCCAATGTGGACTCTACTTCATACCGTAACCATGTTTCTCTTGCTTTCCACATGAATTCTGGACCTGATAGCCACGTTTTGCTGTTTAGAAGCTTGTGGACTGTCAGTCCTCTGGATGCGTCATCTGCAGGATTTTGTTTTGTGTGAACATACTGCCACTGTGCTGGGTCTGAAGCTTCCCTAATGATGACTATTCTGTTGGCTACAAATGTTCGAAACCTTTTGTTTCCATTGTTGATGTACTTCAAAACTGTACTACTATCAGTCCAGAAACAGGATTCGGCCAAAGAAAGCTGCAACTCTGATTTCACCATCTTGTCCACCCGAACAGCCAATACAGCAGCAGTGAGTTCCAAACGAGGAATGGTTACAGGTTTAAGAGGTGCTACTCTGGACTTCCCAAGAAGAAAGGAAACATGTACATGACCTGCTTTGTTCTGTAACCTCAGGTATGTTACTGTGCCATATCCCCTTTCGCTGGCATCAGCAAAATGGTGCAACTGGGCATGGACTGGTGTTCCAAAGTCGTGTGGTTTCAAACACCTACTCACTCTGAACTCTGAGATCTCTTTTAGGTCAGTCAACCAATTTATCCATTGTTGTTTTAAGGTTTGTGGAATTTCTTCATCCCAGCCATAGTTCCTTCTGCACAACTCTTGTAAAATGTGCTTGGCTGGAAGAAGGACTGGCGCCAGGTACCCTAAGGGATCGTACACTGAACTAATGATTGATAGAATTCCTCATCGTGTTTGCATCCGTTCTTTGCAGTTCACATGGAAGTTCAATTTGTCATTTTCCAGACACCAATGTAGCCCTAGTGCCCTTTCCACCGGGAGCTGGTCTATGTCTAAATTGAGTTCACTCACACTTTTAGCATGTTCTTTCTCAGGAATTGTTTCAAGGACTTTGCGACTGTTACTTATCCACTGTGTAAGATGAAAACCTCCTTTTTGACAAAGGTCAGCCAGGTCATGGACGATCTGTACTGCCTTCTGCACAGACGGGGAGCTTTTCAGACAATCGTCCACATAGAAATTTCTATGTACCGTGTCAATCACTTCATCCGAATAACTCTTCCGATTGTCGTCTGCAGTCTTCCTTAAAGCATAACATGCACAACTAGGCGACGACACTGCTCCAAAGAGATGTACAGTCATTCTGTACTCTTCAACTTGCTTGCACAGATTTCCATTAGGCCACCACAGGAACCTTAGAAAGTCTTTGTCTTCCTCATCCACTTTAACTTGATAAAACATAGACTTCACATCAGACATAAAAGCAACCGGTTCTTGTCTGAATCGTAGAAACACTCCTATTAAGGAACTTGTGAGGTTCGGACCCTGCAGAAGTTGTTCGTTCAAAGAAGTTCCTTTAAACTTGGCTCCGCAGTCGAAGACAACTCGCAACTTGCCTTTGGTCGGATGATACACTCCATGATGAGGAATATAGAACAGGTTATCTTCTCCACAACGCAACTCATCCTGTGGTACTATTTCTGCATAACCACTGCTGATGACATTTTCCAGAAAGCTTGTGTATTCTTGGTGGAACTTCTCATTTCTTTCCATTTTCCTTTTTAGTCCACTGAGGCGCTGTTGAGCAATACATCGATTGTTTGGCAGGGTTACCTTTTGGGCTTTGAATGGCAGCTTTAAACTGTAATGTCCGTCCTTTAACTTTACAGACTGAGCCATTATTTCAATGAATCTTGCCTCCTGCCTTGACATTTCTTCTTTGTCGTCAGCGATTTTTTCATTGAAATCACTTTGATACTGCTTTTCCAATAGCAGCTGAAGTGATTCCACAGATAACTTGTTTACAGCAGCAGTATGATAGCCATTGTCATTCATGTTGTCTTTGGAATCCTTTCCTAAGCCATTGACCACCCACCCTAATAGGGTTTTAACAGCAAAAGGACCCTCACCTTGGCTATTCACAATTTCCCATGGTTCCAGCAACTTTGAAGCATTAGTACCTATTAATAACTCCACGTTAGCATCAATTTCAGGGATTTCAATGTGCTCAAGGTAAGGCCACTGTGTAATGTCCTCTTGTTTTATGATGTTTGCTGTATCAACTGGCATTGTTTTCTGTGTGTAAACATTTGGAAGACTGTAGTACCTTGTTCCACTAAGGCTAGCTACTTCAAGTCCATTCACAATGTATGTTGACACTGATGTCTTTGGGCTCATCGTTAACAAACATATTTTTGACTTTGTCCCAGTGAGATTAAGTCTACGCATAAGAGCTTCAGAGCAGAATGTGGATGTTGAGCCATTGTCCAGAAAAGCGTAAGTCTGAATCACTTTGTTTCCCTTTTGTGCTTTTACTTGAACTGGCAGGATGGAGAGCATTCCACTACTACCGGCCCCGGTCTGGCTCCCAAATGTCTGAGCCGACACAAGCGTATGGTTTACAGCTGGTTTAGGTCCATTGGGATAGATGCTGCTGTTCATTGATTTGTCCACTTGTTTGACTTGAATGTGTAAAGCTGTTGGATGGCTCCGTTTGCATTTTTCACAGATTTTGCGCTTATCGCAATTTTTGCTCAAATGCCCAGTATTGAGACACCCAAAACATACTCCTTTTTCCTTTAAGAAGTTGATCTTTTCACGATGTTTGTTTTTGGCAAATCGTTGACATTCATCCAGACTGTGATCTTGTAAACAGAATAAACAATTGATACTGAGGTTGCTGTCCCTTTGTTTACCTTCTTGTATGTCCTTGTGTTGTACTTTGCTAACAGCGCAGACGTTCGTAACAAAGTTATCTCGCTTCAACTTAGACTTTGCTGTATACACATCTCTTTTAATCTGCCTTTCTCTTTCAGTAGTTTGAATATCTCTAAAAATAGGATCAGACAAGATTTTGACTTGATATTCCACAAAGTGTACAACGTCTTTAAAGTTAGGTCTGCGGTGGTGTCTCTCCCGAATATCACATGCAGAACTTCTAAATTTTTCCCTCAATTTAAAAGGAAGTTTTGAAACGATAATTTTGAGGTTAGCAGGCAAATCCAGCTCTTTCATGTCCTCTAAATCTGACATTGCATTACTGCATCCACGTAAAAATAATGCATAGTCCTGTAGTAACAAAACACTTTCAGTCTTCACCACAGGCCAGTTGAGAATCTTTTCCATATATGCTGCTGTAATCTTGGTTTCATTACCGAAGTGTTCCTGTAAGAGAGCTTTAGCTGTTACAAAGCCTCTCTCCGCACTCATATGTAAACAGCTTTGTACAAGATCGTGAGGGCGCCCCCTGGTGTACCTTTCCAAAAAATACATGCAATCACCCTTAGATGCAGCTTTCTCCTCCACACAATGCCTAAAAGCTTGCATGAACATTTTGAACTTCAGTGGGTCACCTTCAAAAACAGGTACGTGTCTTGGCGGCAGTTGGCTTGCTTTGTGTTGTTGTAAGAGCAGCTCAGATATTTAATTTTGCCTTTGCAGAATCTGTCGTGTAGAATTGTCATCAACTGCATGTGCAACATTTTCAGTGGATCTTGCAACTGCAACAGGTAAACTTTTATTACTCATCAATCTGGTAGATTTCTCAAACTTCACATCAGAAAAGTCAGGTCTTTTTTTCGATGTTTGCTTCTCAAAGTAAGATCCCATTCCATCTTGATCTGAAAACCCTTGCAGTACTGCCAACTCTGCATCTGAGGCTTCAATCTCAGCATCCATTTCCACTTGTTCCAATCTTTTCCGTATTGATTCCGCCTCCCTTTCCAATTCATGTTTCTTTTTTAGCGCTGATGCGCGCGCTAGGAGTGCAGCTTTCTTGGCTTCTGCTTGCGCATGTGCAACTTCCAATGCAGCTTTGCTTGATCGACTTGATCTTCCACTGATGCGACTTTTAGAGCAAGATGATGTTCCAACATTTGATATACTGTCTGTTGGCCTTATATCATCCTCAAGGGAAACAGTAGCACCATCATTTGTACTCTTAAAATGATTTTCCACATACTGGCAAAATTCGTTCACACTTAAAAGCTTTGCTTTGAACCAGGTTTCATGCTTTTCTTTTTCATCCATGGGTAGCAACTCAAGCAGATTGTTATGTGCAACCTTTGCGACGTTAATCAAGGCTTGATATTTGCTGAAGCTACTTTTTATTTCAGTTTCATAACCAGACTGACACATTAAATCTTGAACAGTTTGTTTTATGTTGGTAGCTTTACTTAATTTGGATTTTCTTAGTGTCTCTAAGTCACTTAGTTTAGAAAGCAGTGCTTTTGCTGTCAGTTTTGTAGACCTTTTTTTTACAGAGGCTTCATCCTCATTAACATTTTTTAAGTCAGCTGACACCACATGAGTTACCTCAGTACCTTGATGATTTTTATCCATTTTACCTCGTTTTTAAATCAACTACCCAGAAACAATATTTCAAAATATCATGAAAACGAGCATCAGAAACAAAAATAAAGCATAAACGCTTTCATTTTCTTGTAAACCCAAAAGTCTCTTATTTCAAGTCCTCTTTTGAAAATGTCAATGTCAATAAACCAATGTCAATGCATTGTGTTCCCTCTCATCGTTTACACTTTAATAACGGCAGGCATCTGGTTCATATCTTCTTATGTGTGTGTTAACTGCTCATACCTCTTTTACTCGTTCCTTTCAACAGAACTTTACTTAACTTGGTGATGGTAGTGTCAAATTCTCACTGTCCAATGTGAGAACGCTCACCAGCCTCCGCCGTCTTTAGCGCCCGTCCTTGCCGAGTCCGGACCGCATCACTGTTTACTCCAACATCCGCTGCCGACCACCATCACCGATCTCTCGCCGCTACCGGTCCCGATCACCGTCACCGATCTCCGCCACCGGTCCCGACCACCATCACCGATCTCCGCCACCGGTCACCGTCGAAGACAAGGTGCTCAAACAGCACACGGTCCGTGTCGTTTAAACTTGATCAGTCTTTTTCTCATACAGAGGTGGTTTTTGACTATTTGTTGGCGCACATTTAAGTCGTTTTGCACGCCTGTTTTTGACGGGCTGTTTCCTCTTGGCTTAAAAATATTAACAAAACATAAAAATAATAAACTTTCAAGAGTGTGAACTTAAAGTCGGATATGCCAATCCATTTATTATGATAACAAAAAATAAAACAATAAACTTAACTCTCAGTCTCCATGATTAGCCCACACGCCGTCTCACGGTCAAAAACCATATACCTTGCTGTGCGCCACACCTGCAGTAATTAGCCCCCGTCTTAAGAAGACTTGTGGGAGATCACAGCGCCAACCCATGCCAATAAACAGAATGGCTCCAACAGTAGATGAGTTCTTTACTGAAGAAACTTGGGCATACATGTGTGGTTCTGTAAAATATTGAACAGGAATCAACTTAAATTGAACACAATATATTTATAATAATAATAATAATAATAATAATTAATTACATTTATATAGCGCTTTTCTAGGCACTCACTCAAAGCGCTTTTACATAGAAGGGGGGAATCTCCTCAACCACCACCAATGTGCAGCATCCACCTGGATGATGCGACGGCAGCCATATTGCGCCAGTACGCCCACCACACACCAGCTGATTGGTGGAGAGGAGACTGAGGGATGATACCAATCGTATATATATATATGGGGATGATTAGGAGGCCATGATGGACAGGGGCCAATGGGCACATTTTTTTGGCCAGGATGCCGGGGTTACACCCCTACTCTTTATCGAAATATTATAAACACATATACAGATCTGCAAACATAACCATCCTTTGAATAGTTAACATTAGTAATCTAAATATTAATCTGGGAATATAATGACCTTAATACAACATTGCTGCACAATGTTGACTGATAATTCGGTACATATCCACCAGATGGCGCTACTAATGCATGAATGACGTTTAACGGGCATGTGGTATACAGGTGATAAGCAGCTGATCACTGCACGTTAATAATAATCTCAGTTCAGGTACTATAATAACATGATGTACGACATATACCCAAACGTGTTATTATACATGCAATCAAGCAGGTAATGCAAGGTATACAAACTAATTGGCTACTTCTTTACTCAGAGGAATAACCCAGCTGATCTATTAACAATAAGCAAGAAATACAAACGATATTCACTTACTTTCTTTGCACACACACAGTAACCCAACATTAAGTGGGGAGTTTTTGTTGGTCCCCATGGGGAAAACATCTTATAAATCAAACTAAATGATTAGTATGAAATGCAGAAAGTTTTCTGTGATGGGTATGTGTACAGTATACATGTGTACAGTATAAAATCATTATGGAAATTCCCTATAAAAGATGAAAACACAACATAGTGTGAGCGTGTGTGTGTGTGTGTGTGTGTGTGTGTGTGTGTGTGTGTGTGTGTGTGTGTGTGTGTGTGTGTGTGTGTGTGTGTGTGTGTGTGTGTGTGTGTGTGTGTGTGTGTGTGTGTGTGTGTGTGTGTGTGTGTGTGTGTGTGTGTGTGTGTGTAGAAAGAAATCCATCAGACCCTCACAAACAGAACTTGTTGCTTTGTGACGTGAGTTGTTGTTGCCATGGTGAATTTAAGGAATGGAATCCCTCTATAAGGCGCTTTACCGCTCCATCTCTGTCCTGCTCGATCGCTGGCACAGGCTCTTTAACATACACTGTAAAATCTGGACAAACAGTTTTATAGAAAAGAATGTCTTATTGGTCACCAGCAGTCACGTGAAAAATCAGACTAATATTGATTTATACCACTGTTTTGGCAATGGGACCCACATTTTCACATGGTCATTAAGGCGCAACCCAAATTTATTTAAAAAAAAATGGATGACACACTCACACACACCGTCCCAATTTTTAACATACACATGGTACAGTGTAAGAATGTCGCTAACACTGATGAATAAATAGTATAAGGTACGGCTAAACAGTCCCAAACTAGTTTAAACAGTCCCAAACTCTGAGCTCCACCATAACTTCCGCTAAGTGAGGTCAAATTCAAGCGTGGTCATAGATGTATACGTAGATGCCTCATTAGCGCCTGCACGGATCAGTAGAATGAGGCATCTACGATCGATACATCTATGACCACGCTACTATTTTGACCTCACTTAGCGGAAGTTATGGCGGAGCTCAGAGATGATCACGTTCGTCTGATAAGAGGTAAAATAATAGCATAAATACTGCTGGGTTTCTCTCAGAAACTGATGGTTTGGCTAGATAAGACCCTTATTCATCGTTTGGTATCATTTAAAGCCCTTTGAAGCTGCACTGAAACTGTCATTTGGACCTTGAACCGTTTGGAGCCCATTGAAGTCCATTATATGGAGAAATATCCTGGACTGTTTTCATCCAAAACCTTAATTTCTTTTCAACTGCAGAAAGAAAGACATGGACATCTTGGATGGCACAGGGGTGAGTAAATTATCAGCAAAAGTTTATTTAAAAGTGAACTAGAAAATAGCACAAAGTGAAAATAAAGTGGTAATTTGGGTTAAGGTTACAGAAACTAGTTTCCTAAAATACACAATACTAGCACAAATTAAAACACAGACGCTGGTCTTGATTAGGCTACATAATTTATTGATATTTTTGTGGTAATTTCACGATTTACTAGCTCATTTGCTCATATAATGCGTTACGTGATATACAGCGCGCGCTTCCACATTTGCGCGCGCAATTGAAGAGCGACGTCTGCAGGACAGGAAAGTTTGTTTTTTCTGAGGTGAGGGACTTTTATTTTGAAACGAGATATGAAAATAACATTAGAATAATGACACTAATCTCATCTGACAGCAGATAATAAATCAGGACAACGCAATTTTCTCTGCGAACTATGATGACTTCAATGTGCTATCAGATTTATCGTAAATACGAGTTTCCTAGGGACATGAACGCCCTCTTATGTTGTGTTTACCACTGGGAAGTTGGAATAATTTTGAGACCCAAATTGCCGAGATGGGCGTGCCATAAACTTTACACATAGAACTACTTCTGTGACAGGTAGCTATGATTTATATTGTTTTTCCATCAAAATAGCCAGATCGTCCTGTCTTGTCATTAGGCTGTAGGGCATATATTTACATATACGACTAATCATTTGAAGCATATTGTGTTTTATACTCAGCGAAAACAGCCTGCATTTGACTGATATTACACAGAATCGGCAGAAAGCATATAATCTGGATAGCATCGTAAATGTTTATGGTTGTCAGTGCATGTGACTGCATATCATTTTGTTTTTAATAAGATTTTCCCAATAAATAGGCAATAATAAACCTGGTGTCCTCTACGATTCCTGTTCATTCCGACAACAAAGCACTTGAATGCAAGAGGCTCGTAATCACGACTTCTGAAGTGGGAAGTAGGAAATTTCCGATAGTACGTGAAGGCAGCATTAAACCGCAGCGTTCGTCTTTTTTAAATAAAAGTCTCGCATTAGAAACAAATCGGAATTACATTTTTTGTTGTTTCTTTCACAATTTCATTTTATTAGAGTCTGAAAAGAAAACTTTCTCAACTCACAAGACCATTTTATGGATGTTTGTTTCTGCCACAGAATAAAACATAATAAAGGTAATAGCGACTTTTCCCCCTCACAAACTCTGACTTTTTTTCTCATGTTGCACGTTTTTATCTCGCAATTCTGTATTTTTTCCTCAGAATTGTGACATATAAATTTGCAGTTGCAAGTTATAAAGTCAGAATTTCGAGATAAAAAGTCGCAATTAAGTTACCTTTTAATTTTTAATTCTGTGTGAAGGAAACCTAAAAGTGGTCTTGCGAGTCACCAGTTGAGAAAGTTTTCTTTTTAGACTCTAATAAAATAAAATGTTATATAAAATCTAAAGATAATGTGCTACAAGTATGTAACAAAATATTCTTGTGAAAATTATATACATTTTACACAGAATTTGGTGTTGATTATGTAGTTATAGTGTAAAAATGTATACACAAATCTTTTTGTATTATATATGTATAATGAATGTAATTATATATATATATATATGTATATGTATACATATCTCTTTTTTTTTACCACATTCAAAAGCAAAAATGCTGTCTGGTATTGTAAATAAAAATACGTTTGTAAGATTTTGATCATGTGTATCAAAGCTCTCTTTCTCCAGCCGTCTCTTGTTGGTTTCCACGGGAGACCCTGCAGGTGAATTGTGGACTGTTTGCAGAGAGATTCCAGAGTGGAGCTGTTTGCGCAAGGAGCCTGTTTCCCGCTCATGCTCGGCCCATACAGGACAGCTGGATCCATGCGATTGCGGATACAGCATCCTGAATCCTGGATGTTCTCGGGTGATAAGCCCCGGTCCATGGATACATCCTCTCACTTACGGATTTCAAGGGTACTCACTTCATCTCACAATGTGGTTACCATGACAACCGGTATAAACACACAGTATTCTCAGTACAAAATTATTACACATTCATATTCAAAACACTTCAGCAGGTGCATCTCACGAAAACTCGTCAAACGTTATGAAACATTATTGAACCTTGAAACAATCGGTTTATTATCAATACCATTTTGACTAATACAAAAATTAGTAAGATCCTAAAATATCTAAATTTAGAAACAATTTTAACTGATACCTGATTGAGAACAGTTTATTTTTTTAAAATAGTAAATATAAATACTATTTTAAAAATAGTTTTTGCATTGCTAGATCATTTTCATTACAATTAAGCTAATATTTATATTAAATTTATGCAAAATATAATTTAGTATTTTTTCTTTTGATTGTGAATTGAAATATGACAGACATTTATATGTGAGGATTGTGAAAATATTTAATGTCAGAAGAAGATACAGTTTTACAGGTTCATTTGAGGTTCATTTGTTCGGGTGAAATGTAAAAAGTGTTTTTATGATTGTAAATATTTGATACCATTAGCATTTAAAGGCATAAGCTTTTTCTAAATGTTATATACAGCACAAAAACACCAACACGACATGAAACCAGCTCAGTCTCTGTCTAGACACCGCCGTATGTGCCATTATAGAAGAAAGGCTTATCTGAGACACAGTGACCTACGACCTCTGGAGTCCATCTCTGAACCTTGGGCTGGCCCTTTTCATCTGGCCGCACAATGACCGTGCTGCGGGACGCAAGCGAGGGGTCCTCGTCAAAAAAGTTGAAGGGACGCAGGAAGAATCCCACCGCGTTTCCTGGAGTCGCCGTGTTGGGAATGTCTTCAGAATGAGGAATGTGTAAGAATCCCACCGACACCCAGGCAACCAAATCCTGCAAAGAAATATGTAATTGTGCACTTTTAGATTCTTTGGCTAGTAATTTACCTATTACCAATCAGGATTATTATTGTCAACTACAACTAAAACTATACAAATACATTTTCGTTAAATGTATTGTATGTAAAATAAGATATAAAAACCTTAAAGGGGTCATGACATTAGAATTGTACATTTTCCTTGATCTTTTTATATATCAGTCCTTCCAGAAAAATGCAGCTTTTTTTTGTGATTGTTGCGGGCAAAAAATTCTTGATTATGCGGCATGTTTTCTTAAAAAATGCGATGGAAAATGCAGGATATTTATGCAATTTTATGCGATAAAACTTGCAAAAACTGCGGTTTGATGAAAAAGAGAAAAAAAAGCTAATATTTTGAATTGAATATTTTAGTTCTCATCTTGTTTTATTGAAGACCTTAATAAACACATGGCTCAATTTGTACCGATTTCAAAACATTGCATCATGAAGCTTCGAAGCGTTATGAATCAGTGAGTCGATTCAGCGGTTTGGAGCGTTATGAATCAGTGAGTCGATTCATGATTCGGATCGCGTGTCAAACTGCTGAAATAAGTGACTTTGGCGATCCGAACCACTGAATCGACTCACTGATTCATAACGCTCCAAACCGCTGAATCGACTCACTGATTCATAACGCTTCAAACCGCTGAATCGACTCACTGATTCATAACGCTCCAAACCGCTGAATCGACTCACTGATTCATAACGCTCCAAACCGCTGAATCGACTCACTGATTCATAACGCTCCAAACCGCTGAATCGACTCACTGATTCATAACGCTCCAAACCGCTGAATCGACTCACTGATTCATAACGCTCCAAACCGCTGAATCGACTCACTGATTCATAACGCTCCAAACCACTGAATCGACTCACTGATTCAAAACGCTCTGAACTGCTGAATCGACTCACTGATTTATAACGCTTCAAACCGCTGAATCGACTCACTGATTCATAACGCTCTGAACTGCTGAATCGACTCACTGATTCATAACGCTCCGAACTGCTGAATCGACTCACTGATTCATAACGCTCCAAACCGCTGAATCGACTCACTGATTCATAACGCTCCAAACCGCTGAATCGACTCACTGATTCATAACGCTCCAAACCGCTGAATCGACTCACTGATTCAAAACGCTCTGAACTGCTGAATCGACTCACTGATTTATAACGCTTCAAACCGCTGAATCGACTCACTGATTCATAACGCTCTGAACTGCTGAATCGACTCACTGATTCATAACGCTCCGAACTGCTGAATCGACTCACTGATTCATAACGCTCCAAACCGCTGAATCGACTCACTGATTCATAACGCTCCAAACCGCTGAATCGACTCACTGATTCATAACGCTCCAAACCGCTGAATCGACTCACTGATTCAAAACGCTCTGAACTGCTGAATCGACTCACTGATTTATAACGCTTCAAACCGCTGAATCGACTCACTGATTCATAACGCTCTGAACTGCTGAATCGACTCACTGATTCATAACGCTCCGAACTGCTGAATCGACTCACTGATTCATAACGCTCCAAACCGCTGAATCGACTCACTGATTCAAAACGCTCCGAACTGCTGAATCGACTCACTGATTCATAACGCTTCAAACCGCTGAATCGACTCACTGACTCATAACGCTCTGAAGCTTCATGATGCTGTTTTTTTAAATCGGTCAGCACAGGGAAACTGCTTTGCTCTTTTGCTGTTATGTTTGTTGGCCAATGGGAGTTTGCGCTTCATCATGGTTTCTCTGATATCTATGGTTTCTCTACGGGGTTTGCAGCTTTTCGATGATGTTCACGTCAGGTAATTACGTCACTTCAAAACGTTCCCATGGCAACAGGGGGAAATGGTGGTTCTTGTGTGAAGAAAAACAAACATTTTTCAACTTTCTACTAATATATATATGACTTTTTTGCAATGAAAATGCGGTGATTATGAAATCATGCTAGACCCGCATATTTTGCACGCGGAAATAGGCAATTTACGCGGCAAAAGTGCGGCGTATTTGATCAAATGCGGCCCCTGCATAAATATGCGGACTTTGGCTGATTATGAATTAAATCATGCGATCGCATAATCACGTTTTTCTGGAGGGACTGATATATAAGAGGTCTTTGTACCATTAAAACTTCCAGCAAGTTTCATAGCTTAAAACGTCCTCCTCATTATATGCAGCATTTATTTAATCAAGCTCCAAAAACAGCTCGTTTTGATATTGGGTGATCTGTGATGTCACACGGTCAAATACATTTGCATATCCCCGCCTCCAGACAGTCTCCGCCCACAGGCATTCAGTCGCTTAACGGCTGACATCAGCCATTATAAGGACTGACGCTGTCTACACTGATACAGTGTCTGCCGTTTCTGACATCTGCCAACAACACGATAAATGGAAGAGAGAAAGAACGTTTAAAGTTTAAACCGTACAGCTGTTTTGCGTCTGTACAGACTTAAGAAGGATCCTGGCGTTAGAAACAAGTGGATGGTTTATTTTATTGGCATCCCAGATCACGTCGGAGGATTATATGTTTGTTCGAAACCTTTTACACCAAGTGCAAATAGCCAACCTTGTTGGCAATTGCTAATTACACTAACTCCGGTTGGGCGAGACAAAATTACGGAAGACACGGGATTGTTTACAGTAGCAATGGTGAAGGAGTAAGGTGGCGTGACGTTTTGCCACGTGAGGTTCGGTTCCGCCTTTTTCCCACTGTACTCCCTTTTCCCATCATATATCAGATTGGAAAGGCATTTATTTTCAATGAAAATGAAGCAATAATCAAAAAGTGGATATAAAATATCAATATAAAATATAAAGTGTTTATCGGTCAGGGTTAGAGGTAGGTTTAGGGAGGGCTTTATTGTTTAATAAATATAATCTTTACACTCTGTTATTACTGCATACCGTTTAATGTAAAACAACATTGAGGTGCAAATAGTATCTGCCACTATTTATAAGTATAAATAACATCTAACTATTACGCTTCTTGCAAAGAAAATACTGATATTTTCAGAGTGCAAATAACTGCTGCCTTTTTTTAATGCGAAGTACGTAAAGAAAATTGTACAAAACTTGATTAAAGTCCTCATGAAATCAAAATCGATCTTATTTACTTTGTTAGCCCACATTACAGGTCTTAGGGTGAACAGTTAATCCGTGCAAGTTAATACACAGAAAAAAATTGTTTGCCGTCGTAATCTTTAATCAAAATCTGAAAAGTAACTTCCGGTCTTGAATGGCGTTCCCTTGCCGATGACGACTATGCGACGGCTTGGGTTTGAATATCCTTAACCACTCCCCTCCAACCGTTAGTCTGCTATGAGCGTGAGATGGAGAGGAGGAGCGCTGAAGTGAAACCCTGCCCTCTAATCAATATTCCATTTCGCTTGGAAATACGTCACAGCACTGAAATAAAATCAGTTGCAACTTCCGGTTCACTGGGACTTTAACATTATAAATGGACCTCAAGGAACATATTAAAATAATAAAAAAATCTGTCATGACCCCTTTAAAATTATTTTATTTTTGTTGGTTGCCAAGACAACATTTAAAATGTATATTTATTTAATTTAAGTTGAAGTATTAAAATGACTAAAAGTAAAACTGAAATAAGTTTAAAAAAAACATATTAAAAAAATCTAATAAAATGACAAAACCACACAACAAGATTACTAAAACTTTAACTATAATTAAAATGGAAAATATATTAATAAAAACAAATATTATTTTTTTTATACAAATAATAATATTACATTGATACTAAAATAACACTGCTATCAGTGAGCTGTTTGTTTGACACTGAATTCAGTAGAATATATATATATATATGTTTTTTGTTTCTTCAGCTCTGATGACATTACTTCCTGTTCTTACTGCCATGTAGCTCATCTGATTAAACATCTGATAATCTGGAAGTTTTGCATATTTATTTATCTGGAAGTTTGGCATTAATGCTCTAATTGTGAATATTTACTATTTAAATAGATGCTATTCAAATATTTTTATAGTTGGTACTAGTTTTGTCATCACATTTTATTTACTCACCAGTGTAAATGCTGACTATGTTGTATTTGTATCTACTTTTTAGTGCACGTGAGAACCTATTTTGGCTGCACAAGGTCCATTTGGAGTTATTCTACAAGCCTCAATCTGTGTACCTGGTTAACAATGTTTTCATTGTTGCGAATGAAATCCTCGAAGGAAACAACAGGCTCCCAAGGGTCATTCTGCGTATAGATGCTACTACTGGTGACCTCGCTGTCCTTGTGTCTGGTTACAGCCAGTGGGTATCTGCAATCAACAAAATCATGTAGATTTACTTGACAGAATGCAAATGTTTTATTACTTTTGTGAGAGCCCACCTTGACCACGTAATGCCATTTTCCTCCCTCCAGCCCCGGGGCAAAACGTTGTTACCATGGGAGTTGTACTGGATTCGATAGCCCTTCTTATGCCCCCACTTGTTGTTTTGATTGGGATTGTAGAAGTGCAAGTATTTGGGGAACTTCTTGCCAAAACGAAATGCAGCGCTACGTTCGGTTTCATGCTGCGTCCTATGCAGCTTCGATTGCACAACAAAGTGTTCTGGGCTCCAGGGGTTGGTAAAGTTAACATATTTCAGATCAATGGATTCAAAGCTGTTGTCCCTCCCTGTTCAAAGAGACAGAGCAGAAATTGTCTTTTTATCAATGAAACAAGTTATGCAATCAGCTCCAATTGTGCTTGTACAGAGATCACAGAATAGATTGAGTTCAGATTGCACACCGATTACAACTCACCTGCAATGTCAAGGTCCACTTTGTAATGAATTAGATGGGTGTGCAGGTTGCCAAGTACATAGTTGTAAACCCTGGTTCCATAGTTCAGTCCGTTTTCTGTGAAGAATGTTGCATGGATGTACCCAGTCGCACTCATTCTAGACTCCATTACACCATTCTGGTAAAAGACAAAGTCCCAGATGTAGTCGTAGTTGTACACGGTCGATGTGGTTCTGATCACCAGAACGTGGTTTTCCAGGCCTCCGTAGAAATTAAAGCCTCCTTGGAAGTTGCTATTGAAGTGTCTCCTAAGAGGAAGCGCTGTGGTCATTTCAAAGATGCAGAGAGCGTTTCTGTAGCGCACAGGTTTGTCCGTATCATAGTAATGGTAAAGGTCTACAAACTGAGCAATTTCTGGACAGTCGATCCCAGGTGCCAGTTCATAATCCGAGGTGCCCATCGACCAACCGGCGTCAATGTATTTGGTCTGCATGGCGGCCGGAGTATCTCCAGAGTAGAAGGCGATGGCTTCCTGCAGGGCGATTTCGTAAGCAATTCTCTCCCCGTTGAAGCGAAGGTCAAAGATCTGCAACCCAGCCGAAGAGCGAACCCGATATGCAAAGGACCATCCCGCATATTCCACAAAGTTCCCATCCACCTGGAATCTGCGGCCTTGGGGTTCGACAAGCTTTGCTCCATGGATGTCCGTCCGTGTGTTCATGTGTCCACGGGGGATGTACGTAGAGAAAAGATCTTCCTCGTCATGCTCCGGAAGCTTTAATTTAGAGAGCGTCCCTTTCTCGTACTTCTCCACAAGTTCCTCCACGCTGTCGAAATACTGTCCGTTATACCACACCTTGTCCACCGTCCACTTTTCATGATCCAGGTCTTTGTGGTTAACGAGGACCTCGAAGCCCACGGGGTGGATGAAGTAGCCCTCCACAAACTTCTGCAGCATGATCCACGTCCGCCTCTCTCCTGGCCTTAACCCACGAGGAGCGATGTCCGAGAAGGTCAAGCAGCGATCCGTGCAGTTGCCGTAAGTAAACCCGGTGCTCTCCTCCAGAATCTTGTTTGCTTTAGCTGCTACTTTCTCCAAAGCCCCATTCAGATGCTCGTACTCCACCGAAGAGATCGGCCTCGACTCGAAGCGGATGGGGCGGTCCCCCTTGAACGTCTTCAACTGGTAGGACTTGGGGAAAGGCAGGGGGCCGACGACAAACTCTGTTACGTTCGGCTCGATCTGGTTCCCGAACTGCACCACAACACGCGCCTGCCGTGAAGGTTTCGCCTGACCTCTGTCCAGTGCACGGAGCGCCTCGTGTTTGCGGGGAACATGCAGCTCCATAAGAAGGATGCTGTTCTTCTTGAGGGACTTGCTTCGTGCCGAGGTGAGGCCCAGCTCGCTGCAGGAGTAGAGGTAGTCTCTCACGGCGTTCATCTCTTTGGGACTGAGATCGGCAAACATCAAAGCTCCGTGTTGAGCCCATTCCCGTGTTCTTGACGACGCGGAGGACGCTGCTAGAGAAGCCAGGAGCAGAATCCAGGAGAACCACATCTTGGCCCCTGCAAAAGGAACAAACATCTCTTATACTATAAACTACTTTATACTAATTGTGTGCTGGTGTGCCCATCAACCTTAAACAGCTAGACCAGCCATGCCTGTTCATCATTTTAATGGTGATTATAATATCTGTGCTTGTCCACCAATTACTCAAACACCAGACCAGCACTAAACAGCCTAGATCAGCATAAAATTAATTCTGCCTCTTCTTCTAAAAACATTTCCAACTCTAAGCTTTCAAACTATGACCACCAATCTCTGCACACATCTATCTATCTATCTATCTATCTATCTATCTATCTATCTATCTATCTATCTATCTATCTATCTATCTATCTATCTATCTATCTATCTATCTATCTATCTATCTATCTATCTATCTATCTATCTATCTATCTATCTATCTGTCTGTCTGTCTGTCTGTCTGTCTGTCTATCTAATCTCTATCTATCGTCTGTCTGTCTGTTGTTCTATCTATATATCTGCCTGTCTATCTCATATCTGTCTGTGTCTATCGATCTAATCTATCTATCGTCTGTCTGTCTGTTGTTCTATCTATATATCTGTCTGTCTATCTAATATCTATCTGTCTGTCTGTCTGTGTATATCTATCTATCTATCTATCTATCTATCTATCTATCTATCTATCTATCTATCTATCTATCTGTCTGTCTGTCTGTCTGTCTGTCTATCTAATCTCTATCTATCGTCTGTCTGTCTGTTGTTCTATCTATATATCTGTCTAATATCTATATTTTTATATAGCTGTCTGTCTGTTTATCTATCTAATCTCCATCTATCGTCTATCTGTCTGTCTGTCTATCTATCTAATCTCTATCTGTCTGTCTGTCTGTCTGTTGTTCTATCTATATATCTGTCTGTCTATCTATCTTATCTCCATCTATCGTCTGTCTATCTGTCTGTCTATCTAATCTCTATCGTCTGTCTGTTGTTCTATCTATATATCTGTCTATCTAATATCTATCTGTCTGTGTGTGTCTATCTATCTATCTATCTATATATCTATCTATCTATCTATCTATCTATCTATCTGTCTGTCTGTCTGTCTGTCTGTCTGTCTGTTGTTCTTTCTATATATCTGTCCATCTGATATCTATATATCTATCTGTCTGTCTGTCTGTCTATCTAATCTCTATCTATCTGTCTGTCTGTCTATCTAATCTCCATCTATCGTCTGTCTGTCTATCTATCTATCTATCTATCTATCTATCTATCTATCTATCTATCTATCTATCTATCTATCTATCTATCTATCTATCTATCTATCTATCTATCTATCTATCTATCTATCTATCTATCTATCTATCTATCTATCTATCTGTCTGTCTGTCTGTCTGTCTGTCTGTCTGTTGTTCTATCTATATATCTGTCTGTCTATCTAATCTCTATCGTCTGTCTGTTGTTCTATCTATATATCTGTCTATCTAATATCTATCTGTCTGTGTGTGTCTATCTATCTAATCTCTATCTATCGTCTATCTATCTATCTATCTATCTATCTATCTATCTATCTATCTATCTATCTATCTATCTATCTATCTATCTATCTATCTATCTATCTATCTATCTATCTATCTATCTATCTATCTATCTATCTATCTATCTGTCTGTCTGTCTGTCTGTCTGTCTGTTGTTCTATCTATATATCTGTCCATCTAATATCTATCTATCTATCTATCTATCTATCTATCTATCTATCTATCTATCTATCTATCTATCTATCTATCTATCTATCTATCTATCTATCTATCTATCTATCTATCTATCTATCTATCTATCTATCTATCTATCTATCTATCTATCTATCTATCTATCTATCTGTCTGTCTGTCTGTCTGTCTATCTAATCTCTATCTATCGTCTGTCTGTCTGTTGTTCTATCTATATATCTGTCTAATATCTATTTATTTATATATCTGTCTGTCTGTTTATCTATCTAATCTCCATCTATCGTCTATCTGTCTGTCTGTCTATCTATCTAATCTCTATCTGTCTGTCTGTCTGTCTGTTGTTCTATCTATATATCTGTCTGTCTATCTATCTTATCTCCATCTATCGTCTGTCTATCTGTCTGTCTATCTAATCTCTATCGTCTGTCTGTTGTTCTATCTATATATCTGTCTATCTAATATCTATCTGTCTGTGTGTGTCTATCTATCTATCTATCTATCTATCTATCTATCTATCTATCTATCTATCTATCTATCTATCTATCTATCTATCTATCTATCTATCTATCTATCTATCTATCTATCTATCTATCTATCTATCTGTCTGTCTGTCTGTCTGTCTGTTGTTCTTTCTATATATCTGTCCATCTGATATCTATATATCTATCTGTCTGTCTGTCTGTCTATCTAATCTCTATCTATCTGTCTGTCTGTCTATCTAATCTCCATCTATCGTCTGTCTGTCTATCTATCTATCTATCTATCTATCTATCTATCTATCTATCTATCTATCTATCTATCTATCTATCTATCTATCTAGCTATCTATCTATCTATCTATCTATCTATCTATCTATCTATCTATCTATCTATCTATCTATCTATCTATCTATCTATCTATCTATATATCTATCTATCTATCTATCTATCTATCTATCTGTCTGTCTGTCTGTCTGTCTGTCTGTTGTTCTATCTATATATCTGTCTGTCTATCTAATCTCTATCGTCTGTCTGTTGTTCTATCTATATATCTGTCTATCTAATATCTATCTGTCTGTGTGTGTCTATCTATCTAATCTCTATCTATCGTCTATCTATCTATCTATCTATCTATCTATCTATCTATCTATCTATCTATCTATCTATCTATCTATCTATCTATCTATCTATCTATCTATCTATCTATCTATCTATCTATCTATCTATCTATCTATCTATCTGTCTGTCTGTCTGTCTGTCTGTCTGTCTGTCTGTCTGTTGTTCTATCTATATATCTGTCCATCTAATATCTATATATCTATCTGTCTGTCTGTCTATATAATCTCCATCTATCGTCTGTCTGTCTATCTATCTAATCTCTATCTATCTATCTATCTATCTATCTATCTATCTATCTATCTATCTATCTATCTATCTATCTATCTATCTATCTATCTATCTATCTATCTATCTATCTATCTATCTATCTATCTATCTATCTATCTATCTATCTGATCTCTATCTATTGTCTGTCTGTATCTATCTAATCTCTCTCTATATATCTGTCTGTCTGTCTATCTAATATCTGTCTGTCTATCTATCTATCTATCTATCTATCTATCTATCTATCTATCTATCTATCTATCTATCTATCTATCTATCTATCTATCTATCTATCTATCTATCTATCTATCTATCTATCTATCTATCTATCTATCCTCTATCTATTGTATGTCTGTATCTATCTAATCTCTCTCTATATATCTGTCTGTCTGTCTATCTAATATCTATCTGTCTGTCTATCTATCTATCTAATATCTAGCTATCGTCTGTCTGTCTGTCTATATATCTAATCTCTATCTATCATCTGTCTGTCTGTCTGTCTATCTATCTAATCTCTATCTATCATCTGTCTGTCTGTCTGCGACAGCCTATGATGTCATCAAGGTGCGACCAGGAAGTATATAAGGGCGCCTTGCCAAAATTACAGCATCTTTTCATCTTCAGGGACTGTTTTGCCTGTATCAAGTAAAGCGTCATCAGAAGCAATGAAGAAATGTGCCCAGAAGCAATGCCACTTCCGCAGATGTAGGCAGCGTAGGCAGCAGACTCCGCCTCCTAGGACACGCAGATGAGCGCTGCCCTTTTCCCTTCCTCCTGTGTTTTCCCCTGGGCGCTTTACATCAGGCCGGTGGGCCTATGATGAGCAGAAAATGTAAGATTCTTTATTTTCGCTCTCATGAGAGGCTTTTTGGGGAATTATGGAACATCACTGGACTTCGCAGGGCCTGCAGCTCCCTGTGAGTAAGCTAAGAACGATCTTTTTTGCAACATTATATGTTTGTGTATGAATGCCTCACTTTAGCTAGTAGAGATTTGCTGCCTCTCCGTGTTATTTCTCCCACTAATGTGGGTAGCTGAATTTGCGCTCTTGCCCGTGGGCTTGTGGTGTCGGGGGCGAGCTGTGTTTTCCTAGCTTAAAGTGTGAAGTAGCTGACGACCGGGTATGCATTTATGCACGAGCTGTAGTGAGATCTGCGCTCAGCTCTGCGGGGCTTTGGGAAGGGATTTTTCGGGGCCTCATTTTGTTTATAAGGGGTGATAATATTTCTTTCCCGAGCCCTGAGTAGATCTAGTGCAGACTTAGCGTCGCACCACTTGGCCTAGGCTCCGTTAAGGATGGGGGGCGTTCCCTTTTAAAAAAAGGTTTGTTCGCCCCTGGCCTGTCTTTTGAGTATAAAAACAGGGCTTTGTTTCTGCATCCTTGATTCAGCCTCCTCTTGTTACAGAGCTTTTCGGTCAAGGCCCGTCCCCTTCTCTGCGTTTTTGGGGTAATTTAGTAATGCAGTCTAGGTGTTGCAGCAGGGATAGCGACTTTGCCAGTGGTCGTGGGGCGGGTTTAAGCGTCTTTCGCTTGTGTGCGATTAGACTTTATTTTGCTGTACCCGCCTTTCAGAGCTTGTGTGGCCACCACCTTCTGGCGGCCCCCGGCCTCATCCTGGGGGATGGCATGGCCATTGGGTTGCATATTTGTATAATATTTTCACCCTTGCTCTATGTCTTCTGCTCCACCTTCCTTAGGGCTCGGGTTGAGCTGAACATCGCAACCTTCTGCATGGCGGTTTTGGTCAGATGCTCCCCTAAGGCCCGAGCATTGCCAATGGCTGACGCCCTCGCATGAATGGCAGGCTGCTGTATGGGAAAGTGAGGCGGCCGCCCCGAAGCGAGTGACGTAAGTTGTACTCCCCTCGCTTTAGAGGGTTTGTTAAGCATTTGTTCGCTGAGTGCACTGCTGTTGGCAATGTGAATGTTCATGTCTGTAGGCACTGCCCGTGAGACTGCGCCATCATGGAGGCCATCTAGCCTCTGGGATAGAGCCAGCCCCAGGTGCGGGCGTATGAAGGCCAGCTGGTTGTGAGTAGCCAGCTTGGGCAGTCTGGGCAGCAGACTCCAGGTCAGAGGAGTCTCGACGTCGCAGCCCATGAGTGGGTCCCGGGGTTTTTCCGTCAACATTGCTCCAGCAGAACCTCGTCAACTAGTAGGCCCTCTTTGGCTTCCTTGGGGATGAGTCCCCAGGTGATAACTGGATGTCCAGTTTTTCGTCAGCAGCAGACTGCTACCGTCAGCCCAGGTGCAGCAGCCAGCCTTCCTCTAACCGCGGCAGGGTTCATAGAATCTGCAGACCTCCTATTTGGAGGTAGGCCCTGCCAGGCCTCGGTGAGGGGTAGGCTCCCGGTTTTTGGGTTACCTTGGCTCAGGTGGTAGGCCCCACCAGGCCTCCCTGAGAGCCTGCTATGAGTAGCAGGCCTTGCCCGGTCTCCCAGAGGGGGTATTACTGGGCATTAGTCCCTCGACAGCTGGCACAAGCTGCTAGTAGGTGGTAAGCGTTACCAGGCCTCCCTAAGGGCCTGCTGTGGGGTAAGCAGGCTCACTTGACCTCCCCTGAGGGGGCGTTCCTGGGCTCCAGTCACTGGATGGCTAGCACGAGTTGCTAGTAGGTAGTAGGCCTCACCCGGCCTCCCTGAGGGTGAGTTCCCGGTTCCCAGTCTCTGTGGCGGTGAGCATGGAGTGCTATGAGTAGCACGTTCTGCTATCAGGTGGTAGGCGCTGGGCCTCCCTGAGATCGTTCCCCGGTCCAGTTTCAGTAATAGATGATGGTATGGGTTGCTAACAGGTAGCAAGCTGCACGGGGCTTCCCTGTGGGATTCGCTATGAAGTAGTAGGCCTCACGTGGCCTCCTCTGAGGGCATGTTCCTGTTCACGGTTTCTGGATGAGTCCAGTCACTGAGCGGAAGGCTGTGATGGAGCCTCACTAGGCCTCCCTGACGGAGCGAGTCCCTGTTCATCCCTGCTACCTCGAGGGCTAGCTTGACTGCTATCAGGTGATAGGTCTGTCTGGCCTCCCTGAGGGCGAGCTCCGTTGTTTGGACACGCGAGCAGTCGGCACAGGTTACCAGGTGGAGGCCCCTTCCGGCCTCCCTGGGGAACGAGTTCCCTAGGTGGGAACACACAACTGGCCTTACGCTGACAGCTAGTGGTCACCTGCTATCAGGCTCCGGTTTCTAGCCGGTTCCAAGACCTGAAGTCAGTGTTCATACCCTAGCATGACGAGACGACGCTGCTGCTATACGATCCCTGCAGGAAGGGACTTTCATAGATTGCCTACAGCATGGTTACCTACCAGGCAGGCTTATGAGCTCCTCTCAAGTGAGAGTCTGCTGCGAGCTTACGGCCGCCTGGCGCTGATCCATTGGTTGTAGGCCCCTCGGGGCCTCCCTGGTAGGATCAGCCTTTAGGCCTTCTGGCCTCCTGAGCACGTTTTAAAGTAAGTGCTTGGTAGATCTGAGGATCAAGCGGCTGAACTCCCCTCACTAGCAAGAGTTAGAAGCACTTCTCTTCGGAGACGAGTACCAGAGGCTCTGTACTTTACAGACAGGGTTGGCTGTACTGACGTGTCCCATATGAGGTCACTAGTTCAGACATCCCTGGTGGCATTCGGTGAAATCCTCCCGAATAGTGACTGGCGCGGGTTCCCTTGCTATGTTCGCTTAAAGGAACCCCTTCTGTTGAATGGGCTGGTTCCAGGCCTTCGAGCGGCCAGAGTAGGACCTCATATGGTATGCGAAGGTTCCTTCTCAGGTTATAGCTTGGGCTTTGACCGTAGGGAGCGCTGTCACTGACAGCCTAAGGTGACCAGAAGGGGAGTGGTTCAGGCATTTCAGTTGAATTTGCTTGTCTTGACAGTTGTCACTGCCAGTGGGCATGCACTCCCTTCGGCATGGCGGCGTGGGTATATCGTTCCCCGTAGCATCAGCTGACGCAGCGCGAGTTCCCTTTCGAAAGGGAACGTCTCGGTTAAGTATGTAACCCTAGTTCCCTGAGAACAGGGAACGAGACGCTGCGTCGCTTTGCCATGCCTCAGGGCTTGCCTGCCAAACAGTCCCTTCAGACGATTAGATGCTGTCATGTTGGCAAGGCACCTGGTTGCACCTTGATGACATCATAGGCTGTTGTCGGTCAATAGGATTGACGTTTTTTAATTGTGATTTCAGGCACCAGTCACGCTGGAGGCGTTCCCCGTAGCGTCGAAGCTGACGCAGCGTCTCGTTCCCTGTTCTCAGGGAACTAGGGTTACATACGTAACCGAGACGTTCTATCTATATATCTGTCTGTCTGTCTATCTAATATCTATCTGTCTGTCTATCTATCTATCTAATCTCTATCTATTCTCTATCTGTCTATCTATCTAATCTCTATCTATCTATCTATCTATCTATCTATCTATCTATCTATCTGTACATAAGTTTGTCTTTCTAACATTTAAATCTAATTGTAGCTAAGGTTAACATTTTTAGAGCGCCTCCCTCTTTGAATCAGTGTGTCCTTTGTACAGAGAATCTGAACCAAATTATAGTTATAAAGACACAAAGGTGGCGTGAGGCAACACCTCTCTCTTCCTCTCAGCTTCCTGCTTGTTTTCCCCCAGACTAAGATGAAAAACATGAACCATTATATCTTCCTCCAACTGAAACAGGCTCTCTTTAAGCTGTCGTTGTTTTTCTGCCACCGAAAAGCTGTAACAATTTTTCTAGTCTTTTTTTTTCTTGTCACAATCTGTTTCTAACATCTTCTCCAGCAGTATCGATTCAAGTGCACTATGATGTAACCCTCCATTGCTTAAAGGTCCAGTGACTCACCTTGTAATTAGAATAAAAAGGAGCGACAAATCATAACAGCACATATTAAAAATCAACGAATGAGCTTACCTTCAGTGGCTGTTTCCAAGTTTGCAAGCTCTATAAATTCCTCGAAAGCGTGGCTGCTACAGCTGCAATGTGTTTTTTGGATCAGCCAGTGAATGCAGTCCTCTTCTGAATCGTACGGCTCTGATGTTCCTGCTTTTATCAGCCACCCACTGCTCTTGAATAGAAGGTGATTGGCCAGCAGAAGGTCATAAAACTTCAGAAGAACAAAAGCAGGCGATGATTGATGGGATTGCTTGCATTATCAGTGCACATTTCACAAGGTAAGACTATCACAATGACTATTCACAATGTGAAATTGAGAATAAGAGCTGCATGCTCACAGGTGTTTATATGTAAAAATGTACGTTTTGTTCATTTTGCAGGTATCAGGAAGAAAAACTATAGGTTTGTACACTTTCTATCAGTCCATTCCACATTCATATCTTTTCCTGGGCTCTTTTACATCAGATATCCCTTAATTATATCAATAAGTTTACAGAACAATGGGCACACATATCCGAAATGGACTATGTCATGGAAATTAGAAGTTATACAAATAAAGTATCCTATAGAATAAAAAGCCAATGTAAATTGAATAACAGTGAAATATACAGAATTATGTACAAAGTGTTGAATAACTGCCCATTTCTGATTCAAATGTGGTAAGTAGTAGCTAGCAGCTAAAAATAAGTGCATGTTTATGTTTCCATACACTATTATATTGCATGTTAATGTGTGTTTTCTAAAGTTCATGCACAATGTTCACCCTTTCAGGAAAGACACAAAATGTGAACAGGATAAAATTCAGTAGATGTTTCAGTCATACTGTAAAGATATTTTCTACGGTAAGTCCAGTTAAAATACACCAGTATTTATTGTGAATCAAAGGCATAACATTATGATAGGTGAGGTGAATAACAACGATGATCTCTTCATCTCCTGTTAGTGGGTGGGATATATTACGCAGCAAGTGAACATTTTCTCCTCAAAGTTGATGTGTTAGAAGCAGGAAAAATGGGCTGACTTAATCTGTTTACAATATTACATGGACAGCTGACTTTGGTTAGAAGGGAAAAAAATGGTAAATGTAATTACAGTGTCTTTTAAAAGTATATTTTACGCTTTGAGAGTTCTAATAACTCTCACATTATATAAATTTAAACCTTCACAAGTCCATTCTGTAGCTCGTTTGTTAGCATAAGCCCAGTCGTAACTTTAAAAAAAGATTACAGGCACATATAACATGTGTCGTTGAATTACACACATGTATTAGTCAACTGTTGACACATGTATATGACGCAGGGTGGTAACCTGCCGTATGGACTTCATGAAACCATGTAGCATAAGAGTGGAAGTCTTGAAAGTCCATGGCGCCTGAGTTGCTGCGAAGTCCATTTCCCATGTAGAGTCGATCAGATGACTCTTTGTCCTCATGAAGTTCTTTCATGGATGACTGAGGTGATCCTCCACACCAAGGTGCACTTAAAGGGTTAGTTCACCCAAAAATGTAAATTAGCCCATGATTTATGGGCTCATTCATCCCTCTATATGTATATGTATATGTATATGACATTCTTCTTTCAGCCACAATCAGAGTTAATATTAATAATGTCCTGGCTCTTCCAAGCATATAATGGCAGTGACTTATCAGGTCATTTTTGAAGTCCATAAAAGTGCGGTGTGTGAAGAGAGCTCAGAGGATCATCAGAGACTCTAGCCACCCGAACCATGGGCTGCTCTCACTGCTGCCATCAGGCAGACGGTACCGCAGCATCAGAACACGCACCAGCCGACTCCAGAACAGCTTCTTCCCACAAGCAATCAGACTCCTTAACTCCTGATCCATCAGGATCATAACACACACTGGACAGAATATCACTCCGCACAACCCACTGTAGATACACACACATTATATACACATTTATTTATCATACAGCATCTATTGCACTTTGGATTTCAATTTGTGAACATATTGTATACTGTACATTGTATATGATTACTATAGCTTAATGTATACTGTTATTGTTTAATGTATGTTTAGTGTATATTGTTTTAAGTATATGTATATTGTAAGTATGTGTATATTGTTTAAAGCTGTGAGAACTACACTCACATTGTGTAAATTATTTATTGTTTATTGTAGTGTTTACTGTGCTGTGAGTAATTGTGTGCGCATCAGATGTATAATCTGTTGTTGCTTAAATGTTGTACATGTCATGTCATGACTGCTATGTTGCTCGGAACTGCACCTAAGAATTTCACCTGCTGTTGCACTTGTGCATATGGTAGAGTGACAATAAAGTGATTTGATTTGATTTGATATTTTGAAGAATGTTTGTAACCAAGCAGAGAGAGCAACCATTGACTAGATATCCAGATCAGATGGTGGACCTGCGCCCAGACATGACCAACGCATGACCCTGAAGTGTCTGCAGAGACCGTGTCCATTAGACTCCCCCTGAAACTGCCTCATCGACACGGCATCCTCAATAAACCCGTCTCCAGCGTGATGACTCAGATTGTTTGAATATTACAATTTAATAATTGTTAAATCGATATGTCATCCTCAATAAACCGGCGTGTTGACTCCGATCTTTTGAATATTCCGATCTATTATGACCTCTGACCTGTAGAGTTGTCAGAATAATAATCACACGCTGTTTGTTAATTGGCCAGAGGAGAACTGGCACCCCGACTGAGTCTGGTTTCTCCCAAGGTTTATTTTCCTCCATTCTGCTCCTGATGGGGTTTTGGTTTCCTTGCCACTGTTGCCTCTGGCTTGGCTTGCTCAGTTTGGGACACAACATTTTTCAACTAAATATCGAAATAAATCTAATTATTAAACTAAATTAACCATTTAAACTAAATTACTGATCTAATTACTGATCTAAAGCCCACATTGTCACTGTATGATAATTGAAATGAACTGATGATATCACCGTTTTCTCTGGAACGACTATACGGCTGAATAAAAATTTTCCTGTTTAACACTGTGAAGCTGCTCTGAAACAATTTTCATTGTAAAAAGCGCTATATAAATAAAGTTAAATTGACTACCATGGTATTTTTTTCATTTGTGTCTTATTATAAGTGTTTATCTGATGATTCATTCTCAGTTCATGACTTGTTTGAGACTTGTCTTAAGTTTTCCAGAAGAAAAGATATATATATAATCATTTGTGCATCTGTGTGATACAGATTTTTAGATAAATGTTATAAATATATGCTCAAATAGCCTTGCGGGGCCGAGAGCCGCTTTACTTCTTACTTACTTCTTTTAGATTATTTTTAGATTAAAGTTTAACATCCCACCTCCTTCTTCCCTGAACTTTAAAGGAACACTCCAACGTTTTGGGACTTTGGCTTATTAACTGTATTCCCCAGAGATAGATAAGTCCATACATACCATTCTCATCTCCGTGCCATAGCTCTGTAACGTGTACATACTGGGGACTATATTCTCAGAAGGCGCAGCACTGATCTACTTCTGCGGAGTGATTTGCTCGCGGTGAGGAGCAGAGAGTTCGCTCAGAGTTGGAGTAATAGAGTCAGCAATTACTAGATAGTTTACAATCATGGGTGTTCGCTGTATTGTAAAGAACTGAGACAATAAACTGGGGAGACCAAGTAATACCATGATATTTCATAGAATTCCAATCCAAAATGAGTGTGAGATGGTGGTCCAGTGGGTTAAACCATGGAGCTGATATGCAGAAGGTTGCTGGTTTGATCCCAGCGGTCACCATCAGTGTGTCCTTGAGCAAGGCACTTTACTCCATGTTGCTCCAGGGGGATTGTCCCTGTAATAAGGGCACTGTAAGTCGCTTTGGATAAAAGCGTCTGCCAAATGCATAAATAAATAAACGCCAGGGCCGTTTTTAGGCATAGGCAAACTAGGCGGTCGCCTAGGGCACCATCAGTAGGGGGGCGCCAAGAAGCGCATATCTGGCACTAGATGTTTGTGTGTAAAGGGTGTAACGGCCACCCTAAAATGTTATTGCCGCCCCCACTAGTTCCCCCACACTATTGGATCAGAGAACTGTCAATCTGACGATTCCTATATGCCATCAGATCAGAGTAGGCTACTGTCAAAAAAGTTTGCGTTTAGAGCGCTGGCTCAACAACACCATTAGATCAATGAACTCGCTCAATGCTTTAGCAAGGTAATTCAAACTAAAGGCCAATTAAAATAACAGGTGCAAATCTGTATTTTGTTAGGGCAGTATTTGTGGCAGTCTAGAAATCCCGCTGTGAATGGGCAGATAGCATTGCTTGTGTGTATGTTAGAGGCAAAATATAACTGCACACTTACTTTAGCATTTCATGATTATCAGTTATATTTTGACTCTATAAAGCTTTCTTCTCTTAATTGCACCTCCAAAAGGTTTTTGCGCCAATGCATTGTTAAAAGAGTCAGTGTGTTTTGTAATTGTCCCATATAAAACTTTAGCGGCCAATTTAAAAATGGTATAATAAAATGTGCAAATTTACAACATGAATACATCCTTTATTAAATCACGTTGACGAATCTAACGTATCTTTGCGGATGGTGTTGAATGCTGAATCGATTCATTCAGTTCTAATAGCGCTTAACGCAAGCAGTGTCGTACACACAGAGGGCAAAGCGCTGCGTTATTTAAAGGGGACGTTCACGCATCAATGAGTAACGAAAACCACACTGAATCAGTATTTATTTTTATTACTTTCATGTGAAATGTACTAATAACACATAATAATTATGTAGTTATGTCTGAGAACAATTTCTTTGAAATTGAAATCAATATACCGCCGTATACCATCAGCCCCTCATCCCCCCCAAAAAAAGAAAAGAAAAAAAGTTGGCAACCCTGAAAACAGCTACGTAGTCACGCTGGTTTTGTTGACGAAAGTAACACAACTGCTTCTCAGGTGCTGCAAGCAAATCACTCCGCAGAAGTAGATCAGTGCTGAGCCTTCTGAGAATATAGTCCCCAGTGTGTATATGTTTATAAGATGGCTGTGTCTCATATAACCTTGTTATTTGTGCACGCTGTGACTATACACATCACAACATGTAAATAGGAAAATGTTGGCGTTATTTTGTCACTTATTGAGCAGTAGGCTAGCTGGAACCATATACCACCAGTCTTTGTGCTAAGCTAGGCTAACGGTGGGTGCATCAGACAGAGTTATGGCACGCACGGAGATGAGAATGGTATGTATGGACTTATCTAACTCTGGGGAATACAGTTAATAAGCCAAAGTCCCAAAACGTTGGCGTGTTCCTTTAAACATTTATACAAGCCTATGTTTACAGATTACCTTAAATCTTCTAAACTTTTTAAAAATACTCGACATAACCACTGACTTGCATGGTAATTCCTTTATTTTCAGTATAGCTGTATATACACCTATCAGGCATAACATTATGACCTAATATATAGGCATGGACTCCACTAGACCCCTGAAGGTGTGCTGTGGTATCTGGCACCAAGATGTTAGCAGCAGATCCTTCTTCCCATAGTGCACCTGGTGCCATGTGTTCCCCAGGTAAGCCACGCACACGCATCTGGCCATCCACGTGATGTAGAAGAACACGTGATCATCAGACCAGGCCACCTTCTTCCATTGCTCTGTGGTTTTGAGGACAAAATTCATAAAATGTACACAAACCTGTATTTTACTGAAGACATGCACCAGTTTGATGGAGCTGCACTGCTCTCTCCTGAATAGGAGTAAAAACCCAATAAATAGGAATAAATAACTCAAACACTGGGTTGTTACGTCCGACCCAGGATTTTAATTTGTAGATCTAGAGAGTGTTGACAACCGTCTCATGCCATTTGGACAAAGGGAAAACATTTTTTTATTTGAGCAAACTTCTTTTGGGGTCAGAAAAGACCCTGAAGACCAAGGAGATTTTCTCAATATTTCGATTTTTTTTTGCACCCTCAGATT
Source organism: Romanogobio albipinnatus (assembly GCA_023566225.1). Classification (NCBI taxonomy): domain Eukaryota; kingdom Metazoa; phylum Chordata; class Actinopteri; order Cypriniformes; family Gobionidae; genus Romanogobio; species Romanogobio albipinnatus. The sequence continues at coordinate 43,010,058 of CM042260.1, read as the reverse complement.
CCAGATTTTCAAATATTGTCCTAACAAACCACACCAATGGAAAGATTATTTATGATATACTTATTTATCAGCTTTCAGATGTATAAATCTCAATTTCAGAAAATGTACTGACTGGTTTTGTTGTCCAGGGTCACAAATAGAATTGTTAAAAAAGGAACCTTTGTTTTATTTATAACTTTTTTTTCCAGTGTATCAATGGATGGGAGGACATATTCATATCCTTATGCCGTTCTTCCTCAACAGTGTCATTGAACGCACACATTTCTATGGTTTAAGCCCATCCTGAAGACCCAACACGTGTGGTAAAATGAAGAGGAAATCTTCTCAGACCGCAGGAAGCGTTGGACGGTGGCAGCTGTGTTTGTGTCTGGAAACCCCCCAGATCTCTTTCTCCCAGCTCTGGGCCGGAGATGTTGGTGGCGTTTACATGCCCCCTGCTCCTCACCTATTGACTTACTTTATTAAATAAACGCCCCTGAAATCCTTCCACCAAAGCGAGTCTTTATAGGATTAGACGTGCTCAAACAGTCCTCCATCAGAGGGATCTACACGGAAACATCACTACCCCCTTCTTCGGTTGGGACGGAGCACCACTGGTCATTGGCGTCACCAAATGATGAACTAATGGACGCATCTACAGCTGTGACCGCCGGACTTTCCACCAATGGCACGCTTTGCACATGCTGCCATAGGCCCGTCCGCCCCTCACCATTTAAAACCTGCCAACCAACACACAACCCGACCAAAGAACAGCTCTACACCTGCGGAAGAGAGTGAACAGTGCTTTATGGATGTGGATTATATTGGAAATAAATAAAGACGAAGGAATCAATTGTGAGGACATCAGACTCTCTCGTGCTCAAGAGCTCCTGTTAAACTCTGAAGACTGAGGTAAAAACTCATGGTTATGTAACTAATTACTATATTTCATAACTGTAGTCCTGCATCATTGTCTTTTTAAAAGCATACTTTGAGATTTTCTGTTAAATGATCTTGTTAAATGAGACAGGCTCTCTCAAAGTTATGAAATGCTTTTTTATTTTAATATTTTTGTCTTGTTTCCAGTCCAAATATCTAAACATTCTTACATTAAGATGCTTTTACTATATACGTAAAATGACATAAGATATTTTTGCTTGTTTTCTAGGAAAAAACTATCAAAATGAAGTGAGTTTTTGCTTAAAAGAAGTGAAATGATCCGCCAATGTTTGGGACAGAAACAAGATTTCAAACAAAAACTCAACTTTTTTTTTTATCCCATTGGCGAATCATTTTGCTTGTTTTGCATTTTGCACGTCTTGCTTATCTAGTAAATGCATCTTAATGTAAGAATTTTTAGATGTTTAGACTGGAAACAAGACAAAAATACTAAATAAGAGAAGCATTTTTTGCAATGCAAACGTTCTTCCAGTAACGTTAATATAACATTTGTTTAACCCTCTGGTGCTCTTCAGTCATTTCTGACCGGAAATGTTTCTGTTTTGAAATGTTAAAAATCACAGCTTCATCAGAATGATATGAAACTTGGTGACTTTTCTAGCATTAGGTATGTAAAATCACAAAAAATGGGGGTCATGATTTGAGCATGCTAATTGGTCGTAAAAAAAAAGTAGCGTTCATTGTCTTCGGTCATAAATGACCGGCCATAGGAAATCAATGGGAAATCGGCAAAAACACAAAACATCACCGAATATTTACGTGTACAATCTACAAATTGGCCACGATGCTGAAAAAAAAGTAAACAGCAGTAAAGAGGTGACACTCTAAAACAAGAGTGTGATATTGTCACATCCACACACACACACACTTATGAAAAACTGAACCTATGAACCATATTTGGAATTTTTTAAAAATAAAAAGCTTCATCAGAATGATATGAGACTATTCTAGCATTAGGTATGAAAACACAAAAAATATTGAGGGCATGATTCGAGCATGCTAAGTGGTCGTAAAATGGGAAATCTGCAAAAACACAAATTCACAGAAAAAAATCTATATTTCTAACAAAAATCTAAAACTTTATAATAAATAGTCTTTGAGATTTTTTAAATATATATTCAAATCCATCAAAAAAAATCATTAAATGTGTTCAAAACAGAACTAGGGAATTCTCAAGCCATGGTTGCATGATTTCTTAAATAATTCCAAAAGAGGAAAAAAAAATTTTTTTTGAAGGCCTAGTCTCTATTTTAAGCTGAAATACTGCAATAATTAATTTTTTTTTTTTTTTCAATTACAAAAAAATAAATATATATATATATATTTCAATGGCAAAAATAGACCATAATTATTGCATAAATATAAAAAACCATAAAATCATCTCAAAATACAAAATTAAAAAGAAAAAGTATTATTGAAGGAAAATAAGTTGCATTGGTTTTACTGGGGTGGAGGAAGTTACATTTTTAGGTGTCCGGTCACTTCTGACCGGGGAAGACGACCAATGCAACCCCTAAAGGAAGAGCAGCAGAGGGTTAAAGTTATGGTTTTTCAATAATGTTATCACAAAATCAATTAATAATAATCGACAGGGGCTAGTCAGTGATTTAACTGCCGTCCGAATCCACATCTCTGAGTTTTTAAGAATATATCACTTCAGAATTCAGTGTTTATATCCTGCTTGACCCCTGCAGAGCACCGTACGGCTGCGCTGTAATGAATGCATTTTAAAGATCTAGACCTTTATTACTGAACATAAAATTTATTACATACCTTTATTAAACCTTTATTACATATACATAAAAAGAAGAAAAGGGCGTAAACATTTAAAATGGCCCGTTATTACGGCAGTGATTTATATCAGTTAATAACCTCAGCTTTATGGTTCTTCAGCGGTTCTTCACTGGTTCTTCACTGGTTCTTCACTGGTTCTTCACCGGTTCTTCAGTGGTTCTTCACTGGTTCTTCACCGGTTCTTCAGTGGTTCTTCACTGGTTCTTCACCGGTTCTTCAGTGGTTCTTCACTGGTTCTTCACTGGTTCTTCTCCGGTTCTTCAGTGGTTCTTCACTGGTTCTTCACTGGTTCTTCACCGGTTCTTCAGTGGTTCTTCACTGGTTCTTCACTGGTTCTTCACCGGTTCTTCACTGGTTCTTCACTGGTTCTTCAGTGGTTCTTCTCCGGTACTTCAGCGGTTCTTCACTGGTTCTTCACTGGTTCTTCACTGGTTCTTCTCCGGTACTTCAGCGGTTCTTAAGCGGTTCTTCAGCGGTTCTTCACCGGTTCTTAAGCGGTTCTTCACCGGTTCTTCACCGGTTCTTCAGCGGTTCTTCACCGGTTCTTCACCGGTTCTTCAGCGGTTCTTCAGCGGTTCTTCACCGGTTCTTAAGCGGTTCTTCACCGGTTCTTCACCGGTTCTTCAGCGGTTCTTCACTGGTTCTTCACTGGTTCTTCACCGGTTCTTCAGTGGTTCTTCACTGGTTCTTCAGCGGTTCTTCACTGGTTCTTCACTGGTTCTTCACCGGTTCTTCACCGGTTCTTCACTGGTTCTTCACTGGTTCTTCACTTCACAATTGCTACTCAAAACAAGCCCAATCGTGTTTCAGGGGGGCTTCCCCGGTAAAAATCACATTTGGAGGTAAAATATGTGTTTTTTTGGCATGGTTGCCTACTAAAATTTGCATTCCCGGGCTAAATATCACATAATTGGGGTCGCTTCAACCCGCGGACATGAAAAACAGCCCGCGGCAACAGTGATGAAGTAGCCCAATTCCACAGGAAAACCGCAGACTTGGCAACACTGCCGCTGCCTCGCTAGCGTTGCTGAGAAAGATGAGACGTATACAGTGACGTAAGACCTGGCTCTGTTGTGGCTCTCAGCATTTGGAAAAGCAAACGGTTCTTAGAAGGCTCCTCAGTCGAACCAACTATGAACTGGGATTAGCACTGGCTCTGAACTAGCACCCGGTTCATTCTGGTGGAAAAGGGGTATCAGTGGTTCTTCAGCGGTCCTTCAGCGGTTCTTCAGCGGTTCTTCAGCGGTTCTTCAGCGGTTCTTCAGTGGTCCTTCAGTGGTCCTAGAGTGGTTCTTCAGCGGTCCTTCAGCGGTTCTTCAGCGGTTCTTCAGCGGTTCTACAGTGGTTCTTCAGTGGTTCTTCAGCGGTCCTTCAGCGGTTCTTCAGCGGTTCTTCAGTGGTTCTTCAGTGGTTCTTCAGCGGTTCTTCAGCGGTCCCTCAGCGGTTCTTCAGTGGTTCTTCTGTGGTTCCTCGGTGGTTCTTCAGCGGTCCTTCAGTGGTTCTTCAGTGGTTCTTCAGCGGTTCTTCAGCGGTCCTTCAGCGGTTCTTCAGCGGTTCTTCAGTGGTTCTTCAGCGGTCCTTCAGCGGTTCTTCAGTGGTTCTTCAGCGGTTCTTCAGCGGTCCTTCAGTGGTTCTTCAGCAGTTTTTCAGCGGTCCTTCAGTGGTTCTTCAGCGGTTCTTCAGCGGTTCTTCAGCGGTTCTTCAGCGGTTCTTCAGTGGTTCTTCAGCGGTTCTTCAGCGGTTCTTCAGTGGTTCTTCAGCGGTTCTTCAGCGGTTCTTCAGCGGTTCTTCAGCGGTTCTTCAGTGGTTCTTCAGCGGTTCTTCAGTGGTTCTTCAGCGGTTCTTCAGCGGTTCTTCAGTGGTTCTTCAGCGGTTCTTCAGCGGTTCTTCAGTGGTTCTTCAGTGGTTCTTCAGTGGTCCTTCAGTGGTTCTTCAGCGGTCCCTCAGCGGTTCTTCAGCGGTTCTTCAGCGGTTCTTCAGCGGTCCTTCAGCGGTTCTTCAGTGGTTCTTCAGCGGTTCTTCAGCGGTCCTTCAGTGGTTCTTCAGCAGTTTTTCAGCGGTCCTTCAGTGGTTCTTCAGCGGTCCCTCAGTGGTTCTTCAGCGGTTCTTCAGTGGTTCTTCAGCGGTCCTTCAGCAGTTCTTCAGCGGTTCTTCAGTGGTTCCTCAGTGGTTCTTCAGCGGTCCTTCAGTGGTTCTTCAGTGGTTCTTCAGCGGTTCTTCAGCGGTCCTTCAGCGGTTCTTCAGCGGTTCTTCAGTGGTTCTTCAGCGGTCCTTCAGCGGTTCTTCAGTGGTTCTTCAGCGGTTCTTCAGCGGTCCTTCAGTGGTTCTTCAGCAGTTTTTCAGCGGTCCTTCAGTGGTTCTTCAGCGGTTCTTCAGTGGTTCTTCAGCGGTTCTTCAGTGGTTCTTCAGTGGTTCTTCAGCGGTTCTTCAGTGGTTCTTCAGTGGTCCTTCAGCGGTTCTTCAGTGGTTCTTCAGCGGTTCTTCAGTGGTTCTTCAGCGGTTCTTCAGTGGTTCTTTAGCGGTTTTTCAGCGGCCCTTCAGTGGTTCTTCAGCGGTTCTTCAGTGGTTCTTCAGCGGTCCTTCAGCGGTTCTTCAGCGGTTCTTTGGGGTGGTAAAGTGCTATATAGCACCACTGCCGTACAAAGAACCTTTTAAGCCCTATTATACCCCTTTTCCACCAGAATGAACCGGTGCTGGTTCAGAGCCAGTGCTAGTGCCCGTTCTGAGTTGGTTCGACTGATGAGCCTTCTAAGAACCGGTTTGCATTTCCACAAGCTAGAGAGCCGCCACAGAGCCAGTCTTACGTCACTGTATATGTCTCATCTTTCTCAGCAACGCTAGCGAGGCAGCGGGAAACACACACACACTAGGCTTGTTAGAGACTGACCAGCGTATGATATCAAAATACAGCATGAGTTTATTCAAAAGTATAAGGAGTCGTGTGCTCTTGCTGTACTTTGATCTCATATGGTGATCGGTCTGCACAGCACCGCTGCATCTCGAACAAGCCTTCCATCAACAATGGCGAACGTTGTGTTACTGATGCACATGGCTTTACGATCCTACATCAGCATCAAAACACAGCCAATCCAACGCATTCCTGCAGCTCGCCGTAATCTGTATAGACGGAGATTACAATCGAGCCGCTATTAGCTCCATTAGCTGCTATTTCAAAAATGGTGGTCACAAGTTTGCGTTCATCTTATTGGTCACGGTAACTCTGCCCCTGATGCAAGCGGTTCTTACTTCTAGACCAGCAATGTTTTGGTGCTATTTAAGAACCACTTTTCCTGGTTCAGAGCTGGTGCTTTGGGTGTGGAAAGACAAAAAAACGATTTTGAAACTAGGCTCTGGCTCCGAACTAGTACCAGCACTGCCTTGGGGGAAAAGGGGTATGGCTCTTCAGCGGTTCTTCAGTTGGTCTTTGGGTTGTTAAAGGTGCTATATAGCACCACTGCCGTACAAAGAACCTTTTAAGCCACTTTAAAGGTTCTTTACAAGCCAAAGAACCACTTTTGGTGCTGTTTAGCACCATTTTTGATGAAGAAATAAAATGCGATATGGCACCTCTTATGGGTTCTACAAAGCACCATTTGACAAAGGAGCACCTTTAAAGATATGGTGCTATTTAGCACCAAAAGTGGTTCCCCCATGATTACGAGCCAAGAACCACTTTTAGTGCCATATAACACCTTTTTTTTGTGCTTGATTAACCAAAAAAGTTTTTTTTAAACTGTATGTTTTGAACGTTCAGAGGACCTTCAGAAATAACGTTTTTATAACTTATTTACATAAAATTTATAAAAATTATTAACATATTTTTGTATTTTTCGCTGACAAATATTTGGTCAAACAAGTCATGAAATCTCCAATATAATTATGGTAATGATCAAAACGTGACACAAAATGGATTTTAAAATGGATTATATAAAGATGTATATTTTCTTATAATTGTCTTTTAATACTGAGCTTTTAATCATGTCAAGATAATTTGATTACAAATGTATTTACTGTATTGTTTAGGGTGAAATAATGACTCCTTTCTTTGATTGGAGTTTTTAGGCTGATGGTGAAGAACAATGAAGGTTCTGCTGGTGTATCTTCTGAGGCTTAATCTGGTCATGGTCATGGGGTGAGATATTTTACTACAGCCTAACTCAAGTTCCCTTTCAGTCGGTCACGTTCGACGTGCGTCGGACGTACCAACAAATTGGGATCACTTCTGGGAGCCCCTATCAGCTTCGAGCTATATAGAACCGGCCAATGGACAATTGGCGTGCGAGATTTGCATCTCGCGCTCCGCCCCGCACCACGGGTATAAACAGGAAGCTAGAGCGAATGCACGCTGTCATTCACTTCGGAGCCAAACGGCGTATGAAGAGGACTCTCATCATTGAGTTTACAGCTGCTATCAGCGACAGTTATTTGAGAAGACCGGAGATCAGGGATCAACGCGTGTTGGAGAGACGGCACACTTCAGCGGGATCGCGGTGCTCACTGCTGCTCTGTATAGAGAAAAACTGCTGTTTTCACAGCAACCTGTTGGTTCGTGAGGGCGTTTTTCCGTTGAGTACAGGCACGGGCTGCACTAAACCCTGTGCGCTGTCGCGTTTTCCCCCTGAGTGCTTCAGCACAAGAGCGTATCCTCACAAAAAGAGTACACGGGTGACGTTGCGTCTTTTTCAAGATGTCATTCCACCTGTGTGTTTCTGGATGCGGTCGTTCCCTGGCGCCTGCTGACGGTCACAATCGCTGTCTCACGTGTTTGGGCAAACAGCACGCTGAGGCGGCGTTTGTGGATAGTTCGTGTTCCCACTGCGGGAACATGACTATCTCGGAACTAAGATCGAGACTCACCTACCTTCGGGAAGGCGGAGTCCCCTTACCCATCCCACGATCTAGTTCTATTCCTAACCAGAATAGACCTACTTCTTCGGATGGCCAGGGTGATCTGAGGATAACGTTTAGGGCACACCCGCCGAGTCAATCTCCGCAGGCCCCTATTCCCACAGTTCCGCAAACGGTAGAGCTCCCGGGAAAAGACGCTGGTCCCTCCCACGGGCGGCCAGCGGTGACTTTCGGAGCTCCAGCAGACGAACAGATGTCGATCGCTGCATCGGAGGGGGAGTTTCAGTCCTCGGAGGATGAGGGTTAGGCTGGACTACCTCCCTCTGGGAGAGTAGCTTCGGCTGTACCGGACCCCGAAATGGCTACTATGCTTGCCCGGGCCGCCGAAAGGGTAGGGCTCGCGTGGAACCCTCCTCCGTGTCCCGAACCCTCTAGGTTGGACGATTGGTTCCTCAGGGAGGGTCGCGCTGGTTCTCAGCGTCCCGCCCCAACACCATTCTTCCCGGAGGTGCATGAGGAGCTCACAAGGTCGTGGACGGCACCTTTTTCTGAAAAAAACAGAAACCGGCAGAGTGACTCCTCCCCCCTCACTACCCATGATGGCAGACCAGCCAAGGGGTATAAGGGGATCAGGCTTGCGGACAGGCTGCGTCTGCCTTGCATGCCATGGCGTTCCTTCAAGTCCACCAGGCCCAGGCACTCATGGACATGCACAAGGGTAGGCCTAACCCAGAGCTCCTCCGGGAGCTCCGGACGGCGACAGACCTCGCCCTCCGGGCGATGGAACGGGCGGTGACTTTCATTGGTCAGGCGATGTCCACACTTGTGGTCCAGGAGCGTCATCTCTGGCTCAACCTGGCCGACAAGTATCGGTTCCTGGACTCCCCCATTTCGTCGGCCGGGTTGTTCGGCGACGCGGTCAAGAGCTTTGCCCAGCAGTTCTCGGCCGGCCAGAAGCAGACGGAGGCCATCAAGCAAATCCTGCCCCGCAGCAGCCTTCCACCAGCCGACGGCGTGGGGCCGGCCGTGGGAAGGATGTCCAGCCCGCTCAGGCCGCTGCCAAGCCAGATGGCAAGCGTTGTCGCAAGCAACCCTGAGACGGGCCGCCCAGAGATGGAGGAAACTGCTCTTCGGGAGATGGCTGCAGCACCACTCCCTCCCCCGGAGGAGGGCCGGGGGAGAATCTTTTGTTTGACTCCTGTTCCATTGCTGGCATTCACTTCACTTCAGTAGTGGAGGCGAACGCCCCCGTGCTCAGGGCAGAGATCGCAGTCCTACTGGCGAAGGACGCGATAGAGCCGGTCCCTCCAGCCGATATGAGGTCCGGGTTCTACAGCCCGTACTTCATTGTACCCAAGAAAGGCGACGGGTTACGGCCGATCTTGGATCTGCGATTCTTGAACCGGTCCCTTCACAGGCTGCCGTTCAGAATGCTAACGCAGAAACGCATCTTCAGGTGCATCCGTCCCCAAGATTGGTTTGCAGCGATCGGCCTGAAGGACGCGTACTTTCATGTCTCGATTCTCCCTCGACAACTTTCTGTGCTTCGCGTTCGAGGGACGGGCATATCAATACCGCGTCTTACCCTTCGGCCTGTCCCTGTCGCCCCGCGTCTTTACGAAGGTTGCGGAGGCGGCCATTGCTCCCATGAGAGAGCATGGTGTTCGCATTCTCAACTACCTCGACGACTGGCTGATCCTTGCCCAGTCGCGAGAGCAGTTGTGCGAACACAGGGACAGGGTGCTCAGTCACCACAGCCAGTTGGGACTTCGGGTCAACTGGGAGAAGAGCAAACTCTGTCCTATGCAGAGGATCTCTTTTCTCGGTATGGAGATAGACTCGGTCGCCATGACAGTGTGCCTCACCGAGGAGCGCATCCAGTCAGTGTTGAACTGCCTGAATTCGTTCAGAGGCAGGACAGCGGCACCACTGAAACATATTCAGAGGCTCCTGGGGCATATGGCATCCGCAGCCGCAGTAACGCCGTTGCTTCATATGAGACCGCTTCAACGCTGGCTACACGACCAAGTCCCGAGATGGGGGTGGCACAGCGGTTCCCGCCGCGTCCAAGTGACTCCGAGGTGCCGCCAAACCTTCAGCCAGTGGTCGGACCCTTCGTTTCTACCGGCGGGAGTTCCCCTAGAACAAGTATCCAGGCACTCCGTTGTCCACGTACAACGGGCTTGCAGTTTCGGGTCTGTGGACGGGGCCTCAACTGCAATGGCATATCCATTGCCTCGAGTTGTTAGCAGTTCGTCTTGCACTCAGCCGCTTCAAAGTTCCGCTCAGAGGCAAGCACGTTCTGGTCCGTACGGACAACACTGCGGCCGTTGCGTACACCAACAAACAGGGTGGTCTACGCTCCCGTCGCATGTCACAACTCGCCCGCCATCTCCTCTTATGGAGTCAGAAGCATCTGAGGTCGCTTCGTGCCATTCACATTCCGGGCCTGCTCAATCGTGCAGCCGACGAGCTCTCACGACAGCCAGTGCTCCCTGGAGAGTGGCGACTCCATCCCCAGGCGGTCCAGCTGATCTGGAGTCGTTTCGGGGCCGCACAGGTAGACCTGTTTGCCTCCCCAGAGACGACCCACTGCCAGTGGTTCTATTCCTTGACCGAGGGGACCCTCGGGTCAGATGCCCTGGCACACAGCTGGCCCCGGGGCCAATGCAAATATGCGTTTCCCCCAGTGAGCCTTCTTGCACAAACACTGTTCAGGTCAGGGAGGACGAGGAGCTGTTGGTCGCTCCGTATTGGCCCAACCGGACTTGGTTCCCGGAACTAGTGCTCCTCGCGGCAGCACCTCCTTGGCCCATTCCTCTGAGGAAGGACCTCCTAACTCAGAGACAGGGCACCCTATGGCACCCTCGTCCGGACCTCTGGAAACTCCATGCCTGGTCCCTGGACGGGACGCGGAGGTTCTAGGTGACCTACCGCAAGCGGTAGTTGACACCATCACTTCTGCTAGAGCCCCCTCTACGAGGTGCCTCTATGCGTTGAAGTGGAACCTGTTTGTCGATTGGTACTCTTCTCGCAGAGAAGACCCCCGAAGATGTTCGATCAGGTCTGTGCTTTCCTTTCTACAAGATGGGTTGGAGCGAAGGCTGTCTCCCTCCACCCTCAAAGTCTATGTTGCCGCTATCGCCGCTAATCATGAGCTAGTAGATGGAAAATCTCTAGGTAAGCACGATCTGATCGTCAGGTTCCTGAGGGGGGCGAGGAGACTAAATCCGCCTCGCCCTCCCTCTGTACCCTCTTGGGACTTGTCTCTGGTGCTAACCGCACTGCAGAGAGCGCCCTTTGAGCCTTTGCAGTCAGCAGAGTTGAAAATCTTGTCGTTAAAGACAATACTCCTGACTGCATTGGCCTCCATCAAGAGGGTAGGGGACCTGCAGGCATTTTCGGTCGACGAATCGTGCCTGGAATTCGGGCCCGGTAACTCTCATGTGATCATGAGACCCTGGCCTGCTCCCTTCCGGGACCAAGTGGTGAGCCTGCAAGCGCTGCCTTCGGAGGAGGCAGACCCAGCCCTAGCTTTTCTCTCTCCCGTCCGTGCTCTCCGGACTTACGTGGACAGAACGCAAAGCTTCAGGACCTCAGAGCAGCTCTTCGTCTGTTACGGAGGACAGCAGAAGGGAAAGGCTGTCTCCTAGCAGAGGATGGCCCACTGGATAGTGGATGCCATCGTCTTGGCGTATGAATCCCAAGACGTGCCTTGCACGCTCGGGTTAAGAGCCCACACCACTAGGGGTGTTGCTTCTTCCTGGGCGCTGGCTCGTGGCGCCTCGCTGACAGATATTTGTAGAGCTGCGGGCTGGGCGACACCCAACACGTTCGCTAGATTTTATAGCCTCCGTGTAGAGCCGGTATCTTCCTGTGTGCTCACTTCCCATAGTCAGTAACACCGAAGTGCCCGTTCTAGTGTCGGCTTGCTGCGCATTCCCTCCCACATGGTACGGATACGTGCGCTTATCTGCTCCAGTCAAGTTCCCCAGAATGGCGAACTCTGTTGAGTTCGTCCGCAACCCGCGGCAGTCGGACGTGGCGGAGTGTTCGACGTCAGGTCTAACACTCGTATGCATTGGTAGAACTTGTGTTAGGCTGGGTGCCATATGTTGTGACCCCACGGCGGTCCCATATGTGTATTCTTCCACGGTACGGCTCCCTACGGCGAGCCTGTGTCTTTCCCTCTGCAGAGTCTCCTCTGCCGTCTCAGGAAGGTGTTGTCCCCCTCCTCTAATTGGCCGGGGCCACCCCTGGGACTTCCGTATGTTGTGCTGCCCACGGCCAGCCCATACGTGTATTTTCCACATGTTAACTCCCTCTGGGCATGATGTGGCTTCCGCAGCGGCCTTCACGGGCACGCTTTCCCAGCGTTATCCAATACAGTCAGCTGAGTGGGTCTTGCGGAATAGCAGCTTTGACTCTCCCTGCGTGAATTTCCCTGCCCGCATCAGATCGGGGTCTGAGGGGCTCATCGCTGGGCGCTGGAAGTGGTAGTAACTATGGTGTTTTCCAAAGGGATCCCAATTCGTCGGTACGTCCGACGTACGTCGAATGTGACCGACTGAAAGGGAACGTCTCGGTTACGTATGGTAACCCTCGTTCCCTGAAGGAGGGAACAGAGACATACGTCGGTTACCATACGTAACCGAGACGTTTTATTATACCTAGGGTTAGTGCTTTAAACAAAGCCGTAACCCTAAGACACAGTAAAAGTCTAGCTTTGTCACCGATCAGCCTTCTTTGACCCTTGACCTCAGACTCTGGTGTGAACACACTGTGGAAGAGAGGGTGGAGAGGATGCTGTCGCCCCGTGTGCAGCGAGAGGTGGACTGTTCCGCGGTGTATCAGTACAACACACAGGGCTGGAGGCTGGACGTGGACCGAATGCGGCACGAGCACGGAGGAGACGACGGCATCGCGCTTTACTACAAGGGACAGGGACCTAAAGCGTCCTGTTACATATTCAAGTGAGCAAAACATCATATCCCAGCTATTCTGACAGATCACACATTCATATTTCAAACACATGTATTAATATTAGGCTTGTGAATTGCTTTTTTTACTTGATAAACTGAGTTCTATTGGTGTAACCCAATGGTTAAAATTATTTAAAATAAGACAAAAGGAGCTTTAAAACAATCTAAAGTAACTAAAAATCAAGATGAAACGTGAAACCATATTTCTCATTTTAAGTTGTTCCCTCAACAATCATTGTTAGTTGTCTTGGAAAAACCTGGGGATGAAATTTCGGCTGGTATTGATAATTCTTTATATTTGAAAGCCGATAACGATATATTGATGCATCCCTAATCGGTGTATACATATACACCGATCATGCATAACATTATGACCGGTAAAGTGAATAACACTGATGATCTCTTCATCTCCTGTTAGTGGGTGGGGTATATTAGGCAGCAAGTGAACATTTTGTCCTCAGAGTTGATGTGTTAGAAGCAGGAAAAATGGGCAAGCGTAAGGATTTGAGCGAGTTTGACAAGGGCCAAACTGCAGCTCTTGTGGGGTGTTCCCGGTCTGCAGTGGTCAGTCTCTATCAAAAGTGCTCCAAGGAAGGAACAGTGGATAACCGGCTACTGGATGTTCTCCATCCATGTGGATGTTCCTTTGACACGTCCTACCTACCTAAGCATTGTTGAGACCATGTCCAGCCTTTCATGGAAACGGTATTCCCTGGTGGCTCTTTTATCAGGATTGCTGAAATTTGATTTCTCAATTCATAACCCCTTTAATTGATCAAATATTTAGTTGGATGAATCACACAGTCTGTGAATCATGTTTTTTTATATATATATTTGTTTATAATTTTTTTCATTTAATTATTGTAGTTAAACTAAAATTAAGAATATGTTTTATTGGTGTAAAATTACTTACAGTGCTATTTACATTTCAATGTGTCATTAAATTGAGAAAAATGCACCACATTTTACTAAAGCATGTTTTGTGTGTGTCTTTGTCTCTCAGACCTCCTGACATTGAGACGGAGATGGTGAACCGGACGGTCAGACGGTGCTGTGAAGGCTGGGCCGGCCCTCACTGCTCACAGGGTGAGATCAGATGCTTTTCGGTCTTTGTATATGATCAGATATTGAGAATGTTGTTGAATATGTTATTATTTCTGTATGTGCAGAGTTATGGTCATATGTATGTTATCTGTCCATCTCTGTGCAGGGGTGGGTGCCAGGGGTCAGTGTTTCTCCACCTGGACGTGTGAAGAGTTTCCCGGGGTACATAACGCGTCGCTCATGGCGCTGGAGCAGTGCTGCAGTAACCTGTGGGGACTGAGCTGGAGAAACGCCTCCGATCAGACCTGTTTGTCATGCACATACACACTCCTGCCAGGTATTAGTGTTCACATGTACAAATATGTATCACATTACGTTTATTAGTTCATGTTAAATCTGTGTAATCCAAATGTATGGACATTTTTTATCCAATTCAAATACATATTTTTGTTGCTCTCATTTATATGAGTGTGTGTTTCTGTCTCTCTCCGCTCAGACGTCAGGTCTTCTCCTATCATTCGCGGCGCCCGTGACCCGCAGGCGTCCGGCACCTGTATGAGCTGGGGCGGGACGCACTACCGCACCTTTGACCGGAAGCACTTCCACTTCCAGGGCAGCTGCACGTACCTGCTGGCCTCATCCACTGACGGGACGTGGGCCGTATACATAAGTTCAGTCTGTGATGCTGTGGGGCACTGTCGCAAGGTACGAACACCGACTCGCTGTGAGTTTATATTCTCACAAACGCCCCTTAAAATCATTACTTTACTTCTAGTTACAGCACCAAATAAACATGAATGAACATCAGAAAGAATGTTGAAAGATACAGAACAACTTATCAAAATCCATATCATTAGGGGTTCAAGCAGCGCAGCGCTGAAACTCAATTATAATTGTTCGATTTTCCGAAGGATCATCATTCTCCCTTAAAAGTGTCCGGGCAGACCAATCCATAAGTCGTAGAGACTTGAAACTTTGAGGGCTGGTAGTACTCACAACGTCTACAACTCCACCAAAGCTCGTCCCAATTGGCCTGACGGGGACGCTACAGCACTCAAAAGTGCGAAATGACTCATAACTAATGGTATGGTACCTCCATGCCTGGTATTTTGGATTTTTTGAAAAACCTACTTTTGCGATCTAGTCCTAGGTTTTCGGTTCAGAGCCAAACCAGTGTAGAAATATTCTCTGGAGAGTGACCAATAGGTGCAATAATTATCAAAAAATCGCTAAGGGGAGACTAAATATTGGATGTGACCAGGAGCCACTTTTACTAAAATGGCTATAACTCATTAACAGAACGAGATATTTTCACTAAACTTGGGACACGTGTATGAGCTCATTCTTAGGTTGCATGATAAAAAAGTGACGATTGGCCACTTGGTGGTGCTATAACAGAAAACAACATGAAAACGGCTATAACCACCCAACCATTAGTCCAATTGACTTGAAAATAGAGTCCTGCACGGGTTCGGGTACCTGCGAATATTGCTGAAACGGGTGAAAAACATCCTAACTGTGTCGGATACGGGTGCGGGTCGGGTCAGACAAGGGAGAATCAAGGGTCTAAACACGGGTTTAAAACAGTCACGTGCAAACGTAAAAATATATGCATATTTTTAGGAACACATCTACAAAAATATGCCTTGCCTGTATTTCAAGTTGATAAAATAATTTCAAATCCAAATCGTTTTATTTGTGCCCGTGCGGCTCGCGCGCAACCTCCAAGGAGAATCTGCCCGCACTGCAGTCGTCGAGATGGATCCTATGGAGTGGGAGAAAAGAATAGCTAGTGGAGATTGTAAAGTTGTCGACAATATGTCATCAAAAATCAAGTCCAGTGTGTGGGAGAAATTTGGAGTTATCTCAGATGAAGAAAACAATATTGTGAAAGGCTTTGCTGCATGCTAAATCTGCCTTAAAGTTTTCGCAAATGTGGAAGTTCATCGCTGAGGAAGCACGCAGATAACTGTGGTAACAAACCAAGCACACTTCTATCGAACAGTATTTTTCAAAGGGGACAGAACTGAAGGTGCCTCGTAGAGATGATAAGGACACATAACCATGTTTGACAGCTTCGGCTGAAGTTGTCCTTGTGTTAATGGTCGTGTAATAACTTCTGCTGGCAATAAACATTTTTGTAAGTGTGTCTATAATGTGAAATGTTAAACTGATTTTATTCCGGGTGCAGGTAGGGTGTTGGTTCTATTTTAAGCGGGTCGGTGCAGATTTTAATTAGTGCTGATGTAGGAAAACGGGTCGGATGTGGTTTTAAGCACTGCGGGTACGGGCGGGTGCGGATTTACAAAATCGGACCCGTGCAGGACTCTGGTCCAGGGTGCCAAGTCTGTCTATGAGGACATTGGCGTATCTCAAAACACATGGTCGCCATCGCCCAAGGATTTTTTAACCTGTATTAGACAGGGTTAACAGAGGCCGATCGGAACGAAACTCGATATGCGTCATCGGCACGATGCACTAAAGGAGCCTGAGAAGTTTTGAGCCAGCACTTTTCACAGGAATCACCGCCTAATGTAACGTTCACACCGGATGCGAATAAATGTTGGATGCTTGAACATTTTGAGTTTACTCGCTTCATTCGTGCGCGAAATTCGCTTCATTCGCGTGACATTCATTTCACAACAGATGCGAATTCGCGTCATGGGCGGGGCTTCTGCCAGCCGGCTCGTCTCGTTGAGAAATGGCTGACATGGGCTGTGTTTACACGTCTTTTTTGTTAAAATCTACTATTAATGAGTGACAAAACGTAGTTTTAAGACTTTTTCAGGCGATAATGTAGTTGTTTAAAGCTCAAATCTGTGGTTAATAAAGAGAGCTCCTCTCTGAACATGTGATCTGGTGTGTGTGGAGTTATGAGCTCCAGCGGATCAGCGGCGCTCAGCGCTCATTAACCCAGGCGAGAGCAGCCTTTCCTCGGCCAGTCCTTCAGTCGTCTGCCGCTGGCTCTGATGTCTCTGTGGCGTCTCCAGCTATAATTCGTCTTTTAACGGACGATCTTTGGTCTCATGGATCTATAATTTGTTCCCTGGCGAATCGTTTAGGCTGAGGGCAAAGTGAAGTTTCATTACTTTTTTATTTTTAGGCTATTTAACTTTACGTTACCGTTGTAGCCGACTAGCACTGACTTTGAATGTTTGACTGAATTGGTTGTTTTATTTCATATGTAGCTTATTATACCTTTTACTTATACTTTTGTATTATTGATCATACATAAACTTGCATTTAACAAAAAGAGACTGGGTTGTGTTTCATGTCATTTAATGCTATCACAGTGATAATCATATGCACACTTGTCTGAACCAGATATTAATATATGATTAATATAAACCAGTTTTTCTCCTCATGTTTGTCACTACTAGAGCAAGCTCCTGATTGGTTAACGTGGCGAGAATATCAAAGTTCAGATTTTTCAACTCGGACGATTCTCTCCATTTGCGCAAATCACGTGTCAAACGTTCAATTCGCACAATTCGCGCCATGTCAATGCGCCACAGAATAACTATTCGCGTCTTAGCATTGACTTAACATCGTGTCATTCACGTCCGGTGTGAACGCACCATTAAGCCTTGTTTATACTCAACACGTCCACAAGAGCGCGAGGGTGCGGCAAAAATGACGTCAACGCGGAGTGGGCGGTCGTGAGCGTTGGGTGCGCAAGACCCCATTTCGCCTGCCGGTGTGCAGCGCATTTTTTGTAATAGCGCGCGCGACTCCGCTTCCGAAGATGAACGAGTTCTAAGCGAATCTAGCCGAGCATGACATCTCATCACACCGGCACCCAGTTTGCACATACAAATTAGGTGCTTATATTTACAAAATGAGCCTATAAATGCCGAAATAAGCCCTTTTAAATAAAGATCCATGTTTAATAAAAAAAATTCACGAAACTAAATGAAAATGTTTAGTGAAATTAGGAAATATTTAAGAGATCGTTAATTTAGTTGTATACATGTGTGCATATATTTTGTTCTCATGTCACAAGTAATAATATCAAGGTTTACTGAGTTTTACACAATTCTTTTGTAGTGTGGTTTTCGGTGAAGTGTACTAAAATAAATATCATCACCTGTGTACATTAGCCCACTTCTTCTCAACGCTTTTTCCTGATGGTTTATAAAACAATTACTCCGAGTCGCCCTCTGTCGTTTCAAAGAATAGCACAGCGGCGAGCGCGTCAAGGATAAACGCCTCGTCCGTTTGGGGAGGAGCGAGCGCAGTCAGCGGGGGCTCGCGCTGCGGAGCCAGGCGAAAGTATAAATAAGGCTTCAGACTCCTGAATCCTTCCCGAATCTAACGATACCAAACATGCCTTATGGTTTGTGCAGCGGTGTGAGTCCGATCGAGACGAAACCACCGTAGGAAATTCGAAAACATAGGTCAATAGCTAAACAATAATAAAGTGTCTACATCTTCAAAATGAAACGAGATATTTACACCAAATTTGACACACATATGTATGGACATACTCACCTAACAAAAGTTGTGGAGATTGGGCAAACGGTGGTGCTATAACTGTCAAAAACCTTTAAAAAACATATTTTTTCTTAGTAAATTGGCTGTAAATGGTCTTTTCCATCTATGATATAACTGGTTACATGCTTGCTAAATAAAACATCATATCTTTTAACGCATGTCCTTACAGGCCTTAAACGCTTGAACCCTGATAACCTGATAATACATAAAATAATAATATTTGATGTATTGTTGAATAGATCTAGTTGTACTCTGAAAAGCATCATATTCAGAGGTAAAATGCTGACCTTTAGACCTGTAAAACAAAAAAAACTGTTTACTTATGCATCTTGCACTACCATACCTTAACTGGATTATGCTCATTTGCACTGCCGACTGTATTCACAGTACCAACTGTTTACATTTGCATTTTGCACCGTACTTCTAACTGTAATATGCAATCACTTCCACTGCACTTTACACTTTTTTTTCGGATAGCTTCTGTCCATACTTCATTGCACTACCTTAATCCACTGCTATATTCCTCATATTAGCCTAACATATTATTGTATACCTCTATCTGTACAATTCTGTTTACCGTAATAACCATCTCTATATACACTCACCTAAAGGATTATTAGGAACAGCTGTTCAATTTCTCATGAATGCTATTATCTAATCAACCAATCACATGGCAGTTGCTTCAATGCATTTAGGGGTGTGGTCCTGGTCAAGACAATCTCCTGAACTCCAAACTGAATGTCGGAATGGGAAAGAAAGGGGATTTAAGCAATTTTGAGCGTGGCATGGTTGTTGGTGCCAGACGGGCCGGTCTGAGTATTTCACAATCTGCTCAGTTACTGGGATTTTCACGCACAACCATTTCTAGGGTTTACAAAGAATGGTGTGAAAAGGGAAACACATCCAGTATGGGGCCGTCCTGTGGGCCAAAATGCCTTGTTGATGCTAGAGGTCAGAGGAGAATGGGCCGACTGATTCAAGCAGATGGAAGAGCAACTTTGACTGAAATAACCACTCGTTACAACCGAGGTATGCAGCAAAGCATTTGTGAAGCCACAACACGCACAACCTTGAGGCGGATGGGCTACAACAGCAGAAGACCCCACCGGGTACCACTCATCTCCACTACAAATAGGAAAAAGAGGCTACAATTTGCACCAGCTCACCAAAATTGGACAGTTGAAGACTGGAAAAATGTTGCCTGGTCTGATGAGTCTGGATTTCTGTTGAGACATTCAGATGGTAGAGTCAGAATTTGGCGTAAACAGAATGAGAACATGGATCCATCATGCCTTGTTACCACTGTGCAGGCTGGTGGTGGTGGTGTAATGGTGTGGGGGATGTTTTCTTGGCACACTTTAGGCCCCTCAGTGCCAATTGGGCATGGTTTAAATGCCACGGCCTACCTGAGCATTTGTTTCTGACCATGTCCATCCCTTTATGACCAGCATGTGCCCATCCTCTGATGGCTACTTCCAGCAGGATAATGCCCCATGTCACAAAGCTCCAATCATTTCAAATTGGTTTCTTGAACATGACAATGAGTTCACTGGACTAAAATGGCCCCCACAGTCCCCAGATCTCAACCCAATAGAGCATCTTTGGGATGTGGTGGAACGGGAGCTTCGTGCCCTGGATGTGCATCCCACAAATCTCCATCAACTGCAAGATGCTATCCTATCAATATGGGCCAACATTTCTAAAGAATGCTTTCAGCTCCTTGTTGAATCAATGCCACGTAGAATTAAGGCAGTTCTGAAGGCCAAAGGGGGTCAAACACAGTATTAGTGCTGCTCCTAATAATCCTTTAGGGGAGTGTATATATATATATATATATTCAGTACATATCCATGTCCTGCATTTATTCATCCATTGTATATCCTGCTCTTGCTGCTATTGCACTTCTGGTTAGACCTAAACTGCATTTCGTTGCCTTGTACCTGTACTTGTGTAATGACAATAAAGTTGAATCAAATCTAATCTAATCTAATCTAATCTAATCTAATCTAATCTGTAGCAGAGTTTCAGTTTTAGGCTGTACGATTATCAAATATGTCTTTTTTGTTGATTCAAGGATTGGCCAATTCAAGAAAATTAGCAAGTTGTTCCATATCATTATGAGCAGACGGCTGAACAAAACAAACCGACATGTGTTTCTACAGCTGCTTTCTGATGGTCATTGGATGAGAAATGAATGAAACCATCAAGCTTGCCAGGCGGCTCTCCTTGAACGCCAATGACACAGAACGTGTAGTTGGTTCTGGGAGTTTGGGATCTTGTTATATCATGATATGATTGTGTTCAGTAATTGCACACAGGCGGTCGTCTTGGCTGCTGTTTATGTGGGTTGTTCTGTTTTTTAGGGTCTGCGGATGATGTTGGGTCTTGGCTTGGTCTCCATTCACAAAGGCAACATGACCGTTAACGGTTTAGCACTACCGAAGGGCGAACCTCTCTTCCAGAACGGTATGACAAACACACAGACGCTCATACCATCTACTATAGGTTTTGTATTGCAGCTGCAAAACTCCAGTTTTCCCAGCTATATTTCAATAATCAATATGTTTACTCTGGCAGATGACAGATCGGGGCAGTTGCTTTTACTATTTACGTTATTGGCTAAGCATATATATATATATATATATTGTGTGTATGAAGTGTGTTTCTGGTGTGTTCAGGAGTCAGCGTTCACTGGCTGGGTGACTTTGTGTTTGTGGAGAGCGGTTTGGGCGTCAGACTGAAGTTTGACATGGAGAACACCGTCTACCTGACCGTTACCGCCGAACACCTCGACGCCACTAGGGGACTTTGCGGCGTTTATAACAATAACCCAGATGGTGAGAACGTTTGGCTTGATTTGGAAAGATTGCATAAATAAAATGACCAGATTCTGTCATATCACAGCACATTTTGAGCGTGTGTTTCCATGCATTCCCACCCTGAAAAGAAACTATTTTCACTCAGAAGTTGCTAGTTAAATTTGTATATACGGTAATTACAAAGAAACACTGAGTTAGTATTTCAGTGTAAAACATTTACAACATCTTGATGTTGTGCAGATGACTTCACGACCAGCGGAGGAAGTGTGTCTCAGTACGCCGCCAGCTTTGGGAACTCATGGCGTGTGCAAGATCAGCAAGGCCAGGTGAGACACGACTCTTTAAGGATTGAGATACAATTGGTTGATCAGAAAAGATGCAGCAAGGCTGCTTAATAGAATTAGCTATATTTGCATAAACATGTATTTGAAAAATGTCTTTACACCCTGTTTATGATGTGAGCGTATAGTAATTGTACACATAGAGCTAGTGCACTTCATAGTCTGTGGAAATGTGAATTGTAAAAAATAAATAATGAAAATTAAGATAAAAAATAAATACATAGGCTCAAATAATTAAACAAACAAACCAATAAATAAAAATTACTCTAATTAAAATTAGACTAACATAAATAATAAAAACTAAGATTAAAAAATAAATTAAATGAATTAAAATTACATTAAAATAACAAAAAATACATTAAAATAAAATTAGTTTAAAATTCATAAATAATTAAAAAGTTTAAAACAAATTAATATTTTAGTCAAATAAATTCATTTGAATTTGATTAAAATGAATAAAATGAACAAACAAATTAAATTATTACATTAAAATAAAATCAGATTAAAATAAATAAATCATTAAAATAAATAAATAAATAACAAAAATTACATTAAAATACAATTTGATTCAATAAATTA
The DNA here is from genome assembly GCA_023566225.1 of Romanogobio albipinnatus. Classification (NCBI taxonomy): domain Eukaryota; kingdom Metazoa; phylum Chordata; class Actinopteri; order Cypriniformes; family Gobionidae; genus Romanogobio; species Romanogobio albipinnatus. Next base: position 42,988,218 of record CM042260.1, on the reverse strand, counting down.
TTCAAATAATTTTGAATAATTATATTTAAATACTTAAAATGTTTTGAAAATTAGATTAAATTATTTAAAATAAATACATATACTAAAATAAATGAATAAATATTGGATTAAATTGGATTAAAATAAAGAAATAACAAACAATGAACAAATTAATGATACAGTATAGTACTGTACTAGAAACAAAACGTAATAGTGTAACTTAATAGACCTCAATATTTCCCAAAAGCCTATATGGCTGCCTTTAAAATTTTAGGATGATCATATTTTGGGGTAACTAAAAGATGAAATATTATAATCATTATAAATCATAATCATTATGATAACAAGCTGTAATCATTACACTAATCTCTGACTGTAAACTTCCTGATTTTACATTGTGAAATGCGTAATACAGTTACTCTTGTGTGTGTGTGTGTGTGTGTGTGTGCGTGTGTGTGTGCGTGTGTGTGTGTGTGTGTGTGTGTGTGTGTGTGTGTGTGCGTGCGTGTGTGTGTGTGTGTGTGTGTGTGTGTGTGTGTGTGTGTGTGTGTGTGTGTGTGTGTGTGTGTGTGTGTGTGTGTGTGTGTGTGTGTTACACAGGTGTGCAGTGATGCTGCTGAGTTGGGCCACAGCTGTGATCTCTCCAGTGATGTCTCTCTGCGGCGTGACGCTGAAGCCGCATGCCATCGTCTTAAAGAAAGGCCGTTCTCACAGTGCCATCAGCAGGTCAGGTCACAGGACACTCACTGTACAGGACAGTACACACTCACACACACACACACACACACATTAACACGCTTCTGCTGGCCCGCTCAGGTGGACCCCGGCCCGTATATAGACACGTGTCTGTACCTGTTCTGCAGTCTGGACGCGAGCGAGAGGGAGACGGCGGTGTGTGACACCTTAGCCAGCTTCGTGCGCGAGTGTGTGGCGCAACACATCATCATCCGCTGGAGGGCCAAAGGCTTCTGTGGTAATAACAAACAATCATCTGCTGGTGTATACAGGCATATTCATATTTCATATTCATATAGAGAGTTTGAAATTCTGTGCTAGCTACAACAAGAACAAATGAACACTAATACGGATTATTTGTGGAAATGGCCAGGTGTGGAAAGCACTAAGAAATGTCATGGATAATATTAGAATATGATTTAAAATATAAAAACAAAAACTAATGATTAAAATATTAATGAAAAAGTTTTATATATAGATATTTTACTTCTCTTCTATAAAAAAAATGAAGTTTGTGGCACAAAATATTGCTTAAAAAATAATATTATCTAGTAGATGTTTGTCTAAGGTTATTATTTTTTGTAATTTAGCCTTTATTCATGTCAGTATTTTATTATTTGTAAGTTTATTTACTATAGAAAAAAATTATTGTTATTTATTTTAATAACATTTTATTTTAATGTTTTATATATATATATAATCACATTTAAATAAAATTATATTAAAATAAATAAATGACAAAAATACAATCAAAATAAAATTTTAAATGTATAAATAAATTAAAAAAAGAAATTAGATTAAAATAAAGTATTTATTGATTGTTTGTTTTTTTAAATAAATACATAAATACAAATTAAATTAAAGTTAAATTAGATTAAAATAAATCAACTATTAAAATAAATAATTTATACTTTATATGTATATACATATTTATTTATTTTTTATATATATTATGTATTTATTTATTTATTTATTTATAAATAAATGTATCTCTTTATAAATAAACGATTAAAATAAATAAATTATACTTAGATAAAAACATTATTTATATATATGTATGTATGTGTGTGTATATATATATATATATATATATAAAATGTATTTATTTATTTATTATATATCACTTATTTATTTATTAAATATATGATCTATTTATTTATTTATTTATTATGTATGTATTTATTTATTTATTTATGATATATTATCTATTTAGTTATTAAATATATTATGTATTTATGTATTTATTAAATATATTATGTATTATTTAGTTATTAAATATATTATGTATTTATTTATGATATATTTATTTATTTATTATATATTACCTATTTATTTATTGAATATATTATGTATTATTTATTAATTAAATACATTATGTATTTATTTATTTATTTATTATATATATATTATTTATTTATTAAATGCATGTCTCTCTTTCTCTGCGTGCTTCATGTATTGTGCCTGTTATTTAAATCTTTGTTCCCGTCTGCAGAGCGTGTTTGTCCGAGCGGTCAGGTGTTCTCCGACTGCGTGTCGTCCTGCCCGCCCAGCTGCTCGTCTCCTGGTCCTCCCTCCGGTCAGTGTCGGGACGAGTGTGTGGGCGGGTGCGAGTGTCCTCCGGGTCTGTTCCTGCACGCCGGTCAGTGTCTGCGACGGGACGACTGCCCCTGCTTCCACCGACGCCGCAGCTTCAGCGCAGGAGACGCCCTCAGGCAGAGGTGCAACACATGGTGGGTCCCCCGCACGGCTGGAGGCGGAGACCGCTGGACGGTCCGGTCACGTCCTCACTCTCTGTCTGTCTTCCAGTGTGTGTCGAGCCGGTCAGTGGGAATGTTCCGGAGAGAGATGCGAGGCTCAGTGCGCTGTGATCGGAGCGATGCACATCACCACCTTCGATCAGAAGAGATACGGCCTGCAGGGCGGAGACTGCCAGTTCACAGCCGTCGAGGTCAGTTCCTGAAGAGCAGACGTGTGTTAGGACTGATCTGAGATCAGCTCTGTGCTGTTAGGACTGATCTGAGATCAGCTCTGTGCTGTTAGGACTGATCTGAGATCAGCTCTGTGCTGTTAGGACTGATCTGAGGTCAGCTCTGTGCTGTTAGGACTGATCTGAGATCAGCTCTGTGCTGTTAGGACTGATCTGAGATCAGCTCTGTGCTGTTAGGACTGATCTGAGGTCAGCTCTGTGCTGTTAGGACTGATCTGAGATCAGCTCTGTGCTGTTAGGACTGATCTGAGATCAGCTCTGTGCTGTTAGGACTGATCTGAGATCAGCTCTGTGCTGTTAGGAATGATCTGAGATCAGCTCTGTGCTGTAAGGACTGATCTGAGATCAGCTCTGTGCTGTTAGGACTGATCTGAGATCAGCGCTGTGCTGTTAGAATGATCTGAGATCAGCTCTGTGCTGTTAAGAATGATCTGAGATCAGCTCTGTGCTGTTAGGACTGATCTGAGATCAGCGCTGTGCTGTTAGGAATGAGCTGAGATCAGCTCTGTGCTGTTAGGAATGATCTGAGATCAGCTCTGTGCTGTTAGGAATGATCTGAGATCAGCTCTGTGCTGTTAGGACTGATCTGAGATCAGCGCTGTGCTGTTAGGAATGATCTGAGATCAGCTCTGTGCTGTTAGGACTGATCTGAGATCAGCTCTGTGCTGTTAGGAATGATCTGAGATCAGCTCTGTGCTGTTAGGACTGATCTGAGGTCAGCTCTGTGCTGTTAGGAATGATCTGAGATCAGCTCTGTGCTGTTAGGACTGATCTGAGATCAGCTCTGGGGTGTTAGGAATGATCTGAGATCAGCTCTGTGCTGTTAGGAATGATCTGAGATCAGCTCTGTGCTGTTAGGACTGATCTGAGATCAGCTCTGTGCTGTTAGGACTGATCTGAGGTCAGCTCTGTGCTGTTAGGACTGATCTGAGATCAGCTCTGTGCTGTTAGGAATGATCTGAGATCAGCGCTGTGCTGTTAGGACTGATCTGAGATCAGCTCTGTGCTGTTAGGACTGATCTGAGATCAGCTCTGTGCTGTTAGGAATGATCTGAGGTCAGCTCTGTGCTGTTAGAACTGATCTGAGATCAGCTCTGTGCTGTTAGGAATGATCTGAGGTCAGCTCTGTGCTGTTAGGAATGATCTGAGATCAGCTCTGTGCTGTTAGGACTGATCTGAGATCAGCTCTGTGCTGTTAGGACTGATCTGAGATCAGCTTTGTGCTGTTAGGACTGATCTGAGATCAGCTCTGTGCTGTTAGGACTGATCTGAGATCAGCTCTGTGCTGTTAGGACTGATCTGAGATCAGCTCTGTGCTGTTAGGACTGATCTGAGATCAGCTCTGTGCTGTTAGGACTGATCTGAGATCAGCTTTGTGCTGTTAGGACTGATCTGAGATCAGCTCTGTGCTGTTAGGACTGATCTGAGATCAGCTCTGTGCTGTTAGGACTGATCTGAGATCAGCTCTGTGCTGTTAGGACTGATCTGAGATCAGCTCTGTGCTGTTAGGACTGATCTGAGATCAGCTCTGTGCTGTTAGGAATGATCTGAGATCAGCTCTGTGCTGTAAGGACTGATCTGAGATCAGCTCTGTGCTGTTAGGACTGATCTGAGATCAGCGCTGTGCTGTTAGAATGATCTGAGATCAGCTCTGTGCTGTTAAGAATGATCTGAGATCAGCTCTGTGCTGTTAGGACTGATCTGAGATCAGCGCTGTGCTGTTAGGAATGAGCTGAGATCAGCTCTGTGCTGTTAGGAATGATCTGAGATCAGCTCTGTGCTGTTAGGAATGATCTGAGATCAGCTCTGTGCTGTTAGGACTGATCTGAGATCAGCGCTGTGCTGTTAGGAATGATCTGAGATCAGCTCTGTGCTGTTAGGACTGATCTGAGATCAGCTCTGTGCTGTTAGGAATGATCTGAGATCAGCTCTGTGCTGTTAGGACTGATCTGAGGTCAGCTCTGTGCTGTTAGGAATGATCTGAGATCAGCTCTGTGCTGTTAGGACTGATCTGAGATCAGCTCTGGGGTGTTAGGAATGATCTGAGATCAGCTCTGTGCTGTTAGGACTGATCTGAGATCAGCTCTGTGCTGTTAGGACTGATCTGAGGTCAGCTCTGTGCTGTTAGGACTGATCTGAGATCAGCTCTGTGCTGTTAGGAATGATCTGAGATCAGCGCTGTGCTGTTAGGACTGATCTGAGATCAGCTCTGTGCTGTTAGGACTGATCTGAGATCAGCTCTGTGCTGTTAGGAATGATCTGAGGTCAGCTCTGTGCTGTTAGAACTGATCTGAGGTCAGCTCTGTGCTGTTAGGAATGATCTGAGGTCAGCTCTGTGCTGTTAGGAATGATCTGAGATCAGCTCTGTGCTGTTAGGACTGATCTGAGATCAGCTCTGTGCTGTTAGGAATGATCTGAGATCAGCGCTGTGCTGTTAGGACTGATCTGAGGTCAGCTCTGTGCTGTTAGGAATGATCTGAAATCAGCTCTGTGCTGTTAGGACTGATCTGAGATCAGCTCTGGGGTGTTAGGAATGATCTGAGGTCAGCTCTGTGCTGTTAGGAATGATCTGAGATCAGCTCTGTGCTGTTAGGAATGATCTGAGATCAGTTCTGTGCTGTTAGGAATGATCTGAGATCAGCTCTGTGCTGTTAGGAATGATCTGAGATCAGCTCTGTGCTGTTAGGAATGATCTGAGATCAGCTCTGTGCTGTTAGGAATGATCTGAGATCAGCTCTGTGCTGTTAGGAATGATCTGAGATCAGCTCTGTGCTGTTAGGAATGATCTGAGATCAGCTCTGTGCTGTTAGGAATGATCTGAGATCAGCTCTGTGCTGTTAGGAATGATCTGAGGTCTGAGATCAGCTCTGTGCTGTTAGGACTGATCTGAGATCAGCTCTGTGCTGTTAGGACTGATCTGAGATCAGCTCTGTGCTGTTAGGAATGATCTGAGATAAGTTCTGTGCTGTTAGGACTGATCTGAGATCAGCTCTGGGGTGTAAGGAATGATCTGAGGTCAGCTCTGTGCTGTTAGGAATGATCTGAGATCAGCTCTGTGCTGTTAGGACTGATCTGAGATCAGCTCTGTGCTGTTAGGACTGATCTGAGATCAGCTCTGTGCTGTTAGGACTGATCTGAGATCAGCTCTGTGCTGTTAGGACTGATCTGAGATCAGCTCTGTGCTGTTAGGAATGATCTGAGATCAGCTCTGTGCTGTTAGGACTGATCTGAGGTCAGCTCTGTGCTGTTAGGAATGATCTGAGATCAGCTCTGTGCTGTTAGGACTGATCTGAGATCATCTCTGTGCTGTTATCAGCTCTGTGCTGTAAGGACTGATCTGAGATCAGCTCTGTGCTGTTAGGACTGATCTGAGATCAGCGCTGTGCTGTTAGAATGATCTGAGATCAGCTCTGTGCTGTTAGGAATGATCTGAGATCAGCTCTGTGCTGTTAGGACTGATCTGAGATCAGCGCTGTGCTGTTAGGAATGATCTGAGATCAGCTCTGTGCTGTTAGGAATGATCTGAGATCAGCTCTGTGCTGTTAGGAATGATCTGAGATCAGCTCTGTGCTGTTAGGACTGATCTGAGATCAGCGCTGTGCTGTTAGGAATGATCTGAGATCAGCTCTGTGCTGTTAGGACTGATCTGAGATCAGCTCTGTGCTGTTAGGAATGATCTGAGATCAGCGCTGTGCTGTTAGGACTGATCTGAGGTCAGCTCTGTGCTGTTAGGAATGATCTGAAATCAGCTCTGTGCTGTTAGGACTGATCTGAGATCAGCTCTGGGGTGTTAGGAATGATCTGAGGTCAGCTCTGTGCTGTTAGGAATGATCTGAGATCAGCTCTGTGCTGTTAGGAATGATCTGAGATCAGTTCTGTGCTGTTAGGAATGATCTGAGATCAGCTCTGTGCTGTTAGGAATGATCTGAGATCAGCTCTGTGCTGTTAGGAATGATCTGAGGTCAGCTCTGTGCTGTTAGGAATGATCTGAGATCAGCTCTGTGCTGTTAGGACTGATCTGAGATCAGCTCTGTGCTGTTAGGACTGATCTGAGGTCAGCTCTGTGCTGTTAGGACTGATCTGAGATCAGCTCTGTGCTGTTAGGAATGATCTGAGATCAGCGCTGTGCTGTTAGGACTGATCTGAGATCAGCTCTGTGCTGTTAGGACTGATCTGAGATCAGCTCTGTGCTGTTAGGAATGATCTGAGGTCAGCTCTGTGCTGTTAGAACTGATCTGAGGTCAGCTCTGTGCTGTTAGGAATGATCTGAGGTCAGCTCTGTGCTGTTAGGAATGATCTGAGATCAGCTCTGTGCTGTTAGGACTGATCTGAGATCAGCTCTGTGCTGTTAGGAATGATCTGAGATCAGCGCTGTGCTGTTAGGACTGATCTGAGGTCAGCTCTGTGCTGTTAGGAATGATCTGAAATCAGCTCTGTGCTGTTAGGACTGATCTGAGATCAGCTCTGGGGTGTTAGGAATGATCTGAGGTCAGCTCTGTGCTGTTAGGAATGATCTGAGATCAGCTCTGTGCTGTTAGGAATGATCTGAGATCAGTTCTGTGCTGTTAGGAATGATCTGAGATCAGCTCTGTGCTGTTAGGAATGATCTGAGATCAGCTCTGTGCTGTTAGGAATGATCTGAGATCAGCTCTGTGCTGTTAGGAATGATCTGAGATCAGCTCTGTGCTGTTAGGAATGATCTGAGATCAGCTCTGTGCTGTTAGGAATGATCTGAGATCAGCTCTGTGCTGTTAGGAATGATCTGAGATCAGCTCTGTGCTGTTAGGAATGATCTGAGGTCTGAGATCAGCTCTGTGCTGTTAGGACTGATCTGAGATCAGCTCTGTGCTGTTAGGACTGATCTGAGATCAGCTCTGTGCTGTTAGGAATGATCTGAGATAAGTTCTGTGCTGTTAGGACTGATCTGAGATCAGCTCTGGGGTGTAAGGAATGATCTGAGGTCAGCTCTGTGCTGTTAGGAATGATCTGAGATCAGCTCTGTGCTGTTAGGACTGATCTGAGATCAGCTCTGTGCTGTTAGGACTGATCTGAGATCAGCTCTGTGCTGTTAGGACTGATCTGAGATCAGCTCTGTGCTGTTAGGACTGATCTGAGATCAGCTCTGTGCTGTTAGGAATGATCTGAGATCAGCTCTGTGCTGTTAGGACTGATCTGAGGTCAGCTCTGTGCTGTTAGGAATGATCTGAGATCAGCTCTGTGCTGTTAGGACTGATCTGAGATCATCTCTGTGCTGTTATCAGCTCTGTGCTGTAAGGACTGATCTGAGATCAGCTCTGTGCTGTTAGGACTGATCTGAGATCAGCGCTGTGCTGTTAGAATGATCTGAGATCAGCTCTGTGCTGTTAGGAATGATCTGAGATCAGCTCTGTGCTGTTAGGACTGATCTGAGATCAGCGCTGTGCTGTTAGGAATGATCTGAGATCAGCTCTGTGCTGTTAGGAATGATCTGAGATCAGCTCTGTGCTGTTAGGAATGATCTGAGATCAGCTCTGTGCTGTTAGGACTGATCTGAGATCAGCGCTGTGCTGTTAGGAATGATCTGAGATCAGCTCTGTGCTGTTAGGACTGATCTGAGATCAGCTCTGTGCTGTTAGGAATGATCTGAGATCAGCGCTGTGCTGTTAGGACTGATCTGAGGTCAGCTCTGTGCTGTTAGGAATGATCTGAAATCAGCTCTGTGCTGTTAGGACTGATCTGAGATCAGCTCTGGGGTGTTAGGAATGATCTGAGGTCAGCTCTGTGCTGTTAGGAATGATCTGAGATCAGCTCTGTGCTGTTAGGAATGATCTGAGATCAGTTCTGTGCTGTTAGGAATGATCTGAGATCAGCTCTGTGCTGTTAGGAATGATCTGAGATCAGCTCTGTGCTGTTAGGAATGATCTGAGGTCAGCTCTGTGCTGTTAGGAATGATCTGAGATCAGCTCTGTGCTGTTAGGACTGATCTGAGATCAGCTCTGTGCTGTTAGGAATGATCTGAGATCAGCTCTGTGCTGTTAGGAATGATCTGAGATCAGCTCTGTGCTGTTAGGAATGATCTGAGGTCTGAGATCAGCTCTGTGCTGTTAGGACTGATCTGAGATCAGCTCTGTGCTGTTAGGACTGATCTGAGATCAGCTCTGTGCTGTTAGGAATGATCTGAGATAAGTTCTGTGCTGTTAGGACTGATCTGAGATCAGCTCTGGGGTGTAAGGAATGATCTGAGGTCAGCTCTGTGCTGTTAGGAATGATCTGAGATCAGCTCTGTGCTGTTAGGACTGATCTGAGATCAGCTCTGTGCTGTTAGGACTGATCTGAGATCAGCTCTGTGCTGTTAGGACTGATCTGAGATCAGCTCTGTGCTGTTAGGACTGATCTGAGATCAGCTCTGTGCTGTTAGGAATGATCTGAGATCAGCTCTGTGCTGTTAGGACTGATCTGAGGTCAGCTCTGTGCTGTTAGGACTGATCTGAGATCAGCTCTGTGCTGTTAGGACTGATCTGAGATCAGCTCTGTGCTGTTAGGAATGATCTGAGATCAGCGCTGTGCTGTTAGGACTGATCTGAGATCAGCTCTGGGGTGTTAGGAATGATCTGAGGTCAGCTCTGTGCTGTTAGGACTGATCTGAGATCAGCTCTGTGCTGTTAGGAATGATCTGAGATCAGCTCTGTGCTGTTAGGAATGATCTGAGATCAGCTCTGTGCTGTTAGGACTGATCTGAGGTCAGCTCTGTGCTGTTAGGAATGATCTGAGATCAGCTCTGTGCTGTTAGGATTGATCTGAGATCAGCTCTGTGCTGTTAGGACTGATCTGAGATCAGCTCTGGGGTGTTAGGAATGATCTGAGGTCAGCTCTGTGCTGTTAGGACTGATCTGAGGTCAAATCAAATCAATCAAATCACTTTATTTGTCACACAGCCATATACACAAGTGCAACAGCAGGTGAAATTCTTAGGTGCAGTTCCGAGCAACATAGTAGTCACGACATGACATGTACAACATTTAAGCAACAACAGATTACACATCTGATGCGCACACAATTACTCACAGCACAGTATACACTACAATAAACAATAAATAATTTACACAATGTGAGTGTAGTTCTCACAGCTTTAAACAATATACACATACTTACAATATACATATACTTTAAACAATATACACTAAACATACACTAAACAATATACATTACGCTATAATAATAATAATAATAATATACAATGTATAGTATAAAATATTATTCACAGATTGAAAAATTGAAATCCAAAGTGCAATAGATGCTGTATGATAAATAAATGTGTATATAATGTGTGTGTATCTACAGTGGTTTGTGCTGAGTGATATTCTGTCCAGAGTGTGTTATGATCCTGATGGATCAAGAGTTAAGTAGTCTGATTGCTTGTGGGAAGAAGCTGTTCTGGAGTCGGCTGGTGCGTGTTCTGATGCTACGGTACCGTCTACCTGATGGCAGCAGTGAGAGCAGCCCATGGTTCGGGTGGCTAGAGTCTCTGATGATCCTCTGAGCTCTCTTCACACACCGCCTGGCGTAAATGTCCTGGAGGGAGGGAAGCTCACCTCCGATGATGCAGCTGGCCGTGCGCACTACCCTTTGCAGGGCCTTGCGGCTGCGGGCGGTACTGTTGCCGTACCAGGTGGTGATGCAGCCAGTCAGCAGGCTCTCGATGGTGCTGCTGTAGAAGCGTGTGAGGATGTGGCGGTTCATTCCAAACCTCCTCAGCCGTCGCAGGAAGAAAAGGCGCTGATGAGCCTTCTTCACAACGGCCTCGGAGTGGTCGGACCATGAGAGTTCCTCTGTGATGTGGACACTGAGGAACTTGAAGCTGCTGACTCTCTCCACCGGTGCTCCATCGATGGTGATGGGGCGGTGTTCTCTCTCATTCCTCCTGAAGTCGACCACCAGCTCCTTGGTCTTGCTGACGTTGAGGGAGAGGTTGTGCTCCTGACACCACCGTGTCAGAGTGTGCACCTCCTCTCTGTAGGCCGTTTCATCATTGTCAGTGATGAGACCTACCACCGTCGTATCGTCAGCAAACTTGATGATGGTGTTGGAGCTGTGGGTTGCCACACAGTCATGTGTGTACAGGGAGTACAGGAGTGGGCTGAGAACGCAGCCCTGAGGGGCTCCAGTGTTGAGAGTCAGTGATGAGGAGATGTTACTGCCCATTCTGACCACCTGGCGTCTGTTTGACAGGAAGTCCAGGATCCAGCTGCATAACAAGCTGTTTAAGCCTAGAGCCCGGAGTTTAATGTCAAGTATGGAGGGCACGATGGTGTTGAATGCTGAGCTGTAGTCCACAAACAGCATTCTCACATATGTGTTCCTCTTTTCCAGGTGGGAGAGAGCAGTGTGTATAGTGGATGAAATGGCATCATCAGTGGAGCGGTTTGTGCGGTATGCAAACTGCAGTGGGTCCAGTGAGGGGGGGAGAACAGAGCAGATATGGTTTCTGACTAGTCTCTCAAAGCATTTACTGATGATGGGGGTCAGAGCAACAGGACGCCAGTCGTTTAAGCAGGGGGTTTTTGACTGCTTAGGTACAGGAACAATAGTGGACGTTTTAAAGCATGTGGGGACCACAGACAGGGAGAGGGACAGGTTAAAAATGTCCGTGAAGACTCCAGCCAGTTGGTGCGCGCACGCTCTGATCACACAGCCGGGAATGCCGTCTGGACCCGCAGCTTTACGGACGTTCACCTGCCGGAAGGATCGGGTTACATCCGCGACAGATACGGAGAGTGCACTAACCTCTGTATCTTCAGCCGCTCTCTCTCTCTCCGCGAGGGCGGTGTTAGTTCCCTCAAAGCGAGCATAGAAGGTGTTGAGCTCGTCCGGGAGAGAGGCAGCGGTGTTCACGGTGGAGTTTGTGTTCCCTTTATAGTCCGTGATGGTGTTAATTCCCCTCCACATGCTTCTGGAGTCGGTGGTGTTGAACTGTCCTTCAATCTTGTCCCTGTACTGGCGTTTTGCTGTTCTGATGGTTTTCCGGAGGGCATAACTTGCTTGTTTATGCTCCTCCGCGTTGCCGGAGTTAAAGGTGAAGGTGCGCGCATTGAGTGCCGCGCGAACATCCCCATTTAGCCACGGCTTCTGGTTTGGGTACAGCCGAATTGTTTTGGTCGGAACAACGTCATCTACGCACTTCCTGATGAAACACGTTACGCTATCAGCGTAGACCTCGATGTCGTCATCAGAGGCCGACCGGAACATCTCCCAGTCCGCGTGATCAAAACAGTCTTGGAGCATAGAGTCTGATTGGTCCGACCAGCACTGGATGGTTCTGAGGGCGGGTGCTTCCTGTTTGAGTCTTTGCCTATATGCGGGCAAAAGGAGGATGGAAGCGTGATCCGATTTGCCAAATGGTGGGCGCGGGAGGGACTTGTAACAATCCTTGAAGGGGGAGTAGCAGTGATCTAAGACGCGGTTCCCTCGCGTGTTGAAGCTAACATGTTGGTGGTATTTGGGTGCGATGCGCTTGAAGTTGGCTTTGTTAAAGTCCCCGGTCACAATAAACGCAGCCTCAGGATGCGCGGTTTCCTGCTCACTCACTGTCCTATACAGTTCCTTTAGTGCCCGGTCTGTGTCGGCTTGCGGGGGAATATACACCGCTGTGATGATGACCGCGGTGAATTCCCGCGGTAGCCAGAATGGTCGGCACAGAAGCATGAGAAATTCCAGATCAGGAGAACAGAAAGACTTGATAGAATGTACGTTCCTCTGATCACACCAGGATCGGTTAATCATAAAACACACACCCCCGCCTTTGCTTTTCCCGGAGAGATCTTTTTCTCTGTCCATCCGATGCACGGAGAACCCCGCGGTTTCGATGGCCGAATCTGGAATCTCAGCGGACATCCAAGTTTCTGTGAGGCAGATAATGCAGCAGTCCCTCGTGTCTCGCTGGAAAGAGATCCGCGCTCTCAGCTCGAGTTTATTGTCCAGAGACTGAACATTTGCCAGTAAAATACTGGGAAGCGGGGGTCGGTTTGCGCGGCGTCTTACTCTAATGAGTACGCCGGCTCTCTTCCCTCTTCTCCAGCTGCGTTTGCGCGGTCGGGCCGTCCAGACAAAGGGATCCGATGCTGTGTTTGTAAACGGCGGTTCGTCACTGAAGAATTTAAAGTCCGGTTTTCGGTGTGCGATTGCCGAACCAATGTCCAAAAGTGTCTGTCTGTCGTACGTAGTAAGGCAGACAACATCCAAGACAAAAAAAACAAAAACTATAAACAGAACAAACAAAAAACTACAATGTTTCAGCAGAGCTCGCGACGTAGCGGCCATCCTCGGCACCATCTTGACTCAACACAGCTCTGTGCTGTTAGGACTGATCTGAGATCAGCTCTGGGGTGTTAGGAATGATCTGAGATCAGCTCTGTGCTGTTAGGACTGATCTGAGATCAGCTCTGTGCTGTTAGGAATGATCTGAGGTCAGCTCTGTGCTGTTAGGAATGATCTGAGGTCAGCTCTGTGCTGTTAGGAATGATCTGAGATCAGCTCTGTGCTGTTAGGAATGATCTGAGGTCAGCTCTGTGCTGTTAGGACTGATCTGAGATCAGCTCTGTGCTGTTAGGAATGATCTGAGATCAGCTCTGTGCTGTTAGGAATGATCTGAGATCAGCTCTGGGGTGTTAGGAATGATCTGAGGTCAGCTCTTTTCTGTTAGGACTGATCTGAGATCAGCTTTGTGCTGTTTCTGTAGGATTTTGTGGATAAGAAGCTCAGCGTGCGCATCAGTGGAGGACAGTGTGCTGGAGGAGCTGCTGGATGTCTGAGGGAGCTGGCGGTCACTGCGCTTCACACTACAGTCACGGTCACTGATTCAGGTCAAACATCCGTCCGACTATCTCTATACATCCATCCATTCATCCATTCATCTGTCCATCCGACTGTCTCTTCAACCATCCATCTGTCTATCCATCCATCTATCCAACCATCTATCCATCCATCTATCCAACCATCTCTCTTCATCCATCCCTCCATCCACCCGACTGTCTCTTCTACCATCCATCTGTCTATCCATCCATCCATCCATCCACCCGACTGTCTCTTCTACCATCCATCTGTCTATCCATCCATCCATCCATCCATCCACCCAACTCTCTTCATCCATCCATCCACCCAACTGTCTCTTCATCCATCCATCCATCTGACTGTTTCTTCTACCATCCACCTGTCTATCCATCCATCATCCATCCATCCATCCACCCATCCATCCATCCATCCACCCGACTGTCTCTTCTACCATCCTTCCATCCATCCATCCATCTATCCATCCATCCAACTGTCTCTTCTACCATCCATCCATCCACTGTCCCTTCATCCATCCATCTGTCTATCCATCCATCCATCCATCCACCCGACTGTCTCTTCTACCATCCATCCATCCATCCAACTGTCTCTTCATCCATCCATCCATCCAACTGTCTCTTCAACCATCCATCCGTCCGACTGTCTCTTCATCCATCCATCCATCCATCCACCCAACTGTCTCTTCTACCATCCATCTGTCTATCCATCCATCCATCCACTGTCCCTTCATCCATCCATCTGTCTATCCATCCATCATCCATCCATCCATCCATCCATCCACCCGACTGTCTCTTCTACCATCCATCCGAATGTCTCTTCATCCATCCATCCATCCGACTGTCTCTTCATCTATACATCCATCCAACCAAGTTTCTCTTCTACCATCCATCCATTCATCCAAGTGTCTCTTCTACCATCTATCCATCCATCCACTGTCTCTTCATCCATCCATCCAAGTGTCTCTTCTACCATCCATCCATCCATCCACTGTCTCTTCATCCATCCATCCAAGTGTCTCTTCTACCATCCATCCATTCATCCAAGTGTCTCTTCTACCATCTATCCATCCATCCACTGTCTCTTCATCCATCCATCCAAGTGTCTCTTCTACCATCCATCCACTGTCTCTTCTACCATCCACTGTCTCTTCATCCATCCATCCATCCATCCATCCAAGTGTCTCTTCAACCATCCATCCATCCACTGCCTCTTCATCCATCCATCCACTGTCTCTTCAACCATCCATCCATCCACTGTCTCTTCAACCATCCATCCATCCACTGTCTCTTCATCCATCCATCCATCCAAGTGTCTCTTCAACCATCCATCCATCCACTGTCTCTTCATCCATCCATCCATCCAAGTGTCTCTTCAACCATCCATCCATCCATCCACTGTCTCTTCATCCATCCATCCATCCATCCAAGTGTCTCTTCTACCATCCATCCATCCACTGTCTCTTCATCCATCCATCCATCCATCCAAGTGTCTCTTCTACCATCCATCCATCCACTGTCTCTTCATCCATCCATCCATCCATCCATCCATCCATCCAAGTGTCTCTTCTACCATCCACTGTCTCTTCATCCATCCATCCATCCATCCAAGTGTCTCTTCAACCATCCATCCATCCATCCATCCATCCATCCATCCATCCAAGTGTCTCTTTTACCATCCATCCATTCTTGATCCTTCACCATACAATATAAATAAGATATTTCCACAACAGCATAAAACATTAAACAGAAGTGCATAAGAAGAGTGTAAACTGTGTGTCTCAGGTTCAGTGATGGTGAACGGTCAGAGGGAGCTGCTGCCAGCGGTCACTGGAGATCTGATGGTCAGAAGGGCTTCCTCTAGTGTTCTGCTGATCCAGGCGTTTGGAGCTCGGCTGATGTGGCACCTGGACGGCCCTCTGCTCCTCATCACCCTGCAGCCGGGATTCGCTCATAAGGTACCACAGTAACACACAGGACTCTGCATCGGCGGGCTAGTAACTCAACTAACAGGTTGGTCATGTGACCGTCAGGTGCGAGGATTGTGTGGCACTCTGACCTGGAGTCAGCATGATGATTTCACCACACCTGAAGGTGACGTCGAGAACAGCGTGTCCTCTTTTGCCGCCAAATTCAGAACGGGCTCGTGCCCTCTGCCCTCAGCGATGACCTCTGACCCCTGCGGGACGTACACCCAGCGGAGACGGTACGCGGAGAGTGTGTGCTCTGTGATCCACAGCTCAGTGTTTCAGGTCAGTGTGCTTTGGGTGAGTAGCTTTAGTAGACGGTGAAGCGGTGGTTCCAGTGAAGCTGAAGCGTGTCTTGCAGGCGTGTCATGACGTGGTGGACAGAGAGCCGTACATGCGTCTGTGTCTCAGTGAAGTGTGCGGCTGCGGCCCGCAGATGTCCTGCCAATGCCCCGTCCTCGCCGCATACGCCCTTCAGTGTGCCCAGGAGGGGACGCCGGTCAGCTGGAGAAATCACACATTCTGCTGTAAGAAATGGTTTCATATTAAGATGTTGCATGTTAATATTATATATAGGGATGGGTATCGAGAACCGGCGCATTTCGATTCCGCTTATCGGTTCCTGTGTGCGCATTTGAATGTGATTTTAAACCATCCAAGTGTTCTGTGATCTGTACACCCAAAACGTTCACACAGAAAAGGTGATCTTAAAGGGATAGTTCACCCAAAAATGAAAATTAGCCCATAATTTCCTCACCCTCAAGTCATCCGAGGTGTGTGTGACATTCTTCTTTCAGACGAATAAAATCTGAGTTATATTACAAAAGTCCAGGCCAATCCAAGCATTAGAATTGGATTCATAGTTGCTCTGTTTTTGAAGTCCATAAAAAGTGCATCTGTCCGTCATATAACTGCTCCACGCGGCTCTGAGGTGTTAATAAAGGCCTTCTGAAGCGAATCGATGCGTCTGTGTAAGAAAAATATCCATATTTAAAACTTTATCAAGTAAACTTTCGGCCGACCGCCATATTCCTGCAGATTTTGTGCTCACACTCAAAGTGCGTGCACATAAAGCCGCCTCTCAGCACTAAATTGAGTTATTTTTCGCTGCTTATTGCACTTAAACAGTTACAAAATAATGTCAAAATGCCAGTCTTGGAGAGAATGCACGTAAGAACTTCTGTTTTAAGTGAACATAAACAGTTGAGAAAGAAAAGGCATGTGTAATGGATCCATGCATCAGCTCTTAAAGTGACAGCTGCCAGCTTATGAGATAATAATACAAATATATATATGGCGGATTTTCCTCAGTAACTTTGGAAAACCACTAGGCACGGTGGCTGGTGAGCAATAAAGTTCATGTCGAGCCGTTGCCGGACGTGAACGAGCGAGCTACACATGAGCACACAGTGTGTCCACGGATCATAACTTATCTGCTTCTCCTTTGTTTTATATTTAAAGAAGTGACTGTGTTGGTAACCATTCTTCTCATGTGCTTGTCACCTCGGCTATAACTCATAAATCATGTGAATATTTAGATCTGGTGACTTTGTTCATACGTTCTTTGTTTAGCTCATGGGTAACATTTAAAAACATCATGACCACCTGTAAATCAGATAAAAGCAGATTTTCACATATTTACAATATTTGGAGGGGACTTGCGTGTTGAAAAAGTTGTTAAGTATTAGCTTATTACATTTGTTTTGAAATTTTATGACTTAAATTTTCATAATCTGTCTGTAAATGTTTGTATCCCCCAGGATACGTCGCCAGTTTGTGGATATAAATTCATTGAAAAAAGAAAGCTTGTTTGGCGATGCGTGCTACAACATTTTAAAACATTTATTCTCTCATAACTTAAAATTCCGTTGAACAATAAGCATAATGCCTATTTATGAATATATTATAGCCTACTGTATCATATTTAATACGCACTTTTCTAGCGCCTATAAATGATCGATATGACTTTGCTGAAAAACCTGTTGAACACAATCTACTTCATGCCTTCGGTCTTCTGATTGATAGCTCAGCCATTTGTTCATGTTAGTGTAAATGTCAAATATGACACAACAGGCTTTTGGGGAACATTTATGTGTCCATCTCTCAGTTATCATTGATTCATTGATAGATATACACACAGATCCGGCTTAACATTATGACCACTGCCAGGTGAAGTGAATAACACTGATGATCTCTCCATCAGGCTCCTGTTAGTGGGTGGGATATATTAGGCAGCAACCTTTACATTTTTGACCCGAAGTACCCCAGAGGGTTAATATTATGTATGATAGTGTTAAATGTGGCACAAGAAATTTGAGTGCTGTTCAAATGCATAGCATTTGTAATGCGAGCCAAGAGAAATATTGAGTATAAATGTCATTCAATATCAAAATTATTGATAAAAGTTCAGTCTAGTCATACAGGTTTATCTGTCTCTCCTGACAGCGGTTCAGTGTTCCGGAGGACAGGTGTATCAGGAGTGCGGGCGTCCCTGCGGAGCGTCCTGTGCCGATCTGTGGCGCGGCTGGAGCTGTGAGGGGGGTGAGGGCGGCACGACCTGTGTGCCAGGGTGTCAGTGTCCAGACGGACTGGCACAGGACAGCCAGGGCCAGTGTGTGCCCGTCCACATGTGCCCCTGCACACACGGAGACCAGCTCCATCCCGCGGGAAGCACCAGACAGAAGAACTGCAACAGCTGGTAGGAGAAACAGCCACTGATCCTCACTCATGAGGGGCACGTGAAGCATGTGGGCCGGGCGGTGTAGGGGTTAAAGTTCAGGGCAAGTCGTGAGCCTTAAGAAACAGACTTTACCCCAGGTTACTTCAGAGGGACTGAATCTGTGATGAGTTCATGGTGTTATTGTGGACAAATGTCATGGATGTATAACCCACTGTTTTGTAGAGGAGGGTCAAAATGGCCGTCCACCTGAGATCTGGAGCATATTACAGCCGTGTAAACATGGCTTCAGAAAGATGGCAGCATCATTATGTTATTCTCACTCAGAGATTGGCAGATCTATTAGTGAAATCTGTTGACTTTATCAATCTGTGTGTCATTATATGCCAACGGTGAGCGCTCAAACATGGGGAATAAGCACTTCTTGTGTTTTTCGCCTCAAGTTTGAATGCTTGTAACTCAGGAAGTTTTAAAGATATATTAAAATCCTTTTAGATTCTGGTTTTTAACAAACTTTTCTTTTGGTGTCTTCAATTTAAAGGCTCCTTATGGTACAATCACAGATATATGGGGATCTCAATGCGGCTCCATGAGTAAATTGGACACATTTTCAATGGTAAAAAACCAGAGCTATCATTTTTACCCCCTGTAATTCGGCCCAAAATGACAAAATAGTGGATTACTCAGTAAATATACATTCATTACACAGTCCCTCCAGAAAAACGTGATTATGCGATCGCATGATTTAACGCATAATCAGCCAAAGTCCGCATATTTATGCAGGGGCCACATTCTTTCAAATACGCCGTACTTTCGCCGCATAAATTGCCTATTTCCGCGTGCACAATATGCGGGGCTAGCATGATTTCATAATCCCCGCATTTTCGTTGCAAAAAAGTCATATATATATTAGCAGAAAGTTGAAAAATGTTTGTTTACTTCACACAAGAGCCGCCATTTCCCCCTGTTGCCATGGGAACGTTTTAAAGTGACGTAATTACCTGACGTGAACGTCATCGAAAAGCTGCAAACCCCGTGGAGAAACCATAGATACCAGTGAAACCATGATGAAGCGCAAACTCCCATTGGCCAACAAAAATAACAGCAAAAGAGCAAAGCAGTTTCCCTGTGATGACCAATCAGAACACAGCATCATGAAGCTTCAGAGCGTTATGAATTAGTGAGTCGATTCAGCGGTTTGGAGCGTTATGAATCAGTGAGTCGATTCAGCGGTTTGGAGCATTATGAGTCAGTGAGTCGATTCAGCGGTTTGGAGCGTTATGAATCAGCAAGTCGATTCAGCGGTTTGGAGCATTATGAATCAGTGAGTCGATTGAGCGGTTCAGAGCGTTATGAATCAGTGAGTCGATTCAGCGGTTTGGAGCATTATGAATCAGTGAGTCGATTCAGCGGTTCAGAGCGTTATGAGTCAGTGAGTCGATTCAGCGGTTTGGAGCGTTATGAATCAGCAAGTCGATTCAGCGGTTTGGAGCGTTATGAATCAGTGAGTCGATTCAGTGGTTCGGAACGTTATGAATCAGTGAGTCGATTCAGTGGTTCGGAGCGTTATGAATCAGTTAGTCGATTCAGCGGTTTGGAGAGTTATGAATCAGTGAGTCGATTCAGCAGTTCGGAGCGTTATGAATCAGTGAGTCGATTCAGTGGTTCGGAGCATTATGAATCAGTGAGTCGATTCAGCGGTTTGGAGCGTTATGAATCAGTGAGTCGATTCAGCGGTTTGGAGCGTTATGAATCAGTGAGTCGATTCAGCGGTTCGGAGCATTATGAATCAGTGAGTCGATTCAGTGGTTCGGAGCGTTATGAATCAGTGAGTTGATTCAGCGGTTTGGAGCGTTATGAATCAGTGAGTCGATTCAGTGGTTCGGAGGGTTATGAATCAGTGAGTCGATTCAGTGGTTCGGAGGGTTATGAATCAGTGAGTCGATTCAGCGGTTTGGAGAGTTATGAATCAGTGAGTCGATTCAGCGGTTTGGAGCGTTATGAATCAGTGAGTCGATTCAGCGGTTTGGAGCGTTATGAATCAGTGAGTCGATTCAGCGGTTTGGAGCGTTATGAATCAGTGAGTCGATTCAGCAGTTTGGAGCGTTATGAATCAGTGAGTCGATTCAGCGGTTTGGAGCGTTATGAATCAGTGAGTCGATTCAGTGGTTTGGATCGCCAAAGTCACGTATTTCAGCAGTTTGATACCCGATCCGAATCATGAATCGACTCACTGATTCATAACGCTTCGAAGCTTCATGATGCAGTGTTTTGAAATCGGTCATCTCTATATAAGTCGTTATTTAGGTTTTAGCACAGAAACTATTCTCGTCGCTTCATACAGTTATTGTAGAGCCGCTGTAGTGAGATGGATTTTGTAACGACGTCTTTAGTGCTTTTATGGGTCTTGAGAGTGTACAGTGTAACAATGGAGGCCTTTCTGAGCCATCAGATTTACACTAAAATATCTTCATTTGTGTCTGAAGATGAACGGAGGTCTGACGGGTGTCCATCGACATGAGGGGACGTCATTAATGACAGAATTTACATTTCTGGGTGAACTAACCCTTTAAGAGATTGCACTTTGTGCATTGGAAGCACTCAAATGTCTGTAAAACAGGAAGTGATTTATTCATTTTTCAGAAGTTGTAGCATATTCCTTTTGTAAAGCTACAGAACTTGTTTGACTCAATGTTTTGTAAATTTGAGCCGTGTGTTTATTAAGGTCTTCAATAAAACAAGATGAGAACTTAAATATTCCCAGCACTTTCTGTCATGTAGTGCTTTTTTTCTCTTTTTCATCAAACCGCAGTTTTTGCAAGTTCCCGCAAATTTATTGCATAAAATTGCATAAATATCCTGTATTTTCCATCGCATTTTTTTTAGAAAACGTGCCGCATAATCAAGGATTTTTGCCCGCAACAATCACAAAAAAAAGCCGCATTTTTCTGGAAGGACTGATTACATGTAATATTTTGGCTTTTATCACTATTTATGTGATCTTCCTTCAGAAAAAAATATTAACAAAATCAAAAATTTCATCTGGGGAAGTTTCTGAATTTTGGTTTATATGGCATGGAATGACCCTATTATACTTTAACACAACAAATTAGGACAAACTTGCACATTTTCTTCATGAAATCTCATGTCGTTTAAAGCATGTGTTCTTCATTTATGCGGTCTGTCTGTCTGTCATCTCCATCCAGGGTTTTTATGGTGTTTTGTGAAAAGCTTCATGTCTGTTTTATGGCTCTTTATGGTTTTGGGGGCTGATCTTTATCTCCTGCGTTCTGATAACACAGCAAATATTCAGCAGAACTTGACCTTTGAACTCAAACTAATGCATGTACAGGTACAGTATGTGGACCAAAGAGGAAAGCACTAAATCACTGTGAATAAACATCTGTTATATATTCACGCGCACATGCTTATTTATTAAATATTATATCAGTTGTGTCGTATGAAACATTCACACGTTTCTCTGATATTTGAGATAATGTCATTGCATTAATGACCTAGATTTGGACTAATGACCTAGATCTCCGCCTCAGTGTAGCCTAGGGGTTGCTAGGGTGTTCTGAGGGGTTGCTAGGGTGTCACATGTCAGCGAGGCGTGAGGTATCTGATGAAGTCACTCTATGACCCGCGGGCTCTGCGTCTCGGGATAGGTTGATTTCATCGCGTCTCTTGTGCCTCCGATCAGCTGATGGGTTTATGGAGGCTGATATCTAACGCTTCTCATCTGGTCAGGACGATGATGAAACACAGTTTATGAAACACACATTTATGATGTGTTTCCTCACACCTCCATATGTGTGTGTGTTTATGGGTAACATGTGAAACTCCTGCTCACAATAAATCTGGGATGAACAGTGTTGTCAGTGTTGTGTGTGTGTGTGAGATCATTCACGAGCCAGTCTTTGTGGTGTCACACACACTTGTTATTTATTGATTGACTTATTTCAGTGATTGTCTGCGTTGTCTGTGTTTCCTCCGCTCCTCTTGTTTGTGGGATTGTATGGTGTCACAATAGGGGGTTTATCTAATTATTTACTTATTTGTTTGTTTGTTTGTTTCTATTTAATTTGATTCTATCTAGATTTAATTATTTTATCTTTATTTATTTTATTTTTTTACATTTTATTTATAATCTAGATTTATTTGTTTATTGTTAAAAAATATATTTGTTTATTTATGTTTATATTTCATTTAAATTTATATAGATTTAATCATTTATTGTTAGAAAGTTTATTTATTTATATTCTATCTAGATTTATTTATTTTATCTTTATTTTATATTTTATTTTAGACAATCTAGATTTATTTACTTATTACATTTAATTTAATTTGATCTAGATCTATTTATTTCATTTATTGTTCATTTATATTTTTTTCATATATTGTTTATATTTATTTCATTTATTGTTCAATTATATTTCATTTATTTATTTATTTTATATTTATTTTATATGTAATGTTAGTTTATTCAATATAGATTTTTAAAAAATGCATTAATTTATTTTATATTTATTTTTTGTATTCAATTTTAGTTTATTCGATACGGTTTTTTAAAATTATATTTAATTTAATTTTATCTAGATTTATTCATTTATTATAAAATTTTATTTCATTTATTTATTTATTTTATATTTATTTTTATATTCCATTTTAGTTCATTCAATATAGATTTTTTAAAAATGCATTAATTTATTTTATATTTATTTCGTATTTATTTTTTATATTCAAATTTAGTTTATTTTATCTAGATTTTATTTATTTATTTATTTACAGATTTATTTATTTGATATTTTATTTATTTTATATTTAATTGTATTTCATTCTATCTAGATTCATTTATTTATTTTGCCTTTATTTAATACATTTTTCATTCAATTGTATTCTATCTGTATTTTTTTACCTTTATTTATCTATTTATTTTATCTTTATTTAATTATATATTTTATATTTAATTGTATTCTCTCTGTATTTATTTATTTAACTCTATTTATTTATAGATGTATTTATTTGATCTGTATTTAATTGTTTATTTTATATTTAATGTTAGTTTATCTAAATGTATTCATTTGTTGTTAAAAGTATATTTTATTTGTTTGTTTTTAATTGTATTTCATTCTATCTAGAAGTATTTATTAATGCGTAAATCACAGAAACAGCAGCTGATTCTATCATGATGATCCTGCAACACTTTAGACTCTCGATCTAATGCAGTCATTCAGACTTTTAGAAGGGAACGGATATTTTGAGAGGCTCTTTAATGTAAATTTTTGTCAAACACTCGTTTAACGTTGACCATTCCCGTCTCTCCTTCGTTCCTGAAAGAACCAAACAGTGTGACCTCAGTTTGACTTTCTAACAAAACAAGTGCACATGCAATAAAAGAGCCAGAAAGAGATTTACGATGGCCGTGCTGTAAAACAGATTCAAAGCAGAAGAAAACGTATTCTCATAATATCTGCATTCTGACCCCTCTCTGCCTGTGTGTGTAGCGTGTGTGCGCGTGGCGTGTGGAACTGCACGGATCTGGCGTGTCCTGAGGTCAATCAGTGTCCGGGCTCTCTGATCTTCTCTCCTCGATCGTGTCTGAGGACGTGCTCCAGTCCGACCTCTCCTCTGGACGGCTGTGCTGAACCCATCCACGGCTGCGTCTGTCCGGACGGGACTCTGCTGCTGGTGCGTCCCCTTCAGCCAACACACATACACTCACCTAAAGGACTATTAGGAACAGCATACTAATACTGTGTTTGACCCCCTTTCACCTTCAGAACTGCCTTAATTCTACGTGGCATTGATTCAACAAGGAGCTGAAAGCATTCTTTAGAAATGTTGGCCCATATTGATAGGATAGCATCTTGCAGTTGATGGAGATTTGTGGGATGCACATCCAGGGCACGAAGCTCCCGTTCCACCACATCCCAAAGATGCTCTATTGGGTTGAGATCTGGGGACTGTGGGGGCCATTTTAGTCCAGTGAACTCATTGTCATGTTCAAGAAACCAATTTGAAATGATTGGAGCTTTGTGCCATGGGGCATTATCCTGCTGGAAGTAGCCATCAGAGGATGGGCACATGCTGGTCATAAAGGGATGGACATGGTCAGAAACAATGCTCAGGTAGGCCGTGGCATTTAAACCATGCCCAATTGGCACTAAGGGGCCTAAAGTGTGCCAAGAAAACATCCCCCACACCATTACACCACCACCACCAGCCTGCACAGTGGTAACAAGGCATGATGGATCCATGTTCTCATTCTGTTTACGCCAAATTCTGACTTTCAACAGAAATCCAGACTCATCAGACCAGGCAACATTTTTCCAGTCTTCAACTGTCCAATTTTGGTGAGCTGGTGCAAATTGTAGCCTCTTTTTCCTATTTGTAGTGGAGATGAGTGGTACACGGTGGGGTCTTCTGCTGTTGTAGCCCATCCGCCTCAAGGTTGTGCGTGTTGTGGCTTCACAAATGCTTTGCTGCATACCTCTGTTGTAACGAGTGGTTATTTCAGTCAAAGTTGCTCTTCTATCAGCTTGAATCAGTCAGCCCATTCTCCTCTGACCTCTAGCATCAACAAGGCATTTTCGCCCACAGGACTGCCGCATACTGGATGTGTTTCCCTTTTCACACCATTCTTTGTAAACCCTAGAAATGGTTGTGCGTGAAAATCCCAGTAACTGAGCAGATTGTGAAAAACTCAGACCGGCCCGTCTGGCACCAACAACCATGCCACGCTCAAAATTGCTTAAATCCCCTTTCTTTCCCATTCTGACATTCAGTTTGGAGTTCAGGAGATTGTCTTGACCAGGACCACACCCCTAAATGCATTGAAGCAACTGCCATGTGATTGGTTGATTAGATAATTGCATCCATGAGAAATTGAAAAGGTGTTCCTAATAATCATTTAGGTGAGTGTATGTTCCGCTAACATTCCCATTAAGTTATTAAATCGTACTGTTCAAAACGTCCAGGTGTTAAAACATTCCATCTTGCAAACATTGTGGGAATGGTGCATTTGAAATGTTCTCTGTACATTCCCAAACAAGCTGCAACATCTAAAAATGTAAGAGTCACTGTTTCAGAAAATGATGTAAAGATGTTTTGAGAACATTAAAACCAGAGAGAAGGGTTATTGCCTATTAAAACAGGACCCAACGTGCTCCGTCCTTGTTTTTAAACAGCTGATTGGCTACTTTAGAGGCATGTTCTGAAGCGTACACAAAGCTGGGGGTTTGAAAAGAACAAACATCATTTGATTGGATGAGAACTCACAGTTCAACCAATCAGGAGGCTAAAATAGCTCTGCCCATTTCTTATTTTAATCCAGGTATATAACCAGTGGATCATGCTGTTCTCTTTGTTAATGTTTGTTCCTTCAGGGCGATCGGTGTGTAAAGCCAGACGAGTGTCCATGTCAACACAACGGCAGACTTTATTTCACCAATGATACCATTTCTAAAGACTGCAACACATGGTGAGCAGAAACAACCATCCGTTTGAGTCCAAACGTCTCAAATTAAAGCTTTAGTAAGTGAAAACATTACAGAAAGATCGAAAATAATTTCCCCATCAAGCCCTGCCCTACATTTGTTCTTGTTTGCTGAGCGTTTTCACTCAGATATACAGCACAACAGGGAAGACAAGTCTGTGCCCGCGCCCAGACATGACCAACGCATGACCCTGAAGTGTCTGCAGAGACCGTGTCAATTAGACGCCCGCTGGAATTGCCTCATCGACACGGCATCCTCAATAAACCCGTCTCCGGCGTGATGACTCCGATCTTTCGAATATTGCACTTTAAAGGTCCCGTTCTTCGTGTTTTTTTGAAGCTTTGATTGTGTTTACAGTGTGCAATATAACATGTGTTCATGTTTCGCGTGTAAAAAAACAGTATTTTTCACACAATTTACTCATCTGTACACCGCTGTTTTCACTGTCCTAAAAACGGCTGATGAGTTCCTTTATTCTATGAAGTTCCTCCTTCAGAAATACGTAACGAGTTCTGATTGTGCCAGCGGTTCCCGTGTTGTGATTCGACAGCAGCTTAGCGCACGTGGAAAGGTCACGCCTCTTAACGGGAGATGTATGCGCTCAATGATCTCTACAGCGTCCCTGGGAAAGCCAAACAAAGGTGATTTGACTCTGGGATGAAAATAACAGCGTCTCGACGACATGGCGACAAACACACTCAAATGCAACACTTCCTTTTCTCCACGCAACACTTCCTCTTCTCCACGTGGGACAGCAACAAGACCATGCCCCCTTTTCGCACGTATTCTTGTGGGCGGAGGTTAGTCTGTTCTACTGTTCTACTGACGTCATTAATGAAGGAAGTACCAGGATGTAGTCCAAGCCGGCCGTTCGCTGTAGGCTTTGAAAGGGAACTTCTGTTAAATAAAATATCTCGCTTGGCATTGAACTTTGAGCTTTATAATTTTACAGGTATTATTTATGCTCTAACAGCAACATTACACACTAACTAAAGTTTGAACAATGGGATCACGAAGAACAGGACCTTAAATAATTGTTTCATCAATTCGGCATTCTCAATGAACCCGTCTCCGGTGTGATGACTCTGATTGTTCGAATATTCTATTTAATAATTGTTAAATCGATATGTCATCCTCAATAAACCTGTCTCCAGCGTGATGACTCCAATATTTCAATTATTCCGATCTATTATTTCCTCTGACCTATGAAGTTGCCAGAATAATAATAATTCGCTGTTTGTTAATTGGCCAGAGGAGAACTGGCACCCCGACTGAGCCTGGTTTCTCCCAAGGTTTATTTTCCTCCATTCTGCTCCTGATGGGGTTTTGGTTTCCTTGCCACTGTTGCCTCTGGCTTGGCGTGCTCAGTTGGGGACACACATTTTTTCTAAATTTTTCAACTAAATATCCAAATAAATCTAATTATTAAACTAAATTAACCATATAAACTAAATTACTGATCTAAAGCCCACACTGCCACTGTATGATAATTGAAATGAACGGATGACATCACCGTTTTCTCCAGAACGGCTATACGGCTGAATAAAATTATGCTGCATTATTTCCCTGTTTAACACTGTGAAGCTGCTTTGAAACAATCTGCATTGTTAAAAGCGCTATATAAATAAAGTTGACTTGACTTGACTCTAAATCTGATGTTGTCATTGACAGTGTTTGTGGCGGGCAGCGCTGGCACTGCGGCCAGTCGTTGTGCGCGGGCACCTGCGTGGCCACCGGTGACCCTCACTACATCACGTTTGACGGCCGTTGTTTCTCCTTCCTGGGCGACTGTGAGTACGTTCTGGCGCAGGAGATCGGCGGGCTGTTCAGCGTCAGCGCAGAGAACGTGCCCTGTGGGAGTACAGGAGTGACCTGCACTAAATCCGTCACGCTGACCATCGGAAACACGGCCATACATCTGCTGAGAGGTCAGACACACACCAGCAGACTCATGAGAGTTACTATGGAAACACTGCAGGTTACATCAGAGTCATATTTTGACATCACATGTTCATGTAAGAGTGGACTCCTCCAGGGGTTCAGACTGGAGGGTTCACCGAATGCCTAAAGAAACGTTATCAGAAAGATGGAAGAAACCTGTACATTTCTCGTCTATTTCCACCCTCTGCAACTTATACCATTGACGGAAATAAGTGCAGTTACAATAGCAAAATATGTCGGAGAGCGTTGCTATAATGGGACTATATTGTATTGCAATAGGGAGCACTTCAAAGTCAATACCAAATCAAAACTAGTTAGCACAGTATTCGTAATAGAAAGGATTTAATGACAAAATCTGGTTATGGTTACACTTAAAATAGTTTCAAAATGGATGTATGAGATGATAAACTTATACCATTAATCATACACAGCATGAATAAAATGGTACCTCAGGGAGAGAGATAGAGAGAGAGAGAGAGAGAGAGAGAGAGAGAGAGAGAGAGAGAGAGAGAGAGAGAGAGAGAGAGAGAGAGAGAGAGAGAGAGAGAGAGAGAGAAGAAGAGAAGCCCCAATGACCTCAAGAGCCAGAGAATAAGAGAGAAAGAGCAACAGTTCCAATCTTCTTTTATCTATTCCTTGACCATGTGACTGAAACCAAATGTATTCATTTAAAATGACCAATCAGACCAAACTCAAACATGACACATTCAAACTGAGCAATCAGACCAAACTCAAACATGACACATTCAAACTGAGCAATCAGACCAAACTCAAACATGACACATTCAAACTGAGCAATCAGACCAAACTTCCCGCACTATACTAAAGGTGTGGCACATGTGGCCTGCAGGCCTCTCTATTGTCTTCCAGATGGCCCTTCTGATAAGGAATGTGGGTTGACAACAGTAAAGCAAATTTCTTTGTTGGATTTCAAATATCAAATATCTTTGATTATTTCTTCATTCATGTCCTGTTCTCTCAGGTAAATCCGTGACGGTCAACGGGATCCCTGTGACTCTTCCGAAGTCGTATTCGGGCAGCGGCCTGATTCTGGAGCGGGTCGGGGTATTCGTGTCCCTCTCCTCTCGACTCGGGGTCACTCTGCTCTGGGATGGAGGTACGTCGGTTGTTCATTTGTTTTCATTTGATTTCGTGTTGAAATGCTATTCATCATCTGTCCGTCTGCACAGGCATGCGTGTTTATGTTCGGCTAGCTCCTCACTTGCGCGGCCGAGTCGGAGGGTTGTGTGGGAATTTTGACGGAGACGCAGAGAACGACTTCACTACGAGACAGGGCATCATGGAATCCACTCCGGAGCTGTTCGGAAACTCCTGGAAGATCAGCCCTTCATGTCCTGATGTGGCAGACCAGGATCTTCGGGACCCCTGCGTTGTAAGTGCTCTCACATTAGCTGAGAAATAAAGTTGAGCTTTCTATGAAGTTTAGGCATGAAGGACCTTTCAAGGAAGTACAACTTTATGTATATAGCTCAATGTTTACAATGTTTTTCTTTTTGTTTTTTTATTCTCTCACGAATTTGAACAGGCAACTAAACAAAACAACATGTAATTTACTAGAAGTTGAGACTAAATGTAATGTTAATTGCGGCAGTCTATTAAAACTTCACTCATGAAGACTTCACTTGTTTCAAAAGCCTGGGAAGGTTTTCCTCAAGGTTTAGGAGTTTGTTTATGGGGATTCATCTAGAAGCGCATTTGTGATGTTGGAAGGCCTGGCTCTCAGTCTCCGCTCTAACTCATCCCAAAGCTGTTCTATCGGGTCGAGGTCAGGACTCAAGTTCCTCCACACCAAACTCACTCATCCGTGTCTTTATGGAGCGACGCTTTGTGCACTGGTCAGTCATGCTGGGACAGGAAGGGGCCGTCCCCAAACTGCTCCCACAAAGATGGGAGCATGAAATTGTCCAAAATGGGAGCCAACCCCTGAAAAACAACCCCACCCCATAATCCCCACTCCACCAAACTTTACACTTGGCACAATGCAGTCAGGCAAGTCCCGTTCTCCTGTCAGACTCGTCCATGAGATTGTCAGACAGAGAAGCGTGATTGGTCACTCAGAGAACACGTCTCCACTGCTCTAGAGTCCAGTGTTGGCGCGCTTTACCCCACTGTATCCCACACTTTGGTGATGTAAGGCTTGGATGAGCTGCTCGGCCATGGAAACCCATTCCTTGAAGCTCTACACACTGTTCTTGAACTCATCTGAAGGCCACAGAAGTTTGGAGGTCTGGAGCTCTTGCCTCTGCAGAAAGTTGGTGACTTCTGTGACCCTCAGCATGCGCTGACCCCGCTCTGTGATTTCACTTCGTGGCTGAGTTGCTGTTGTTCACAATCGCTTCCACTTTGTTATAATCCCACTAACAGTTGAGCGTGGAATATTTAGGTGAGGAAATGTCCCGAATGGATTTATTGCACAGGTGGCCACTAGATTCTATCATTTGCCTCCATCCCAATACTGAACAACACAACATGCATTCATATCACACGTTAGTGGTAGAGTTATACTCACGGGACACTATAGTTATTCACAATCACGAAAGTTCATTATTTGCACGCGTTTTACAGCCTTGCCGGTTAAACATTTCATTTGTGTGCTTATGCACAGTTTTAACATGCGCTTTTCCGAGCGCGCGCACTAAACGCCTGTCAAACACACGATTACTGGACTAAGTCGTCTTACTACACTAATACTATCAAATACACACAAGGTTAACATAAACATAGTCTGTTATGTCTAAAGTGAAAGTAAAATCGCGTGTGTCTGTATATTAGATGCACGCAGGTCTTTAATTGACAGCAGCGCAGCCTATAGTGAACACGCTGTCCTTAAAGGGACAGATCACCTCTAAAATGATGTCATTATTTACTCACTCTAATATTGTTCATAACCTGTATTTATTTCTCGATGACAGAATTTTCATTTGAGTGAACCTTTAATGTTAATAAAACAACAAAAGACAAAGAGAAAATCCCTCACTGCTCTTGACTGAAAAGCTAATACAGTAGCTTTAATAAGAATCAATGTATATTTTATAGTGAAGTCTATGTAGTGTTTTATTTTTACATTTATTCATTCAATTTCATACTTAAATGCTGCTGTACTGCTCTGAGCTGCCACTGTAAATCTTTATATATATTTATTTTATATTTTACAATACACTAGGAATGTGTACAATGGTTTTTTAAAGTAAAGTTTTAAGTTTAAGTAAGGTTTTTCAATTATTTGAAGTAAAAGAAAGAAAGAGTATTGCATTAAAAAAGAGTCTTTTTTCTCCTTTACCTCTTGCTGTTCCTGTCGCTTAAGAATAGAATAGCAAAAAACTGATGTGACAGGCCATCAGAACCGAACCGAACCGAAAACCGTGGTTAAAAACCGAGGTATGTATTGAACCGTGGACTAACTGTATTGCTGCATCCCTAGTGTCCAGCGATCACGGTCCCACGCTTGAGTTCTCTGAGCTCCTGAGAGCGGCCCATTCTCTCACTGATGTGTGTAGAAGCGTCTGCAGGACTAGAGCTTGAGTTCTCTGAGCTCCTGAGAGCGGCCCATTCTCTCACTGATGTGTGTAGAAGCGTCTGCAGGACTAGAGCTTGAGTTCTCTGAGCTCCTGAGAGCGGCCCATTCTCTCACTGATGTGTGTAGAAGCGTCTGCAGGTCTAGAGCTTGAGTTCTCTGAGCTCCTGAGAGCGGCCCATTCTCTCACTGATGTGTGTAGAAGCGTCTGCAGGACTAGAGCTTGAGATCTCTGAGCTCCTGAGAGCGGCCCATTCTCTCACTGATGTGTGTGGAAGCGTCTGCAGGTCTAGAGCTTGAGTTCTCTGAGCTCCTGAGAGCGGTCCATTCTCTCACTGATGTGTGTAGAAGCGTCTGCAGGTCTAGAGCTTGAGTTCTCTGAGCTCCTGAGAGCGGCCCATTCTCTCTCTGATGTGTGTAGAAGCGTCTGCAGGTCTAGAGCTTGAGTTCTCTGAGCTCCTGAGAGCGGCCCATTCTCTCACTGATGTGTGTAGAAGCGTCTGCAGGTCTAGAGCTTGAGTTCTCTGAGCTCCTGAGAGCGGTCCATTCTCTCACTGATGTGTGTAGAAGTGTCTGCAGGTCTAGAGCTTGAGTTCTCTGAGCTCCTGAGAGCGGCCCATTCTCTCACTGATGTGTGTAGAAGCGTCTGCAGGTCTAGAGCTTGAGTTCTCTGAGCTCCTGAGAGCGGTCCATTCTCTCACTGATGTGTGTAGAAGTGTCTGCAGGTCTAGAGCTTGAGTTCTCTGAGCTCCTGAGAGCGACCCATTCTCTCACTGATGTGTGTAGAAGCGTCTGCAGGTCTAGAGCTTGAGTTCTCTGAGCTCCTGAGAGCGGCCCATTCTCTCACTGATGTGTGTAGAAGCGTCTGCAGGTCTAGAGCTTGAGTTCTCTGAGCTCCTGAGAGCGGCCCATTCTCTCACTGATGTCTGTAGAAGCGTCTGCAGGTCTAGAGCTTGAGTTCTCTGAGCTCCTGAGAGCGGCCCATTCTCTCACTGATGTGTGTAGAAGCGTCTGCAGGTCTAGAGCTTGAGTTCTCTGAGCTCCTGAGAGCGGCCCATTCTCTCACTGATGTGTGTAGAAGCGTCTGCAGGTCTAGAGCTTGAGTTCTCTGAGCTCCTGAGAGCGGCCCATTCTCTCACTGATGTGTGTAGAAGCGTCTGCAGGTCTAGAGCTTGAGTTCTCTGAGCTCCTGAGAGCGGCCCATTCTCTCACTGATGTGTGTAGAAGCGTCTGCAGGTCTAGAGCTTGAGTTCTCTGAGCTCCTGAGAGCGGCCCATTCTCTCACTGATGTGTGTAGAAGCGTCTGCAGGTCTAGAGCTTGAGTTCTCTGAGCTCCTGAGAGCGGCCCATTCTCTCACTGATGTGTGTAGAAGCGTCTGCAGGTCTAGAGCTTGAGTTCTCTGAGCTCCTGAGAGCGGCCCATTCTCTCACTGATGTCTGTAGAAGCGTCTGCAGGTCTAGAGCTTGAGTTCTCTGAGCTCCTGAGAGCGGCCCATTCTCTCACTGATGTGTGTAGAAGCGTCTGCAGGTCTAGAGCTTGAGTTCTCTGAGCTCCTGAGAGCGGCCCATTCTCTCACTGATGTGTGTAGAAGCGTCTGCAGGACTAGAGCTTGAGTTCTCTGAGCTCCTGAGAGCGGCCCATTCTCTCACTGATGTGTGTAGAAGCGTCTGCAGGACTAGAGCTTGAGTTCTCTGAGCTCCTGAGAGCGGCCCATTCTCTCACTGATGTGTGTAGAAGCGTCTGCAGGTCTAGAGCTTGAGTTCTCTGAGCTCCTGAGAGCGGCCCATTCTCTCACTGATGTGTGTAGAAGCGTCTGCAGGTCTAGATCTCAGTTACCTGACCTCAGGGATCCAATACTTTTGGCAATATACACTAAAAAAATTATTTTATGATGCTGTTCACTTTATTTAAGCAATTCATCTTGATTTAACACAATTATATCAGGTTTCTGCTTCATGTTAAACTGACTTAAAACCGTTACTCTTTGACATAACTTGATGTTTTCATTTTGAAATAACATGTTTCAATCAAGTAACCCAATCAAACAAGACTTTCACTTCCCATCATGCTTTGCAAAGGGGCTGAATGGAGAGTAAATGTTTAAATAAAGTGCTATTTGGTGCATTTTTAACAAGATAAGAAAATAGAGAGACTTTTTAATGCTTAATGTTTTGTTATATTGGTATTTAAAAGTTTTTGTTATGTTAGTGTTTTTGGAGGTTACCATTGTGGTGAAGTGTAGAGCGTGTGCTAATAACAATTAAAGTTGTTTTAATATTAATAAACAACTACTTTGGGCATGCCATGGATGTAACAAAACCATCTTCTGGCTAGCCAATAAGACCTTGTAAAAGGTTTTGTAAATGTTGTAAATATAGTATTTCACTAAATAAAATTAATCAACTAAACTGGATTACTTGTTTTGGGTTGTTTTTTATATTCATTTAAAAAACAAAATTTTGGACAAAATTAAGAATGTTAACGTGACTTAACTAAATGGCATTGAATTAAGCTTACGTAAAAAATGTAAGTTTACTGAAATAAACAATTATAATTAAATTCAACATAACCCAATTATGTGGAACCTGTTGACATGAAAAATGAAGTAAATCCAACGTATCATTTTCTTGAGTGTGTATTGCAGTGACAAGTCCTGTAAATGTTAAATGCCCTTTCATGACCTTCAGATAAACCCTCACCGGGTGACGTGGGCCAAGAAGAAATGTGCGGTGATCAGTCAGGAGATCTTCAGCGTGTGTCATGCAGAAGTGCCGTACCAGCAGTACTACGACTGGTGTGTCTTTGACGCCTGCGGGTGAGTAGCGCTATTCGACATACATCAGATTCCTCATATGATGGCACTTGCGCCCTAACTCACGTTTGGCATGTTGTGCAGGTGTGACTCGGGCGGCGACTGTGAGTGTTTGTGTACGGCTGTGGCTGCGTATGCAGAGGAGTGTAACCGCAGAGGAGTGTATGTGCGCTGGAGGTCACAGGAACTCTGCCGTGAGTCTGTCCACTGACTGATTATGGCATTGAGTTATTATTCATGTATGTAACGCAGGGCCGTTTTTAGGCATAGGCGAACTAGGCAGTCGCCTAGGGCACCATCAGCTGAAGGGGCACCAATGAACGCATATCAGGGGTGTGTGTAAAGGGTGTCAAGGCCACCCTGAAATATGATTGCCGCCCCCTAACACTATTGGATCAGAGTCAATTACTGTCTGAATGTTGCATGTAAAGTTTGCATTTGGAGCTCAACACCATTAGATCAGAGCTCGGTCAAAGCTTTGGCAAGGTAACGCTTTTTTTAACCACACAATAACGCTAAATTCAAAGGCCAATTCAAAAAACAGGTACAATAAAAAGTGCACAAATCTGTATTTTGTTAGGGCCGTATTTGTGGCAGTCGAGAAATCACTCTGTGAAATGGGCAGATAGTGTAATATTGCTCAGTGTGTATTATAGAGGCAAGATGTAGGCTAACCACACTTGCTTTAGCATTACATGATATCATTATATACTCTATTAAGCTCTCTTCTCTTACTTGCACCTTTAAAAGGTGTGTGTTTTTGCACTAATGCACTGTTAAAGGATCAGTGTGTACCGTAATTGTCCCATATAAAACTTCAACGGCCAATTTAAAAATAGTATAATAAAATGTGCTAATTCACAATATTTATTATCCTTTATTAAACCGCTTTGTCGAATTGAATGCATCTTTACGGGTGTGTGTAAAGCTGAATCGATTCGTTCAGTTCTAGTACAGGGCATAGCGTTGCGTTATTTAAAGGGGAAGTTCAAGCGAATCAATATTTATTCTTGTTACTTTCATGTGACTGGAACAGCTTTTATACATAGTTTCCAAATTGTATTTGTATATATTTGTTCATAAGGATTACAGTTCCAAAATGGTATGTGTGTATGTATTTGTTAATAAGGATTCAAATGAATACCAGTAATACCATGTTGCTTTTCAAGATTTGGCTGGGGGTGACAATGAGGATTTCGCCTTGGGCGTCTAGAAACGGCCCTAACGTGTTGTGCTGTTGTGTCTCTCCAGCGCTGCAGTGTGAGAATGGGTTGGTTTATGAGGCCTGCGGTCCAGCCTGTTCTCCGGCGTGTCCCAGCACTCCTTCCTTCTCTGATTCTCTGTGCAACAGCCTCTCCTGTGTGGAGGGATGTTTCTGTCCACTCGGCACCGTTCGGCACGGTAACACAAACACACTTTTTTTTCCAGTCCTGCACTTTACCATTGCATTATGCTCTAAATGATGTATAGTTTGTCTTGACATCTGACAGTAATTTTGAGCTAATTTAAACAAAGAAAGCTTCAGTGCGTCCTTGCGCAGTTTTTTACAGACGCTAGGACACATTTCTCAATACTTAGGTCACTTTTGCAAAAATCTTCCCACAGTGACCACAACAGAAGTCTATGTGGGCTAAACTGAGGATCAATTATCATTACTTTGGCTCAAAATGCATCCAATGCCTACATCTCTCAAATCTCATGAGTTCTTTTCTCACTCAGACACAACACCTGCCAGAAGTACAGGCCAATTTGCACATGCTTACATACTGTCTTCAAAACTGAACTAAACTTATGTTCAAAACAATAACAATACAAAACTGAATAAGACAGGAATTTGCTACATTCCTACAGTAATATTTTAATGAAATATATTTTAAATCTTAAAATTAAATGCTATAAAGACAATTGGACCAGCCACAGCTGATTCTCATTGTAGATGGTGGATAGTGTGTATACAAATTCTTGTATTATGGAATTACTAAAAATAAACAACATAAAATATTGACGAATTCTGCATCATGTCTGATTGATTCCAGTAACATATATTGCAGTGAATTATAAACAGAGATGTGTCCTTGTGCATTGTATAATGCTACATGTTGTGTGTGTTTTTTAGCTCATTGTTTTGTGGGTGACAAAGTGTATTTGTCGGCTGTCAACTTTTGCTAGTGTTCTGGAAGAATGAGTGGATTTGAGACCTGAATAAAGTGTTTTGGTAGCTGTAGTGTATTTTGAATGTGAAATGAACAGCTTTGCCAAACTGGAAGTTTGGTTAGCAGAACTGTGTGAAGAGTTTTGCAAAAGTGACCTAAGTATTGAGAAATGTGTCCTAGCGTCTGTAAAAAACTGTAATATTCACAGATGCTTACAGAGTAAACTTAGGGCATTTTTTTACACCTGAAAGTCCACACCAAGGTCCGAACCGAAGTTCATGTTTTGATACATTTTATACATTCGGTTAGTTTCGGTTTGGTTTCACATTGCAATTATGCGAGAGCACTAAAGAACTGTACATGACACACTTGCGTCCACTCATCATCTATGTGGGCGGCATCTGGACATTGATTGGTTTGTAAACGGACGTGCGTCTGACGTCAGCGTCTTTGACAAGAGTGAATGAACGGATGCAGATCGGTGCCACTATTGAACAGTGCGCATTGCTCGACTATTTTCTTTTCATTACGTTTAAAAGCGGACATTTCAAGCTTTATATACACATATTTCTCATGTTTGTGAGACAAGTAGCTGCTGAGTTTCAGTTTATTTGAGACGCACTCCAGTTCATGTGCAAAGCATGTGATCGCTCCCGCGATTATAGACTATTTGCTTCTTATTTATTAAATCCAGGCAATTATCTGATTAAACGTTGATTAAAATTAAGATACAATTTATACAAAACAAAATTCACGTTAAAGAAAGGCTTTCTAAGCAAAATCATCCAAAATTTCTTTCAAAATCGTCTTCTGACATATTGCGCATCTTTTCGCTTTTCATAATCAATGTAGCCTAGATGAAATTTAAAAATAACATTAAAATATTTAAACATAAACAGGAACTTCCTGTAAATGGTCTGAAAGTACGAACAATACAGAAAATGCTTTCACACTAGAAACAAACCGAACCTTTGTTCAGTTTGATCAGGACCGAGACTAACTCTTTTCGTCGGACCAAATTTCGTCTGTTTGGTCCGGACCGTGGAACGGGGGAGGTTTCACACCTGTAATTTTGATTCGGACCAAACTGAAAAGTCAGAAAACCAAACAAGAGCCCTTAGCCTACTTACACTCAGCGGTGGAATCCGCTGCTTTCAGAAATGAACAGCTTGTCATGGAGAATTATTCCAGGATTATTAAACACGTCTCAAAACGATGTAGTTGTAGTAGGAATGCAGTACTTGATGTGTGTGTGTGTGTGAGTCGACTCAGTATTTGAATCTCAATAGAGCGCGGGCTCCGTGGGCGTGGTCGCATTAATGTATAATGAGCCGCTCAGGAACAACTAACATCCCTCTGCTTTCAAACAGATTCCATAAACACAAAATATTTGTTTTTGATTTGGTTTACAGTGTTTAAAACCTGACATTTCAGCGTTTCTTTAGACATACGTCTCATGTTTGTGAGACAAGTATTCACTAAGCTAGAGGTCATTTTCTGAAGACTATCTGAATGAACGTCTTTGAGAGAGAGGCTGCAGATCGCGCATCATGTTTGATTTCTTTGTTTTGCAAAAAGCACAACAATTAGTTGATAAAAAACGACAGAGTTATTTGAGTCTCTTTGGCACTGATAAGAAAAAAAAAGCCGAACTCGCCGGCGCAACGGCCGACTCGAGAGGGTTAAAAACGCACTAGATGGATCTCAGGTCCTCTGCATTCTCAAACACGGCTCTCAAGTTTGATTTATCTGTGTGTGTGTGTGTGTGTGTGTGTGTGTGTGTGTGTGTGTGTGTGTGTGTGTGTGTGTGTGTGTGTGTGTGTGTGTGTGTGTGTGTGTGTGTGTGTGTGTGTGTGTTGTGTGTGTGTGTGTGTGTGTGTGTATGTTTATCTGATGCATTTTATAGTGTGTTGCACGCAGGCTGTCTGATGGGGATGTCTGTCTCTCATCGGCAGGTGACGTCTGTATTCCTGCATCTCAGTGTCCGTGTGAGTGGGACGGCTCTTTATTTCCTGCAGGAGCGACGGTCACTCAACACTGTCAGAACTGGTCAGTTCAGAGAGTCTGTTTGTCATTGTGTTATCTTAGAATTCTAGGTACGGTTTTTATGTTGTGGGTCAAATTGACCCTAATTGGACTATGAAAAACAAAACAAAAAAATCTGGTGAAATTGATAAGCCATGTTTACTTCTCACACATTACAACAAAAATAAATATGGAAGCTTGTTTGGGTCTGTACAGCTGCGGTCATCAATTAAATAACGGGTCAAATTGACCAAAACCATCAGAAAGTTTGCACACAACAAGAGTGTCAAAACATTGCTGGGATGTTCATGACCCTTAAATGAGAAATTGTCACAAAATGTAAAAAAAAAATATTTATTTATATTTATAATAAAGTTAATTTTGCGTCGCAGGTCAAATCTACCCACTACAATAATAGGGTTAAATGTGTAATTTCTACACAAAGCAGATACAATAAACTTATTTGTAATGAACTTATTGTTTATATATGTCTACATTAATTACAAATATAAATGTGACATTTAATTCTATATATATTACAATTAATAATGTGATCTTTTGGACAAAGGCACACACATTGTCAGTGTGAATTCACTAAAAACATCAAAACAATTGTAATGCACATTATGAAAGATGAATAACCATGGGCGTTGGAACCATTGTATGTGGGTGGGACAATTGACTCACCCACTTTTTAAGACCAATGATATTGGACCCACTCACTTTGACCTCTCTATTCAATGTCTGATCACCTACCCCGAACTGATTATCACTTAATTATTAAACACATGTTAGATGCTTTATTTCCCTTTTTTAAAAATATTTTTTTATTTTTTATTGACAAAAAATGCCTTTCCGATCTGATTTGTGATGGCAAAAAGGGAGTAGAGCGAGTTCGGCAAAAGGCGGATTCAAACCTTGGGGTCAAAACTCTGCCATGTGTCTTACCCCTACACTACTGCCTCTGTAATTAAATTGGTGTCTTCCGTAATTTTGTGGCCGAACCAGACGTAAACAAGGCACGTTATTTGCATTTAATGTAGGCCTGTCGCGATTGGTCGATACAATCGACTGCGTCGACGCTGTTAATTAGTCGACGTAAATATTTTTAGTCGACTGGGTAAGTTGGGTACGATATGAAATTGTATTAGTACCAGTACTTTAAAAATGACAGCACTCTAATAAGAGCAGTATTTCTTAATGTGCGTCTGTGTGACAGCAGGAGTGAGGACGTGTGTGAGCTAAACAATGGAAGCAGAACAGTCAAATTTATACGCCCAGCTCAGGAAAAAGAAAGCAACAGAAGTGCGACGTGCCCAGGACGTGCTCGTGCGGCCGAAGTTTCGCGGATTTTTGGGTTTGAATGGTAACAAAGATATGTAAAAATGCACGTCCTGGTGAGTATTCGGGTAAACGCAGTCGGATATGTCTTTAGTGAACGCATACAGAGTTGAATGAGAAATCGGGTGTTACAATGACTTTGGTCCGTGCAGCTCTTAAAGGGCCGGACCTCATATTCTGTGTGAAGCAGGGAAGGAACATGCCGGACAAGTGAGTTTATAGGGGTTTTTAACCCTAAAACAATGATAAAACAATGAATAGTAAGTTCTGTCATAATATTCAATTACTTTTACAGTTTTTTGCCATGGTATGGATTCAGTATCGGTATTGAGGTATTTTAGTCTGGTATCGTATCGAAGTCATAATTTTGGTATCGTGACAACACTATTCTATATAAAAAGTATTTGCTGATATTCTCTTTTTTTGTTATGTTGGTTTACAAATTTATGTTTTTACTCTTTTAGTTTTACATTTGGTCAAGGGCTTGTTTACATTTATACTTTTTTATAGTACACTACTGAAGGCCAACGTTGCAAGATAAATTAAATATTTTTAAGTAAAATTGTTGAAATGATTGTGATAAACTAGTCGATAGATTAATCGATTAATCGATAAATTAGTCGATAGATTAATCGATATAAAAATAGTCGTTAGTGGCAGCCCTAATTGAATGTAAATGG
Organism: Romanogobio albipinnatus; assembly: GCA_023566225.1. Lineage (NCBI taxonomy): Eukaryota > Metazoa > Chordata > Actinopteri > Cypriniformes > Gobionidae > Romanogobio > Romanogobio albipinnatus. The sequence goes on along the minus strand of CM042260.1, from coordinate 42,948,066 downwards.
CATCTACTCCAGTAAAACAAATTCTGGGGGAAGACCCACCCACATTTTTTTGGGCTTACGACGCCCATGTGAATAACCATGATTCAATTATAAGTGAGTACTAATGCTAATTATTAAGTGAGTACTAGATGATATTTTGGGGGAAATGAGCGTGCACAATTACATTTCTGATACAAAAAACAGAACTATTGCATATACACTGTCTGTGTTTTTCACTAAAGGAAATCAGGTGCATATACACTTAAAGTGTGATTTGTGTGTCAGTGACTTCCTTTAAATATGCAGCTCCTGGTTAGATTATATAGTGTGTATTTAGTGAAGGTTTTTGCATTGAAAACGAGTGTTTTCTGTCATGTAATCTGTGCGTGTCCTTCAGCTCTTGCTCTGACGGTGCGTGGCGTTGTGTTGGCTCTCCATGTCCTCCTCCATCCCCCTGTGAGGACTCAGAGTTCCGCTGCTCCGCCGGATCCCAGCGCTGTATTCCCTCCGTCTGGCTGTGTGATAATGAAGACGACTGCGGCGACGGCTCTGACGAGGTCTGTCCGTCCACCTGTCCGCCCGGTCAGTTCCGCTGCTCCGGTGGCGCCTGTTTACCGCTGGAGCTCAGGTGTAACGGCCATCCCGACTGCGCCGACCAATCGGACGAGGACTTCTGTGCACCCACCGCACCAGAGCCCGACTGTCCAGCCGGAGAGTTCAGGTGTGCGAACGGACGCTGTCTCCCGGCACGGAGAGTCTGTGATGGGCGGCTGGATTGCGGGTTTGCTGATGATTCTGATGAGTACGGTATGTTGAATGTCGAGGTGGGTTCGTTCGGTGTACTTGACTATTATGACCAGTGTTGGGGAAAGTTACTTTGAAAAGTAATGCATTACAATATTGCGTTACTCCCTTAAAAAGTAACTAATTGAGTTACTTAGTTACTTTTTAAGAAAAGTAATGTGTTACGTTACTTTTGCGTTACTTTTTCTCACCTGGGCTGGGCTTTGTTTTTTTTTATAACAATAAAGTTATATTTTTGTGCAACGGTAAAGACCTCTTCATACCAAAATTGAAATAATAAGCCCCAGGCTGAGTTAAAAATGCAAATTCACGCATGAACAGTAGAGGGCGCAGCGCTGCTGTGCTGCCATTCTGGAATATGGTAGAATAGGATACAGGAGAAGAATAAAACCAATAAAAACAAAAAATCTAGTCATTTTCATCATCAAAGGTCATCAATTCTAGTCAGAATGTGAGTCTGATCTGCTCCGTTGGGCTGTGATTATGGGGTGTGTTTCAACCGAACCAGGCAAGACCTCAATTGGATAGACCTACAACCAATCAGAGCAACGGAGCGACGCATAACGTTAGTTGTCAAATGTCAACAGAACTCAACTGCACTGTGTTGCCAAGCCCGCGGGTTGAAGCGACCCCAATTATGTGATATACAGACCCAGGAATGCGGAATTTAGCAGCCGTGCCAAAATAACACATATTTTACCCCCCAAATACAATTTTTTTCCAGTGAACCCCCCCGGCAAGCTATTGGGCTTGTTTTTGGCTAGTTTTGAGTAGCAGTCGGGCGAGTTTTGCTGTAAAAACTTGGCAACCCTGTCTGCACGCACGCTGGAATGAGTAACGTTAGAAGAAGAAGATGAGTGTAAACGATCTTTGCCGGTGTCGTAAAAAAAGAATTTAAGGACACACAGAGTACTTACCAACACCATCATCATTTCTGAGAGAAATAGTAAAGGTGAACGCATATACGAACAAGTTCTCCGTTTAGGATTAGAACAAATTCAACCCAAGCGCCTTTGATGACGTGGATGATGACGTTACTGTTTATCATCTGTCCATCATCGTCTAAAGCCCGCCCTGATGATTTCATTGAACAGTTTCTGTTCGGGTATAATTACTCCTCTACGGATAAAGTCCAGACCGAACTGCCCGAGTTAAAATGTTGTGGGCGGGGCTACGTTCGGCTGGCATCCAGGCTAGTCAGCAGCAAGACATTGGTAAATTAAATATAAAGGTAGATTATGCATAAAAATAGTTGTTTTATTTAACATTTAATTATTGGAGGTTAGCATAGTACTCTGATTTTGCATTTGACTGATTTTATTGATTTTGAGGAGCACAGAATCTTTATTGTGCAAGTGAGATGAATAAATGCTCACATTTAGTCTGGAA